>CM029551.1:28886306-29498929 GCA_017141385.1 Sogatella furcifera
GAGTGGAGCTCCTGGTATTGAGCATGGCAGCAAAGCAATGCAACCCAGGAGTCAGTCGTCGGGTCTGTAGCAATTACAGTTGGCGATTAGTTACGAACTGGTTAGACGTCTAGAGCTGAAGCCGACAGCACAGCAGACAGACGCATGGTGAGACAAGTATGACCTTTGACATGCGCACTATCATTCCATCTTCTATCTTTGTCCGCCTTTACAATCTATCTATTTTTCTGTTTTAGTCTCTCTTCACAATGTAACCTGTGATTGGTCAGAGTGCAGAATTTTCTTCATGAAGAACTTGACAAGTTCTTCTCGAAGTGTGACGGCTTTTCTAGAAATAAACCGGACCTTTCCTAATTTTCCGCGACATTTTCTTTGTTTCTTCCATCCAATCATCATTTTCCACCCCTCAATTCCTCTACTCACGTATTTTATTTTATAAAATCTACGTGTGTTATGGTTTTTACGCTTTAATCTTTTTTCTCCTTTTTCAAACGATTTTTCTCCTGTATAAACTTAACAGCATCTTTCTCCGCTAATTTTCCAGGTTTGGTGAATTATTTAGAATGATACTATATTATTTTCTCCAGTTCTCTCTTGTCTTTCGACTCTGTTCATTTCTTTTTTCGCG
Organism: Sogatella furcifera; assembly: GCA_017141385.1. Lineage (NCBI taxonomy): Eukaryota > Metazoa > Arthropoda > Insecta > Hemiptera > Delphacidae > Sogatella > Sogatella furcifera. The sequence goes on from CM029551.1 coordinate 28,886,935, forward strand.
TGCAAGAATAACGGCCAACTTAGCGGTAATAGTCGTTAATTTCTCAGATTTTCACCTTCACGAAGTCTTAAGCTCGCGCTTTGCAAGCATGCAACAATTTGCATTGTTCTCCTTTACTCCTATTATCCATCTTCCAATTTCTTCTTTTTCTCCTTTATCTTCTTCTTCTTCTTCTTCTTCTTCTTCTTCTTCTTTTCTTCTTCTTCTTCTGTCCCTTTGAAAATAATATCAATAATAAAAGAGATCTGTACCTCTGTCTGAATCTAGAAAATTACTTCCAATCATGACTTTCAAGGTTCCAAACTCAAAAGTTGTTGACCCTTCTCAATCATAGATATTGGAAAAATAAAATAAAAGAGCTTTTACCTCTATCAGGAAGAATGTCCGAGAGTATATTCATTTATTTAGGGATTAATATGTATTTTCTTAGAGAATGGACATTGTGCAAGAAAATGTAGAGAATTACATTCAAGGAGCTATTCAGGAAATGGATAAAGGATAAGAGAAGACGAAAGATCATGGAAATAATGGGGAATTAAGAAAAGAAGAATAATGGATAAGGATCAAGGAAGAAAAGCATTAAATGATATAGAAATCAGGATATACGATATTAAGAAAATAGATAAGGAATAATATACTATCGGCCATTGAATTTCAATGAATGAAAAAGTTCAGTTGAAAATTGAAGGAAAAGGTCAAAAGAAAAACACAGATAATCTCCAAAACACAAAAAAAATACAAAAAGAAAACACATCGACAAAGGAGAATTTGACATCTCTGCTTTGACATCCACAATACTATCAGACTCGAAAACCAAACACCGTTGAAAAATGAAATCGTGATAAATTAGAAGCAGATCAAGATAATACTGGTGGTGCTCGAAAAGATCCACGAGTTGCGACAAAAAATTGGACGCAAAAGATTTGTGAAGGACAAGATTTAATGAACAGTGAACAATGAACAATAACAGACTGATTTCGACGGCTCTAGATTGGAGATTTATACAAGATTCGTGAGAGATTCGAGGTGAAAGTAGATCTCTGAAAGACGGTAATTTACTAACATTTTTTTCGAAAAGGTATCTGAATAGATTCTGAGTTCAATTCAAGTGATAGGAATGAAATTCAAATTATCAAGTAGGCTACTCAACATTCGGGATAATTATGCTAAGACCTAATCATACATATTAGTATAAAAAAGTAAAATTAGAAATTAATAAAATGAGAAATTCTCATTCTATACTCTCTTGAGTCCAGGGGAGTAAACCGGGAAGAGGTTGGATAACTTAGAATAATAAGAATCAACAAGCCAATTGAAAAATCTATTTAAATCTATATAGAATCAATGTGGTTTGTTGTTCTATGAGGTCTTTGGGTCTACTCTCAACAAGTATAGAAATTTTCATTGGTTTGGAATTTTCAGTATAGTAATGCAGAATGCAAGTGATGGATTCTAGAAACAACTAATTCAACAAGAAAACTATCATTACATTCACTTGCATGACAGTGACAGGGGAGCAAAATATGCACTGGTGATCTACTCAAACGCACTGGCGGCTCGTGCCCACGAATAGGTGAAGTGCTCGTATATTTTACTATGCAGCACTTCACCTGTATCGTTGGCACGAGCCGCATGCGAGTAGCCATGCGCAAGTAGACAAATAGAAGGGTAGATGCATTTGATTCAATGTTGAAGGACGCACCCTTAGCTCGAACCCAAGGTTAGTATATAGAATATACTATATATATGAACTCTATAAACACTAGGAAGACGCAGCATCCACCATTCCGATTTTTAAGCTGATAATCACCCAACAATATTGGTTTATAGATAATGTTTGACAATTTGTTTACATTTAATTATATAATTGATACTTCATTTATTTTATTATGAATTAAAATTTCACGCTATTATTGAGAGTCTGAATGGCGAATGCTGCGTATAACTTAATAATAATAATAATAAATAAATTTATTTCTTCACAGAATACAAATACAAAATAATAATAGATGAACAGAATAGAACAATTAAATTCAGAATCTGAAATTATACAATAACAAAAGAAAAAAAATCACTTCAATAATATAATACAATATAATACAAAAACTCAAATATTTAACAAATAATTGTTACAATATTCTGCAAAGAAATTAGGTAACTCCCGAGGCCCGCCTATCTGGAGTACCAAATATGAAGAGTACTTCTCTTCATAGTTTAAACAAGTACGATTCTCTCAGTATGGGTGACTTACAGAGTACAAGTACAGATGAAACGAGCAATCTGAAATTCTAGGTCAGAACTGTGAAGTGTTTTCTCAACTACCTCCCGCTGTGTTATACGGTAATGCACTTGCAAGAACATAACTCTTCAACGATAAACGTGAAATTATGGTTCAACTATAACGTGATTTGGTTAGAGAATGTTGAACGTTTTAACGCTATGTAGTGAAGCTGGCAGTTTGAATTCTCTGCATATTTCCCGAAAGCATATTTCTATGTTGGGTCTTTGATAATCCTTCAACACTGAATTCTTATGGGGAAATGCAGGGACGATTAAATTGCAAGGCTGTTACCTTAAATTTGTAAAGTGATGTATGAAAAATAAACTTTTCCTGAAAGAAATACACAGCCCTGAGGAAATACAGATATAGGAATTTAGATTTTAATACAGATATTAGGAACTTCATCGATTTGATAGTGTTAATCAGTTGTTGATGTACAGTTCCAGATAGTTGAGTAGAAAATTAGTAAGTAATTAATAGTTAAATCAAATGTAGAAAATGATAATCTCAATCAAATCGTAAAATTTGTAGAGTTGATGTTTATATTTTGAAGCCTCTCCATAATTAACATTAATTCGAATTTCACTTTCAAACTAATAATCAACAAAATCTATTCTTTATTATAACCAGTAGAATCAGTCTATTATCTTCCACACATACGTAACTAAACTAGTCTAGAGTAAATTAACTAGAATACAGATGGAAAAATAATGCAGAAAATAACCCTCCACAGGTATTCCGATCAGTGATTTCACATCAAATCTAATTCATTTTTAGAAGCTACTCACCTCAAAAATCCAAACACCCAGTAGAGTTTCTTAATTGAGTAAATTTACCTGGAAAGAGAAAAAAATAGATTAAGACAATAGACAACCAGAGAAAATAGAATGCAAAAATATATTCTATATTTTATATTCTATTATCTCTGTAGACAACAGCATTACTGAAAATGTACACAAAAGACACTCAAAGAATTAGATTCATGACTAAAGGGGGAACCCTTCAGAAAATTTTGAATTTTTGCACAATTCTTTTATCAACCATGTGAGTTTGAGTACTTGCGGTATAAGACACATAGAATAGAAAAAGAAAAAAAAAACAAGCCAGACTACACTAAACTATAGACTATTTTATAACATACACAAGGCCTTAGACATACGAAACGAACATTCAAGTATTAAATGTTGGTAGCGTTAATTGTATCATGAATTTCAACTTCCAGTGGAATAATTCAAATGAATACAGAAGTAATTTTCATTAGCATAAAATTAATTAGTGCAATGAACAGAATAACGGAATAGCAATTACTGTACAAGTTTCAGAAGTCAAGCACATAAAACGATACAACCATACGAGTTGAATCTGGGTTTAGAGGTAGTTGTTCTAAAAGTTGAAAATAGGGGTTTGAGAAAATAAGTTCACATTAGAAAGTAGTCCATAACATAGGAGGCTTGTAACTGTTTTCAAATATTATGTTCTCTTGCCCTTTAGTAACAGTATGAATATACAGTTAGCTGTATGTAGAAGGTTAATAATTTCCATTTAATAATAAATATGAATAATATAATTTTTAATTGACTAATATTTGTTGAATACTGAATAGTAGTAGGATTTGAAAGACTGAAATAATTTGAATAACAATTCATGCATAAGAAAGAAATAGGGGCAACATTAAATTCATCTCTAATATTGTTTCCTCACTACTAAGTGTAAGTAGTATTTCTTATTGTCATTGTCAACTTGAAAATATTTTTTAATATATTATCATGCCTGATCTCTGCAATTTCATTGTCTTCTATTTTTCCCTTTACTTGAAAAGTCTCTCATTCTCAAGTCATCCATCAATTATTGTTGAAGCGTACCCAAAATTCCTCATTTTTCCGCCACATTCTTGTATCTTGTTACTTATACAAGTCATCTTCAATGATTCTCTCTCATAGGCCTCAAAGCTATCTCTTATTGTTACTGACACTTGTAGAATGTAGCAGTACGTATTATTTTCTTACTCCCATTCCATTAGAATGATAACCATACAGTTCTATCGTAACCATCCTCAGTTCTTTGCTAACTCCCCGACTCTTCCTTGGCACACTTATTTAACCAGCTTATAGACGATGCCAAAAAATCAGACAGTTTTGTCTGCTCCTTGTGCGCTCCAACAGCTGGTGTTGTCAACGCTGATCAATTATTACAATTGTCATTCACATGATGTCTTTGCGATCAAAACAGATAATAGATGAATTACATCAGTATCTTATAGGTTGTATCAAGTACTAGAGACAGACGAAATCACCTACATTTTGGCGCCAGCTATACTTATTTCAGCATTACCTACGGGATGAGAAACCAAGTTGTATCATAGAGAGCTTATTCATCAAATCAATATTAAATTTTTATTAACTTCTTGGGTAGAAAATAAGGAGAAATACATTAGAAAGATAATAATAAGAAATACTTAACGTGGCTGACGATTAAATGAATATTCCTTTCCATTCAGAAGAGCTAATTCACTAAAACTACACTCAGTTCTCCAAACTAATTCACTATTTGTCTTGGTTTCCACTAACGTCGAGTCGGATTGGACTTCCCATCCCTGATTTTTTAAAGTATGATGTGAATTCCATCACCGATTTTATTCCCTCGGTAATCTTTGTTTCTCTCCTTCATCGATCTCCAATTTCTCACCCAGACAACAAAGATCAACCACAGAATCCTTCAACTGAATAGTAGTCGATCAGAGTAATAAACATGGGTTATTTACAGTGATCACTTCTCGTGACTCCTAGTAGACAAAGTGCTAGTTCTTCCACTCTAATAGATGATGATAGTTTCAACCTGATCTAGGCCAGTCAGACAGCCTTACTACTTTATAAGCATCCACTAGACTTCACGGAGCGGATTAACGGTAACAACCTCACACTATCCCTCTTATTTTTCTCTATCATCTCTTTCTTCTATCTTCTTCTTCTTCCCCTTCTTCTTCTTTTCTCCTCCTTCTTCTTCTTTCCTTCTCTGTCTTCTGTTACATGTATTCCGATTCTGGCCTCATCCTAATTTTCTTATTCTTCCACTCTGATCTCAAACCACTTATGATGGCTGAACATTATTCATAAGCGCTTCTGAATATTCGGGTGTCGGGCCCTCATTTTCGATCAAACTGAGTTTGAGTTAAAGTTGAAGATTAAGTTGGTTTAAACTTGTTTCAACTTCCAACCAACCAAAATACTTGTTCAGAGACGATTGACGAAACCGCTTTATTGGAACGGCGAATCTATAAACCAATTTGAATGATTAAATAATAAATCAATTGACCCCAAGTAGAAATTTAGAACAAGCTTATAATATTATTTTCTAATAATTTCGGTTATGATAGGTTACTCTACTTTTCAGAACTTTGCAATCATTTTTATTGTGTAGTAAAGAATATAGCTTCTAAAACAGCCTATTTTAAGGAATCACTGGAAACACTAGGTGAAACATCGGAATTCAACTCATATCAGTCAATGGATTTTGAACTTTTCATAACACTACTAAATGCTTTTTTTCTAGTTATGAAACTGTTTCTTTTTATCTTTACTAACTACTTCACTACACCTACAAAACCATTAATTACGTCATCTCTCCCATAACTTTTTCCTCTATCATTTTCTAGCCCTCTATTTTACCTTCTCTCCCATTACATTCTTTATACTTACCTACATTTAAGATACTGAAGAATTTTTAGTTCTCTATTTTCGAATACACCTCTTGACCCATATGCCCAACTACATTTTTAGGTCAATCTCGTTATTATCTCTCGCGTGTGTCTTCATTTCTTTTCTTTTCCCCACTTTTACACCCTCTTCTTCCTTTCTTCTCCATCCCAAACCAGAATATTGTGGGACAGCATTTTTTCAAACTGAACCAGTCCAACACATACTAAAATGTCTTTTTGTTGTCTTTTTCATAACGATATTTTACGGGTGAAAGAAACTGTTCGTTCTATTAATAACTTTAATGTCGGTGTATAGTGTTACACCTCTTAATTCTCCTACAGTTTTTTATTATATTTTTTCCTTCTTTGTTAAAAAAGAACGGGGTTTTCTGTATGTGACTGGTATGCGTGACTTGGATTATTCAAATTTAGTTTTTAAAGGAGAGAAAATTATTATTGTAATGAATATATCGATGAAGAAATATTGATGTTCAATTCTAATATACGAATCAGATTTATGAGGAATAGTAGTCAATACCCAGAAAAGTTAAGCTTGATTGGGAGTAAGTTTGTTTGCTTTGTTTTGTGAGAGATAAGCCCACATGAGCTTGTGGGTGAGTTATGAGAAGGATGAAAAAATAAATTGCATCAAAAACTAGGAAACTGAAAGTCAAACTATTACAATGAATAATTGTAATCTACCTATATCTAATTATTATAGGACACCTTTCAATTCTCTTACAGTTTTTTGTTATAATTTTTCCTTCTTTGTTAGAAAAAACGAGGTTTCTGTATGAGGATGGTATGTGTACTGCTAATTGCATAATACCCAGAATCTCACATTCTATATGTAATGTTTATTTTGCTACATGTTCAAGTAACTTGATGTGAAAAAAGGCTGCAAGATCTTCTCTGACAAAAAATATTTAAATAAGTGCGTGAGTGTTGAGAGGTCAGCAGCTTCTCAGTTTACTGAAACCCAAATTTTATTTGTCAGACAAATCGCTTGCTATTTCTTAAGCCATAATAAAGATATGTTTGTGGCAAAGCTGAAACTAGATGCTGATCGTTCTTGGGGGTTTTCTTCCTCTTTTTCTTCTTCTTCTTCTTCTTCTTCTTCTTCATCCACCTCTTGTTCCCCGACATCATTCCTGTTCGAAACCGATACCTTCACGTTCTTGCAGCAAAATATACACACAGTCGGTATCACTTTGACAATATATCATTTATTTCTGGCACCAAAATATCAATATCACTCGTTATTCTAGAGAATGAAAACTGGGACAGTATCAAAATAGTTCTTTATTGTGTTTTTCGTGTAACAACAAAGCCTTGCTCCCAATTTGCATGTAAATGTTGGTCAATTGTGGCAAGTTTCGCAAGACGGGAATTTCTCGAATTTAAACTGGTTTTCTTTGTTGTCAGTGCAGGTTTTAGGCTTCAATATGAAATATCATACTTGCTTGGATAATGACATTTTGCAAAAGTGAGAATGGTGAAGCTCTCTTCCTCTTGACTCAACTAAATTTCGAGTCTGGTCGAATGCTAAAATGTCCCTTTAAAAGATTTCAAAGATGGACAGGACAATATATTATGACGTTCTAACCTTTAATGTACTACAACCACAATAACCTTAAATCTAAGAACAGTTACAATATGATGAGTATTGAAAAACAATCATTTTGATATCACGTCACCACAATGTGACACTCACTCAATTATTCAAAATGACATTCTATTGATAACCACTCCCTCATATCTCACTCTGTCTCTATGATGAAGAAAAATTAGTTCTGAATAATCCATTTTTGGGGTTCCACTCATATTTTCAACTACCGGTATAAAATTGAGAATCTGAGCCGAGATAATTGCAAAATACATTCAAATATCCACATTAATCAAATAAATAATAACTAGAAATAGTGATGGAAAAATAGTTTCAATAATAAATAATAATAGAAGTTAAAATAAGAAGAACAAGACGTACATCAGATAAATAATAATCTAATAAGAAGTTGAGAAATCATAGACAGAACAAAGAGTGGATGAATGTGATACAATAATTGATATGGTTTGAAACCGTTTTAACCGATAAATAGAATTAAAATTTCAAAAATTTGAGAACCCAATCAAAGGGTTTGTCAGAAATTCATATCTTGATGTTACAAGTAGGACTGGAGGTTTTGAGCCGGGTTCAAGCAACACATAACAGTAGTGGAAGCATGAAAACGTAAGAAAGAGTTGTGGAATGAAGCAAAAACTCTATAGACTGCTGGCGGTTATTCTGTTTTGTTGCGTACAGAAAGAACTATAGGTACAGAAGAGACCGATTGAAAAGGAAGAAACTAAGAATAAAATTGACAAATGAAGGATGTGGGGAAATGGAGATGTGAGCATGAGCAATGAAAGCAGAAGGAAAAAGAAACAGAGTTGAGAGAACAGGAATGGACAAAAGAAGGGAGAGAGAAATTGGAATGGAAAGGGAAGAGAGAATGCTAAGAATGTGAAGATAATGGGAAAGAAACATAACATTCAGGAACAGAATAGAGGGGAAACAGCAATTGAATAGGAAAGGGAGAATGCTGATTCTCAAATGTGAAAAGATTGAGAACAAACAGGGGAAGGATCAGAAATTGAAAATGAGAAACAAAACAGAGAAGGGCGAATAAAAAAGAGAATGTTCTGCCAGACGAAAGGATGTGACAAAGAGAGTGAATGGTAGTGAGAAAGGGGTTTTTGGAATAGCAAGACGACGAAACTAAAAAGACGAAAAGGTTGATGAAGTATAAAATTATGTGGTGTGGGGGGGAGGGGGTCCATAGCATAGGATGCAGTGAGTGACCTTCTCAAGGCCATGAATGTGCCTCAGCTTGCTTGGCTTACGGCCGTTCTGCCTTCATTACTTCTTGTATTGGTGTGCTGTGCTGCTTCAAACTCCAAGGAAACAAACCAAGAGAAAAAAGTGAAAAGGTGCTCGTACTTATGCTGTGGTACAGTTCAGGTAACTTTGCATGGTTATTTCTTTCCCCCCTTTTACATTTTTTTATCGTACTGGTATAGTCTGTCCAAGCAAAGAAGACATTCTGGCAAGCTGGGAGAGTGACTCCAGCTCGGTCAGAATTGGTTCAAAAATATAAAAAATTGGTCTAAAATTGTAGGCAATATTTTGATCTACAATTTGGGACATGATTCATATTAGTGCATTTCATTCAAAAAAATGCACTATTGGTCTTGCCCTGACAATCAAAAATTTATTATGTGATTTATTTTTTACACGTTTCCGAGCCCCTAGAACACAAATTTGATGTCCGTTCAAATTCATATATCTATATATAAATATATGTATATATATATTTATATACATATTTATATAAGTACAGATTCTTGTGAACACGATAACTCCCGAAGGGCTTGTCGGGGAGCGACCGAATTTTGCACAAAAATCATTAGTGCTAATATCTCGGTAAGTTCGTTAATCAGCCAAATTGGTCCAAGGGTAGGGGGTGAAATTAGGGGATGAAAGTTTTGAAAAATCACTAAAAATCGACCAATTACTTGATCGTTTTGAAAATTGGTGTTTATAATACCCTTATTATGCCCTACAATTTGAGCCATGAACTAAAAAAATCCAATCAAAAATGGCGAATAATATGCCAAAAATGGTGTTTTCATGGGTTTTTCGAAAACGGCAATTTTGAATTCACACCCTGAATAGCTCATTATAAGTCACATGATTTGAGCTATCATAGAATTGAATTTGAAATGCACTCTTTCCGACCGCCAGCTGCCGGAGAGAATTTTTTTAACTAATATTGATCGAGCTGGAGTCTTTTTCCCCATCATACCAGAATGTTTTCTTCGCTTGGACAGACTATATCTAGTTTTTAGGTGGCAACTCCGTCTCCGTGCATGTTCTGTACTCAGTTTATGTTGAATTTTACAAATAATGCCACACCATTGCACAAAAATAGTACAATCATTTATCACAGATGATTTATAAATGACATCGTTAATATTATATCACTGTTAACAAAAACGATTTGATTATTTTTTAAATAGGCTACTAATCGAAGCAGACCTGATTTGCATCCAAAACAAGTTCACGGAAATATCAATCAGCTTGAAAATGTGACTTGTGACTGCCACAAGGTCGAAATCATGGTCCTGTTCCCGAATAAACTGGATAATTGAAAACATTAGGGTAGCATTCCAAAGCGGCAGCTCGAGCTGCTACCCGGCTCTAGCTGCGCTGCTCTAGCCATCACAACCCTATCCACATAGCTACTCGTATATTATTATAAACGGTGACTTTGATATTAGGGCTACTAATGTAAGATAAATCAATAGATATTGAGATTCACTTGAAAATGACTTGTGCTCGAGCTGCAGCTTGGGAATGCTACCTACCATTAGTGTGTTCAATTTAATCAATTATCCATTATTTAACCAGACACTGTCGTTTTTAACACTACGGTTTTTTAACGTCCTTAAATCCTTAATCGTCTTCGAATCTTACTAGTTTGAACAGCACTTAGCAAACACATGATATGTTTCTTCTCTACTTCTCACATCATATGTTTGTCAAGCTTCATCCAATCTTGTGGAGTTCATGGAGCGGCAGAGTAATGCAAGGTAGGTTTCCATAACTGCGGTACATGTCAAGCACAATACAGTACTAATAATCTGTTCCCAGGTATAGTCTGTCCAAGCAAAGAAGACCCTCTCACAAGATGGAAAAATGACTCCAGCTTGGTGAATATTTGATCAAGAATTATAAATGTGGTCTTAATAGTAGATCAAATCGTTTCCTACAAACTTGAGATCAAATTGACAATTTTTGAACCAAAATTGACCGAGCTTAAGTCATTTTCCTATCTTGCCAGAGGGTCTTCTTTGCTTGGACAGCAAACTAATATAAAATCTGAGATACAGCAAACATTCCTTAGCGATACAGTCGGTGGTTGGAAAACAGTCTCAAGGTTCAACAGCAGTTCTGGTTAGCCTATTAAGATAAGAATGCATAATAGTTGTGATAAGGCACGTTTGAAAGCTGCAAACGAGGTGAAACTACTAGTGACACCTCGCCATGTAATGAACATGCGCCCAGCCATAACCTGTGCTAATGAACGGCATTCAACAAACAACTGAAATTAGATAAGTTATCTAATAGAGCAATGTGTGTACATGTACATGGGTGATAGGTGACAGATCTAACCTTACTTTCACGTGATTGCTAATCAACTTTGGAAACACTCAACTTTGACTCACAACTACAACAAGACTTGTAAAACATAAAAAAAACAATGTAGAAGAAAATTCATTTCTTATCCACATTAGGTATCACTAAAAGATGATTATGATGACTATGTTTTAATTGATGGTAATGATGATGATGATGATGGTAATGTTGATGATGATGCTGATGTTGATGATGATGATGATAATGATGATGATGGTGGTAGTAATGTTGATGATGATGATGGTAATGTTGTTGATGATGATGATGATGATGATGATGATGATGGCAATGTTGATGATGATGATGATGTAATGTTGATGATGTTGATGATGATGATGATGATGGTAATGTTGATGATGATGATGATGATGATGATGATGGTAATGTTGTTGATGATGATGATGGTAATGTTGATGATGATGATGATGATGATGATGATGATGATGATGATGATGATGATGATGATGATGATGATGATGATGATGATGGTAATGTTGATGATGATGATGATGATGATGATGATGAAGTGTGTCCACATTTCAATTCACTTTGAAAATGATAATTATATTCAAGAAGGTGCACAAATGATTGAGAATGAAACAATCCAATCTTCAATTGAAAAAACGTTAAACTGGAACTAAGAGGGAAAGATGAACTGTGGAAAAAAGACAGAGGAAAAGGAAAAGAGGATGAAGAAGAAGAAAAGAGGATGAAGAAGAGGTAAAGAAGGAGGAGGAGGGGGAGTTGGAGGGGAAGGTGTTGGGAAAATTATCAGGAATTGGAGGGGGTAGAGTAGTAGAAGGAGGAGGAGGATAAAAAAACAAGAAGAAAAAGAGGAAGAAGAAGAAGAAGAAAAGTGAATCACAATAAAGGAGGTGAAGGAAAAATGGAAGTGGAAGAAGGAGGAGATGATGATGATGATGATGACGAGTGGGTGAGGAAGTTAACGTCTTTTCAGTGATGGTCTATACAGACCGTCAACTTGCAGGTAATCTCGTAACGTAATCTTGGCAGACACAAATCGAAGCCTGGGTAAGATGATTGTTTCGCAGTGAGATAAGTGTGGGGGCTGCAGCGTTTTGTGAGTTGGATGACCTTTCAAACGTTGTAAGGTCAAATTGCATGATAAACCGTAAGGTGCCAGTAATAACAAGATATCTACACCGATATGTAACCTACCATATGGAACCCCTGACAGGTACCGTTTATTAAATTTGTTCATTACATTTTTCTTACCTACAATATTTTTTCATTCTTTCTAATTGTATCTTCATCTCATTTTAGAATTAATTTCTTCTATTACTCTTCCCTGTTCCTAGAGTTCAAATCTGAAATACTTTCATCATATTTTAAAGAGTTGGGTAGGCGTAAACATTGTAATAATCGATCAGTATCCTGTAACCATTGCAAATAGTTTTTGGATACCAGTTGTCATCATTCACGAAAAAGAGTTTTGCTTGCTATTCCAAGCATTACTTCATAGGAGAGGGGTGTCCGAAATGATCCAATCAATAGTGTTAAAATATAATTTTTAAAAAGCAGAAAATCTTTCTGATAGAATGTTCATTAGGATATGAAGTGAGTATAGGGAAACATATTACCCAAATAGATACTACCAATAACACCTTATTTGGTAAAATGGAAGGAATTAGAGAGAACTCTTGATCTTCATCTTTGGAGAATGTGTGAAAAAAATCCTTGAAAGACGGATTTTTTTGATGAATTGTTGATTATTGAGCTCCAAGGATACGTCTTTCAAGGGGGTTTTTTCATACCTATTCTCCAAAGAAGAGAATCAAACATCTTCTTCAATTCCGCCCAATTTCCTGAATAAGGAATTATATGGAGTTCTGTACCGATTTTAGTAATATTTTTTCCATATTCACTCTTTTATCTCTTCACTCTTCATCTAATCTTCTTCCACTCCCCGGCCAATCCCCTCCCAAGCAGTTAGGCTTCTCACCTAACTTTCATCAAATGACGTAATCAAATAGAAAACAAGCAGCAGTTGTGAGATGTGGGCGTAATATGGCGCGGCCTACAAACCTTTCAAATTTACAATTCAATGTTACAGAAAACACAGCCCATTAATCAACAACCACATCCAACATCACCCATAAAAGCCACTATATATCACATGGCAGGCGTAACACAGTTGCTGTTATTTCGACACGATACAAACATTAAAACAAGGCAACAACTACATAAATTTCTTGCAAAAACAGACTTTGGCAAAAATTTATTCTCACACCATAACCAAGAAACCAGGTTGGTTGAATTATTGCCTTATGGTATTTTAGTCTGACCCAGCAAAGAAGACACTCTGGCAAAATGGGGAAATGATGCCAGCTTGGTCAACATTGGTTCAAAAATTATGAATTTGGTCTCTAATTGATGAATTCGATCTCCTCTACAATTTAAGAGCAAATTCCTAATTTTTGAACCAATATTGACCTAGCTGGAATGATTTTTTATCTTGCCAGAATGTCTTCTTTGCTTGGACAGAATATATTTTACCATTCAACTGTCAACTGCAAAACTAGAAAAAATGTTTGTGCAGGAAAAGATCAATAAAAATATTTGAGTCCAGTTGAGTTCGCATAAATGGACTCAGCTGTCAGTTTGCAGTGGAATTATTGTTGACAATAAATTCAGAGGTGAGAAATTTATCAGCATGTAGAGTCTGGAAAACCCACGTTATGTCATGCCATTTGTTTCTAGCTTGGTTGTTCATATTTCCATAGGCCTCTATTCATTTTTCAGGACTGATATGCTCATACGAGTAGTAATAGGCTAAACTTGATGAGATTATAGTTTTAATGGCGTCATCAAACTAATTTTCAACGTGATACAAGAAAAAATGAGAAATAAATGTGTCAATTCATTTTCCATTATTAGCGTCCATTATCTATTTTTCTCCTTTACTACCTCTTTGTTATACTTTCATCCCTCACTTATTTCATCCATTTTCCCTTTTCCTACTTCCTATTTTTTATATTCTATTTCTCACCTTCCTATTTTCCTAGGTACTTCTTCACAAAATTTCCATTTTCTTTTCATCTTGAAATACTGACTTATTTTTTATTCTTCTTCTTCTTCTTCATCACCATCATTCTCTTGTTCTTCTTCATCTTCATTAGAATTAAAACCAGAAATTAACATACAATCATAGTTATATGATAATAATAAATATAAAAAATACAATATATTGGAGGCTCCTCTGATGGGCTCATGCCTGAATCTTCTATTTCTTCTTCTTGTTCTTCATCTCCTCACCCTTCTCCTCCTCCTCCTCCTCTATCATCTTTTCTTTCTCTCCTTCTTGTTGTTGTTCTTCTTCTTTTTCCTCATCTCCCGCTACTTTGACTCCTACACCTTTCATGTTTCCCGTACAAATTCGAAGCTGTAATTCAATTACAGTTGTTGTTCATGTGTCATTACGCATTAACTTTCATTATGATTATTGTTATTATCATTTCTAGTACGGTGTTGGCGAGGGAGTAAGTCAGGCTGGGCTGGTTACAGCATTACGGGTGATTACCACACTGTGGTGAGAATCAATGCTCATACCACAGAACAACGTGAGCTAATGCGAATGGCACAAAGGCGTAGAATAACAGTGTAAGAAAAATTGAATCAAAGAATGTGGAAGAGGAATAAAGAGTATTCAGAGCTAATGAAAACGGGAGAAAGAGAGAATAACAGTGTAAGCGGAATTGAATCAAGGAATCTAATGTAATAAAGGAGTTACCCTAACAATACAAGAGCTAGAGAATGTAGGACTTCATTATTATGCTCTAAAAATAGATCTACGAGATAGGAATGAATAGTTGATGAAACAAGAGAAGAATGCACAAACTTAGGGAGGGAATAAAATGTGAAATGAAAATTCTTCAACAAAAACCATCTACTATTTGTTCATTATCATAAATACATAAATCATTTTTTTATGAATTTACATAAATATATTAATAGCCCTCCTATTTGTTGGGAGATTTAATTGGAGCAATTGAAAAAAGCAGTTGGAAAATAACATTGAAGCAGTTCATCTTAAACTTGCTTGCATCCTTGGAAAGTTTGCTGTGATAGACAGTCTCTGTTCAAGCTCCTTATTTGACGATTGGAAAAAAATTTAAGTAGAACAAAAAAGTTACTTATAAAAAACAAGGATGAATCTCGGATTGACGATGTCACACTATTCCACTTATTCTTCTCTTGTTTACTTTCTTTCTCTTCTCATCCCTATTTTTTCTTTCTCATCTTCTTCTTGTTTCCTCCTCCCTTTCTTCTTCTCCATCTTGTTCTTCACCTTTCCCCCTCTGTCCTCTCACTCTCTCTTCGTCTGAATATCCTTTTTGAATTCAACTCCTTTTGTACTCAAACTGGAGCAAACAATTGGTTTACTTTACTTTCATCAGTCTCATCTCTAGTGCAAGGATGTCCACGGTTATCTTGGTTTAGTTTGTTTGTATAGCAGTGTTTCTTATTATTACAGTATTGAGTACTCTATATTATTCAGTTTTCTGCAAATAAAGTATTCTACTGTTTTTCCATCCACTTATTCAAAAATCAACGTAAGGTGGATACAAGAAGGTTCGTGGGTGGATCTTATTCTAGATCTGAGGGTTAAATATGATCAGTGATAGTAATCATCCAATTTACAATTTTATTTTTTTGTTATTTTGGTTTTACAATGTTTTTCACAATAGCAATAGAATTCATTTATAATAACAATTGGGGCATGTATCGTATCCAGGGCTCTTTTTTGTTGTATTAATTTAAAATCGTGTGTTGAAATGTAAAATTCATTTTCGGTGCCGGTACATAATTTTAGTTTTTATAGCTTCGATGCGATCCTAGACACTATCATTTATTTTTCTTTTATAGAATAATAATTATTTTATATAAGGTGACGACGGGTCAATATTATTTTATATAAGGTGAGGTGACGATAGAAAAGATCTATTCTTTTATTGGAATATGATATTTTTAATACTCAACTATACAATAATTTACGTAATATCGAAAGATGTTATTTTTAGATTCGTACCAACATTTTTTCAATGCAATTTTCAATTACATTTTGCGGACCCGAAAGATGATATTTTTAGATTTGTACCAATAAACAGTAGTATTTTCTAAAGCTAATTTTCAATTATATTTTGCCGACCCTTAGGCATGGTCAACTGCATTACCAGTTGGGGTAAAGAATAAACCGCTGGAGTAAATAATAGGTTATCCGCGGTTCTGTGTGTGAAGGGGCAGAATATGCACCCTACTTAACATAACAAGGCTGCAATACTTCAAGTGCACTGTAATTGGTGTCCAATTATCATCATGTTCACGCCTACTTAGCATAATAATGACGGATTGTCACGTGCCGCTAAATACAGACAGCTTTTCATGTTTTTCTTCTTCTTCTCGTATCTCCATATAGTTTAAGCTTGTTGCAGCAAGCAAGCATCCAACGCAAATGTAAAATTAAATCTTCTTTAAAAGCTATTAGTAGATTTAACAGCATGTTTTTTGACACTTCGTGACGTGTCGTGTGGATAATTACTGGTTACACTAACCAAATGAGACTCAAACTTGAAGATGATCATTTCAGAGATAATAACGTTGTTGAGGATAGAGTTGTTTTCTACAAATTGCCGTTGCTTGTTAAATATTAAATGGATATTGGATATTAAATGGACTTGCCGTTAAATGGATATTCAGATGTGAAAGATGGTGGTATTTTCTTATTGTGAAGCATCCCTCTCAGTTAACACTAGTGTTTGGACATATTTTATATCATACAATAGAATTGTTGCTGATCTTTTTGTAGAGTTTTGAAGTATACTCAAAATCTCATGTTTTTATTATTGGATATAGTATTAAATTGCACAATCTTCTCACTACTATTAAAGCCAATCAGGCTGCAGAATTATAAATTTTGGTTCATCATGCAATTCAATCGAGTTTCAGTTCTGATTTTCTATTTTAACGCTATAGTTACTCAATGGTTCTATGTCAATTAGTATGGTTCATGTGATTGCAGTATTGTTATTGCGTTAATATTATTATAAGCTCACCTTGAAACAATATGTGAATAACCTCAATTTTATTGATTGCAAGAGTTACCTAGGTACCTCTTCTAGCTTGTGTGTGTGAGCATGTCATACCTGTGAACAACACATACAATGGATTATTAATTTAGTATAAACTTCAACTAACACAATCGTCAGTTGTTCACTTTATACTTTATATTACATGAAAAGTAAAGAAAAATTATCATCTCAGTATGAAAATGGAGAAAAATCTCTCTTGAAACGAATCCTAATATTCAATTTGTACAGCCAAAATCTCCATCACTATCACAGTGATAACTCAAATTTAATTTTAAAAAAGTTATTAGATTGTTGAATATTCAAGTTTTAATCAAAAGATTATTATAAGATGGTATTCCATTTCTATTCCGAATTAAAAACAATATAACATTCCACTTATGTTGAAAAGTTAGCCTTACTTGAAAGGCGCATAATATACATTAAAACAGCCCATAAAGCCAACACTGAAACAAAACAAATTTTCAAGAAATCATTGTAACAATAGTAGCTAATACTTCTAGCATAGACTAACTATACTAAGAATAGTATATCTACGCTACTAGGCTTACTATTCAAGTCAAACTGGCTTCAGAATTATGAAATTAAGTTCATCATGCAATTAACCTGCATTAATTGATATGCCCCCTTGATTTTCTGGTTTTATTAGTTCTGATTTTCATTGACAGTTCTGATAAATTCAAAACCATAATATTTTTGTAACTGTGCGCTATATAGATATTTATATAATCGAAAGGCCAGAATCAGCTGAGGAGCAGTTCTGGAAGTAACTTTGCAATAACCTTGCTAGGTCAATGACATCTGAACCGAGAAGGTCCAGTGGTTTCCGGTGGTAGAAGAAAATTAAGAAGAAGGAGAAGAAGAAAGAAGAGTAAGAAAGAGGTAAAGGAGGAGTGGGTGATGGATAGATGAATACATTCTTCTATTACACAAGTTCCGGAGCACTGGGTTCACTTCTTCCCCGTTCTGGCTATGGTCACTGATTCTTTTTCTCTTTTCTCTCTCAATTTATGTTCTTTTCTCTCTCACACACCTCAATTTATCATGTCACCTACCTTGCTTTTCCTTATCACATCATCCACCCCTCCCATGGATAGAGAAGAGAAAAGGAATGAATATGTGAAGGATGGAAGGAGAAGGAGAAGAAATTGAACTTGCCATGCTTGATAGAGCAGGCTGGGCCACCAACCAATAAATAATTTAATGTACTGTATTCGATTACTGTCTGTAGCAGTTAGTTTGTTCTACGTCTCTTTCCTACTTAATAGCTCTTATTTTCATCTTTCCTTTCATTTCTCTCTTTAAAAAAGTTTTAGTTGAACATTTCTGTATTTAACACGAATAAACTAATCACATGTATATTTTGATTGATTATATTCAAATTGATGTAGGCCTACACTACAAGGTAGGGGATGGATATAGTAACATGTTTTCTGATACAGAAGATACTTCATTGAATCAAGTATTATAATCTAATACGTTTGCTTTTATGAAGGTATTTCAAATACGATTAGGATTCGAAGAAAATAATTATAATGGTGTAACAACTGAAACTATTCTAATACCGTTCTTCAAAATTCAAATTACTTCCATTCATTGTCATCTTGGCACACGCACTCTCTACTAAAGCATGGAGATATTGTTCGTCCACTACTGAGATTTGAATGATGGTACAGTTTTTTTGGCATATTTCCCCATTAGCTCAATAATCAATAAATTTGTCAAATTCAAACTGATTTTACATTGGAAATGATAAATTTTCTACAATTTTACAGTTGTAAAATTGAAAATTTGATGGAAATTAATAATCTTGTAAACACTCATATCGGAAGAAATTCAGAAAAAATTGGAAGAAAATCTCAATAATAAAGCACATTTTTGGGCACATGTAGAATAAAATGGAAATTTCATGTTAGCCTACTTGGTGTAAGGGATCAGACTTCTGAAACACTCTCAATTCTTACTTTTGAAATACATAGTTCATAATAGATCTTTTTGTATCTGATAGCCAGAAATTAACTCCAATGGACGCACTGGTAAACGATGGAATTTATAAATATTGTAGTAATCTACAACAGAAAAACTAATTGTATTTGTCTTCCACAATCTTTGAAAAATATGAAAATGATTGTTTGTAGAGGACGAATACTAATTTTTCACCTGTTAAAGATTATTGTTATTTTCATAATAGATAGGTAGCTTTATATAGGATAATAGATAGATAGTTTTAGATAGGTTTATATAGGTAATAGATAGGATAGGATGGATAGGTGTAGTGTAGGTTTTTATCAAATATCCTCTACTAACAATACTACATTGTGTCAAGGCCACCAGAAAATGACAATTACTATCTCAACTGATCACAGGTATAAGGATTATTTCAAATGTTAACAAATCTAACTGTTAACGTTCACGATCTATTTAGTTTCTTTATATCTGCTTTGCAGAGAACCAGTTATTGGCTGAACTGTAGCGCGTGGAACAATGGAACAATAAATTGATAGAGTCGCTTCCCACCACGAATTATATGGTTTGAACATGATTGTAACTCACTCCTATTTGGCAGTATTATTATTTTCACTCCTATTTGGTCATTAGAATGCTCTGAAACGGTGCTGAATATCCAGAAATGGCCGTTTGGACTCTCTTTGCTCTCTCAACTCCCAAACGAGTACTTCAAGAATTATTGTTATTTGATGTTACATTCCAGATAACGAGAAGGTTCCGGGAAGAATAGCATTAAATATTCGTGGTTTGCTTTAGTTGTCCATTTACAATGCAAGTTGCGCTTCAAAATCTGGGAATAGTGTAGAATTTCATGATTTTCATCAGAAAATAAATAGATTCCATAAATGGTTGATATGATCAATTGTTGAAATTTTGTTCTAGTTATGATGGGAACCGTCCAATGTGTCCAATATGTTGTAATTTTATTCCATGGAAAAAATTGAATTTGTGGAATTATGGGATTTCCTGTTTTAATTGTTGTTCCTGGATTGGAAATTATGTGTTTAATCAGTGTGCTATTATATCATAACCTCATTTTGCAGAATATGGACTTCATGATAGAATTTTTGGGAGAGAAATAACACAGGCTATGTCCATTTCTCCTCCCAATTCAAGTAGTTGTATCGATGTATGAATAAAGAATAGAATTGTTACCTCGTCATGAATGAGTCCAAAAAAGATGGTCATTTGAAATTTATAATGGCGTAACAACTGGGTATTGAGCTTTGTGAGATTTTGAACTGCCTCTATTGAGCTTATAACGAAGATATAGACATGAGTTTTAAAACTTCATTTGCTATTTCATCAATGCTAATGAATCTATTGTATTATTTAATGAAATGATATTCTTTGGTTATAAAATATTTTGCTATTTGGTTAGAAAATATCTTCTCTGTTTTTCTACTCTAGTACAAATATTTCCTAAATTTCAAATGACAGAACTTGAATCGATGAAAAAAGGCTAGAAAAGATTGCATAGAAACAAGGGTTTTCAGGATAAGTAATCTTTAGCTTCATTCGTCAAAAAAAGAATTCCTCTGAGATGTTTATCAACCTGGAATATCCATCGAAAATTTTTTCTAATGAAATTAAAATTATTTGATGATTGATTATAATTAGCGTAGATGTTCGAGGATTTTGATCAGCATTTTTAAGCTTCAAAAAAAATTCAAAAACATTCTGTAGCGGAAAGCTGTATCTTCAGTTGATAAATTTTGATTCATGTCAGGTAGGATGAATCTGTGCCTACTATGCCTTTCAAATTAGCTAATACGTGGCTAGAATACGTGGATCTTCATTAACAGTTCTTTCAACTCCTGATTTTCCCACCTACATTGCATGCAATATTTCGTTAACTGTGACTTTTCCAAGGAAATAAGTAACTGTTTACGATTTATGAAAGAATTAGCAGCTATGAAATATGTAAATCTGGAAACAATAAAGTGTACGCCCCAAGTTCACAAAAATACATGCATCGATAAAAATATTTTTTTCCTGCCATAACGTTAAACGTATCTAATAAGGAATGATTCCATTTTTTCAAGTTTTTGGTCATTCCAGAGATTTAATTCCTAGAATTACTATGATTTCAGTAGTAATAGTCCATTTGAGAATTATTTTGGAGAGAAACAATTCAGCCCGGAAAAACAAGGAAAGAGACGCGTTATGAATAATTTTGATACTTATTTTCTACTTCAATTGATCCAGATGAAGCTTTCTTCAATAAAAGAATTGAAACCCTAAATAAAAGTAACCAGTTGAAACTTCTTGCGCTTCACGTGAACCGTGAAGCACACAATGATCGCAGTTATAAGGAAAACTCATACCAACCGTTACTTGAAAATCTATAAAAAATTTGTTGTAACTTCTGGCTTGGAATATATTGTATCCTTCATCTTACAAGGGCTACGTAAAGTTGCCAAGTTGAAAGTTACATTAGACTAGTATAATCATTATACTGTTGTACTACTAACTTATCATACATTTCAAAATTTCATTACATTTCTAACACAACTCGTAGTTATCAACCTTGGGAAAACTATTACGTTGCACAATCAGTTAACACAAGTAGATAGCAATTATGAACATGTATAATTTAGGTTTACAAAAAACGCAAATAGCAAATTCCCAAATACGGTCGTAAATAGTCCATGTTTTTGAGCAGATAACACAACAATAAATTAATTTGGCTGCTACGATTAGAGCTTCAGATGGTAATTAAACAAGTTTTTTCCTCATCTTGTCTGTGTTCTATTTTTGTTCGGAGCCTTTTAATTTACGGTTTGATTTGTTGTTGGAATGAGCGAGATTTGATTCGTTTTTGGAGCGTTTAAAAACAAGTTCTTCGACTCCTCCGTGTAGACAACGCATTCTTCTAGTCGTCAACCTTCCATTATTCAACTATATTAACCCACACTATCATTCAGAATTATGCAGGATTCCTTTCATTCATTGAATTCTAATTTGGTTAATTCAACACCCATTCAAAGATTTTAGATCTATACATTTTATAATAAAAGAATAGGTAGACATAAAGCAATTAAGATGTGAATTGCATAGTGTAGTTGAAATAGAATTTTCTCAAACAAATACCAATCACTTGAGTAGGATGTGTTAAGTGTCAGAATACATTACATTACAGTGCATTATAAATGTAGCCGTGTAACATTACATTTTCACTATTGTGGCTTGATTAGGCTACGATTGAATGTGGAGTTATTCACATAATTGTTGCTGTACCATTTGTATTGCTGTACAACCTCAGATGAATAAATAATTGGTATAGTCTGTCCAAGCAAAGAAGACCCTCTGGCAAGATGGGAGAATGACTCCAGCTTGGTCAATATTTGTTCAAGAATTATAAATGTGGTCTTAAAGGTAGATCGAATTGTTTCCTACAATTTGAGACCAAATTGATAATTTTTGAACTAATATTAACCGAGCTTGAGTCATTTTCCCATCTTGCCAGAGGATCTTCTTTGCTCGGAGAGACTAGGCTATATGATATTCAATAATATAAGCCTAGATATAAGATAATAATAATATAGATTAATAATATGATATAATGATATAAGCCTAGTATAGGAGTTTTAACTTAGAACGAATGTCTGCGCGTTTACTCTTTAATCCTTTCACTCTTTAATCCGAAATCCTTAAAAAATTTTTAACCCTTCAAGCAACCAGCCCTCTCAACTTCCTGATTGAAATAAGTATTAATTAAGATATTGTTATTGTACACACACAAACAACACATAGGCCTAAGTAATTTTGAATGGAATAGAATGGTCTTCTCACCAGGAAGTGATTTGACTTGAATAATGGTACTTGAGACTGATCTCTTTTTTGAGGAACGTAGATAATCTAGATTGATATTAGGCATGATTGGGGCACAATAGGCAAGCCTAATCCCAACACTAATCATCAAATACCACCGAGTCATGAGAAAAATCGTCATAATTCACTATTGTTCCAATTGAAGATGTTATCGGTTGGTTCCAGGTTTTCTATTATTTCATTTTCCACAGCTCGGAATAAGAAAACTGCAATTACTTCAGAAACAATGACTACCTTTTTAAATCACCAATTCAAATTGGGTCATTCGTTTGTGTGACTTCGGAGATAATTCACAGAAGAAAGTCGGTTCTTGGGAAATGTTTTGGATTTTCGACAGTCAGATTGTAGTTGTAGTGGGTCCATCAAAGAAATTAGTGCTAATAACAAGAGAATCAACTAGTCTGGTTCCCAGGTGATTTTGGATAGCAGGTGAAATAGAAAAATTTCGGGAGTCTTCTTTTCCTAAATAATATCGGGAAAAGTAGGTTCCAATTTCAACATTATTCAATATCGAGAGAAATACAAACTTGATTATTAATGCCCAGCTACCAATTAGGCAGGTTTTTGGAGAATGTTTGATAATTTTGTAACACAGGAAAAACATACAAGTTTCACATATCAATTTGATACGTAACGTAGAATAAGTAAGCATATTTAGTCTTTACCCCTATACCCCATTAATAGTAATAATAAAAAAAAAATAATAATAATAATAATAATAATAATAATAAAAATAATAATAATAAAAATAATAATAATTTCCCTGGATGCTGAACACATCCAGAGGAGTAAATTATGAGTAAAATTACTACACTGTGGGTTTTATGTCCTATTATATAGTTGATGAACAATATTGTTTGATTTAACAATCAAGACCCAGATAGTTAAATCAATTTACAAGTAGTGTTTAATTTAACAATTAAGACCCAGGGTCTTAAAATCAATAAAGTTTGATTTAGACTTTTTTTTTAATGAAAAAAACCCTGGTTGGTGGGACCCCTGTTTTCAATAAAATTGGTGAACTCTATTATAAAAAAAATACACAACATATTATAACCATCAATATTGATCATCATAATATTATCAAGAATGAATCAAATTTTTCTCTGTAGAATATTTTTTTACATCATTCGATCTATTGGAATATTTAGCTCCCTTACAACTACACGTATGGACAGACGTATTCAACATTTATCGCCCATTCTTCCCTCTCTAGAGTTAAAAGGCTTATTGATTTTAGAAGAGATCCTCAATTTTCAAACATCCTTGAACGTCTAAGCTATAATTTGGAAAAAACGTTCATTTTTCTCCATGAAACAACTTTTTATGAGATTCTGATCCCTTGAAATGATCACTATCTGGTAGCAGATTATTATCGGTAAACATAAATATTGGATAATTTCAATGCAAATCGTGAACGGGAGACATGTCCGCGGGACATTATCGGTTACGAAATGTCCAAAACCAAATCTAGCTGCGCAATAAACTTCCGTAATTGTCTTGCATTGCGCAGATCCAATGCACGCTTCTAGCCCCAAGACCCGGAAACTCGTAATGTTGGTAATTCGCCTTTCACTATAATACTCTACAACACACAGATGCAGTATGTCTAAATATCGGCTAATGTATTTTTAAATAGGTATAACCGTTCCAATACAATCAGTCTGCAAACCTTTTTTTGAGCTCTAGTGGTTTCAGATAGGATAATACCTCTGAAATATGACTGGAAGCGGTTAAGTATTAAGATGATCTCGTTCTTAGTCTGTCCAAGCAAAAAAGACATTTTGGCAAAATGGGAAAATGACTTCAGCTCGGTCAATTTCAGTTGAAATTTTTTTAATTTGTACTTGAATTGTAGATCAGAATGTTTTTTACAATTTGAGACTAAATTTATCTTGTTTGAACCAATATTGACCGATCTGGAGTCATTTACCCGTCTTGCCAGAATGTCTTCTCTGTTTGGACAGACTATAAGCGAATTGGAATATTGTAGTCTATGATTATAAGGCAGTTTAAGCAGACTGATTGGGTAGTAAATATAGGAAGTTGGATTTTGTTGTATAAATGTAAATTGTGTAGTGTATTGTATAGAATAGCTGCATGGAGATTGACAATGTTGATCTGTACCGCTTGTTAACCACAAATTGTTGAGAAAAAGAATCACGAATTTCTGTACTTTCACTAGTAGCTTGTGAGGCATGTTGAATGATTCAAATTTTTGGATATAATACATTTTGCAATAATGACTCTTGTTGTAAGGAAATGTGTATGAACTTGTGGATTCAGATTGAACTCTAGTGGAAATTGGTATTATAGTGATAGTGTTTGAAAACTGAATTTACATATTTACTTTATACTGTATGTGTATACATAATGCATGTGTATGTGTAATGGGTACTTGAGATAACGTACAACAGATTTCCACTAAAATATGTTTCTTAACAAGATTTCAATGTAGAGTTACCATTGCAAATTCAACTAATAAATTACTTATTCGAACTGAAGGCCAAAGTACAGTATCATATAGCATGCTGATTTCCAAAGTTAAAGTAAAGTTGAGTTTTCAAGTTAAGTATGATCTCTGTGACTTGGAACACAACAAAACAATTATTTACCATTATTTTTACAACAACCTTAATGACTCAATCCTTTCCATCTACAGAATCTTATGTAATGTCCATTGTTGAATAATATTCTGAAGTGTAAGAGCATCAACAACAATATACAGTGCCCAAATATCTTAGTCAATGATAATGTACAATTTCACCTGTTTGCACTTTTTGAATAGATACACTCAAGCCGATGATGAATCAACAGGTTTCATCTATTCAAGAGAAGTGGTTCTCGGTTTCAATTGCCGCACAAGTCAACGAGGAAGAAGAGTTCACGATTACAGATTTGGGAATGAAGCATAGAAGATAATAAGTGTGTACGATTAAGTAAGAGAAATATAAAAAAAACTTTTGAAAGGGAATAGAGAAGATAAAAGGAATGGGAAGGGACATAAGAGGAACAGATTTCCTTATACTGTACATACAAATTTGGAGACTTGAGAGTCTTTTCCAAATTTGGAGTCTGTCCAAGCGAAGAAGACATTCTGACAAGATGGGAAAATGACTCCAGCTCGGTCAATATTGTTTAAATTTATAAATACGGTCTCAAATTGTAGAGCAGAATGTATCATACCAATTGGGGCCAAATTTATAATTTTTGGAGCAATATTGACCGAGCTGTAATCATTTTCCCATCATGCCAGAATGTCTTCTTTGCTTATACAGACTATACAAACTTGAAAATTCTATAGATATTGCACAAGCATAATGATAATATACATCCAACTATGTGGAGGGGAAGGACAAAAATGTTTAACAAAGTAAAACATAAAAACAATAGAGAAATAGAATAGAGAAGAAGGCAGAGAATGAAAACAACATGAAGGAGAATGAGTAAAAGAAGGATGCAGAGTTAAAGAAATAACTAAGAAGAAGAAGAAGAAGAAGAAGAAGAAGAAGAAGAAGAAGAAGAAGAAGAAGAAGAAGAAGAAGAAGAAGAAAATGGTGGTGGTGGTGATGATGATGATGCTGATGAGAACAGAAATCCTAGAAGTTGAAACAATCCAATCCAAGCTGATAATCCACCGTTGTTGGCTTGTTGCATTTCTGCAGACATTACATACTAGAGTCTAGAAAGACATTGACTAACATTTCATTGCAGTTCAGAAGGATAACTACAACTACCGGTTTTCCAGCAACCCCTCCGCATAGATTCAAAGGGGGGGGGGTTGAAAGGGGGGTAATTTACAGGATACAGGTCTTGATCCTGTTCCTTTTCGCTACCTTCCTCATTCCTATCTTCCTGATGCTTCATTGCACACCTGTGTTTTTTATTTCTTCAACACACTCATTCCTGTTTGTCAACCAGCAGGAATTTCTGCAAGAAACTGCATTGCAATCCAATTAGTATTGCTGTATCGTATAACAGGATTAGATGTAATCGAGTTTTATTGAGACCTGAGATTGTAGATTACTGCATTCCTCGTTATCAAATTCTACTATGTAGATAGATGGACTATGAACTCTAAATAGGTGTTTGAACCAAGTTTTACTCAATTTTAGATCATTGTAACTCAAAAATTTCCCTCCACCAAAATACCTATGAATAAGGATGAACTTGTTGATAAGGGACACTTAATTTTAATGAAATCGGCCTGCACAAATACTTATGTACTTGAATACCTCATGGATTCACATTTTAAAGGGAAGAATTGGGAATGAGTATGCTACATCAAGTCTCGTGAATTGAGGTTCGACTTTATTCAGAGCTTGATATTTTATCCCAAAGTCCAATTTTCAAGACAATACTGCATGTTGTGTTCGAATGTGTTTGAATTTAAGTAAAAAACCTACTGTTCCCAACTAGAAACTAATTTTTTTGAAAAATTAGATAATTTACATAGTTGTGATTATGATGGCTATAGTCAGATAACAACTTGATTGTTATAGTGGAATTCACAACAACAATAATGGAATTATACAACAATCGCTAAATTAGTAAATTCCCTTCTTAAGTCACGTTTTTAAACCGCATGTTCAATTCATTAATCAACCTTTAACCACGGGATTAGTAAACTAGTGAACTATAACTACTAGTTCACTACTAGTGAACTACTATTATAGAGATGTTTCCCGGTCCCTTCGTTAAAGCACAGGAGTAATACAAATCATTCGTAAAAGTCCCTGAAAATATTTCATTATAGTGATTAGTAAACTGGTTTTCAAGTCCCAAATTATCAAGGTTTTGGACTCCAAAACGCGGAGCCCATGTACAAAATTTGTGAAAGAAAACTATTGTAAACCAATTCCAGCACCAATCTCCAGTCGCATTCCTCATGAATCAAGTTGATAGACATTATTAATCATCACCTTCCACACCCATTCAACGTCTGGGATGAGGAAGACCTCCAAGGACGATTGAATCGAGCTAGATCTCGGTTTAGTGGAAAAAATTGAGCAAAAAATGCAGCATCTCAGAAGAGGAGAGCGCTATTGTTGACCTTGCTGCAGCGAAGAATGTCTGCGGAGACCATTAGGTGGTCAACTGAAGCTGAATGTACTTTGCTTTACTTTGGTGCACAGATTTTAATGGAACACAACCATTATGGTGGATGCTGGTATTCTAGACTGCAACAACCAAAGCAATAAAAAATCAATTTCTTTCTACTTCTCTTCTTCTTCTCCTTCGCCTTCTTCTTCTTCTCCTCCTTCATGTTCTTATTTTTTCCCTTTCTATCCTCCTCCTCTATAGTAGAGACACACTAAAGGTTGTCCGATGAGACTTGATGCGACGTTGCCAAATCAGCTTATAATGAATAAAAATTCATACATATTTTTAGAATACACCCGAGAATTGGATTAAAAGCAACGTCTATGAGTGCGGGGGTGTGAGGGGAGACTCTACTGTTCCACTTTCCATCTGACCTCTTTCATGTGTTCTACTACTGTTATTTATGATAATTAATAACTTCAGTAATTATTTATTTAATAATGGACTGAACCGACTTTTTTCAAACAAGTGGTATTTCTCACCGACTACACATTTCTATTGATCAATGCTCTCAGGAAGGCATGATCATGAGTTACAACATAATGTTCATGCATTACACAATACCGTAAATTATTCACAAAATCTTATCAGGTAGGAAAAATTAACGAACATGAATATAATCTATATCTAAAAATTGGATCAACATTTTACAACTATCAACATTTACTTCATAAAACTGCATTTATGTTTCTAAACATTCCATTTTCTTTTTGGTGCCGATTTTTCATCATATTGCTATCCGTTCACAAGGCTTCTACATCCTCCTTCGACAACAAAGACTAGTAACAACAGGAGTGTTCCTGTTTTGTATTTCCGAAGGCCGTTTTGACTTCATTTTCAACCCCTGTATTGTTCAAATTCACAGGTCAAATTCCAACAATCTATTCTTCTATTCAATAACATTCCTTTACTTACAATGCAATGATATACAATGGATGACACATATGAAACATTGGGAGCTGACATGTTTAGTTGAAAAGATGAAGTCATTTTTTGTTGGATTTTTTAATGACGTCATTAGTCTTTATAAGCTTTCAAGTCAAAAGCATTCTTATTTCATTTATTCTTTCTTTGAAAACACTATTAAAGAGAACCAACTTAAAGAAATAATAATTTATCAATAGTTTAAATCAAGTTCAACCTGA
The DNA here is from genome assembly GCA_017141385.1 of Sogatella furcifera. Taxonomy (NCBI): domain Eukaryota; kingdom Metazoa; phylum Arthropoda; class Insecta; order Hemiptera; family Delphacidae; genus Sogatella; species Sogatella furcifera. The sequence continues at coordinate 28,916,345 of CM029551.1, forward strand.
ATTCCAAATAGTTGAATATTTGTTTAGTTAGATATACCGAGCACATGATACATAGGTGTAACGTGATTATACATAATCAATACAAATACAGTAGCCCTAAGAAAAAAAACTATTGAATACTGTAGGTGTATTATGTGGTCAATGGTTCGACATATAGAGACTGTAGAATCAATTTATTATATAACTCACTAGTTAGACATAGTTTTCAAATGATGATGGTCCAGACAGGTCATGAGTCACGAACAATCATACCTACTCAATAAAGTTTGAAAAATATAGATTTTTGTCGTTTAGGATCCATATGTATCGAGATCCATATTGATAAATGTATCTGTATTCAAGCAAATTATAGATTGAACTATGGATGTAGAATGGCAAGCGCAAACTGAGAACTGCCTTCCTGTGAACCGGCCTTTGAGTGCAAAGATGCAGACACAATCAGCCAGGGACCAAACGAGTCAACGGAGATGGAGGGAAAACAACAAAGAAGAAATGGAAGAAGAAAAATAAGAAGAATGCAACTGACCAAAGAGGTCGCCATGCACAAGAACACAGTGGAAAACACGATGGTAAATAAGAAGAAGAAGAAGAGGATGAGAGGAAGAAGAAGAAGAGAGCAGACCAGCCAGCAAGAGACCTCTATTTCTTCTTTTTCTTGACTTTCAACTGTCAAGGTCGACTTGCGCACACGCCGATGCACCCTTCATGGATTTTCGCTCTTTGATCTGCTCTTCTTTTCGTCGTTCTATTCCTCCACTTCTTCTTCTTCTTCTTCCTCGTCTTCTTATTCTTCTTCTTCTTTCACTTCTTCATTATCTATCGTGTTATCTCTTCTTTTTCTTCTTGTTCTTTCACTTCTTCATTATGTATCGTGTTTTCTCTTCTTATTCTTATTCTTTGTCAATTTTGTCCAACGGGTACTCCAATTTTTGGTCGCTGAAGTTCTGTTATGATGTAATATTTTAGAACAATGAAGATTGCAGTCAATCGTAATCAAATTATTGGAGCAGTGTCAAATTTAATTGAAAAATAAGTCAAGTCTTCTTCAGAAAATCTGTTTAGGAATGAGCGTCTAGTGAATTTAACGACAAAGATGTTGAAGATTGCAAAATAGATAAACTCATCATAAACAAAATGTTTGTTCTTCATGTTTTATATCAATACTATAGTGCATGTATGTTCATAGCCTACCCACGATTAGAACGATTTTTTTGTCACATGACAAAGTAAGAAATTCAACAAAGAAGATTCCAAACTTGATTATTCGCCATGATTCTTTCTTGCGACTTTACCAGCAGCAATCAAGCCAGGAATCTATGAACTCGTTCGCCTCGGCTCCAGAGAGATGATTTCTAGCTTTTATTCGATTTTTACTGGCTCTGAACGAAGCAGGGGGCTTTGTTTGGCTGAAGTACCTACTTACATCCAACGGGTGACATTAAGTTCTTCCAACTTCAAGTACCTACTTGGTTTCACGTTGGCTGCAAGGATTATTTATGACTTCACAACTCGTATTAAAAGCGGTTATAACTCGGTTTTAATCCAGAAAACAAGATTCTTGTTGCTCAAGTTCGTTAAATTCAATGCCGGTATGACTTATTGCAGTTTTGTAATAGTCTCAGAAAATGTTAGCTATCAAAATAAGATGGATCACCTATTGTTTCAGCGACATTTTATGAAACCGTTCATTGTCGTAGTTAAAAGCTAAAATGTGGTTGGAATTTCGTCATTTCTCGTGAAATAATATTTCAGATACAGTTTCTCAAAAGATTATCTTTCCATTGTTGACCTTGGAAGAATTGTTAGATTGATGAAGAAAGTAAATGAAAGATCCCAATGTACAGTAGTTTAAAACTAATTTTGAGTTGAGAGTAAGCAGAAGCAAATCCTTGACTCCTCTAGTTCTTCTGAAGCATTTAATCTTTTGTTGATTATCTCACAATATGAATGCACCCAAATAATACCTCTCAATTATTAAGTTAGTTATAGAAATTGGAGTTAATACTATAGAAGAAAGTGTACGACAATGTTGTACCTACTGTAATATTGAAACTATAATTGACAAATTAGAATGATACTGTTGTGTGTATAAGAGCAGAAAATATTCTGTTGTCATTCAAGTGGTGAAATTCTAATTCGGCAGACAAGCCTGATTACCTTGTTGTTATAGTAGTCTGTTCAAGCAAAGAAGACATTCTGGCAAGATGGGAAAATGACTCCAGCTCGGTCAATATTGGTTCAAAAATTATAAATTTCGTCTCAAATTGTAGATCAGAATGTTTTTTACAATTTGAGACTGAATTGACAATTTTTAAACCATTATCGACCGAGCTGGAGTTATTTTCCCATCTTACCCGAATGTCTTCTTTGATTGGACAGACTATAGCCAAGAGCGTTTCATCATTCGCGTTAAATGTTCATAACAAGTCTTCTTTTTCTCTATTATATCGTAATTGTGAGTCATTCCCAAATTCCTCACTATGTTGAAGTTGAAATTTCTCTTCTTTGTTTTGTTTGTAGAAAAATTCTCTAAAGACTGTTTACAATATTGATGTCTACGAAGATTGTTGAGTTCCATTTTCTATCACTGATGAGAAGTTTCAGAATAATTTAAAATCAAATGAAATACAGTATTTGTATTTTATTTATAATTCATTATATTTTACGTTGCAAATAATTTTGTATTGATATGGCACCTTCTGAAAAAACGCACGGGTTTAGCATGGCCAAACACAGTAATCATTTATTTACAATAGAATTTATTGATTGAATATTACAACATTAAACCTATAATGAATTAAAAATATTCATTCAGTGTATTGTATTACAATATTCAGCATATCTATTCATACACATAACACCTATATATTTAACAGAAAGTTGAACATATTATAATGGATAATTACTTTTCTTTATTTATCATGTGAGAAGAACGATAATTTATTGAATAAATTTTTGAAATGGATGACTTCTTTGATAATTAGAAAATTGAAATGAATGATTTTAGTTGATAATGAGGTTGAAAAAAGATGTATTCTATTACACTTGGAACAATTACCAAATTGCTAAATAAATAAGTGTCAATGATTGCAGTGATATGAGATGTGAGTGTTGGCTCATAAAGAAAATAACATGGAGGAGAAAAAAGAAGAAGAGAGAGAGAGAGAGAGAAGAAGAAGAAGAAGAACAATAATTTTTGCGATCGGGTGACCTTCGGTGGTCCCAGTCACCCTGAGTCGCTCGCGCGACGATGATTCGATTTTTCCGACTAAACTGCGACCAGTTTTCCGCTTTTCCGCTGTCGACGGTGAGCAGTCAGCGTAGATTTTCCATCTCTAGGGAAACAGGCGGCTGCAAGAGACGTACGACACCACAGCCGTTGATAATCGATTCCGGGATTAGCCGGTGTATTTCGTTTCGGTGCACAAAAAGGAAAGAAGAAGAACTTTGATGAGGAAGTGAAAGGAAAGGAAGAGGAGAATGGAAGAGAATGAGAGGAAGATCAAAAATAAGAAGAGATAATTAAATGAGAAGAAAATGCGGAAGAAGAAAAGTGGAAGATAAAAGAAAAGGAGAAGAATGTGGATTAGTAGGAAGAGGAGGATTAAATTTAAAGAATATGGAGAAGAATGAAGTGGGAGTGGAAGGATAGGAAGAACAGAATCTAGAATCTAAGAGAATAAGAACAGAAATCATAAGAAAGAAAGAAAAATAATAATGAGAAGAAAATGCAGAAGGAGAAAAAGAAGAAAAGTAGAAGATGGAGGATAAGAAGAAAAAGCAGGAGAAAAATGATAAGAAGAAGAATGAGGAGGAGGAGGAGGAGGAGGAGGATAATTGGAGGGTAATGAAGAAGAGAATGAGAAGAGAAAAAGAAATTAGAAGCCCGATAACCCGATGAAAAGAAGAAAATGATGAAGGGAAGAGATAATGATGTCCTACTAATTAATACCTATGACCTATCCCAACATGTTTCACTCCTAGCTACCCTAAAATAATAGGATGTGCTAATATCTCTCCCAATACGTTCCCTTGCAAATCTAACCACTTATTCGTCACCTTGTTTGGTGGTCAAGGTAGACACCACCAGATGTGTCATTGAACCTCCAAGAGCTATAACCATAATATAGTTTAAAGCTATAGGTTATTATATTTATCTAATTTTTAGTTATCATATTTTGTACTAAAATAATTATGATGTATTAATATCGCTCTCAATAATATATGTGCCCTTGCAAATCCACCTCTTCTTGGTTTCCTTGTTTGGTGGTCAAGGTAGACACCACCAGATGTACCATTGCCCCCTAGAACTATGAACTAAGTACTAGAACTATGAATTATTATATAGTTGTATGGTGCGCCCCTGTGCAAGCGTGCACTTGCAGAGTGAGAGAGAGAGCAGCACGAGGGTAGGAGTGAGCAAAGATAGAGCAGCATTCCTGAATATTGTGTGACGTCACGGCCGGCCAGTTCAAGGCCCTCACCCCCCTCCCCCAAGACTGGCTTCGACTGCAAGAGTGCTCTAGGTCCTGGCCAGAGCCAACATCTCCTCTGCATAGGAAATTTCCTCTAGATACGAAATTTGAAATAAAATCACAACATTTGTCCTACTTTTTTGAACCAATTTAATATGTATTTCTTTGTTTCATTGATGAGTTTCTGGTAAGTTTCAGTTTCATTTTTTCAGTACATATGAGAATTGAATAATTTTCACAATAATTATTGTCCTGTATTTTAATTATCAATCTGATAATGATGTATTTCTGATTTCCATTGTTTCAATGATGAGTTTCAGTTTCAGTTTATAAAATAACTAATACAGTTACGTTGCATCCTATGTAACGTCTGACTTGGAATTTTGTAATCCAGAATCGGAATTAGTTTTGGACTGTCAAAGCCTGCTGCTTCCCGACTTTTTATTCAAATTGAATAAATGAATTGTTTACAGTGTAATACGGTTTAGTATTTTACTGTTTTGGAATCAACATCCATCTATAATTTATTTAATGAATTTTATTTACTCTCGGCCTCAATTTAAAATGGAAATGGTACGTCTTGTCTTGATAAATATATTATCTTAGCTTATAATAAACAAATTTATCATAAATTTCTACTATAGTGTAAGATATTGCGCGGTTGATGATAACATTTCACAATCTACTTTATGCCATAATTTTACACTCACTATTAACATTATAATCTTATAATGCAAATGATTGGAAAAATTACGTTTTGGATTTCATTGTCTGTGTTTTCATCCAATGAGTAATTCTCTAATGAATGAATGGAAATGAACTAAAGTAGTCTGTAACGTGTTCACAACAAGGAATGATGGAAGTATGTCAGAAGCTTCGTAAAATGTACATGTAATTACATAACCGCAGAGTGAGTTGAATTCAATCAAGGTTGACTGTACATAGAAGGGTATGCAGCAAAATATATAAAATATATACATAAAATACATATAAATATATACATAAAATATATACATTTACTTAGTTCACACAGTTCATACAATAGCATAGACATAAATAGTTTCACAAACTACAAACCATCAATGGTTCAATTTATTAGTAGTGTATGGGTTATCCTCAATTATTTGAGTTATCTATGATTGATTCGTGTTGATATGGATTGGTCATTACCTGGAGGTATTTCGTCAGTATAATATGAGAATGTAAGATAACAATTTCTATCAATATTTATCAATGAAATCATAATAGTTATAGTGATATTCCAGGTAATAAGATTGTTGCAAGACTTGACCACAAACAATTGAGCAACGAAAGGAATGAGAAGTTATTTATTGTGTATTGTGTTGCTTCAATGAAGTAGATGGGATCAAATTTGATGATTTGTTGTCTTTATAATGAAGGCTTTCCCTCACAAGGTTACACTCTCTGTATAAGCTAAACAACTATAACTCAATATGAGTTTGTAGAGGGTCTGAAGCAGTATACTATAGACTGTCCAAGCAAAGGAGACATTCTAGCAAGATGGGGTAATGACTCCAGCTCGGTCAATATTGGTTCAAAAATTATAAATTTGGTCTCAAATTGTAGATTAGAATGTTTCCTACAATTTGAGATTAAACATATAATATTGAACCAATATTGATCGTGCTGGAATCATTTTCCCATCTTGCCAGAGTGTCTTGTTTGCTTGGACAGACTATGACTAAGTGAAATTATTCCAGATTATGTCCTACCCCAAAATTGAGAACAATATTAGGCCTACAGTTGATTGAAGATTAGACAACTTCATACTCTACTCCATACTCTAGATGTGGGCGTCATGTTGAATCAGAAATTAACTTCTCTCTCTCTCTCTTTTTTTAGCCTATTCAAGATTAAATAATTATTAAGAAATCTTTTCCACCTACGCAACTGCATATCAGATTTTTCGGATCACATTCACTTTGAGACTGAAATTAGGCTATTAATGAATGCTCCATTGTTAAAAAATCATGCATTATGATTGCTCAAGCACAGCTATGTCCATTCATTATGATCACAGGTATTTTGGAGGATTGGAATTGGAAGCTTATAGTAATCAATACAGTTCATGCACTTAAAATCATGGGAAATATAGATAGATATTCATGAAAAAGGTTGCTCTAGATTCGATACTGTGAGACTGTAAGTGTCAATTTCGTAATAATAATTATAACAATTTTAATCGAGATAATACAATATTGGTATTGAGTCAACAGCACAAGAGGCTAGAATTTGATATCACTACATAATTAGAGCAAATTTCAACAATGTATCTAACTATTACTTGAAAACCACTGCTATACCAGTTATTCTTTTCGGACTGTTTTTTGACCGAACGTAAGTGAGGTCTAGATTCAAGACGACGATTTTGCATTTTTCTCTTTATGTTTGTTTGTTCCGCAATTAGCAATAGATTCGGATGAAATTTGACAGGAATGTTCCTCTTGAAATTGCGCGTCGATGTATATGTAAGGTTTCTTGAAAAATTGCATTTTAAGAATAATATGAAAGGAAAAGGAATTACCTCCATACCAAAATATTACTATATACATTTATACTTCTGAACTTAGTGGAACTCACACTATAGAATTATTCATGCTTAACGAACTGTCAAGTTTATTATTAATTGCATGCAATGATGCATGCAATAAATGAAACTCAACAGTATTCCCTTAATGAATATAATAATGCCACATCCATGGGTGACTTCGTGAGGTCTAATGTTCACAGAACTACTAGTATGAATTGGAAGAGGAACATTTTTAGGAGAAATCCTGCTTAGTTGTACTCTACATTGTGAATTATGAAATAAATGATTATGAATATTTAGATAGACTACATTTCTCTATTGTGGACATTGTGGTTAAGAGTTTTAGGGCCTAAGGTGAAAGTGTTGTTCCATCTGAGTCAAAATCAACCAATTTTAACTTGAAAATTGATTGTAAACGTTTTGACGGGAAAATATTTTCTAACATTGGCAAATAAGGTATTGTTACAAGTTTCCACTATAATAAAAGACTTGAGGCAATTTATACTGATTAACTTTATTAATTACACTGCTATAACACACTGGAAAAAGATAAACTATAACAGATCAGAAGATAGCACAAGAGTTTATAACGTTTCACAATACAAATTTCACTAAAATTAACACTGCACTGAATAAGAAATGAGAACAGTCTTTAAGTTACACTAAGAAGAAATATGAACTGACTAATAAACAGAATAAATATAACTATAGAGTGTCTATAAACAACGTCTGTCACACAATACAACTGACACAACTGGCATAAGCGCCCGAGTAAGACTGACCCTGGTAAACCCAAACATTCCGAATATATAGGCTTCTGAGAATTAACGAGAGAATGCTCTCGTTTCTTTGCTAACAGCAAAGAAATTAAATCTAACATCACGATAAAACTACGAAAATTACATCCACTTCATTACGAGGTTCATCACTCAAGCTAGATTGAAAATTAGTTTTCCAACGTATTTTTCAAATTTCTATGTCTATAGTCGTTTTTTGATTGCACGACTTGAAAAATTTGAAACACGAGAAATGAGTAGAAAAGTATGACAGAAGGAGTTTGATAGAAATGGAGAATGGAATTGAAAATTTCAGTTTGACAAATTACTGCACGAGTCCGTATCTTTATAGTCCCGGGTTCGACTCTCGTTATCTTGGGGTACTTATCAATCTTTGCAAGAGCGAGTAAGGCAGACATACGCAAAACCTCTGTGAGAGACAGAGACCGTGATAGAGAGTAATGTAATGAAGTTGAATTCCGGAGACCGTTCGACTCGCTCCTCCAAATTTACATCATCCATCTCTGTTCAGCAGAGTCCGAACCGGAGAAAAGTAAGAAGAACATAAGGTGGAAGGAGAAGAAATACCATTTATAATTTGCCCGTTTGAAGTGTCGGGTAGATGGGTTCAATGATCTCAGCGAGATGAAGGAGAAAAAATGGGAAACAGATGAGTTGAGGGAGTTGGATCAAGAAGAAGATGAGAAGAAGTAGAGGAGGAAATAAAGAGATGGAAAAGAACAGAGAAAATTAGAATTGGAGAAAAACAAGAAGATGTAGAAGAAATAACAAACAAGAAGAACAAAGTGGAAGACGCAGAAAAAGAAGTAGACGAGCAAGAGGTAGAAAAGAAAAAAGAAGATGAAGAAGAGGTGGATGAGCAAGAGATAGAAGAAAAAAAGAAGAAGACGAGAGGGAAGAAGACGAGTTGGAAGAAGCCGACGAAAGACGACACAAAAAAGAAAAATAAGAAGAAAATAGTATTTCTTTTTTGATGGATTAAAATTTGTATTGAAATGTAATCATGTAAAGTACTGTGAATCCAACGGTGTGGATTTGTAGACTGTTCACGTTTAGTATTAACATAACGGTACAAATTTTAAAGATTATCAAACTATACACACAGCTTTACAGTTCAAGGTTGCCTGCTCAGTCGATGAGATTATTTGTTTATTATACTATTCAAAATATTAACATCACACCATAAAAGTAAGAGCCATGTTACTTACTTTAATGTTACTTACTATTGGTTGTTCGAATCTAGTTGATTAGACAATATAGTTGAATTTGAATATAAACAGTTCTACAGCCTTATCAATTTCCAATACCAACCAAAGAGGATCTTAGTATTTAGAGAGAGATCTATTATTCTATACTGCAACTATGAAACATATTGTTATAATTGAAAAGTTTCAAATATTTTCTAAATTCTATCAAGTTGGAAAATATCAACTGGGTTCCATCGACCACATAGCAACATTTGTTATTCTATACAATAATACAGTAGGTATTTTCCGACATTATATTATTAGTTTTCCAAACTTGTAAGAAGAAATTGAAAGTCTGAATGCGCTCAACACTAAAAAAAATCTCCCACTCTCTCATCAACTATTTATTACCTATTTACCTAATATTACCTATTAATGAGATTTACCTGTTACTTGGAATACCTTTGCTACTCCTGGAAAATTTTCTCATCAACTATCAACTATTTACCTAATATTACCTATTTATGAGATTCACCTGCTCTTGGAATACCTTTGTTACTCCTGGAGAATTTTCTCTATTTTCTCTACTGTTTCTTATTAACTTTTTTCATTGTATTATCACCTCACTGTCAAAAATAAAAATAGTTCCCTCCCCCAATCAGTTGTAGCCTACTCAACATTTTTTTATATAAAATATAAATTAACACAAATTATAATATAACAGCCCACCCTTGTAAAACATAGTCTATTGTCTATTAATTTTGTTTTTTCTTCTTCTCTTCTTTTTCTACTTTCTGCCTTCTTCTCCTCCTCATTTTCTTCTTCTTCTTCTTCTTCTCCTCCTCCTCCCACTTCTTCTTCTTCTTCTTCTCCTCCTCCTCCTCCCACTTCCTCTTCTTCTCCTCCTTCTTTTCTTCTTCCACTTCCTCTGCTTAATTTTCTTCATAAAATGCCGTTACCCTCAGAACGCCTAGACGACACTTATCATGGAGAGTAGGTCAGTTTTATCTGTGAACATGCCTATTACTGTGCAGCATAACATGCACTGCTTTGTCTGTAAAAGAACCTCAATTTGATGGATAGGTTAGCTTCCAAAAAACCTTAGGATGTAATTGGTCGACAAATGTTATACTGTTATCGTGTTAAATATAGTTTAGATGTCTTTAAACTACATAGTTAAATATTTCTATAACACACTAGATGGCCTACCAGTGAACAGGCGACGTCCTCATTCCGACGACTCAACTAATACAATCACTATCCACGAACAATTTTTGCGTGTCAAGTCAATTCCTATTTATTAATTTATTAGAAATATTACAATGACACTTTATAGGTGGAAACACAGCTACATGTCCAGATCGTCTTCTTTCCCAATTTTGATAAGAATATTGAAAAAAGGTTTGATTCAAATTCACTATTCCAAATTTCCAAAATAAGAAATTTCTACTCCCTAATATATAAAAACGATGAATTTTGCTCATGATGACGTTAGGAGCCTTAGGGATAGTGGACAATGTACAAAAATACTGAACACAATATTAATTCTATAAAGTAGTGGAAATATTATAATAGCGCTGTTTTTCATCAGTAACTTGATGGCACTATTATAATATGCAACCATTGGAAAACTTTTTCAGGTAATATGGGAGAAACCAATGACACCAAAACACCTCAAACATGTAGAAACCTTGAAAATAAAACTTGAGAATGAAACTGAAATTGAATTTGGGAAGAAATTCACGATACCTTAGGAAGGGTTTCACACTGATACTACCGATAATTGATTACCCCTTGACAAAAAATAAACTGAAAGGGACCCCCGAATCCATCTCCCAAACTCTCAAATTTTAGAAATGGACAAATGTTTAAAAACGAAAATTATAATAACAGCCGCATTCATAACCAAGGACACACAAGGTCACTTCTCAAACTCCTCCTTCAACCATTGACGGCCGATACCATTCTTCATCTTCCATCCTTCTTTCTCTTCCTACTCCGTCCTCCTCTCTCTTCCTACTCCGTTCTCTCCTTTCTTCTTCATTTTCGACCATGTGTGTTTGTATGAATAGACTCCTCCATAGTCACGTACCCCTACACCCTCATTTACTCACGTTTCTACCTGCCACTTTCTTCTCCTCGTCTTCTTCTTCTTCTTTCTTCTCCACACTTTTTCATTCTATCCTTCTTCCTCACCTATTCACTTCATGTCTACTTTCTCTCTCATTTCTCCTGGCCTATTGTCTACTCAACAATCGATGAGTTCCGTTCATGTACAACATACATATATAGTCGTAACATATTCTATATTCAAGGTATCGTCACAGGTGTTTGTCTCCTATATTTATTCGATAAACAGATATAATCTTGATGCATAGGTTAGGATATATCCCTAACCTAGACAAAGACCAACCGTGAAAACGTTATTGCAAGGAATGGATGAAGGAAACAAACTTTGAGGCAGTTTTTCTACTATTTCTTTCTCCAAATATATTTTCAGATCTGGTTGTTGTTCTTTCTAAACTAGGCCTATTATAACTATTATCATTGAACACTCTGTAGATTAGACGATTCTATCTTTGAAAATGTGTACGCAAGATATCTAATGAATTGATTGTATGCTGTTGAAATTTGAAATGGAATATTCACTTTGTTATTAGGGCTACTAATGTATAAATAAATCAATGAATAATCACAGTACCCTTGAAATTAGTTGATTTTTCCTCACAGTGAAGAAAAATGAACTTATTTCAAGGGAAGGCTACTGTGATAATTTTTTAATTTATTCTAAATGCACTGTAATTTTAGATAGATAGATAGAATAACTTTATTCATGTATAGCAAATACAACTTTTTAATATAAATACTAAAATAAGACTACTCCGTTACTAGCCATGAAACGGCGAAGTTAGGACTAAGTCCTGTCTTACACTTAACCAACAATTTTTATAGACTGAGTAAGAAGCACTGGCGGTTCGTGCCCACCAAACAGGTGAAGTGCCCGTATCTTTAGTGTACAAAACTTCACCTGTTTCGTGGGCACGAGCCGCCAGTGGTAAGAAGCCTATTGGTTTTGAACATTGATTTTTTTATGATGTCCACATAAGCATTTTAGCTTGTGCATGGGTAATGGATAATGCGTGCGAAGGTGATTGATGAAGTGAAAAATAGCTATGCCTACTGGGCCAACCAGGCCGAATTACTTTGACAGTAACCAATAATATTGTCTTATAATCTTTTATAATAATTAGCATTGACAGTTGACAACACAACTTGAACTTCAAATACAATATATTATGTATTGTAATTAATTAATTATTGAATACTATTAGACTAATAATACACTTAGGCCTATTTGTATTAATCCGAGCCAAAGTTAAATTTCACAAATTTCTTACATAATTCGTAGCTTTGATCCGAATAATTTTCTCGGACGTTACATTGGTTATTGAGTCTTTCTGTGCTATTGTGTCAGTCGATCGGACACTGAATCCTTAGTAAAGTTAGTCAGCCGGCTGGTTTTCACTTCATTGTTTTTCAGGCCTCGGATCTACTTTTGAACAGTGAATTATGTTATAGGCTTCTTTCTCTGTGAATAACCAGTAAACTAGGCCATGCTAAGCGTCATTGCACAAGTCGTATTATTTATTCTTCGGCTTGTTCACAGTCGCGTTACGAAATCGAATTTGTCTTGTGTACTGCGTTTCCACAGTTTGACAACTTTTCGCTGTCCAGAGCTTGTAGCTTAAGCTTGTAGCTGGAGGTTGTAGCTTGAGCTTGTGGCTAGAGCTTGTAGCATGAAGTTCAGCTTGAAGCTTGTAGCTTGATGCTTGGGCTTAAAACTTGAGTTTGAGTTTTTAGCTAGAGCTTGCAGCTTGAGCTTTTATCTTGAGCCTGTAGCTTGAGCTTGAAGCTTGCCGAGAAAGTGCTACATTTGGCGAAAACCGTGAAATAATTTAATGGATTTGTGATGGAATTTTTGAGACATTTTTCTGAGGGACAAATTTGAGAAAGGAGTTATAACAACTGTTCAGCTTTATGTTTCGTTGAACATTTGGAAAAACCGACAGAGGATATTGTTTATAAAAAATAAAAAAAGAGGGAGTAGAGAGTAGAGAACAGTGGGTGCACAGAACATTAGTTTTTCTTCTGTCTGCATGCGTAATGTGGACTGCACAAGTATGAAAACTATGAATTCAAAAGTCAACGTTGTACTCGAACCATGCAAACACCACACTATACAGCAGAAAATACACAAAATGAGAGAGTGAAATCATATCAAGCAGAAATCATATTGATCATATTATAGCAGAAAATACTCAAAATGAGAGTGTGAAATCATATCAATATTTGACTATTAGAATAAATTTGGGGTTTCAATCATCCCCCTTTTTTCAAACCTAAAAAATTTTGAGGCCAAAAATCAATGAGAAGAGTCCTATCTCATAATTCATACTAAAATTTCTCTATTCAAGGAGGATTTTTTTTCCTAGTCTAAAAAGAAATTTGGACATTCTGTTTTATATTTTTTATCTAATCAGCATGAATGCCCTGAATATCATTCTCCATAAATAATACCTTCATTTAAAAAAATATTCCAAAGACATAATAATTTATTAGTTATTACATAAGCCTAATTATGCCTAAGGGGACCTTAATTAGTAGACCTAATTGAAAAGGCATGATAATTAGCTCTCGCTAAGTCTCCAGCAACACATAATTCTATATAATTTTGAATATTACTATTACTACTGTAGGTTCGTAGCCTGCGTTATTTATTCTAACTTTATTATTACTTAAAACATTATTTTATCACTTATCGCTAAGGTCTACTCATAAGAATAAATTTTGAGTGGATACACTGTACTGTTTCTAGCAGTACTACCGGTACTGAATTATTTTTAGACTCTACCGGACTGAAATGGCTTTTTTTAAATATCCCATCAACTAATCAAGGAAAAACTTTTTCCTCACTCCGTCCCTCTGTTATAATTGAAGATAACAAAAAATAATTCGGATTTCTCTGGATATAAGAATTATACTTCTGCTTCGAGGTATAATAATATATTATATCATTGTATGGTTCTCAATTATCCAAATTATGCCTAAATAAGTAGGAAAGTAGAATAATTTTTATTTATTATTGTGGCCAACATATAAGATGTTCACAGAAAATAATACATTCTAATACTAGTAATTTCTACATTTCTACATTATATTGTACACAAAAGACCAGAGACAATCCCAGAGGAATTGTGGTGCTATCAATATCAACCCCCCCCCCCCTACTAAAAAAATTTAAAAGAACATGTTACTAGTACATGTATTTTTCACTGTCTATACTATAGAAAAATATTTCTGGATTCACACCTGCATTAATCATTATGCAATTAAGGAAAATGTATAGAATTTTTTTTATTTATTAGCGTTTTGGACCGTCCGTCCAAACGTCTCAACGATTGGCTCTATGGTAATTTACCGGCATCTCCTTTTTATAGTCATTATTTGAAACTGAAGCTTCTACTAACCTTTTGCTTGAAGTATCCAATTTTTCGGCCGTGCTGTTAACAACTGGAGGACAAAATAATCACAAAAACAACTCCTATCCTCACTTTCAGGTGTTTTGGTCCAAAAAAACTTACAAAACTCTTTTCAAAACTTCACAGCACACAAAATGGTCAAATGAGCTTGAAATAAAACCACTCCAAAACTTATCCATCTACTGGAAAAGGCACATACGCACTCACTTGTTTCACATAATTTTTGTAAAAACTTTTCGATCAATGTTGTATTGAACAATGGATGATTACGTGGAACTCGATACGTGTGGCACTATCTCCTTGTCAGACGGAGTGAACGGACCAACTAAATGAAAAACTGAACCTGAACTTGTTTGATCTTTCATGGCAAGATACGGTGAGGCTAGTTTGAAAGTAGGATACTCACGCTATAAAGATACGGAGTGGTTGTTGAGTATCATATGTATTGAATTGTATGAGTTGTGTGAAACTTCTTTGTTTGGAAGAATTTGATCTTATGGTTCATGGCTGATATTCGACAATTCGACTGCTCAAGATTGAAATGTTCAAATTAATCTATTTCAATACAGTCATTATACAGTATTTGTGTTTTGTGAGCAAGCTCTGACTTATGAATGACATGAAATGAATTGATAAAACTCAATTAACTCAGCAATATTAGGCTACATATAATTAATAATAATAATAATATTCGTGTAACCTGGCTGGTTCAGGTCTGGTTTCGGAGTTTTCAGGTCGCTCTTCATCAATTTCAGGACCTCTGACATGACTTAACGACTGTTTTTAGGCAGCCAGGACCGACGGCTTAACGTGTCCATCCAAAACACGGGAAAGTGGCCTGAGAAAAATAGGCTACAGGCATAGGGTAGTTGAATTTATTAAACTTCCTTGTTATTTTGTACTCGAGGATTTTTAATTCATACTATTCATAGCTGGAGCATATTCTGCAGAAGAGATTTTCATAGTTAGTGGCTGAAATTTTTGACCAATTTGCAACATACGAAAAATCCCCGTGTCAAAGAGAGCTTCCTCTCTGCAAGCATGCAATGTCCAAAAGAAAGAAGTGAACCAAACCAATCCTCCTGAGTCCTGAGCAGTCTACAAGATCGCCTTGTCTTTACTGCACCGTCCTGTTCGTCTGAAGAAGAAGAAGAAGCAAAAGAGGAGGCAAAAGGGACAGAAAAAGAGAAGTGGAGGTGGCCTTTCCACCTACTCAACAAGAACCAGTCCTTGTATTGCATTTTTGCTTCACAATGCTTTCTCGCACACAGACACACACATCTATAGTGTGTCCATGCATAGAAGACACCCTGGAAATATGAGAAAATGACTCAAGCTCGGTCAATATTGATTCAAAAATCGTAAATTTGGTCACAATTTGTAGATCATAATGTTTCCTACAAATTGAGACCAAACTTATGACCTTCAAACCAACATTGATCGAACTGGATTTATTTTCCCATCTTGCCAGAATGTCTTCTTTGCTTGAACAGATTATAGAATGCTCTCTCCTGCGATCATCCTTTTCCTCGTGTCTTTCTTTTAGTTCTCATTCGTCTTTGGTCTTTTCAAATACTGTATTGTATCCAGAGAGAATAGAATATAGAAATTCATATAGAAAACATATTCTATTATCGCTGATTGTATCTTCAGTTGCTTATATATTGCATCCTTAGAAAAGCCAGTCTTATCCAAAGATTGTAAAGTTATTCAAAAATATAGTTTGTCCCTAAATAGTATAGTATCCCTAGTAACTATATTTGTTATAGTAATAGTTGTATACTAATTCTAGTTGCTTATGGTATAGGATATAAATTATCCTTATATCCAAGTTGCTTATTATCCATTACGTTGTCATAGCAGAGGCCAACAAATCTGGTGGTTGACGAATGTCACTTATTATTACTAAGCTCTGTTAGGACAGTCTGAAAGCGTCCTGTGAAAGCAAGCCGATTCAGCTTGAGTTGCTCTCTACTCAATATACTTTGTAGACTGCTTGCTGACATTCCTAAAAGAGTTGAGCATTATTAATAACAGTCAATCGCCGACCACCAGTTTTGTTGTTGTCTGCTATACCTTGCTACATTTTTCATCTTTGACTAATTGCAAGAACACTGTTTGATTTGGATAATTGAATAAATACTCGCTATTGGAGCTTACAATTAGTTCAAATACGTACATAATAACAATGCTTTGGATAGTGCAAAATCAGTTTAAATGGATATGGAGTATAATATGAGATTTGTAGTGAAATATTACATGCTACTAATTCCATTTTCAATGACAATGATGCTGTATGTTCAAGGCCTATTGGATAGGAAAGAGCAGGAATAAAAGTAAGAAACATTTGAAGACTTTTAGGCCACTATGAACCATCATCGTTATATGTTCAACTGAATTTAACAATACGATTTTCAAATATTGTTTGGACAGCGGACCAAACTAATTCGTGCTAATCGGTTCAACTTCGTCAAACTAAGCTTAGTTGACCCACAGAGAATGGATATAAGATTATATTCTTACTCTATGGTTAAACTCTTTCATAACGAATATGGTATGATAATATGGTACAAATATGGAACCTGATAACATTCAGGTCTGAAAATTGGTAAATACATAATTTTAATTGAAATAATTATTTCACGCGGTACATTATCGCTGTTCTCTCTTCAAAAATTGCAACTGAAGATGACACGGGTAACGTCCGTTGGTGCAATAGACAAAGAAGGTAATTGATGAAGGAGAGATGAAGAGTAAAACGAATTTTTCTGAATTTTGAAACAGAAGAGACCAGATGGACACGACCAACAAAGACAATTTGCCGTGCTATTCGATGTGGGCAGTTGTACGGCTTGAAGAAAACTAAAAGAAAATTAGAGTAAGAATGATCGAAAAATCGAAATAGAAATAGCAGGATGGGAGATTCATATCCTCTGTGGTAAGTGAGAGAGATAGAGAGGGTAAGTGAGAGAGTGTAATTGAGAGATTGATTGATTGATTGTTTATTTGGTGTGCTAGGTTTGAAAAGACCCATTGCACAAAAAAATACAAAGCATAAGAGAAAGTGTGTGAAAGAGAGATAAACTGAGAAGGAAAGGGAAAGAGAAAGAAAGAGATCTATATTGATCGATAGAGAGCTGAGAGAGGAGAATAAAATAAGAGGATAAGAGAGTTGAGTAACATCAGTGATAAAAGATAGAAAATAATTTAGGAGAAGAGAGACAAGGAAATTGAAATTACGTTGAATAAAGCATATAACTAAATAGAAGAGAAAATGAAGAATGTGGAAAATAATTGTAAAGAAGTAACCAATAAAATAAAAAAATATGGAAAGAGGGAAGAGAGAGGATAGACGGAAAAGTGAAGATATGCAGATGTTGAGTGATGAGAAGAAGAAAAATTCTTCCCTACTTCGATTTTCACAGCTATCATACTTCATTCACGTTTTCCTTGCCAGTGATTATTGGTTAACTCCGTCAAATGGAATATTTCAAACAGTTCTGCAGTTTGGTTCCAATCAGAAGAAGAAGAAGAAGAAGAAGAATTTTTTCAAATTGTGTTTTTGCAGAAATACTCGTCGTGCTCGTCAAATTTGTTTCAAATAAAATACTTCGAAAATTGTACTTTAAATGGAATAATTCTTTGTTTTTTGGCAACTCAGCATACCACATGAATAGGGCACACGAACATAAGTTTGATTACCCTGTTATAAGTAATGGAACAAACTTCATGATTGGTTAATTTATTGTTAATGATTTTCCTAGTTTTTTATGTGATGAGGTGCTGCTTTGCCCAACCTCTTTCTTCTAGTATTCGGAGAATCTTTTGGTACTTTACAATTTCTCACTCAACTCGAACAAATATTTGGTCTGCTAGAACAAATTATTTGGCAGGTGTTAGATTCCCCATGAGAATTCTACTTATTTAGCATACGAAAGTATCCTATACATTGGTACTTGGGCTATGTATGCAATGTGGTAAGAGAAGTACAATATAGTATGTATATATAGGTATGGAATAGTGGTTTACGTAACGATCAGGTAGAATACGTAGCTTCCAAGACCCTGGTGAAGATTTTTATTCGTAGAAAAGTAAACAAACTTTTCGAACAAGATGACTTCTGAGTTGTTCTTGGCGCCAGTTTGAGTACTTCGACTTAATTATGCAAGATACTTCAATGCCTGAAGATGGCTGTCCTAGTCTTGCTTGGACCTGGTGAGAGGTGTTTTGAATGAATTTAGACAAATTTGGTTGATTATTTAGGAAATAATTATCTTATACAGTAATATACTACGAAGCGGTTTGTCCCAGTGGTAGAGAGCGTCTAATCGGTGAGATTAGATAAGCGATGTGCCTCTACCACCACGGTTGTAACGGTGACCGGTTCCTCTGAATTCAATTCATGAGCCTCAAAAATCGCTTCCCGGTGGTTCGGAACCCACCTAAAGCAGGACGTCCATTCATCTCTCATCATCATCCTTCCCATTACCCACGCACAGGCCCAAGAGCCCATGTGGGCATCACCCTCAAAAAAAAAAAACTACAATAGTGTTCTTGGGAAATAAAGATAAAAGTTTTAAAAGTACTCTTTCCAATTGCTATTCCTAATTGCATCATTCATTAGAAAGATCTTTGTATATTTCCTTTTTCTTAGGGCTACTTATCAAAGTTTTCAATAAATCTAAATCTCAGTACCCTTCGAAAGATCGTTGTATGTATGCGCATAGCAATACGGAATAAATAAGAAAATTCGCAATATTCAATAATTTCATCACTCAAATTGAATAATCTCAATAATTCAATAATCTAAACTCATTATTTCAAATCAGAAGAAAACTCTCTCTCAATTCCCGCTAACATAATATTATACAACAAGACACGGGTTTACAATAGATTAGGTTCTTTTTAGTTGTACACCAAGTCGTGTAAAAGACAATTTGTCGCCAGACTTGAAATCGTGACTCAACTTTTTGCTTCAGCACACCATGAAAGTAACAAGAAAACTGAAAATAAAACTAAAAACTATCACGAAAGGCAATATTTATCATCACAATGTCAGTCGTTCACGTTTTTGTGACGAAAGTCTACCACTTTCTCACAAGAAGCTGCATTCTATTTCATCTTTTGTCATTCACTTTCTTTGTCTTTCTCCAGTTTTTCGTGTTTAAGTCCTTCTTTCTTCTCTGTACCAAATAACTGAATTTTGATACTAAATTCTTCAATAATTATTAATTAGAATCCCCATACAAATGTAAATATCAGTACTATTTGAAAGATCGTTGTATAAAAAATATGTATGCGCATAGCAATACGGAATGAATAAGAAAATTCGCAATATTCAATAATCTCATCATTCTTCCATCTAAATTTTTCGTTAAAAAGTTTTTTCGTTTGGATCAATTATTTTATATTTCAGTGTTTCATCGGTGTTTCCATGGCCCAATTTTTCCAGCAATTAATTAGAGTGGAGTGAAACTAGAGACCTGAACAAGGGTTGAAAATGTTTAGAAGATTCGTTTTTATTTCCATGACATTTTCTGTACAGAAATGCTTATTTCTGCCGTTGCGAATCTATATACGTCTGACTGCTGTTTGAGAAGGAACAAAGTACCAAGCTAACAAAATATTCTAGCAAATTGTTGCAGTGATCTATGGAAGAGTCAGGAAGCACGTCCTTTGTTGCATTTCGGAAGTTGTTGAAGCACGGATGTCTGTGACTTCCCAAGAACAGGTGCTAATTGGAGTTGGCTGGTCAACTGGAAAATGGACAAGAAACAAAAGGAGAAGATCGGAAGATAGGACGTGACAAAGAAGAAGAAGAAGAAGAAGAAGAAGAAGAAGAAGAAGAAGAAGAAGAAGAAGAAGAAGAAGAAGAAGAGACCGTTGAACGTGGGCCGGGTGTCACAAAGAATATTGAGAAGAATTTAAGATAGAAGTAGTGTTGAACCGTGAAGAGTTGAAGAGGCATGATCTCAGCAGTTTCCGGCCCGTGAGCCATCGACCATAAGGTTTGGACCATTGAACCATGTTCTCCTATTTTGTGGTCCATTGTGACATCACCTGTCTATCAACAACTTCATCGCCCACTCAGACAGTCGGCAATATGCATAACATTGTATTAGGAAATATAACATTTGACAACGAGAATTACTCATAGTTCTTTTTTTTATTTAAACTTAATAAAATTAACTTTTATCTCAGAGATGACCACCACAATACGTCGAAACCAGTTACTACTATGTGAGTAAAGTTTATTTCCACATGAAAATGATTTATATTAAGTTTAGATTTGAAAGTGGAAAAAGAATAGATACACAACACCATAGTTCATTATCTATGTGGAATTACTGTAACTAATATTATTAATAAATTATTCTCCATAGGCTAACTATAGACTAACAATTCAATACCTTAAGCCTTGCGCAGACCAATGCGTCGCGAACTCGTTGCGGTGGTTCCAAGAATTTGGACTCCGATTTCGAGGCGAAGGTTTCGGTGCGAAATATTCGTAACGCTGGGGCACACACACCGAAGCGAAATAATCGTGACTTAGAGCGCGGGAATATTTGAATATTTAACCTAACCAACCTGATGTATCGATAGAATAGAATAGAACGAAATTTATTGTAGCCTTATCTGAAGGCATCAGATAAAATACAATCGTCAAATAACAAATACAAAATTTCATAGGCCTAAAAACGTTTCATTTGAGGTTTTAACGTTCTATTCTCCATATTCCTGAGGCTTTCTGGACGGAATTGAACAATTTGATGGAAAAGAATAGTAATGTTTTTTGTGTACTAGAATAGGTAAATCGATAAGTACTCAAATTGCCTCTATTTCTAGTGTAATGACTGTGGATTACCCCCTGTTCCACAAACTGCTCCTTACATGTTCTCCCAAATTCTCATTAATTAAACTCTGTTGAACAAACATTGTCTGATAGCCTTCCTCTGAATACTAAAAAGTCTGCTACTGTAAGCTCTAGAACCCCAAAGTATTGTGCCATACGACAAATAATGGGAATGGATATGAGCATAGTAGATCACCTTTAAAACATCCAAGCTAACATAAGACTTTAAATTTCTCATCAAGAAGTGGGTTTCTAATCTAGACTTTAACTTTCTAATTCCTTATCCAGCTTGCCAGCAACAATGTCAATATGCTGGGAACAATTCAGGCATATGTCCAGGGTGAAGCCCAGAAACTTTGCTTCTTTCCTCTCATTCATAGTGAGTCTTCTGTTATAGCTGATAATCAAGTCCTGAACCTTGTCAGAGTTAACACATAGTAGGGTAGAAGAGATACTGAAGTTAACTATAATAATGATGCTGTAATACAATAATAATATCCTGAGTTATCGTATAAACTACTATAGTAAGGTGCCTAATAACTGCTAATAGCCCGATTAGCCTATTAAAGTAAACTGAAACTAACCTGGAACATAGACAGCTTTTCCAATATCACACCAAATCTTGTATTTTTCTCTTATATTCTTGTAATCTTTGTGATTTAAATCATACATGTTGATATAATACCAAATCATCATATTTGGTATTTGAAAATAATTGCTAACAATTGCTCAGTGTTCATTTCCAAAGAGCCGGGAGCTGACTTTCTTCCTTTTTGGTTATGTCTGTTTACTTGCAGACGAAAATTAGATTCAGTTCCTGACCGAGCCACAATATTCGCATGCGAATATTCGCAAACCGAGTATTTCGCAACGCATCGGTCTGCGCTAGCTCATACACCGCAATGGTTTCAAAATTTCGTCCGGCAAGTTCTCAGAATCGAATTCGCACCGCAACAAACCTTCGCAACGAAATCGTGTTGGTGTGCGCCTGGGGTTATCCTTGACAACGAGAATTACGAACAGTATATTATTTATAACCAGCCGGAAGACCAAAGCCCTTCATAGGCTGTTGAGCCATTGAAATAAATATTATTTATTTGGAATCACCTATGTATTGTAACAAAATATTATTCTGAAACAAAACATTTACAAAATAAAAATGTTTTAATACTGCATTCAAATTCATTTAGTTATAAAATAGAAAAAATATCAAAATTATATAATGAGATGCAATTATTTTTTTAATTTTTACAATGAGTATCGTCATTTATGTCCAAAAGATTTATTCTGGTTCTGTTCTGCCAGAAACGTGAAACGTGAACGCCAGAATCTATGGTAGTTGTTGATACCAAAGTCGATTGCAGAGTATCTCAGTTTCTCGTACGAAACAGCTAGGCTTTATCTAAAAACTGCTAGGTTATCGTTCATCTATCCAGGTTCATTCACAATTTAAAAATCTGTCTTTGTCTCTTTCACGCAATCAACATAATTCATAACTTGTATAGACTCGTTAGAATACCTGTGCTGTAATCAATACAGAACTATTTCAATTTGAAAAAGCCGTAGCTCAATTACAATAAATAATGGTGAGCTCACTCGCATGCAACGGTACTTGATAAATATAGATGAGAAGATATAGTTCATTTAAAATCTTAAACATATACTGTTGTGTTATCTTTATACCTATATGCTGTTATAGTGAATCAAAGTTGCTCATTCTCAGGAACCTAACTGCTCACGTAGCTCACTTTTCATTAACGCTTCGTTGAATCTGCAGTTCAAATAATTTATTTGTGCTGGATATGAACACAAATTAGCACTTAAATCATAACTACTGTTATGTTATGAAGTGCTACCTGTTAGCAGATGGATATTTAATACTACCCTTACCGGTTCCATAGTGCTTTCCAATTAGCTTCTTATTGCATCGTTCAGACGAATTATTATTGTAAACTTACAATTAGTTTCAACATTGAAATACATTGTTCTTCACCACATTACTTGTATCAACAATTTGACAGATCAATTTGATTATGGCATAGAGTATAGAGGAACTAGCTAATATTCTAATAATTACTCTTTGACTACGGTAATCAACATGAAACCCGCCTAAATTCAAACTTAAAACGGTTGTCGCATTTCTAAATTCAAACTAGCACTTGAAACACGGATAAAGTCAACTTATTTATTTATTTAGCGTACGGCTTTTAATAGTGGGGAGACCCAAGGGTTGTTCCACTTCGCCAGATAACCTCATTTTCCCCAAACGGAGATACTGTATGAGATATAGTTCTTTTAAAAAGTTCATTTGAAAATATAATTTTTGATTCCAAAACATTGTTTACTACTAAAACTGACTGAAGCATTTCACAAAATCACTACACCATAGCCGAAAATATTTAATTTTTACAATAAATTTAGAGCACGAATATTAAACACATTTAAATTTTGCCAAGGCAACCAATATAACTTTTTAAAAGAGCTCATTAGAGCCCAATCATGGGACACCGTTATTGCCCAAAGAGAAGTCAATTGAATCTGTCATGAGTTTAGTCAACTAAAAAGCATTGGCGGCTCGTGCTCACGAAACAAGTGAAGTGCTCGTATCTTTTACTCTACACAGTCTACAGCACTACATCACTTTACCTGTTTCGTGGGCACTAGCCTAGCCGCCAGTGCTACAAAGCGTATTTCCCATAATTTTCTTTGAGCTCCGGATTTACTTTGGATCTTTGCACATACCAGTTTCAGATCTTTATATTTACAAAAAATATCCAAGATATAGGCCTACCTTTATCACAAAAATTTAAATTTATTAATATTATTTCTCTATTCCTCATACGTAGAGCTGAAATCTGACATACCTATACAATTCTTGTTTTGTAGCCTACTGTGGAATAAATTAGTGGAGGAGCAGTTTTGGAAACTAGCTTGTTGCTAGTCATCTATGCATATAATTGAAGAAATGACGAATGAAAGTATACGTGAGAATATTTATTATACATGTCTGATGAATGCATTTTTTAATTTTTGTATAATAAAGCTTACTGTGTTACTGTATGGAGTACTGAAGTGTACTCGCTTTCCATGAGTGTACATAGATTTGTATGGTGTGTGTATTTATTTGGCACAGAGGATTTTCTAAGATGGTGCAGAGTCTCTGGTCAGCAGAGGGTATTGCCCCTCCATTGAAGGCAACCCGAGAACCGGTTTCACCTTTGTATATGTACCTACTGTGCTTGCTGTTTCAGAAGTAGAAGGTGGAAGATTCTGTTGAAAAAGAAGAAGAAAAAGTTGCTACAGTGAAAGAGATAGAAGAAGATGAGGTGGAGAAAAAGAGAGGGAGAGGTGGTAAAAGAAAGAAGAGAGTAGAAGAAAAATTTAAAATTTTAGATATTGAACATTCATGAAACAAAAAAGAAAATTAATGTAAAAATATGTGTTTAAGAAGAAGAAGAAGAAGAAGAAGAAGAAGAAGAAGAAGAAGAAGAAGAAGAAGAAGAAGAAGAAGAAGAAGAAGAAGAAGAAGAAGAAGAAGAAGAAGAAGAAGAAGAAGAAGAAGAAGAAGAAGAAGAAGAAGAAGAAGAAGAAGAAGAAGAAGAAGAAGAAGAAGAAGAAGAAGAAGAAGAAGAAGAAGAAGAAGAAGAAGAAGAAGAAGAAGAAGAAGAAGAAGAAGAAGAAGAAGAAGAAGAAGAAGAAGAAGAAGAAGAAGAAGAAGAAGAAGAAGAAGAAGAAGAAGAAGAAGAAAGAAGAAGAAGAAGAAGAAGAAGAATTTATCATTAGCAGAGTTGTTTAGTTTTCATATTATTTTCTTATAGTATAGTTTTGGAAACCAATAAATGCTTTATTTAACGCTTATAAGGCTATTAAGGCTTATTTATCTATATTTATTTATTCATAGACTAGCAATGAACCACAATATTACACTTCCTTGATCCTTATAGAGAATAATCTAGCAAAAGCGACTATAAGGCTACTCATTTCGATTTATTGTTTTAATATCTAGATCAATAGAACCACTCCAATTATAAATCAAAACTTTATATCAACAATATTTTTGCATTGTAAATAAAATATTCAATCAGTTGTAAATTTCATTAAGGATAGAAAATATGCTCAAATTATAAAAAATCATCTAACCACTGGAAGCTTATACCACAATCAAGTCCTATTCCGGTACCATGTGACTTTTGTCCCTCAAGTAAGTAAAAACACAACATCATATTATGAACACAATTATTGAAGTAACTTTATTGTGAAATTCAGTAAATACTGTAATCATTTACAACAAAGAAAACTAGTCAATTCTCATTTATAATAAGAATCAGGGCCGTAGACAGGAATTACGGGCCCCGGGCAGAATCGCCTGACCGGGCCCCTCATAACCGATTTATATAAAATTTTCCCATGTTCTAGATTTTATACATAGGTCCTATTTTCGAAAGGGTTGAAACAAGGAGGTAACATCCTCCCACGGAAATTTTCCAAAAATCACACTTGAATTGGAACGTTTTTAGCAAATTTGGGCAAGGTTTTGTAGCTGTTTTTATAAAACTAATAATACAATAATACAATTTTAAAGAATGAATAAAAATGACGAAGCTTTTTTGGACCAGGCATAGTTTTCACCATTTTAACAAAACTGTATAATCTACAAATATGCCTAAATTTTCCTCAAGTTTAAAAATATCCGGTTCAAGAATAAAACATGATTCAGAATAAAATTGCATTAAGTGTTGGAATAACAACTCTTTACAATAATATGTAATATTATGTTCCAATTAAATACAAAGTTATCAAACATTTTGAAATTAGTGACTGACAAAAATAACATTAAAAATAAACACCGAGCATGAAAAATTATTATTGTTTTCAATTTTTTTCCTTGAAAAAAAAACAGGTATGGGAGCATCGCGTTCCCCTTGAAATCAAGTCCTGGTTAGTATTATATTGTCTGTCCAAGCAAAGAAGACCCTCTGGCAAGATGGGAAAATAGAATAGAATAGAATGACTTCTTTATTTTAATGACGTGGCGAAGTTTGGACAGTAATGTCCACTCTACCACTTAATTGGATAATGACTCTAGCTCGGTCAATACTGGTTCAAAAATTATCAATTTGATCTCAAATTGTAGGAAACAATTTGATCTACTATTAATACCACGTTTATAATTCTTGAACAAATATTGACCAAGCTGAAGTCATTTTCCAATCTTGCCAGAGGGTCTCCTCTGCTTGGACAGACTATATTGATATAACAACAAACCGGGACAAAAGAGCTATTAACTTTCTGGGGCCTGAGCTCATGGGCCCTTGGCGACTGCCAGGTTACCACTCAGGACGGACTGACTGGGCCTAAATAAATAGAAATATTATTTTTTAAATATTCAATATATGGAGTTTTGAAATTTATTCCACTTTTTAGAAATTTATGGTATGTTTAAAACAATTAATGATTGAGTAGTTCAAGAAATCAAGTCTAATTCAATTCTAGTTGAAAAAAGATAATTTTCATGGGCTTATTATTATGAACTTGTATGATTGATTAAAAAAATTTCTACCTAATTTTTCCGGGCCCCTGCCAACGATTCATGGTCCCGGGCCCCGGGCAAATGACCTGTAAAAACCCGTCTGTCTACGGCCCTGATAAGAATACAATAGATAAAAAACAGAGAATATTTTTTATGGAATCATGTATGATTACTAGATTATTAAAAAAAAGATTTTTTAAATAAGAGAGCATAGAAGATTGAAATATTGAATACATGATTGCATGGAATGGAAGTGACAACTTTACTGACATAACAATGAGGTTCACTTCCTTGGAAAGTAATAACGATTTTCACGCTACCTAGCAGAAAGAAACTCAACCTCAAAACTCTACTTTAAAAATCACTACTAGATGGCGTTACCCATGCAGTTTGCATTGTTCACCTTTGTCTACAAACGCAGAAACGCAGCAGACTATGCGTGAGAAAAATTCCCTTTGGTTACTCGAAATTTCCCTTCTGCCTATTAACTTCCCTCGGCTAGGACTCCGCCTGGATGGCCTCGAACGACCTTCACCTACTCTCTCTCTAGTCACCTGCTCTCTCGCTTTGCTTGGCTCAGCGTTTATGAAGCCGTCGTTCTTTGATGTTTGGCTCAAAAGAACGAATGCGAGAGAGGTATGATGAGGAATAGATGCGACAAAAGATTTATTATATTTTTTAAAGAGTATTTCGTATTTGACCTTCTTACTCTACGATGAAACGAGGGAGGAGCGGGTCGATTGTGATAAATAGGTGGAGAAGTAAATAAGTGATGGAAATAATGAAATTGTGTGAAGATAAAAGGTGAATGGAATTGGTGAAGGGAAAATGACTAGTTCAGAAGGAACTGTTATTTGGTAAATAATAAAAAGGGGAGGGAGAGTGGAAGTAAAGAAGGTATAAAAATGGGTGAATAGAAGATAAAGATGAAGAGTATATAGAAGGTAGAAGGTATGATTTTAACCCAAAAGTAGATGAAGAGTAAGTAAAAAGATTTGAATACAAGAAGGAAAGCAAATAAATGAAGAAAGATAAATTCTATGAGGAAAAGTAGAAATATTATTAAGTCATACCTATGAAGTCATTGATAAAAAAGATTGGACGATCATGATTCACAGGAGAATGGAAAGGTCTTTTATTAGAATATTAGAGACTTCTAATTTCAAGCGGAAACGTATGGAAACACAGAGGAGTTCTAAAATTGAGAAGATTATGGGGCGGAACATTAAAGAACATGAGAAAGAAAAGGGAGAAATTTTCTCAGGTGGAGAAGTGGAGAGGGGAATGAAGAATGAGATTGATTCAAAAGAGGATGATCAGTTTATTTTTGTTAGCCGTGAGTGTACCCGTATTAAAATGAACGTTAATAGTTCGTTTACAATTTTCTAAAACTCAGATTCCGAGTGGAATATATCACGGAATCATAGACTCCAAACTGTTTTGATTGATGATTTAGTGCCTTTATTGAGGACGAAGTTAGTATATTCTTTTTGGTTCTCTCTGCCACACAACCCTGTTTTTGTGAATTTTGGAAAGAATAAGTACTGGATCAATATTCTTGTTGTTGTTCAGAATAAACATTAGGTTATAGCGGCAATGAATCTCACAACGTATATTTTTGTCAAAAAATTTATAAATGAATCAGGAAGACATGGAGAGGGAAACATTGAAGAACGCAGATGTTGGATAAGATGTTGAAGATCTAGAAAATGCTCATGATGAACAAGTTAAAGGGTGTTTGGGAGAGGACAGTTTTGGGGTGGTTTTGGGGGGTTTAAGGGCGGGAGAGGAGGTGCGTTTGCTGTAAAGTGAGCGGTCGATAGCAGTGCTGCTGTAGCCAAGTAACCTAGCGCTGTGACCCCAAAAAACGCGTCCTGCTTCTGAAAATTGGGTTAAGCCCATCTTTCTTCAGTCCTCTTCTTCCTCCTCCTTCTTCTTTATCAGGGTTTTTTTTAATATTCAGATTCACAATCCTCATTCTTTCTTCTCTCTCCAGACTGCTTCTACTTTATCGTTGTACTGATGACCACCCTACCCTACCCATCCTCATCTTCAATCTGTGAAAGATTACACTTTTTACAGTATTCTTCGTTCTTCTGTTTGATGAGGGACAAAATTAAATGTTTGACCAAACTTAAATGAAATGAAATTTTTCATTTTTTTGCTCTCGTTAATTCTTTTCGGCTCCGAATTTCTTTCTCTTCATTGTTGAACATAACCATTTTTGTCCAACAATTTTTTTGGCCATTATTATTCTGGACTCAAAATTTGATTTATCTAACATCGAGTCAATAATTATAATATACATAGGTGAGTGCCAGGGGCGGATCCAGGATTTACTTCTGGGGGGGGCACAACCCAGGTTATGAAATTATCAACCCCTCCCCCAATTTTTCACAAGCCCCTCTCCATACTCAATCACCCCCCCCTCATAATAAAATAATATAAAGAAGTATCATCAAATAATAGGACGGGTCATTTAATTTAGGAATTTGTAAAATATTAAATTTTCCTCTAAATTATATGAAAACAGTTTTTAACCCTTTAATTCAATTACAAAAAAAACAAGAAATAAATATGGCTGGTTGAATATGAAAAAATGTTGAAAGTAAGTGGCTTACCTAACTCATGTATTTTTGATACCGGTAGATTACTTTCGTTTCTCATTGCAACATGTATTCTTATCTAGTAGGCTACTTGATATTTTTACTTCTTACGGTATGGAAAAAAGGGCTCAGGGGTTTTCCCCCAGAGATTTTGGTTTAAAGGTCTCAAATGCATTTAGAAAGAAAGCCATCCAATAGGTATTTTCAATTTTACAGGAGAGCAATCATTCCAAACCATTTTCCTTGAATCTGAGCAATCATTCCCAACCATTTTCCTTGATTCTGACTAGTTGATATGGGTATTGGGTATGATGGTCATACTGATCAATCGTCAATGCCCCATATCATACTCTCTTCACTTTAAAAGCTATTCTACAAATACAATAAATTATAGTATTCAGAAAGTATCACCAACATATCATAATTTAAGCTCCACTCATACAAATAATAACGAAACAGATAGGTAATTTTATTTAAAGCCAACCTTATGGTAGCATTCATAAGCAGCAGCTCGAGTCACGCGGCTAGAGCTACCCTGCTCTAACTGCGCTGCTTGAGATGCCCGGCTCTAGCTATGCTGCTCTAGCCATCACAACTCTATTCATAAACTACCTAGATTATAAATGTTCTCTTTGTTATAAGGCTACTAATATATACTAAATCAATAATGATATTCACCCTTTTTGAGTCATTTTCAAGTAAATTCCGCTATTTATTGATTTAGTTTACATTAGTAGCCCTAATAGCAGAGTAAACATCTATAATATAGTTGTGAATGGAGTTGTGATGGCTAGAGCAGTGCAGCTAGAGCTGGGCAGCCCCGGCAGAGAATTTAGAGCCGGGCAGCTCAAGCTGCTGCTTGGGAATCGTACCTTTAAGAGCCAGGCAGCTCGAGCCGTGCATCTCAAGCTGCAGCTTGCGAATACTACCTTTAGTATGGTGCAATTAATCTATATAAAATAATGGCCTAGGTCCTAGCCTTATTTTCAAGAGTTAAAGTTTCTCCCCAATACCAAAATGTCTTATACATCCGTAAACTATAAATTTTTCAAATAAAAATTTGGTGAAATGCTACATTTTATTGAAATTCATGTTTTTGAGGAGGGGGCTGAAATGTGTAATTCTAGTTTTCCAAAATATCTCGAAGATTGGCCTGAAAATGTATACGTTCATCCCTTCCCTTTTGTAATTTGAGAACCGTTCAATTTAGAGAAATTTTGCATAGGACCACTATTTTAAAGTTGTTGTAATGTTGACACATTTTGCGCTGAGCCGCATAGTTCCTGGGATATTTTGGTGCCCCCCCCCCAAACGTGAAAACTCGTGTTATTTTTTACAAAATAATATTGAATATACCAGTTTAGAGTTGAGGAGAAACTCTTATCTTGGATGTTGAGGTTTCAGTCTAATTTCCTCGTTGATGTAGCCCACTACTAAAGCATCTATTTGTCTCTTTAAATTTTAAATACACCATCCAGGCATAGCTGAATGACAACTCTAATCGACAGCATCAGCTGTTGAAGCGTACAAGCAGACAAATCCGACTAACTTTTCGGCTACCGACTCAGCTATTGGGCTACTTGATACACGCTGAAAATAATGTCCGGGCTTGCCCCGAAATTTTTTTGCTTTTTTACTCTAAAAAGTATATTCAAAGAAGTTTTAAAACTTATATTTGTACCCCCTTAAAATTTTAAATTTGAGTTTATAAGTACAGTATAATTCAATTAAGTCCATCCTATCTAGTGTATGTTTCATCCGTCTGGGGGGGGGGGCACGTGCCCCCGTGCCCCCCCTCTGGATCCGCTAGTGGTGAGTGCAACAAGCTAATGCCCAAATCTGCTCCTCTCACAATTTATACAACAGTCGAAAACTTTTAAGATGAAGAACTGATTATCTCAAGTATTCAATGTTTAACCAGTAGCTTTCATATTAGGTGTTACAGTATTATAAACAGGATTGAATTGGTACTTGAGAATTCTTCAAGTCAAATTTTAAATGTTAAGTTTGATTGTCGTTGGAAATCAGGGAACTTATAGCTGAGATGTTCATAGAAGTTGGAACTCAAAAGTCCTCTAATACGAGTGGAAAAAAGAGAAAAGAAAGACTTGTTCTACACTTACTCAATTAATCTTGTAAGTTTAATGATTTAGTAAGTCTGAGGACTTATAAGTTCAAGGACTTCTAAATCTAAGGACCTATAAGTTGATTGATCGATTGATCATGATCTCCTTTGCCAGGTCTGAGGAGACCCATTGCAACTACAGAATCACAGAATATAATACATCAAAATTAAAATTGTATGAAAAATATGAAACAATAATATAATAGACAACATTAAAATAACTTAAATTAAAATTAATTTTTTTCAAAGTTCAAGGATTTCTAAATCTAAGGACCTATAAGTTAAAGGTCTTCTTGAATTTCATGAAACAAGCTCTTGGTATTTTGTTTGATATTAAAACTTTGAAGAATGAGTCTAACACCCTCGAATGGTGAAAAAAACTTCAATGGCATAAGGCACGCAGTGCAAGACAATAGAGGCGTTTACGGCATTTGTCAAACGGTACGGTCATCCCATAGACGTGCGTAGTCAGCTAACTTCCGGTCATCTCGGGAAGTGAGTTCCATTTCCGGTTACGTGAAGAATTAAGACGCAGGGAAAGTGCTACTGTCAGTGGGTGTAGCCAGGTGCAAGCTAAGTGACATTATGAGAAGCATAGGAACAAATAGGAGAATGCAAGAAGGAGTTGAGTAGGTGATGTTATGAGAAGCATAAGAACTAATTGGAGAATGCAAACAGGAGTTGGGTAGGTGATGTTATGATAAGCATATGAACAAATTGGAGAATTCAAACAGAATTGAGAAGGTGACATTATGAGAAGCATAGGAGAAAATTCAAGAATGCTAATAGGAGTTGGGTAGGTGATATTAGGAGAAGCATAGGAACAAATTGGAGAATGCAAACTTGAGTTGGGTGAGGTCTATTTTTAGAATGTGTTTTATGAAATTCACCGAGCATCGGTAAAATTCAATCTAATAAAACCAACCTAGAATGACTTTCTTTCATTGATTGCGAATAATTTCATTGCTTTTTCAGGATGGTGTTATTTTCGGTGATTGAATTCAATTGGATTTCCATGGAATTAACTTTTTAAATGTGTGATTGTTATACAACATAATATCTCATAATTAATTTATTATTATCAACCATTATAAACGAATATTTAAAAACAAAATAAGTAAGTAGTAACCTAATTTTCATGATCAAGACAACAAGAGTCTATTCATTCAAAATTATTAATATAGAACAATTTCAAACTACACAGGCTAATATTATCATCAAATCTGGAGACTTTTTCTGTAATAAACTGTGATACTACGTTAGAAATTAGTCACAAGATTGATATTGTTGGAGAAAGAGAAGCATGGAGAAAAATAAATTATTCTTCTAGTGAGCTGATTCATTCGCTAAATTTGTTTTTTGATCCGTTGCTTTCGCTATATTATCTATTATAATGTTTAAAGTCTGAAAATTGATTTTTTGATCACCAACTAATCCATGTTATTATGTCACCACATAATCTATGAAATTATTTTCCGAGTAAAGATCATCATAGTTCTTCTCAATCCAAATTCTTCAGTACAAAATCAACCTTGCACTGGTCAAACCAAGGCTAACTTGGCTACAAGGTGAAGTTTGAAACTACAAACATCCGACTATTAGCTCAGGATTGTGATAACAGAATAACATTCGAGAAGCCAGGAAAGAAATTCATGCCTGATAAGTGTCTGATAGTTCTCACGCCAAAGTTGTACCAACTCAACAAACGCAAGGTTGAACCAATCATTATTTTTGTCAAATAATTCATATCAAAACTTCCGAAATGATTACTGGTTTACAAGTAGTATCGTTGGGCTGTATTTATTCTATTCTAATCACTTATGAATTGCAACAGCTAACTACATAAAGTACAACTAAAACATGATTTTTTATTTATTTGTATTTTTTTATTAGAGGTGGGATTAATTGATAGATGAATGAGGAAATAAAGGGAATTTATTCATTCGGAACGGAAATATAAAATTTTTTTTTAACTATGATGAATTAGTATAGGTAAAATATAAAGAATCATAAAATTAGTAAGCTAGAATACTTTGCGGTGTCTGATTATTATAGACAATTTTTATGCAAATATGAAGGGGAAACGCGAAAGAGCTATCAATGCAGTCTAAACCTCCAGAGTCAGACAAAAAAGCACATTCGGAAACCCATTATTTGATTTGATCGATAGGTTTCCTGTCATCTCGTATCAGTTTAGAGTGACCGAGTTTATTTTAACGAGTTGGTTGAATTAACATTTCATTCGAGGAAGAGGGGTAATGGTAAATATACTTAATTCAGTAAATAAATTTATTGATTTCATTTGTAGTAATGTAATATTAGTTTGATCGGTTCCGGTTGAACCCTTTAATGGTTTATTATACTGTAATACAGAAATATCTCATAGACGCAATGCAAAGTCCCGTATATTTATTTATTTTCATCGAATTTCACAAAAGATACGAATATTTTTTCAGAGCATTCAAGTTACCGAAAGTTTAAATTTGTTGTTTTCGCAATTTTAAAAGAAAAAAAAAAATCAATTTTACGTCCTCGCTAACACTGCAATTTCGGGCCAGTATTAAATTTTTAACATGTATTATTAATGAATGAGCAGCTTCAAGCCTAGGTGTCTGACAATCACTAGGTGGATATTTCATCCCTCACTTTGTATTGAGGATTCAACGTGAGAAATAGAGGAAAACAAGAATTACTGGTGAATGGAAACAATTGTGATTATAATCTTGCAACTCCTACAAGTAGAGGAAGTGACTGTCTGAGGTTTGACCTCTCAAAAAACCTATAAGGATCGCCTGTAATTAAAAAATAAAAATATTCATTTACATTTCACAAACAATTATTTCAATGCAATTGAACATTCACTAGTATTAGATAATAGTCAAATATAATAAACATACACCATATCTTCAACAATTTATGGAGAAGGAAAAGAAGTGTTCTTTTTTATTCAAGTGTATTCAGTGAAATGCAATTCAATAAGTACATAAAGTCATAAAAAATATTGACGCTATTATGAATTGAAACTGCATGTATTATGATTGTTTATAGCATTAACATAAAGATGCTCGTGCACGTGCAGTGTGGTTGATCATAATTAATTTTATTTCCGCTACAAGAAAAGAAGAAGACGAAAACCTGAAAATTTCAATAGTCAAGAAAACCGGCTTGAAAAACAAATGACGTGATGTGCTTTTCCTTCCTCGTTTTTCAGAATTTTCCGACTTTGTGATGTAGTTTGTTATCTAAATATAGAAGAGGAAAATGAAGGATAGCAGGAAGAGGGAAGAAAAGGACGGAGATGGAAGAGAGAAGAGAAGGAGGAAGAGGAACGATGGGAAGGATGAATAGTAGAAGAAGAAAAGACGAATAAACTTTGAAAGAAGAAGATAGCGAAGGTATGAAAAAGAAGTATACACTTATATTATTATGATGAAGTATGTCCTTCAAACATCTCTGTTACGTCATCTATAAGACGGATGGTAATTGAAGGTCACTTATATTCATTATTGCCTTATCACAATGTTGTAAGAAGAAGAGTTGATAATAACAGTGGACTAGTTTATTCATAAAAAATTATATAACGTAGTTACTCAAGGAATGTATTTTTAAAAATTTTGTGTCGTAGTGAGGATGATATTGAGGTGGTTAACTCAGTTGACTGTATACAGTAGAAATACTTTTCTATAATTTGTTACAGATTATAGATGCAGTATAACAGCTGATTTTCTCTCTTTCATAATACTGGAGTATTCAAATTCTAATAGAATTGTCTAATTCTTTATTATTCTATTATTCTCTGTAGCAGCAAGCCTGCAATCTGTTGGGCACCAGCAAAGGCTAATCAAAGGTTATACAGTATTATTTTAGTTTTATCAGTACAATTTATTTTCATGAATGATTAGTCTATGGCATTATACCCTATTCACGATAACTTGAGACAAAGTAAACAAACTTTTTGCGTATACATGCTAGAGTACAAATGGGGTCGGTCGCCACCTTTACCAAGATGACAAATCATAACCAATATGAGTGAGAGTATGTGTCTGCAATTTCTATTTGGAATGTATCGTATCGTATAGTCTGGCCAAGCAAAGAAGAGCCTCTGGCAAGATGGGAAAATCACTCCAGCCTGGTCAATATTTGTTCAAACATTATTGATTTGGTCTCAATTGCAGGAACCATTCTGATCTACAATTTGAGAACATATCAATAATTTTTGAACCAATATTGACAAAGCTGGAGTCATTTTCCCATCTTGCCAGAGGCTCTTCTTTGCTTGGCCAGACTATACGTTGTCTCGAGACCTCAAGTTATTGTGAATGAGCTTTGCTAAAATATTTCCAAAGAATGTAATTTACAATACAATACAGTCTATTGAGATTTGCTCAATAAACGGATAAGAAACATTGAGATTGATGGCTATCCACTTTGAAGTGTGAAATCAGTGACTGCTTGTCTTGTTCGTATCTGATCTGCACTAACCACAACCTAGCATAACTATATTATGTCCAAGCGAAGAAGACATTCTGGCAAGATGGGAAGATGACTAACTTGGTCAATATTGGTTCAAAGATCGTAAATTTAGACTCAATTTGTATACCAGAATGTTTTATACAATTTGAAACTAAATTTTCAATTTTTGAACCAATATTGACCGAGGTGGAGTCATTCTACCATTTTACCATTTTGCCTGAATGTCTTCTTTGATAGACCATAGCTGATTCATTACAGTTTACGTTTCATCAGGCGCTTTTCAATTTATCAACATCACACTCAACTACTTTAACCTAATACAGTATACAGTACTTACTTTTCTCTTTCTTTTTCTTTTTCTTCTTCTTCTTCTTCTTCTTCTTCTTCCTCCTCTTCTTCTTCTTCTTCTTTCTTCTTCTTCTTCTTCTTCTTCTTCTTCTTCTTCTTCTTCTTCTTCTTCTTCTTCTTCTTCTCTTCTTCTTCTTCTTCTCTTTCTTCTTCTTTCTTCTTCTTCTTCTTCTTCTTCTTCTTCTTCTTCTTCTTCTTCTTCTTCTTCTTCTCTTCTTCTTCTTCCTTCTTCTTCTTCTTCTTCTTCTTCTTCTTCTTCTTCTTCTTCTTTCTTCTTCTTCTTCTTCTTCTTCTTCTTCTTCTTCTTCTTCTTCTTCTTCTTCTTCTTCTTCTTCTTCTTCTTCTTCTTCTTCTTCCTTCTTCTTCTTCTTCTTCTTCTTCTTCTTCTTCTTCTTCTTCTTCTTCTTCTTCTCCTTCTTCTTCTTCTTCTTCTTCTTCTTCTTCTTCTTCTTCTTCTTCTTCTTCTTCTTCTTCTTCTTCTTCTTCTTCTTCTTCTTCTTCTTCTTCTTCTTCTTCTTCTTCTTCTTCTTCTTCTTCTTCTCTTCTACATCCTCTTAATCTCCTTCCATCTTTTTTCTTGTCGCACAAATATTTCGTAACATTTCGGTCGATTTCTAGAATGAATTGCACCATCCAAATGTGGACTAGCTAGCTTCCATATACTGTACATAACAATAAACGCTTTGTACCACCATTTTAAGCAATGCTGTGCTGTTGTGGTTACTAGGCAGAATTCTGATCAAGTTTTTTTTAAATC
The DNA here is from genome assembly GCA_017141385.1 of Sogatella furcifera. Taxonomy (NCBI): domain Eukaryota; kingdom Metazoa; phylum Arthropoda; class Insecta; order Hemiptera; family Delphacidae; genus Sogatella; species Sogatella furcifera. Next base: position 28,953,587 of record CM029551.1, read on the forward strand.
ACAGTACTTCTCTCTCTCGAATGTTGAGTTGACTGCTAAGTCATCATTGATTATTGAGGAATGTGTGTTGAGGTTGAGTGATAGCTAGCTGACCAAGTAGATAAATGGTTACTTAATCAGTTTTCGAGTCACACTATTGGTCAATGAACAGTAGACCTAATAGTGCTGTGAATGCGATTGGAAAAATGAACATTGGTAAACTCAGTATGAGATTAAGAAAGTAGACAAAATATCATATACAAATATTTGAAATATATGAATTACTGTATTTGAAATGAACATTGAAGATAAATATAATGTATCTTGCAATAACAGTAGTTTACAATTTATCTATGTATTTCTTCATTTGTTAATCTATTTATTTATTTATAGAAACAATAGGTTTCACCCCTTAAGTGTAATTCAACCCATAATTACTGTTTATATCCATTAAATATATATTTATTCATTAATAGAGACAATAGGATTTACCCTTTCTGAGTGTAATTTGTGAACCAGAGTTACTGCTCATAATGTTATGTTACTGATTTTTATTTCTCTTGTATTATTTTTGTAACTCGTATCTTTCAACGAAAATAATAATAGTTTACTTTGAGTATTATAGAATGTAATAATTATAATAGATTATATATAATATATTGTTATACTATAGCAATAAGGATTTTCTTTGAAATTTTTTATGTATTCAATGAATGAATAAGTAAATGGGTTGGAAACATATAATACGGAATCTATAACGTGCAGTCTCTCATGCGTCCATACCCATACGAATTATTTTTTTCATGAATTTATTATGATTTATTCTAAATTTATCTCATATGAATTTATTTCATTCAAAACTGCTTACGGTAGTTCCAAATTCAGTTGCAATGCAAGATTTCGCTCACGCCCAATTGAATGACAACAGAGATAGTAAAATAAATATGAGTAATCTAATACTAGCAGATGAAACAGATTGGTTGGAAATATGAGTAGCATCCTATATTGTGCTACACATATTATCTTTCAACTAAATTATCATGACCTGCTTTTTAGTGAGAAATTGATGACAACATTTTTATTTCTTATGAGTCATCTTCTTCACTGGTCGAATTGATAAGACTATATTGCTTTCAACTTTCAACCATCAAAATCATATTTTTCCTTAACTGTTACATCGTTTCATCACTAAGTAATTTTATCTGTCAATCATTTCCCACTCAATAGCTTACATGATCGATTTGGATCATTTAATGTAAAATATTACTTTATTTAAAGTGTATAATATTGCTGTAATATGTAAGAGATGCTCAAACACATGTACATTGTGTTGATACATGTAATGCCCTACTTATTTACTTTTCTAATCAGGATTCGTTTACTCATTTGTTTCACAACTTGGAGAAAAATGATAAAAACATAACAAATTGTTGCCTTATGAATAAATGTTGAAATATTAATATTATTATTTATTCATTATCAAGTTACAACATATACTTAATGGAAGGATTACTCCCAAAACCATTACTCCTATTATAGCACTTAATAGCTCCTATTGTAGTCAATTAATAAAAATCTATGTAATTGGGACAAGGGATAATATTAATCTAAACGCAAAGTTAATTAAAATTATCCAAATTTTCTTCAAGAGCTTAAGAGATATAGTTTAAAAAAAAATTCGCTCCGGCAGCTGGCGGTCGGAAAGAGTGCATTTCAAATGCAATTCTATAATAGCTCAAATCATATGACTTATAATGAGCTATTCAGGGTATGAATTCAAAAGTGCCGTTTTCGAAGAACCCATGGAAACACCATTTTTGGAATATTATTCGCCATTTTCTCCGCCATTTTTGATTGGATTTTTTTCGTTGATGGCTCAAATTGTAGGACATAATATGGGTATTATACACACCAATTTTCAAAACGATCAAGTTATTGGTCGATTTGTAGTGATTTTTCAAAACTTTCATCCCCTAACTTTTGTCGCTCTCCGACAAGCCCTTCGGGAGTTATCGTGTTCTCAAGAATCTGTACATATATAAATATAATATATATATATATTATATATAAACATATATGAATTTGAACGGACATCACATTCGTGTTCTAGGGGCTCGGAAACGTGTAAAAAATATATTACATCATAAATTTTCGATTGTCAGGGCAAGACCAATAGTGCATTTTTTTGAATGAAATGCACTAAAAGGAGTAAGCTTGACTCACAGTTTAAGCTGGGGTTTGGATCCTAGGTTAAGTGAAAATTTAGTCCCCTATTTGAAGCTTCTACGAATCCAGCGCTTCCTCTACAAGAAGACGGCTCATCGATACGAAGTGAACGTTTGATACAGATGCTTCAGAAGATACACTCGTATCAACACTTCAAGTAATAATAGGTGTTGCCTGAATAGTCTTTCACACGATTTTATGATGAATGATTTCTGAGATTACTAAGAATTGGTCTACCGTTTAATCTGAATCTTTTATAACTTAGCATAGTTAGTATAAAAATTTATTAATCAGAGTTATTGGTGGATTCACTGGGGGAAGGGGCACAATTTTCCTATCCTGAAATCAAAATATTGTATCAAATAATAGAGAAGGATAGTTATATACTTCCTCTATGATAGAATGCACTAGATACACTGAATTATTACAAAGAAGGTTTCTAAGATAAAGTTGTAGAATGACGCTCGGTTTTTCCAAGCACACTCAAAGTTGAGGGACCCTCAAATTTTGATGAACAGCTGACATTTTCTATGATAAGTATAGGAAATGTTCTAAACTTGAGGGTCCCTCAAATTTGAGTGTGCTTGGAAAAACCGGGCGTGAAAGTCTCGTATTTATAGATGCCAGAAAGCATTCATTAGGACCACCTCAATTTTTAAGCAATAAAACAAGCTGACCTGAATTTTTTTCAATCATAATGATTTGTTAAAAATATCCCTTTTGAAGAAATGCTCTTCTAGGAAATTTAAAATACCTATTTATACTATTTTCTATTTATGTTTAGTTATTCAAAAAGATTCATCCAAAAGTATAGGCATATTCACATCCATTTCATTAACAAATGTTGTCATTTTTTATGTCACATGATATCATATTCCTATCAATAGATTGCTACACAAGCGATCATTTCAAAAAATGAAGATTATCATTTTCACCTTATCATTTTCCACTCACAATTTGATCCGTATCATTCATTTTGCTCGCGTATCGTGTGAGCATCCTTTCCATAATTCCATACGGCAGCTATCGGAAAACAGCAGTCAGTGCTAGCACTTGCTTCGGAGCGCAATGATGAATTTAGCGTGCAATGATGAGGGCGCTCTCATGCAGTGATACAGTGAATTTAGTGATAAGCGATGATTCTCGTTCCGTCCGTCACTGAACATCGAAATTTGAGAGTGATAAGACGACAACCACACGAACCAGAACACGACTCCGGTAAAACTTGAACTGATAAGGGAGGCAACTGTAAACAGCTGATATAGATAATGGATTAACATTGCAGATAAGATTAACCACTGCAATGAAAGAGAGCTAGCTTTGAAATAGGGGTGAAATAGTGCTGTGCTGTAGGCTATGAGGTGCACAACATCTGTTGTCCTAGTTTTCTTAAAGGAAAGTGAACCGTTCCACCCTCAAGTTTGCTAGGGAAAAGTGAATGGAATCTATGCCAGTGGAATCAATTGAAACGGGTAGTTTATTCCGGAAAATTGTGCCATAATTTTTAAATTGCTACACTGCCGTGTGAGAGATTTATTCAAGTTTTTCAAAAATTCTCTAAACACCAATTATAGTTTACACATAAAAGCAATAACTATAAAACAGAGTTGAATAGTGTCTGTTCAAATACAGTTTACTGGCGTGATTATCAACAGATGAAGAGGTGCAGTTTGGATATCTTTTGGATACACCAGAAATAATATTGAGGTGAGTCTTGACAATAGTTAATTCTCTTTTTATTTTTTTCAAATAAGCGCACCAAGACACAGGCTTGATAAAACATAGTAGAAGGTGAATCATTCGATCATTTACAATAAATTGCCTGAATATCACTCGGAGGAGTTCAGAACTCCGATTCTTGTTGAAAATAAGAATCAGAGATAAACGAGTACAATGAGATGGAACTCAACATGACTAACGAATGAGTTTATGTGGGGCGTGAAAACAATTTCATGAAAATTCTTGGTTCAAAAAACAAGGGAATGATTTCTTATTTGTTATTGAGTTTTGGTGTCCTGTGATTATTATTTAAAATATACGATCGTACTGGATCATGAATTCGAATTAAATTTTTTTTAAATAAATACATAATACTATACTGGAACCACTGGCGGCTCGTGCCCACGAAACAGGTGAAGTGCTCGTATCTTTTACTGTACAGCACTTCACCTGTTATGTGGGCATGAGCCGCCAGTGACTAGAACGTGTCATTGATGTGAATAAACTGTAGTTATTGATATGAATAGTCATCCTCTGGGATGACTTATGTTAGGAAATATCTTCTTATAAGTTTGATTCCTAATATATTTTAAGTTGAATACTATCAGGCTAATAGATGGTTAATCAATTGATTGGTACTATAGTTCAATTGATTACTTGACTCGAACGATTGACTTGAAATTTGTACACATTCACTTTGAAGCTGTACGTAGAAATGCTAATTTATATTCAATCATTAATGAAATAAGACTCTTTTAATAGAACGGTAATATTCCAAGAGCAATACGTAATCAGAGTTCCTAATTGAAATTATTTGAATGAACTTGATGACCTTTTTCCTAGAATAAACACACTGTATTCCTTAACTGATTGCTCAACTCCAAATTAAAATAAAGCTCTCTAAATCTCATTTAATAAGCAAGAATGTTTTCAATGAGTTGGCTTGATGGAATTGGACTTCTCGTTACCCAGATGCATCCAAAATTTGAAGCGTTTCCGTGTGATAACCTTGAAATTCTCTTGAAAATAGTATCCTTCTTCCGTCAGGAAGGGTATGAGAAAAATATCTTGTTCACAGCTTGGATCATCCTACTATAAGTTCATCTAGATCCAGGCCTTTGCTTTTCAGACTGTTTTTCTGAATATTTCCTATGAAACGTCTTGCAATTACTTCAAATAAGCAAACGATAATTAGTTGGAATAATTTTGTGTGCTGAATTTGATAGAACAAAAAATACATCACACCTGCTGGTTATATCACGTTTGACCTTGAGCCTATTACGTTCAAATACCGTCTGACTGTAACAAAACTTAACTAATGTAAACAAACAAAATATTCAGTTAACGTTTTGCATTGCTCTTAGAATCATGATCTCTCATTCCTATTTCAAGAAACGGACTCTCTATTCTAAAACGTTAGCTTTACTTGGAACTCGAAGACTTTTCGTTTGAAAAATTTTCCCGTTTTTGTGAAGAGAATAAAATCCCTATTCAATGAGACTATTTCGGTCGAGTCTGCCATCCAAAATAGAATTCCAAAATTTCCCAAATTTTTGTTTCATGAATTTCTAGAATGCTAATTTTCACTTGAACACAAAACATAATTATTGTGTGAGGGAGCGGAATTGACAATCGAATTTGACAATGCTTCTACGATAGTTCAATCATGTAGTGTGAACGATCGAGTAGGATAGTATTTGGTTCCATGGTGTCATTCAAAATAATGTTGATTCCATCCATAAAATTTTCGGCTTCCTGTTAGAATTTCAAATTATTTTCTTACTGAGTATGAGTAGGCTATCTGATGAAATGAATTAGAGTTTGAAAAACTGCATAGAACGAAGTCTACTGTAGTAAATTTTCAATTAATTTAATCTAAAATCTGTTTATGATAATAGTAAAAGTATAATCAATAATATAACACAATAGCTCATATTTATTAATAGATTTAGCAACCTCTTCTTGTAATTTTCCATTATCATTGATTCAATTAGTTCACGTTACACGAATATTATTAATGATAAGAATAACATTGAATGACAGTGATTAATTTTCAAAAATTAGTATAAATAAATGAATCTCATTCAGCATTATCAATCACTCAAGCTCAAAGTTCAGTCAAGCTTTGAAATGGAACAATCGAGAGATAACTTGAGACTTTCCAAAATTTTCATTTTCAAAAATCCCTTAATTTAACAATTTTTTTCAGCCTACTATTTGAAACATGAAATTATAATTTCGATCAAATTATAATTTATTTGAATGAATTCATTCAAATTAAATTGTATTGCCGTTTTAAATTCATAACAGTTATTACAATATGCACGTCGAATTAAATCCAGAGAGTCTAGAATAAGACCAAAGTGTAAGAATTGATCTCTATCAATGATAAGTCTAATAATAAGGCTAATTTACTAAAACTCTAATTCAGTTATATATTCTCTATGATGAAATCAGAATCAATACAGCCTAGCAGCTCTGTTGACAGAAGTGAGAACTCGTTCATTTTCAAGTACCGTAGGTGAGTTGAATAGGGTAAATAAAAAATTACAATGCAGACGAATGACCAATAGAAAACGAAAAATAAACTAAAAATAAATAAGAATGAGTGATGAGAGAAAGAAAGCGACCATAAGAATGAGAGTCCATAGTTTTTCAGTCAAGCTCCCATCAGATTTCCCTTTCAGGACATTAAAATAATAAGAGACCAATTAACGGCACCTCACAGCTCTACTACAGTTGATCTAAAGAACCAAAACCTGGACAATGGTCTGTCCCATCGCATGATCTGTTTCCCAACAAATTTCTTCATTAACTTGTATAGTCTGTCCAAGCAAAGAAGACATTCTGGCAATATAGGCAAATGACTCCAGCTCGGTCAATATTGTTTCGAAAATCATAAACTTTGTCCCAAATTGTAGGAAACATTTTAATCTACAAATTGAGACTAAATTTATAATTTTTTAACCAATATTGACCTAGCTGGAGTCATTTCTCCATCTTGCCAGAATGTCTTCTTCACTTCGACAGACTACCACACTCTTCGTTTAATTACCGTTGAGTGTACCTGACAATCATTGGTGGAATCTTGAATGAATGCTAATTTGAGACAAAACACTGACTGAACGCTCAACGTTTTATTGGGTCAGTGAAACTTTGAATAAAGTCTGTCCAAGCAAAGAAGACATTCTGGCAAGATGGGAAAGTGACTCCAGCTCAGTCAACTTCTGTTCAAAAACTACAAAATTGGTCTCAAATTGTAGATCAAAATGTTTCCTACAATTTGGGACCAAATTTATAATTTTTGAACCAATATTGACCGAGCTGGAGTCATTTTCCCATATTACCAGAATGTCTTCTTCACTTGGACAGACTTTATCCATCCATTGGTGTTTTACTCCAGTCAAACGTGGTGGACGATTCTTTTCAAAAGAACTCTTAATTGACTGGTTAGCTCTCAATTGAATTATCGAGTGTGAGAAAGAAATGATAGGCTCGATAACACATTTTAGGAGAGATGTATGCTTGATTATTATTGATCTATTGGAAAATATTTACAGTTCCTACATATATTGTAGCAATCTGTAAAATGGCGATGAAAATGGGGATTAAAAATATAATCCTCTCTGTTTACACCAAGTAGATGAATAAGTTCCATTGGACATACCCCCAAAAACCTTTTTTTACCAAAAATATTAACAACCCATTTCATGAATATAGCAATTTCTTAGATATAAAAAACTGGAATCAATTACTGTACTAAGAACGAATGCTATCCAGAACATGGCGATGGAATTGGGGAAATTAATTTTAATTTCACTTGTGAATTGAGTTTCAAAGAAAAATACATAACACATTTATTTCCAAAAAATTACCTAGTCAGTAAAAAAATTACAAACATGAAAACATAAGAAATTTTTATACATAAAATCGTTCACAATGAAAGTTGTTATAACTTTCACAAAATAATATCAATAATAAAGATTGGTGTTGCCAGCAAAACGGGGTAAAGTATATTTTATTGCGGATTGTTATAATCCAATACAATTTATATATATTAAATAAAATATATGTACTGTTATCATTAGCTAGACTAGTACTAGTATTAGTACTGTATTGTTATCACTTTCATTGGTATCACCTTAGGTGATGATCACCAGCTCATTTTCAAATTTCATTCGACGACAATCAATACTAGATTGTGCCTACTACCTGAACGCTTATCAAGGTATGCTTATTATGGAGAACGTCCTATGAACAGCTTCCTTTGTCAATCTCTAATTAATTCCACAAAAAGTCTATTACAGAACCTGAAAATTTCAAAACAGCCAACACTTTGCTCAACTAGTAAGTAAGCTTCCTTTAAAACATGCTCAACAAGATTTTAATATCCGGTGAATTGAACAGCCAAAAAAATGGTTCAAGCCACTAAAAAACAAGTGCACAAACTTCGTAACATATACTCATATAGTATGTTGTTTAGTCATACTTACATATATTTACATATATTTTATAGAATTAGGTAAGGTAATAGATAGAACTTCTTCTCTTCTCAATATTCCTCTCCTGACTTCTTCTCACTCTGTCTTTTTCTTTATCTTCACTTCCTGTCTCCTTCGTCCTGCACTCGTCCTTCATGCCTGCTTGTGGGTTAGGTAGGTCTGTCTATCGCCCAAGCACAGAAGACCTTCTGGCAAGATGGGAAAATTACTACATCTAGGACAATATTGGTTAAAAAATTATAAATTTGGTTTCAAATTGTGAAGCAGGATATTCCATACAATTTGATACCAGATCTATTATTATAGAACCGATATTGACCAAGCTGCAGTTATTTTCACATCTTGCCAGAATGTATTCTTTGCTTGGACAGACTATACCTCCAGGGCCCCGGGACTCTATTAAACCAGTTTGAAAATTGTACAAAAAACGATCGAGTGAATCTTTCGTAGGGTGTTCTCCAGTTAATATTTTCTACCTTCGAAATATCGCTTCCCTGCGATCAGATTACTTTGGAGGAATTTTGGTTCATTTTTTCGAAGTTAGTTTGACCACCCATTGTCTTGGCAGGGGTTTGAAACACGTACAGTATCACCTGAAAAAATAATCTAATATAGTGGTGATTTAGAACACTCTGAAATCACTTTCCATATCAGTTCTAATGACTCTTCTCTCCCTTCTCTCTAATCGACTCTTTTTTTTCTTTTTCCAATTGTAAAGTATTCTATTAATTTTTTCTATGCATTGTGATTAATTATTTTCCCCTTCTTTTATTTCATCCAATACTGTGGGTTAAGTGGAGGCGGACAAGAGCCCCCTCTTGTTTCTCAACTTACCCATAACTTGCCCACGTCACTTATAAAATGAAATGAAAATTTTTTTAAGGCTGAGTTAGGACTAGGAAGTCCTTTCTATCACTTAACCATCACTAATGTAACCATGTATCATGTAATGTACTTAGTGAAAAAATTAAGACATTCATATTTTATATCTATCCATCTATCTATCTCTCAAATGAAAGAAACTATCAGATTGCCAACATTTGAGAAACTCATCCATCACACACAATGCTGGTGACAAGATGCTGAATTTATGCAGCTTAATTAGTGACTAATAAAAAAATTTGAAATTCGTACATTAAAGTGTTGTACTATATTATACTTTACTCTCTACTACTTGTACTCTTTTGGTTTCATCAAAACATCAGGAAATAACCAAATACAATATTGCACTTCTTCTCTCTTTCGAGGGGGAACTTGAAAAGGAAAACCTCAATCGTCAGTCACAAACAATATTTACTTTTAGGCAACACAAAGAGTTCAATAACGTAGGATGACGTTTCGATTGGGCATGTGTGAGTGTGCGTGTAGCGCGTGTGTGTGCGTGTGTGAGGGGGCGTCATCACAACCTTTGACCTTCGTTATCAGTACGGCTACACTTTCGTGACCTCTCTTAACACCCCTCTTACCCCCGCCACCCTAAGCCATCACATCTTGGGACTGTAATATCGCAACAGCTCAAATTGTTTCAAAGTGTTGTAGTAGTGAATTACTACGTCTAAAAATATTGAGCTTGTTGCATTCTAGTCATAATAATTATTTTTCAACACTATTCGGCTAATAGATGGTTAATCAATTGATTGGTTGAATAGTGCAATTACTATTAACAATAGTACAATTACTTGACTCAATCGATTGGTTCGAAATTCATACACATTGTCTTTGAAGTTCTAAGTAGAAATACTAATATTATGTTAAATCATCAATGAAATTATACTAAAAGAGTCCTAATATTGGTAATATTCCAAGAGCACTACATAATGATGACTCAATCGTTTGGCTTAAAATTCGTACACATTCACTTTGAAGCTGTACGTAGAAATGCTATTTTATACAAATTCATCAATGAAATAAAACTCTTTTTATAGATCAATAATATTCCAATAGCAATACGTAATCAGAGTTCCTAATTGAAATTATTTGAATGAACTTGATGACCTTTTTTCTAGAATAAACAAACTGTATTTCTTAACTGATTGTGGCATTCTAGTCATAATATTTTCAAAATTAGTCCTGCTTTATGTAGTACGATATTGCATCTTTCCAAAAGTGAGTTCTGTGCTTATAATAAGAGAGCTGATGATGAGGGATGACGACTACTTTTTGAGCAGTTGGGACCGACGGCTAAAGATATCTCCTTTCTAAATATCTCCTTTGGAAGTCGATGTGTGAGATTAAATTTCATTCATTGTTATGAACAATAATATTTTCCAAAAAATATTTTTTTATTCATTGGCTTCTGAACAATTTTTTCTGAGGATGATGGCCACATAAGCTCTTAAACTTCTGCGTGGGTAATGAGAGGAATGATAATGAGATATGACGACCACTTTTCAGGTAATTGATGTTATAAAGTTGGGCATATTCAACGTTATTTAACAATATCTTCAATGCATTGCATGGCACAATATACTTCTTATCATACTTTACTTATTATGCATTTAATGCATTTAATAGGCCTACTTCATGAAGTATGGGCGCCAACTCAAGTTGAATAACATAACCTATAAAAACCTATAACATACTCAGATGGACAAATAAATCGAATAATTTTCAATTCCGACTCATCTCAAAAAATTTCACCGTATTCAATTTTCTGGTTGAAATCCGAATAAAATTTGAATTCAAATACAGTATTTTCAATGTGGAATTCATAGAACCATCCTTTTCTGCAGGAATTTGAATCATTGTTAACATATTACTCCAACAACAATTTTTCAAACAATAATTAAATGTAAACAAAGAAACCTTGATAACATCAACATAATGTTTGTTAGTTTCAAACAACAAAATCTATGTTTAATATTACGACAATATTATTGTTCCTAGGAACAGTGAATCTGCTAGGAACACTGAATCTACAATAGGTAACAGGTTGTAGCAGATGTAGTCTGTGCAAGCGAAGAATACATTTTGGCAAGACGGGAAAATGACTCCAGTTCGGTCAATATTAGTTCGAAAATAATAAATTTGGTCTCAAATTGTAGAGCAGAACGTTTTCTTCAATGTTAGACCAAATTTATCATGTTTGAACCAATATTGACTGAGCCTGAGTCATTTTCCCATCTTGCTAGAATGTCTTCTTTGCTTGGACAGACTAGCAGGTTGAACTGGAATGCTAGTCGTGATTTCAGTTACGAAACTGTTCGATGATAATATAAATGCAAGTGCGTTAGTTAAAGGCGTAATAATTGAGTGCGGTAACCGGTTAACAGCGTTGTTCTCGTTTAGGGCAATTATTTGAAGAGAGCTCGTGAATTGCGAAAATTCCTGACGAATCTGAACTCTTAAATCCACTCTTGCGGATGCCTGTCCACTTCAGCTCTCATGGATTACACGAATTCCAGCTGCCTTTTTTGAACTTTGCCTCGGCGTAGGTTCCCAGGTAAAAAAATGGCAGTATGTTGCTTATTATCTAAAGGTCGAATACAGTGAAATACGCGACCGTATGTCATAACTTGCATGGATTTCATAAGAAACGTAGTTTTTCTATGCTGATTATACTGATTATGCTGATTAGTATGTGGTCACCATCAGCTCACTCCAGTATGCAGAAGAAGATGGTTCGGTTTTCACATTGTAAGGTTGAGAACTGACACATTGGTAAAAATATGAAACATGAGTTAATCGGTTCATTTGAAGCATAAAATATTGTTTTGTTTATATGAAGTGGAGCGACTCTTGTTCATTCAATCACATGTTTTTTTCTAGGGGAAAACGTATTTCTGCTTTATTATGATTATAGCTTGGAATTATGTACTTCTGAGAAGAGAAAAATAGCTCTCCAAAAATCCATAATATGAAAGTTTTGGGGTTTGAATACTCTACACGGAAAAAATTTGAAATTCAATCCTGATATCTAATAAATTTCACTAATCTTCCAAGTCATATCGATGTTCTTCTAAAATGGTCTTATTCCAGTTATCAACTCTAATTCAAACAAATTTGGAGCATATATAAATTGGATAAGAAAATTGAAGAAAAACATGAGGCTCATTCTATTGAAGCCTTTTGTTTTTAACATTTGTTTTAAAAAATAGAAATTTGACTTTTTCAAGTGAAAATTATTAAAATTCTACGATTCAATGAGATTATTACACTCTTCATTTGAAATGGTGCAAGATTCTACCATGTAAGAGAACTGATTGCCAAGATGGGCAAGATGCTACAAGAATCAATCTGGTCAGATTCGTCTGATCACTTCTCTGGTATAAAATTGCCTTTACTTGGTCCCTTCAATCTCAGGGCAAACTATAAAAGACTGTAGTTTGGTTGGGTTGCAGAGTCAGCTGTTTCGTAAATTGGGAAACACCAGTTACACTAATCCCAAAATCAACCCGGGGTCCGGGTGTAATCTATCAACGGAACTGGGTCTCTTTCGAGGGAATGGATTTTCTTCACAAGGAGAACTGAGCGAACTATCCTGTTCTCTTCAAAGTTTTGTCACAAAGAATATTCTCTGTAGACTACATGAATGGTTTCCAGTACAGTGACTTTATAAGATAGTCTATATAATATCTTATATAGTCACTGTAGTTTCCAGCACAAGATGGAAATAGAGATTTGGGTTTGGAATAGAAAAGAAAAGTGGCTTTCCACTCTTGTGGGAATTTAAATTAAATTAGGTTTGGAATGGAAAATGAAAGTGGTTTTCCACTCTTGTTACATTGTATGGAATAAATCATATTAATTTTTTTCGATTTAACGCAAACCTCGACGTGAGCATTGGTTACCACGTAAGTCGCAGTTATCTACGTATATCATGCTATTGAATAAGTAATCGATATTGTTGATGTTGAATGATTCAGTAATGTGAATCCGGTTCTATATCAGTTAGATGATATCAGCTAGATAATCTCACTATTGGATTTGCAATAAAACAGCTCATTAGAAAAATGTGAAAGAATAAATATTGAAAAATACACAGAGCAATAGAAATGCTGAGGGAGAAAGTGAACCAGAGAGAGCAATGTATGATAGATAACAGTGTATGAAGATGGCAATTGGATAACGATGGGAAGAATTTTCTCGTCGATCATGTCTGACGTTTATCGACGATCAATCGACGATCGACGATCATGCCATGATGCTATTGGTAATCTATAATCGTCAATCATCTCACTTGACATCAAAGCTATTCTTTGTCACTTTCGATGGTATCAGTGATTTGAATAAAAGTGTTGGTTCGATCGTTCTCCAATATTTGCTCCACATAGTGTTTATCACTTCCTTCGAATCCAATTTCAATAAACGTTTGTATATGGTATTGATAAGTGAGCAAACAAATATGAAATATATTCAAATCTCTATATGTAAAGGGAAATGGCACTGATTCATTCATTCATTCATTCATTCATTCATCACCTGAACTAAAAATCCACTGAACCGAATGCGTTCAAATTTGGCAGGCATGTTCAGTTGGACGTTTAGACGCGCGCTAAGAACGGATTTTAAAAAGGATACGCCAAATATTTTAGTTTTTCTAGAATTTTTTGGCGTTTTCCTCATTTTTTCGAGAACCAATCGGTAGAAAATGTTGATATTTGGTGGGCAGGTTCAGATAAGGTCTAGAAATGTTGTGTTTAAATATTTTTGCAATCCGTTCAAGATTACGCCAGTAATCAGGTTTTCAAAATTGTAGATGTGTTGCGGGTTGCATATCTTCCGCCTTGATACGACCAATAATACAATCCTAACTGTAAATTCAATGGTTCAGCGAGATTATAGATGAACTAATTTGGAAGATATTGAATCAAGTTTCAAACTATGTCCGACATACTTCCTAAGGTTATACGCTTAATATTAGCGTTTTACTATTTTTTGGAATTTTCGGAGTTTTTCTCAGATTTTTCTAGAACAAATTGGCAGAAAATGTTGAAATTAAGTAAACAGAACCAGATCAGGTGTAGAAATGCTGGGCTCAATAAATTTCGAATCACTTCTGAACGGAATTTGCAGGCGAGCGAAGCGAGCCTGTCCGACTCACTTACACTGTCTATACTGTCGGGGCCCAGGGGGCGGAGCCCCCTGGCTAGGCGGAGAAGGCGAGCGAAGCGAGCCTGCCGTCTAGTATTAATATATTTTAAAATGAAATTGATGATTGAACAACAATGTACGGTAAATATACGATATAGATTATACTTGTTGAGTAGCTGTGAAGGTGATCAACCATATTAAATAATATTAAATGAAGAGAAAGATATTGTCAAATCACATATTCCAGAAAGAATATAAATTGTCTTTTCATTTAATATAGATTATATCATATGTTAATTTCATATGCAATAATGATAGAAAGACAATAAGATATAAATTTGTACTCAAACAAATTTTCACCTACAAAATCTATAGAATAATGATATTCGACTATGCAAAATAGTGACCTGATATGAAACCTTCATAAACAAAAGTGTATCTAACTCAACTCTTCTAGTTCTGTTGCTGTTAGAGTTTAATCGACCATGAATCCTCTTGCACAAGGCCTACTGGCCTAATCGCATCGCAATTTACAAATTATTATGACCGATATTTCACCAGAATATTTTGTCATATGGATCAATTTGGCGCTTACTGAAAATGAATAGTTTTCCACGTTCACTAGAGTATGGAAGTTATTTTTATCAATTTTTCTTCGTGTATTTCACTTTAAACTCTTGTTTTGTAATAAAAGGATTGAGTACCATATTACAACATTGAATGCGAGAGTTGAATTGATTTTGAATTTACAAACAAATATCATCATTATATAAAACATTGTCAACAATATCTGTCAATAATAGCATTTTAAAATGGATGAAAAAAAAGTTATGAATTGTCCTAGTGTATTATCTTTGTAGTCCCTCCTTTGGGAGATTGGCTGTCGTTAGTAAAGACAGTCAGTCGTTTCCCGTTTCTGGAGGAATAGTAATTGTTGCATTACACTCTAACTGATTAACTGCATGTTATTCAGGGGTGTTCTGCATCTTCACTTGGTTGTGAAGACTGGCTTATGGTTGATAGGATCGACGTGCTAACAATACGTTACCTCTATCCTGGTTGATGATTATTCGCCTGCTGTATTTTCTATCCGGGCTGGGAGGGCATTCTGGCGGGGTGGGGGTGGCTTCGGCTCGGTCGGTGTTGGTTCGGGGGCTGGGTTCTTTTGAGAATTTATGGCTTTTGGGCCGGTATTGGCCGGGCTGGAGTCGTTTTCCCGTCTTGCTGGGGTGTTTTCTTTGCTTGGATGGACTGTATAGTTTGGTGAATATGAAACTGGCAACCAGCTGGTAGGCCTAGTAGGCCCTTCATAGGGCTGTTGCGCCATTGACAAACAAACAATTATCTTTGTAGATATCATTTAAAAGCAATAAAAATATCAACAAACGTCGTTGTTCAGTTAGTTTGGAATGTCATCTATACAAATAATTTATGATCATCATCATATCATACATCTGAATTCACACGAGATAAAATAAGAATGCGATCATTTCTTTTAAGATAAACATTACGCTTCTTCACATTCATAATAAAATATTCTATAACATTATATTGCCCTATACTACTTTATACTTGTGACGTTATATTGGAACTGATACAGATTTTGAATTATTAATACTAAAATGTGATTTTGTACGAAATACAAGTATATTTTTAAATATTCACGTAGTCTCCAGATTCATGTCACCAAGTATGTCTAATTCAGTTCAAACTGATCAACTGCATGTTGACTTGAAAACTTTGAAGTCTTGAAAGTTGAAAGTTTTGGTTTCTGTTGATGAAAGACAGCAATCAATCGCAATATATGTATCCATGTGGAACTACACGTTCGAATTCGATACTCAAGCTTTTCCAAGTCTCATTCCAAACTCAAACTCCAAACATGCCAAAGAAGTAGGCCAAACTATGAAAGTTTAAATAGGCACTAGGAAAACGGCACTAGGCTGAGGAAAACCAACAAACTAATCAATTCAAAAGCCCACTCCTGTCTTATTTAGCAAACAAACCGTTCACACGAATATTTTAACTGGAACCATCATCACGCTATAGTCCAACAGGTGGGGTTGGACTACTGAATTTTCATGAAAAATATTCATCATGAATTTTCATGACTGGAAACTGAGGCCACTCGTAATAAATATGAGTTCATTGAATTTGTTTGCTCTATTAAAAATATTTATGGAAATTATTGTTAATCGACCTGGATCATTTCAAGGTCGAAAGAAAGGATAGAAATGTGGAAGTGTTTCCTCAGCAGAAGAAAGCTGAGTTCTTATCAATAAAGTACTTATTGAATTTAGCTACAGTGATAAGATTGTTTTTGAGTTTGAGATTGAGATGAGTTATAGAATCAGGAATCACTAATTCAACATTTGAATGCGACTTTTTGGTTACCTCAAAACCATTTCATATTGAAAAACTGCAATTTTTTCTACTGTATTGAATTTAATTTTTTTTAGAAACGTATAGTAGGATTCAGATTGAATACAGCATGGTTCTGTATGGATCCAGATTTCAACTAGCTAAAATTTAATAGTTATAAAACCTACACAACGTTTTATTCATGCTTATTATATCATAGTCGAAATCATCCTACTTTGGCAATAGCTGCTGTTATGTATTTGAAAGCATTGGAGACCTAGTTCATTAATTTTATAGCCGAAAATAGTATTCGAGTGCGTAACACAGGGCTGACTCAGCTAGTTTTTCAATAAACTCTGTAATTTGAAACAAAATCAGACCAGTTTCAGTCATTTAAATTCGTAGCTTATTTGATTTTTATGATTCACTAGTAGACGAGACATCGCCCATATTTGATATGTGTCATGCATTCAAATTAATAGCGGAAGCTCGTGATGTCTATGTCAACAGAGTTTCAATTATTATCAGTAATTTTTCTATGTAATTGACTAGTATTTGAAGACTTCATACTGACCAATATTGTTAATATTATTGACTTATCTACTACCATACACTACTGTATATTGTTATTAAACTTATCACTAATCGTTTGATTAGGATATTATTCAATTATCAATTATCAAATTTAATTCCAATAAGGAATCTTGACTTATTGACAGAAATCAATTCGATTTGCCAACTTAAATGACATTTTATTTCAATTGAAGCTATTGTAGGTGGACACAAAGGATCTTTATTTTCAATCCAAGTGGATTAAAAAAAATTTATGCTTCTTATTCCGAAAGTGGTTCTAAATCATTTGAAATTGAGTTTTAATTGTGTGCCTCTTCATGTTGATCAATTCTCTACATAATTGATTGAGAGCTTATTAGCTCTGGCGGCTCGTACCCACGAAACAGGTGAAGTGTCCGTATCTTTTACTGTACAGCACTTCACCTATTTCGTGGGAACGAGCCGCCAGTGCTTATTAGACGGATTTCTCCTTATGTCTCATTATATGATAAAATGGAACAAAAACCTGACGGAACCGTTTCCAGCAGAAATCCAGAATAGTGAATAGTAGTATTTCTTTCTTTAATGGATGAGTAGTATAGGGTCTTCAACAATATAAATTCTATAACAATGATTAGAAGTAATGAGATACAGCATTAAAATAATATTTCTCTAAACTCGTATTTGGAACAGGGTCCACGTGTGATTTTTTGGCGCCCTGAGCCCCCCCCCTCATTACCAGACGAATGCAATCCAACATATTATAATATAGGTACTGTATTCAAAGCCAAACATGATTCAAGCTGCCTTGCATTCATAAGCAATCCCAATGTTGCATGTGGTGTGGCAAAAAGGATTATAGGGACTTGCTTATTGTATCCCAACGTATTGTTTCTTATTTCCATGTATTAGATACGTGATAAGCAAAAGCATACAGGAATTAATACAAAATAACTAAAGGCTATCTACATTGAGTAAAACTGTCACATTGTACCGTACTTTATCATTAAAATATTAAAATTTGAATTATTAATTAATTTATTTTATTAGTTTGCTTGAAAGCACATAAGGAAAGGAATAATAAATTTTTCACAGAAAAATATTGGGAATCATCATAAATATTTCATTTCACTGGAAATAAAGATGTTTTAACGAAAAATCGGAATCTCAATAACAAGTAAATTGAAGGTTTCAGCCATTTCCACTGATCTAACCAACTTTTTTTAATAACATTCAAAATAGTTCCTAATTCAGCCAGCAGATGGCAGTAGCAATAGGGTGACTTGCTTTGACTTCCATTGGACACGCCTCCAAGCTCCGCCTATGATCAATATGGCCGAAAACATCGGTTAGAAAAGTTTCAACCAGTAGATGGTAGCAGTTGATGGGTGATGTTTCAGATTCGACTTGGACACGCCTTCATGCCCCGCCTGCTCTTTTCTTATTGGTTGACAGTGTTTCGTGAGTTCTGTCTTGGAAAATGGCTGCTAGCAAGAAAATGATGGATGGTGTACATACACAAAAAATTACGCTGATTTACTATTGAGCTAATATAATATTAATTCATGTATTCAGGCTGGTAAGATTCTATCAAGTTGGTATTTGAAGAATTTATTTATAGAATTTTGACTCCGTTTTACTTTTATCGTGTAACTTAGGCCAGTACTACTAGTACTAGACTTCAATAGTTTTATGCTGTATGAAATGAGATGAGAATATGATTTTGCACTCCCATCTTATTCTCATTATTCTATTTTTTATACGATGAATATGGTGAAATAACTCAAACTATTCATGAATTATTCTAATAGACCAATTTAAATTTTTTAAATTTCCGTTTTGCATCTGCCGCCGCGTACCCCCTTGCATGGCCGTGGCGCCCTGTGCGGTCGCACACACGCGAGGGCCCTCCTTTGGAAGATGGTAGGCCACAGAACATGGGACAGATACCAAGATTTTAATAATGTAGTAGTTCAGATCTCGTTGTTTTCTTCTACGGGAAAACCACATGACATCACAAACATCAATTAGCTATGTCATTCATTCTCTACATCAGATGTTGCTTTTGTTGCCTCTACTCACGGACAAGAAACCTCGCTTAGCCGAATTAAAAATGCGCATTAAAAAATAAAAACAGCGGAGCTATGTCATTGCCAGGTTGCTTTCCAGTGATTATGTGGCACTGAAAATGGAAAAACATTTGGACAGAATTAGATTTTGTCCTGTTTTCCCCGGAATTTTCCACATGATGGTTGTTCTGGGAAATTTGATTATGAGACCCGTGAAAGAAGAGCAGTACTGTAGCGAGAATTTGGAAACGAGAAAATTGAGGGGTTTGAGTATGCTAGTTGGGTTGGGAATGAGTAAGGAAACTGAATAATTTAGGTGTTAATGGCCAATATAGGAAGGGAATTATCACTTTATCAGTAGTAAGCTATTCTTTTCAACACATTGAAAATAATCATTATTATTATAGTTGATGTTTCTTGATGATTAACTAATTATAATACTGTACTGTAATTGAAATAAAAGTTGATCAAAAATTGAAATAGACATGTACGATGTATTATGAAATAGAACTATTTTATTTCACGTGAATCAATACCATTTATTTATCATTCATTCACGAAATAAATAATAAAATTCTCAGGACCCAACTTGAAATGACAATACAGTATAAGGCCCATTCTAGAAGAGCGTCGAAATCGCCGCGTCTTTGAAAACTGTATAAAAAGGCGTATCGACTTTTGCATAAGTCAATAATGGCGTTTGATATGATGATGATAGATTATCGCGCTGAGTCGTTTCCGAACTTCATTATTTTGATGATAAATAGTGTGCAGTGATACCACATGGCATGATAGGACTTCATCAACGATACACACCCAATGGATGAATGGATTAGCTTCTTCATTCCACAACCAAAATCCATTAGTTTGGGTTAGTTGATGACATCTCCATCAATTCTCTGTTTTGAGCTGTTTCCGAACGACACATTTTTCTGCCAATCACTCTCTTGTCTCTTTTTTCTTACACAATTCTCTTTTCTCCCTCTCTTCTGTTTATTTTTCTCTCAATTAATCACTCATTTCTCCCTCACACTCGTATCCTTGTCCAGAGCGACCTCTTTCTCACATTGATTTGCAACTACAATTTAGGTTATCGATCGCTTTTAACCCCTTCGCCACGTCGCTATGATCATCCTCCTCCTTATCTTCTTCCACTCCTGTTTCTTCGCTCCTCCTTTTCTTCGCCCTCTTATTTTTATTATTTTTCTTCTTCTTCTTCTTCTTCTTCTTCTTCTTCTTCTTCTTCTTCTTCTTCTTCTTCTTCTTCTTCTTCTTCTTCTTCTTCTTCTTCTTCTTCTTCTTCTTCTTCTTCTTCTTCTTCTTCTTCTTCTTCTTCTTCTTCTTCTTCTTCTTCTTCTTCTTGTTTTCCCTTGTTTCCTTTCTTCTTGAATTCTAGGATCTTCTTCTGAAATAAGTACATCTATCTGAAATAGCCCCTCTATTCCTTCTTTCTCCAATCTATCCTCTAATCTCTTCTCCTCTTCAATTCAGTTATCTCTCTTCATTCCACTTCCCATTTCCTCACCTGATATTAGTTTATCGACTCTCTCCATATACATATTATATTGACTTCCTCAATATTGTCTCTCACCCATCTCAGCTGCTCCTTACTGCTTTCAAATCCCTCTTTCTTTCTCTTCTTCTTCTCTTCCTCCTTCTACTTCACTTTCTTGATTCTTCCTATATTTTTTCTCCTCCTCCTCCTCCTCCTCCTCCTCCTCCTCTCCTCCTCCTCCTTTCCCTCCTCATCCTCCTCCTTTCCTTCCTCCTCCTCCTCCTCCTTCTCCTTCTCTTTCTTCTTCACCTTTTTCTCCTCTTCCTCCTTCACCTTCACTATCTTCCTCGCCTTTTTCTCCTCCTCCTCTTCTTTTCCCTCCTCCTCCTTCTCCTTCACTCTCTTCCTCTCCTTTTTCTCCTCTTCCTCCTTCTCCTTCACTTTCTTCCTCGCCTTTTTCTCCTCCTCCTCTTCCTTTTCCCCCTCCTCTTCATTCTTCTCCTTCACTGTCTTCCTAACCTTTTCTCCTCCTACTCTTCCTTTTCCTCCTCCTCTTCCTTCTTCCCCTTCACTTTCTTCCTCCTCTTCTCCTCCTCCTCTCCCTTTTCCCCTCCTCTCTCTTCCTCTCATTTTCCTCACCTTTTTTCTTATTCCTCCTTTCCATCCACCTTCCTCTCCTCCTCCCTTCCTTCCATCATTCTTCTCCAATTGCTTGCAGGCAATTCCCGTTTCCCGAATACGGTGCTCAATAAATTTCCGGCCTGTGAATTGGCGGGAGAATTGCTCCAGCACTCTGCTGCTGAAATTGGAGTTGAATTGAGAGGGATGCAGTGTGTAAACAGCACGCATTCACTCTTCCATTTCCAATAAATTCATTTTGACCTCTCACTGACTACGAGCGTCATTCATTCGTCACTTTCTAAAAAAACCACATATACTATATATCATGCAATTCATTTTTTCAAATTCGCCATTTTCAACCCTGAATGCCAACGAACAATCACTACTTATCAGAAGAGAACGAAATACCTTATACCCTACTCCTATATCCAGGGGCGAGGCGTGACTTTTTGGCTCGGTCATCTCTAGGAAAAATTTAGTTCCGCACCCCCATCTATCTCACCCCCATCCCATACCCAAAAGATAATAATGTTCCATTTTAGACAATTATTTATAAAGCTTTATTATAACTAGT
Organism: Sogatella furcifera; assembly: GCA_017141385.1. Lineage (NCBI taxonomy): Eukaryota > Metazoa > Arthropoda > Insecta > Hemiptera > Delphacidae > Sogatella > Sogatella furcifera. Next base: position 28,975,718 of record CM029551.1, read on the forward strand.
CCAATTACTAAAGATAATACACGATGAAGAACACAAAAAACTGTTGGAAATTAATAAATAATTGGATAAATTAAATACGGTGTTATTCAAATCAATATGCTAATTGAAATAGAAATCAAGAATTGAAATAGAACTCCGAGAAACAAAATATAATTTGATGATTACCTAGCCGAATGATATTGATTTATTTATTTCATGAAAAATTATTCCTTATCTTAGTTAAGCATAGTTATTTATCATATCATTCATTGTACAAGAGGCCAAATAATAGTACAATACAATAAACATCATATGATTTAAGTTTGCAAAACTGTACGGAGCGCAGAGTGCAGAGAATTTGTTGTCAGAGACGGTGGAATCGCAGAAAATAGCGATGTTTTCGTCCGTATACTCCGTCCATCATTTGCGGGAGGGAGTGGGTGAGTGGATGCAGAAGAGTGGTGGGAACGAACGCGAAACAGCATTACTGGAATCGCTCATTGTTGAGCATATTGAACGAATGGAACTGATGATGGAGTAGTTCACTCTATTCGAACTTGGCGCGCTTGGAAAAAGCTTTGATTTCTTTACTTCTTTGTATTTATTTTTAATATTTTCAACTTGATAATTCCTACACATTATATATTAATTTCTGTCTAGTCATCGGCGAATCCAAAGATGACCGGACGCCTCGCCTCTGCTTATATCCTATTCACGATCATACGAGACGAAATAAGCCTAAATAAACTTTTTGCGTGTGTGTGCGTGTAAAGGTAGGTTTTCCTCTATACGAAACGGTCTGACGGCGACCGCTGTCGAACAGCTGTAGCCAATCACAGTTCTTGTCTTGTCCTTGAGCTTAAACAACAAGAGCTGTGATAGGCTACAGCTGTTTGACTGCGGCCGACCGTCGGACGGTTTCGCATGAAGGAAAACCCACCTTTCCTCGCACACACACGCAAAAAGTTTGTTTACTTCGTCCCGAGTGATCGTGAATAGGGTATATAGTAGATAGCACAGAAGTTTAAATATGGTAAGAAGTAGGAAGTAACCTCTGTAAATTGATTCCCGAAAAATATTTCTTGTACTTGTTCATACGCTTTCTTCCCTGCAATATAAAACAATGTTGAATATGTTAATACGCACTTCAAAATAAGGAAAATAAAATGCTATTTTTCACACAAAATTCATTCCTCATCTTACGAAACTAGTACAGACGCATATTTAATAAAAACTTGAATGATTTTCCTGGTAAATAGTTGATTCATTTTACAAATCATTTATTATCAAAGAGGAAAAGTCAGTTGAAATTGCTATTTTTTTCTGTTTGATATGGTAAAGTTATCTTAAAGTAGAAAAATCATCATCACAAAGATATCCTGTAATGTCAAATGTGTAAGAAAAGTTTATATTAATTTAACAAGATAGCTTAAGAACTCGGAATAATCAAAATGCACTGTGATACAACATTCATTAGGTTTCGTTAGGATTCAAGAATATAAATGATTTTATAATTATCAATAAAAATGCAAACAAATGCAATCTGAGTATGGCGTAAAAGTAAGCTATACATAAATATGATTTTTCACAAGATTTGAAATTACACTAGAAGAGTTTCAGTAAAAGTTATTCACAATACATCTACAATTTCAAGTTTTCCTTTCCTTTATCGAAAAATCGGTTATACGTTGTTTTCTAATCGCCAGTAATGAAAAACTATTTTACCAAGTTAATTCTACTTGTTACTTAACTGATAATAGCTGTTAATTGTTGAAGAAGTAAAAAGTAACAACTGTTTCAATGTTTAGCAAGCAGCTGTAATCAACAAAATACCGGTTCTCATTATCCTATACTGGAAAAGTACACATAGTCTCCAATTATTATTGAGTGACTGCTGACTCCTGATAATTAATTTATTGAGGAGCTGAATAATGAAAAAGTCAAATTAGAAGTAGACGAAATGAATTCCAACATGATGAAGGCTGTCAAGTCAAATAATATTGAATAACGCTGTAATAGTTATTTATGTATTAAGAGCGTAAAGCGCAAACGTAAAGCGCATGACTTTATCGCTCGCGAAAACAATTATCGCGCGACGCGATAGCGTAGCGTGATAATTTTGCAAGAGCGATAAAGAAGCTTTACACGCAAATTACATACAAAATTTTCTCTACAACTGCACATTATAATAACCTGATTTGTCGAATAGCCTACTGAAAACTATTATTAAATGTCTCTGATGATTATTGTAATAATAAAATTAATCCATCCAGTTAAACTCGAAAATTATAATTCATTTTCAATTATTATTATGTTTTAATTATACGAAATGAAAAAACAATTTCATGAACTGCAAAAAATCAGCCGCGCATTAGATTTGAACCTGAAACCGTCGCAGCCACTGTTGCGGTAATGAACGCCGCCTCAGCCACCGCGGCCATTGGATACTTACAGAATAGGGCAGAAATTTAGTTACATGAATTTGCATCTCTTTTGTTTCACTGACTAAAGCTTATCACAACACAGCTGATTAGCGAGCGTAAAGTAAATCTCCTGCTCATGTGCAGTTGCTTAGCGAGCGTAAAGTAATTCAACTGCGTATGCGCAGATGGTTAGCGAGCAAAAAAGTAGATTCTCCTCGGAAATGGGCGATTTTACAAGGAGAATTCAGTATGTAAAATCTCGTTTTACGTGCAGTTGTAGAAAATAGTTATTCTTCTACAACTGCGCTTGACTGAATTCTCCTTGTAAAATCGCCCATTTCCGAGAAGAATCTACTTTTTTGCTCGCTAACCATCTGCGCAGTACCGGATTTAAGGGTAGGCCAACTAGGCTGGCGCCTAGGGGCCCGCACCAAAAAAATATTCGGGAATTTTTTTTTTAGAACTTGGCAACTTGCATTCAAGCAAACTAATATCAATAAATGGTAATAATCCATGTTATAATCTATCCATGGTAATCTATGTTATATAATCTGTATTTGTTGAATGCAATGTATCTGTTCAATAATAATAATAATACAAGTTGAAGGCGTTGAAGCTATTTAAACCCCTCTTGAACAAAATCACTGTCTTTGGTGATAGAACTGCGATTTGCTGTTCACCTGCCTGCTGGTTAAAGAATTGAATTCAGATGAATTTTATTTCTTTAAGCTTACATGCGGATTTAAATAAACTTTATACAGCATACCGTACTTAATAAATGAGAAATTAATACAGTAAGTTTACAAATAATGAAACTAATAATAAGGCTTAAAACTCTTTAAAAAATATGGTTTCAGAGTATTTTTCTGGAAAAATGTTCTCCCTAGCGGGAGAAATATACTTCTTCAGTTCACCATCATTGATAGCTATTCTTGTTTATGACCGTGGCAGGGAGTATGAAATTGTAGATAGATATATTGCTAAGCTATTCTGATAGTGAATAATAAATTATTGTAATGAGTTGTATGCTTTGGCAGTTCGCACTACCACACTACCATACCAAAATTGACAGTTTGACACTTATTTATCCAATGAAAGTTGAATTCAACTTTGGATGGATAAAATGAAAACTTAATAAAAACTCCAGCTTGAAAATCGAAACAGTTCTATCGGGATCATTTATTTTGCAAAGTAAGCAAGTGAAGATTTTCTATTAAAGACTGTAGCATTGAAAAAATGAGTTGTATAATTTTTAATTCTACCCCAGCAATCTCATAATGAATGAGTTTTCAATAACTCATGAATCTTTCTTGAATTTGTAATTGTTTTTTAATGAATAATGAATTTTTATTCCCATCGTAAAAAATTACATATATTCAATTTCAAAAACTAGGAAATTAACTGGCCACTATATCCAGTAAATGTGACCAGTGTTCAACAAAAGTTACAAAAAATAAGGATACAAATTATGAGTCTAGTCTATACAATTAAAAAAGTTAGAAAACTGCCTGCAGCGCATCGTAGTTTAGCTGAGAGGGCAAATCCCCCAGATCCTCCCATTGGGGCCCGCACCACAAGCTGAGCCTAGGAGCTCACAGATCCTAAATCCGGCCCTGCATCTGCGCATGCGCAGTTGAATTACTTTACGCTCGCTAAGTAACTGCAGGAGATTTACATTACGCTCGCTAATCAGCTGTGTGGTGATAAGCTTCAGTCAGTGAAACAAAAAAGATGCAAATTCATGAAGCTAAATTTCCGCCCTCTTCTGTAAGGATCCAATGGCCGCGGTGGCTAAGGCGGCGTTCATTACCTGTCATCACCTAATCACATCATTCTCTGATATTAGGCTGTTATTGTGTTATGGCTTTAATTAATTAAAGCCATAACACAATATGGTTATCACTAATATTATTTAACATTTTCTTGTGCAAAATAATATTAATAAAAATGATGAAATTTCGGAAAATAAATAGAATGACTTCTTTATTTTAATGACGTGGCGAAGTTTGGACAGTAATGTCCACGTAATATCCCTAAATGGGATATTATTATTCAACAGTATACTATTAACTTCAAAATACTCTAATAGGATTATAATGCAGTATGAAACTCCATTTTTTCATTATTCTAATGTAAGAGCAAGTACTCTGGATTCACTCTTCATCCAATCAGAGAGAATAGAACACTATAGTGACTCTCCTTCAATTCTCTCTGTGAAGAATCGTAACAAACAAATAAAAATACAACGACCTCCGGCATGGAAGTCTCAAAATGTAATAACTCAAGTGCCCATAATCATAATTATATATTATCGACTTCAATAATATCATAGTTCCCTGACAAAGTCAAGTTTTCCTTATCATTATCAGTTTCCCTATGTGAATATAATAATAATTCATCACGGGATGTGCAGAGCGGACTGATGGATGATTACGTAAATTTAAATTATGGTAATGAGCATTAATTGAATTGGAGCCTCGAGGTGTAAGCAACCGGTAACCATGGTATTCAAACTTATGATGTCCCTGAACGATGATCTGGGCGCTTCATGATCTTGACCTCGGGCCTCATTTCATGATCATTATATCTGACGCAAAAATGTTGAGGCGGTTTTGTATGCCTCTTGCACGTGATGTAACAGCTGATGTAATGCATCTAATGTCCCTTTTGATTCCAAAAACATCACCTAGGCATTTCTAAATCGACAACATCAGCTGTTAGAGTGCACAAGAAAGAACATGTTTTTCTGAAAAACAAGAACCCTGAATTGCGTGATTCGCTTCTAAAACTTTATTTACAAGTTCCAAGTTTTGGAATTAATCAGCTGTTGTGAACATGTGAACGATATCAGAATAGTTTTGTTATTTCATAGCCAGCTGACTGCTGACTAGAAGCTTTGTGAACTTCTTGTATTACAAGAAACGTTTATGGAACAATTGTAAATTTCGCGTTTTATTAGTTATTTTCGCTTGTAATAATTGTTTATGAAACAGACCCTGAAAAACATGGTCTAGGAATAAAGGCAGACTTGTGTCATAAATCTTTTGTGGTGCGAGATATCCATGATTTTCTGAAGAGGACTACCAGGTTACTAATAATAATAAAATAAAATTGAAAGAATAATAAGTTTGCATTTTAATTCAAACATAAAATATTCAGAAAATGCTGATATTTTTATTTGAGATTGAATTATTTCACTTGAAGTTGATCCAAAGAGAAGGCTACCAAAGATTAAATACATCGAAAAATAAATGAAAATCAAACACCCTTTCAAAAAACTTTAAAATTATTAAAACACAGACATGTTTCGGCACATTAGGCCATGTTATCAATGTGGTCAAACGGGAAGAAGTTTTCATACTAGATTTCGTGAACATGTTCAAGCTTTAAAAGCCAGAAATACCACACAAAAATCAGCATTTGCTGAACATCTTTTGGATTCAAATCATTGCTACAGAGATATAAAAACAAATATGATAATATTGAACTTTGGAAACAAAAATATGAAATTGAATGTAAAAGAAGAATTTCAATTTTCCCTTTTATACAAGGGAAAAAAGTTGAATGGTAACAAAATAATAAATGAAGATAATTTCAATAATAACCTAATTTTTGAAAAAAATTTAAAAACCTAGATTTTGGTGTAAATAGGTGAAATTTTTCTCAGGCCACTTTCCCGTGTTTCGGATGGACTTGTTAAGCCGTCGGTCCCGGCTGCCTAAAAACAGTCGTTAAGTCATGTCAGAGGCCCTGAAATTGATCAGGAGCGACCTGAAAACTCTGACACCAGACCTGAGCCAGCCAGATGCCCAGATCACACGAATATTATTGTTATTATAACATACGTTTTCAATTGCAATCATATGATATTATTCAGACTTATATTTTTAATATTTAATCTTGTTTACTTATTTCATTATTATTTTATCCACATTGATAATGGCCTAATGTGCCGAAACATGTCTGTGTTTTAATAATTTTAAAGTTTTTTAAAAGGGTTTTTGATTTTCATTTATTTTTCAATTATTTTAAATAGCCCTAAGTTTTAAAGTTCAGTTTTCATTAAATACATCACTTGGTGAAATAATTGTTAACTAAATTGAGTTCTAAAAAGGTTACAAGATCATGAATATCCTTCCGCATCACTAATACTGTATTGTTATTTTCAACGCATTATACCGTAGGTCTTCAACTTAGATAATTTACCTTGGATTGATTCGTTATTGAATAATAGATGATTGATATTCATCTTGTGCAACTATATGTTCATGTGGCCGCATAAATACTGCAGGGGGAGTTATCCAATACCTACTCAGGGGTGCCCAGAGGGGGGTTCAGCAGCGCAAATGCGCTTCTGCGATTTTTGGGGGGATTCTATTTTTTAGCTTATTTTCTTTAAGTTGGGGGGATTTTTCATAATTAGCCCAAGAATGTTTTATGTATTATATTCAAGCACTTGTAGAAGATTTTATCTCTCATATTCAATTCTAACATTGTTAGGGATTGTATTTTCAGCTTTTATTTTTAAATGGGGGGGATTCTTCATGACTATCCCAAAATGATTTTTCTTATATTAATGTTTTCTTATATGAATAAATATTATATATTATATTCAAGCACTTGTAGAAGATTTTATTTCCCATATTTAATTCTAACATTGTTAGGGGATTGTATTTTCAGCTTTTATTTTTTAAATGGGGGGGGGGATTCTTCATGACTATCCCAAAATGATTTTTCTTATATTCAGTCAATATTCTTCTAAAATTTAGTTTGTCTATTTTCGGATGAGTTCAATTTTCAGTTTAGGCCTCTATCTTATAAGTTTCGGGGATTTTTTTTTTTAATTAAGCTCAAAATGTTTTTCATAATAAAATATTCAACACTCGTGAATTCTTCCGTTCACCGAATTTAAATTGGGGGGGTGAGGAAGGGTTGAAAATGGGGATTTGCGCTTCTGTCCATGGGGGGGGATGGGCACCTCTGTACCTACTAATGTATTAGTAGGTATTGAGTTATCCAACTAATTTGTAGCACCTGCATACTGCAAACAAACCTGCATACTGCTTTGAGCCAAACAACTCACACATCTGAAATTAAAAAAAAAAGTATAATGAAACATGAACAATAATGTTATTAAAACAGATACATTAAATTGGTGCAAGTAGAATTCTCCAACTGAGCTCCATAACAAACGAGAGTTTAGCAGTTTCTTCTTCTATAATATGTAGGAAACATAGAAAATGCTGAAAAATACAATCCAAGCAGGGCAGAATAGAATATTTTTTAGTATAATAACTAGTTTTTTTCTATAAAATACAGGAAACGTAGAAAATTCTAAAAAATGCAATCCAGGCAGGGTGGAATAGAATATTATAAGTAAGTTAGGTAATAACTAATAACAGTTTTTTCCTATAAAATTTAGGAAACGTAGAAAATGCTGAAAAATACAATCCAAGCAGGGCAGAATATAATATTATAAAAGTAATACCTAATAATAGTTATATTATCATAATAATTAAAATATTAGTATGGTAGTCTATTATGTTATGTTTAACGCCTGAAAATTGAATTTACTCAAAATACTTGTTGAACAGAGTTTGTAGTGTCTGTATCTTTGCATTATTTATTGATAGCATCAGTCGATCGTGTAGCCTACTAGTATCGGTGAAATCATCTTCTTATTGAAACAGTTGTCTAATCGAGTGTTGTACTCAGCCAGTCATTATTTCAAGGTCAACTACAGAAAAAAGGCTAATCGAAACTCACCTCACGTCACGAAGAAGATTCTAGTTTCGTGATTGAGTGTACAACGTGCTTCCAACAAGATGTGAAGTATCCCTAAGTGAATAGAAGATGGTCAAAGGTAGGTAGACTATCCAAGCAGAGAAGACATATTATATGGCAAGATGAGAAAATGTATCCAGATCAGTCAATTGGTTTAAAAATTATATTTATGGTCTCATATTGTAGATCAAAATGTTTTCTTACAATTCGAGACCAAATTTACAATTCTTGAATCAATATTGACCAAACTGGAATCATTTTCCCATCTTGTCAGAAATCAGAATGTCTTCTCTACTTGGACAGACTATACTATTGTTGTCAACCTTGAAATTAATGGTTTGAGTAATTTCTATAAGTGTAGATTTCAGCAATCAAATCAATTGAAATTAAGTCTACAGTAGTAAGTACATACATTAGCCTACAGACCTGTACATTGGAAATTGGTGACAGCAAATAAAGTCCTACATGCAGGCTACAGCAAATAAAGTTAGTTTCATGTATTTGTAAAAATTGGAAAAACGAAGTTTTGGGCGCAAGCCTATTGACCATTCCATTGAGTATATTTTGTAAATTGATCAATATATCAATAAATTATTTTATGGTGTTGTGTATCCATTCTTTTTTCCACTTTAAAATTTAAAACTTCAAAAAATCACTTAAAAATGGAAATAAACTTACTTAATAGTAGTTACTATAGTTTCGAACTGTTGTGTGGCCATCTTCAAAGGCCACACAAAGAAGATGGCCACACAACAGGTCGAAACTATAGTAACTACTATTAAGTAAGATTATTTCCATTTTTAAGTGATTTTTTGAAGTTTTAAATTATTTTACCTTCAAATAGCACTATGCTACAGAGAAAATTCCCTAACATTGAAGTTAGCTGTATCTACATATCTCTTCAAAATTATGTATTTATATTATTTCTTGACCTTTCTTATCTAGTAAATTTATTAAAAAATACAATTGAGAATTGATTAACCACTTGTTTGGTTAAAAATGTCTGCCTTCGAATCAGGCAGAGGGTAGCCTCTACTATTAAATTAGCCATTAGACTATGCTATGCCACACTACACCAATTCCAATTTCATCTTCAATGTAGCATCATTGTAATGAATGACATTCTGAGGTACTGTGACGCCATAAAATAGCTTGGAAGTATTTAGCAAGACATTAGAAACTAATTAACACTTGAGGTACCTCGCCTATCACCTCTGTACTAGCTAATTGTTGCTCTTTGCTAAATTTCATGTACCTTTCCATCACCATCACATAGGCCTTCCCATCGCAGCGCAAATAAATGTCATGGAACATAACAAATTATGAGACAAGTTGCTTGAACTTGCAGTATTATTTTGCAGCATGCAAGTACCGCAACATGCTGTGGACGTTGTGGTAAACTTTAAATTAATGAAAATAATATTCTTAGCTACTCAATAAGGGATTTTTAAAATCTCAATTCCCAAATTGAGAAAGCTTTAAGCATATTCCTAGTTTTAGTTTATCATTAGGAGCATTTTATCAACTATACTCGCAAATTAGAAAAAAAATGAAACTATAATTGAATCAATATTATCAAAAATATAAATAACTTTTGCAAAAAATGAATTTTCACATTAAATCATTTAGACTAAATCATACATTGAATACCAATGAATTATTATTGAAAATTATTCTGGATACCGGTATATATTTGTAATAACTTCACCTAGCTAATTCGCTACTTATTAATTGAGAATGCATGCTACTTTTTTCAATATTGTAGTTCTACTTTTTTCTATTGTGACTTAGCCAAACTCCAGTAGAACTATTCAATAATAATCTTGTAATTTTAGTACATTGTGTAGGTGGGATCATAAAAAATTCCCTAGCGTGGTCTTGATCTAAAGATTTCTCATATTTTTATTAATTCCTGAAGACATTTGACATGATCTCAAACCATTTAGAAAATAAACTAAAAAGGTTGATGGCCAGGAAAGGGATACTCGTGATCTTTTGAACAAAAGTTGCGACGGCTCTATATAGTAATCTAGTTTCTCTCATGCGCTATTGTAAATTTTATAACTTGTGTGAGTGTGTGGGTGTGCGTTTGTGTGAACAACGACTCCAATATCGTGACTGCTAAATTGTAGAAGACACGTATATGACCACCTAGCCATTATTACAAGGTAGGAGATGGAATTTGAACTTACAAAGACTTTCTGGTCTCTCAACTATTATGTTCTTCGAAAATCATAATTTGAAGTGAGCACTGTAAAAGCTTTGTAGCCTGAAGGAAACAGTTATAGTCCATCCAAGCAAAGAAGACATTCTATCAAGATGGAAAAGTGATTCCAGCTCGGTCAATATTGGTTCAAAAATTACAATATTGGTTTCAAATTGTAGATCAGGATGCTTCCTACAATTTGAGACCAAATAATTAATTTTTGAAACAATATTGACCGAACTGGAGTCATTTTCCCATCTTGCCAGAATATTTTCTTTTCTAGACTACCTATACTAGAACTATACTAGACTAATTTTGTGAACTGCTTTTCTCCTCAACAAATGAATGCTTGTGCTTTGTTCGACGTTGAAAATTGGCAGACATTTCTAATATATTTTCATGTTTTCAATTTATTATTAGAGTAGCCTTTTTTTCAACAATTATTTACCTTATACGTAATCATATTATTCCCCGAGGTACTAAAGCTTTATTCAACAAAGTTAATTCTCATTTCAAATTTGAAATACTATGCTTATTATTAATGCATTTGTAAGAACATTTGTAAGAAGAACTTCATATCTGTGAATAAAGCTGAATAAAATGAATGAAATTTGAATGAACTGAGTGGAGGGTTTTAATAATTTTTCATTATAAGGGTAGCCTATGACTTATTTCAATGGTGGGGAGACTTGAAGGTAATTCCTCCTCGCCAAGATGTACCTAATGTTAAGTTGATGCTTGATGGGACCATGATGATTTGAGTACTATATTCTATATGCTTTAATTTTAATTTATCATGTTTCTTTCAATTTTTCGCTTTTCGAGTGATACATTACATTTTCTCTTTCCATTTCTTTTGAATAATTTATAATTTACGACAAATCAGCTACATTAGTTTTATTCACACTAAATTTTAATGAAACATTGTACAATTATTTTGTACTGTAATGGCACATGTTTGAATACCCACTGGTTTAGCAGGACCCAACATCTTCAACATTAGTTTATTTCTTATCAAATTGATTGATTGAATTCTAAAAATGTTAAAATCATAACTTAATATTTCAAAATTTCAATGGATATATGGTTATTATTTGTTGGAAGAATGTAATGATAATAATAATAAATTTGAATCTCCAGTAATAGCTGCATAAATCAAACAAAGGACTTCTGCTACTGGTACTGCAAATATGAGTGATAGAATTATTATGAAAATAGTGGATGAAAAGATGAATCATCGATTGCGATGTCAATAAACACTCTGTTATCTCTAAAACCATTTCAAACCGACCATTTCTATTCCAAAAATATAAATTTCAAGATTGTGATGACAGTTGTCACTTATTCAAATGTTGACCTTTCTCGACCTTTGCATTAACACACGTTGACACTGATAGTGAATGATAGCTGTCTGCACTCAACTATCCATTAGGAAGTTGCAGACTTTGAGCGAAAAATTAGAACAAACTTCATTTAAGTTTGACTTTCATTAGCAAGAGTTTATAAGCCTGAAGTCGGCCTCTAGAGAATCAGCTATGAGTGATCAAGTGTAATTTATATTACTCTTGAATGGGATTATTTTTTCAAAGTATATTTTCATCAAGAATTAAATAGCCTAGGTACTTGATTTTATTGGGTGTTATTCAATTGGCATACTGTGATGTTAGTCATCAATGAGAGCCAATGCCAATAGAAAAATATACCTACAAATATATAATACAAAATAAAATGATCGTAAACAAGATTCACCCTCAAATTAGAATATGAGAATATTGGCACACTCACTCTACCTTAAATCTAGAGGAACCTTCTCAATCTCAAGATTCTTAGAAACAAGACTCAAGTGTCTGAGAATCTTGAGTCAATATCTGCTATAGGTAGATGTTTCCAGCTCCCTTCCTTGCCGCCGACTGCCTAGAGCTTCTAATTTTTTGCATAATTTTACTTGTCATGAATTTTTATCCCCCATAAGCATTTTCTCTCCAACATCACAACGGATTTCTATTCAATAATGAGATTTAATGGTTTTATTATTATGTTCAGAATTCATTGTGAAACTAATAAAAATTATTTAAGTTACTGTAGTTATTCAGTCTATCAATTTAAATTCTCTTTCTTATTTGCAGTGCAGTTTCTAGATGCTTTAGTTAGTGTGACAACCTAATAAAAAATATTACTATTGAATCCTTATTACATCGTTTTTTAATATAAGCACCAAAATGTTCCTTTGTTTGTTTCATGTACCGTAACTATTGATGTTTGTACTTATGTTTCAAATGTTTTTAATACATGTCTCTTGAATTTATCTGACAAATATGATGTTAACTTAGAATATTAATTTGATAGAACATTAAAATTTCAATTATATAAACATTTGAACTGAAGCTGATGAGTGGAATTTATTCAGGGATTTGTATACAAATATTCCCATATAGGGGAAGTTGCATTAAGACTAGGCCTACTCTTTGATTCTGATGAGAGATCAATGAAACTGGAAGCAGAGTTAGAAATAATAATTAAGCTGATTTAGTCTGTTGCTTCAACGTTCCAAGAGTCGAAGTTGTCTGCAAATAGTCTGAGAAATTGTAGCCTACAATCTTATCTCTGACAATCTGTACAATCGAGGGAATAAGTGAATTTTCAACTCTATTCCCTAGTCAGCTGGTCCGGCACAGTTTGTCAAATTATGTGCAGACAACATAAGCTAGTAAAACGTACAAGGAACAGACGAAACCACTATAGTGAACTCTACCAATGTACAATTATATATTTGTGATATTCATTTCTCATCTTTCTCTTATAAATTCAACTTACTAGTTTTTCTAGATTCTTCTTTAGTAAATTTTATTTACTATTTTTTCCTAATTATTATTGTTATTAATTTTTAAGGTGTGATGTGCTGTTGCTCGTGCCTGCCGCGTTTCTGCGTGGCGTCGCATGTGCTGTGCAGTGTCATGTACATCGGAGTCGGGGCTGTGCAGCTGGTGGCCGGCATATTCTTCCTCATCTCGCTTCCCGTCTTCAAAGTCGGGTCCAACGTGTGGACCGGCGTATGGGTGAGTAAAACCACAGAAAAAAGAATAATCTAGTTCTCTATAATTTCCTAGTGTCTAGCATAGTGTTTGGTAATACACATAGGATATAGGCCTAGTTATTAGTAAGGAGTTACAATAATTTTTAGTAGGTAGATTTAAAAAATATTTTATTTGGTAAGAACAGAAATATTCAATAATAATTTTTAATAGATAGTTACAATAGTTTATTTAGGTAAATTAATTATAGGTTTATTCAGGTAGCCTAATAATAATTATTAAATATTTCTGTTCTTACTAAATAAACTATTTGTAACTATCTACAATCTACTAAAAATTATTGTAACTAATTATTAGTGAAAGAGGGGAAGATTATGGGCAAGAATTAATGAATATTCAAATGAAAATCATTTATTCTCAAACACCATCTCTCACAATAAAGCACAGAACAATACAATAACATTGGAGCTTGAACATAATTAGCGCTATCTACAGTATAGGTAGAAGAAGTTTTACAAGAAGATTCCTAAATTCAGTATTAAAACATATTGTTGAAATGAAAAAGGAATAATTCAGGAAGTATAACTCTTCCAATAAAATATAGAATAAGTTGGAATGTTTTATCATCCTAAAAAGTTCAATTTTATTGGTTCACTTGTTTATCAATTGAAATTTCATAAGAGTAGGTTGTTGACATTGATAAATCCATTAAATGTTATGTATTGACAATTTCAACTTATTATTTTTGAATGTTATTGGGTTATCATCGATTTACAATAACGCCATTAATTTCCAACAAACTGATTTTTAATAATTAATATATTAAAAAAAGTTTTTTACTCTTCAATTTCATCTGAAATTGAGTGCAACTAACAATTTGCAAAAACCTTATGGATTTTTGAGATTATAAAACTTTTCTTATCAATGTCTTTGAAAAATAATTAAATACAGAATGCAAAATACAATTATAATAAAATTAAATTCAGTTGTTAATCTCATAATGGTTGTGAATTCACTTATCCAATACAATGGATAACAAAATTATCCAAACAATGGAAGATAAATGGCATGGAATTGGAAGGAAAATTAGACATGATTGATAATGGTAAGTTACTGCATACTATTCAGTATAAATTGAAAATTATCTCCAAATCTGAAGACAATAAGATGAATCGGAATAGATGTATGAAAACTTTGAATTAGAACGAGTACTTTTCATAACTAATATGAATTCATAATGAGTCAAGGATTGATTTAATTGATGCTCTTTTGTTTGAATTCCTCTCAGGCTACCAATATTCATGAATACCATCTATTCGTATGTTGAACCTTGGAATCTGAAAGCATTCCATTTGTTTCCAAATTGAGTGACGAATCACTTGTGATAATAATATAATTGAAGCAGTCAGTCTTCGTCCTTTGAACTCCAAAAACAAAATTATTCATTTCAGCTTTCAATAACTAGGTACCTATAGTTCCATCAAATAATGCTTTTAAAAACAATTTGATGTAATGTAATGATGATTACATCATTGATAAATCAATGAGCATTACTTGCACATTGAATAATGCATAATACATAGTAGTCAAGATTATTACAAAACTTTGTCTTTAATAACCTTGCATAGTAGCCTATCTTAGTCAACTAGTAGTTCTGTGAACAGTAGACCTCACGAAGTCACCCATGAATGTGGCATTACTCGTGAAGGGAATACTGTTAAGTTTCATTAATTGCATGCGTCATTGCATGCATTTGATAATAAACTCGCCAGCTGGGTTTTCATGAATAATTCTATAGTGTGAGTTCTCCTATGTTCAGAAGTATAAATGTATATAGTAAAATTTTAGTATGGAGGTAATAGTAATTCCTTTTCCTTTCATATTATCCAATGCAATATTTCAAGAAACCTTACATATACATCGACGCGCAATTCCAAGAGGAACATTCCTGTCAAATATCATCCGAATCTATTGCCGCGTTTTGTCGTAAGTGCGGAACATACATACATACATACAAACAAACAAACATAAAGAGAAATGCAAAATCGTCGTCTTGAATCTAGACCTCACTCACGTTCGGTCAATAAATGAAGCAGCCAATCTATTTCACATACACTCGTTTTTAAAAATATGCAAAATTTTAGATTTGAATTGAATAATTAATTTTTATTGCAGAACGTGGTAGTGGGTGTGGGAGGAGCCGTGTTCTCTTCGGTGGGAGATTTATCGCCTAGTAAGCATCGCATCCTGCTCTATTTGACCATCACTGTGCTAGTGATCAATCTCATCAACCTGGTTGTGCTCGAGTTGGGAGAATGGCGGATACTCATGCCCGACAAAGTCAAAGCCACACTACAAAATCACAATTTACAGACGCTGGTGCTCTATGGTGAGTAAGCTATCCTGTAAGAAGGCCTTAGAGAATTAATCATGTAACATGGCCTTATGAAATTAATTTCATAGGATTTCCGAATTTTTATAAAACAGGCTCTAACTTAAAATCCAATGACTTCACACTCACAAATTATTATACTCTTGTATGTGTTTCTCAGTTTAGAATAATTCCAGGTTTTAATTAATAAGGTTCAAAATAAATCAACTATTATTGAATCTCATACAGTAATATTGTCGCTGAAAGTCAGGGGTTCTGTTCAATATAACCAGTCACCTATTCCATCAACTCATTAATACTAATTACCACAACATCAATCCATGAAGAATGAGTAGGGTAAGTTATCTGAATTTAACTTTTTCTCACTATTTTGATCCATTCTAAATTTTAAAAAAGTCATTACCTACCAACAATAAGTCAAGTCGCTATAAAGAAAAAACTCAACTATTTTTTATCCATTTCTCAACTTTCAAATATTCATTTTTCAAGAATAAGTGGAGTCACCTGCTGTAAGCTCAAGCAAAGGCAATAAGCTATATTTATTTGAAAAAGTATTTATATTAGTGTTCAAGTAACAATAAAACAAATCGAAGTAGGCAGAGGAAATGATTAATAGGCTAATGATATTGTCAGCTCAATTAAAAATCCAAATTCTAGCTCAATAAGTACCTAAATTGGAATTATGGAGATCAATCAAAGCCCAAATGTTTGAAATAAGTTAATAAAATTTACCATCATTATATATATGGTGATTGAATGTGGTTCTGTCTGAATAATAAAAATAAATCTATAAAAAATCAACTCACCAGTCTGGATTGATAAAGTCATCCCTCAGAGCCGAAATATTCCCTGACTCAGAATGTAAGTTGAGTCAGGTGTTTTTTTTTATCTACATTGGTGCTGGTTCTATCTGTCTATATTATTACAATATTATTCAAAGGCGTCTCTGTGAGGTTCTATATAGAAATAAAGATATCCTTTAATATAATGATATTATATTCATAATAGATTATCCTAATAGAAATATTCATTGAAGATAATTAATATTTTATATAAAGTACTTGAGTACATGTATAACTATTAATATTAATTTCTATAAAGATAATCTACAAGTCTATATAAAGATTTAAGAATAATTATTTTAAAATGTTGTAACAATATTGGCCATTTGTTGTTATTGCAGCTCGTATGACAACCAGCATAAGTTCAGCACTGGCTGTGATAATAGCGTTCGTCGACGCGCAATTCATGTTCTGCTGGCTGGAGCACGCGTTGAGGCCGCGACACAATCCTCTCGATCACAAGGAAACTGTTTCTGACATCGAGTACATCATTCCAAGGGTAAGGTATCAATATTAGATAGGTATTTATTGTTAGAATAATTTGTTACCCCTCATTAGTTCTTAAATTATTGAAAATTCGATAAAAAGTATTGCATTAGAGTCTCATTGGAATATCATAATTATTATGATGCTTGAAATTTATGTTTATTTTTTAAAAACAGTTTTAAATTTCTTATAAAAATGATCATCTTGAACGGGCTACACTTGACAAAAACTGTATAATCACAGTCTGGCCATTGAGTGTTCGAATCCACAGATACTAGAATACATCTAGTATACATCAGGGCTTTTTTTACACATCGAGTAATTTATTCGAATCGAATATATTCTAGTATCCATGGTCTAATCCACATTCAGTTTGCGAGAATTTCTCACCAACTGAATCTCCATATTATGCAGTTTCAAGTTTAGTCAAAGATAATTTATCTTTTTTTTATTGATGGATTGTCGATTTTCTTGTGAAATTGTTTCATAGATGAACCTATGAACTGCGGTTTATCATATTGGTGACCATTATTTGGCCAAATATACATTGGCGAGGTGAAACCTTTAGACGTGTCATATGCTGCATGAGCGTTGCTCACTAGTTGCAACGAATATGTGACGAATAAATGAAAATAATTGAAGACACAGTGTCAGGTGAGATGTTGTGAAAATTGAACATGATTGGACAACACAAAATTGTCTATATCACTGAAAGTTTTTTATTTGGTACATACAATTGTTTCTATGTGTTTACATCATCATCAGTTTCTTCAGTACACTGATGATGATGTAAACACATCGAAACAATTGTATGTACCAAATAAAAAAATTTCAGTGATATAGACAATTTTGTGTTTTCCAATCAAATAAAAATAAAATGAACCTACCCTTAAGGATCTCCCCATCTTTAAAAGCTATACGCATATTTGTTTTTAATAATTAAATTTTCGTTTTCCAATAAGTTTTCAATTATTGATTTACAGGCGAAATCAGGTTCGATGGGCAAGAACAACCCTCACAACCTGTACAACCAATACCAGTCGGCGGCACAGTCGTGGGTGTTCGACTCGGACACACTGACGCACGCGCCCACGCACGCACGCGCCAACAGCGAACACCATCTATCGACGTCACCGTATGGAAAGCTGCAGCACTACACCAACTCCAGCAAAACGGTGGTGCTGCGTCGCAAAAGCACCAACGCCACCAACAATCATCAGCTGATCACGCATGGCGATGATGATGATCTAATGAGGTGAGCTCCTCTAATCAAAATTGATAAACTTGTATGATTTAAAAAAATTTCTTCCACTTTAACAACTATCAACTATTAAAGAGTATTAATTTCTACTTTAACAACAGTACACACGGTTTCGTTGCTTGAAGGAGGTGTTTCGGGGCACTGGACCACATCTTCAGCGTACAAGAAGAATCTAGAAATCGTCAGTAGGCCTACTATTTTTTTTATGTAGCATTCCCAAGCGGCAGCTCGAGCTACCGCTGCTCCAGCTACGCTACTCGAGCTGCCCGGCTTTAGCCATCACAACTCTATTCACATAACTATATTATAAAAGTTTAGTGTGTCATTATTAGGGCTCTACTAATGTATAAGTCACCCCTTTTAAATAATTTTCAAGTTAATTTCACTATTTATTGATTTATTATACATTACTAAGCCTAATTATAAGAAATTTAACGTTTATAATATAGTTATGTCCATGTGAATAGAGTTGTGATGGCTAGAGGAGCGCAGCTAGAGCCGGGCAGCTCGAGCTGCCGCTTGCTAGCATTAATGCTACCTTAGAAGATGATAACGTAACTTATTATAATTATAAAGACTGTTTATTAGCCTACTATAAAATTGTACAAGAGATTGTATTAATTTATTGAGAAATCAAAGCAACTACAATTTATTCAATTAGCGGCCATGACTTGACAAATTTTATATGATTTGATCAATTCAATATGATGTGTTGTTGAACATTCACTATTTTCACTAGTAAACTAATTAATTAAAAGAAGTGCACTGAGTAGAGGCAAACACGCTTGATAATGTATAATGCTTCTTCTTCTTTTTCTTCTTCTTCTTCTTCTTCTTCTTCTTCTTCTTCTTTCTCTCTGCCCCGGTGTGCCTCACAGCGTCGGGGTAGCCTCGGACAACTGCCTCCAGCGCTCCAGGTGTCGCGATCCGCAGCCAGCCTCCTCATCTGCCCCACAGTCTTCCCTCTTTCCTCTCCCAATCTTCTAATGTGTTCATCATACGAGTACCGTCTGCCTCCTACAATCACATTCGCATACTGTTTCACTTTCCTCTCGTCGTCCATCCTCTGTACGTGACCCCACCATCCTAATTGCTTTCTGTCAATAACTTCCTTTACATCTTTCATTCCTATTTCCTCTCTGATCCGGTCACTCCTTATTCTGTCTCTCAATGTCCTACCAGCCGTTCTTCTATGGCACTTCATTGCCACTGCCCTTACTCTACTCAAATACTGTGTCTTCATGGGCCAACTTTCCACCGCATACAGAGCTATAGGCTCTATTATACTTTTGTAGACCCTATTCTTCACCACAGTACTTACTTCTTTTTTCCCAAAAATGCAGTCTTTGGTACCATAGTAAGCCCTGCTAGCCTTAGAGATTCTGTTTCTCAGTTCTTCATCCAGTTTCCCATCTTCATTTATAATGGTGCCCAGGTAATCATACAATTTTACTTGTTCCATCTGATGGCCTTCCACTTCTATTGTCACTCTCTCACCTTCAGTCCCATTCACCACCATCACCTTACTCTTATTGATATTCAGTTCCATGCCTTCTCTTTTGATCTCTTCGTTCCATTCAATAATGTATAATGCTTGATATAAAACAATGCTTGATAGAGTTCAGATCACTTTCTCGTGAACTCTAAGATCAGTGGAAAAACTAAACTAGATATAAAAAACTGGACCAATAGTATTAGTGCATTTCATTTGAAAAAATGCACTATTGGTCTTGCCCTGACAATCGAAAATTTATGATGTGATATATTTTTTACACGTTTCCGAGCCCCTAGAACACGAATCTGATGTCCGTTCAAATTCATATATCTCTATATATATATTTATATATTTAAATTTATATATGTACAGTTTCTTGTTAACACGATAACTCCCGAAGGGCTTGTCGGAGAGCGACCAAATTTTTCACAAAAATCATTAGTGTTAATATCTCGGTCAAGTTCGTTAACCAGCCAAATTGGTCCAAGGGTAGGGGGTGAAATAAGGGGATGAAAATTTTGAAAAATCACTACAAATCGACCAATAACGTGATCGTTTTGAAAATTGGTGGGTATAATACCCTTATTATTCCCTACAATTTGAGCCATCAACGAAAACAATCCAATCAAAAATGGCAGAGAAAATGGCGAATAACACAATGCCAAAAATTGTGTTTTTCGAAAACGGCGCCTTTGAATTCATACCCTGAATAGCTCATTATAAGTCATATGATTTGAGCCATCATAGAATTGCATTTGAAATGCACTCTTTCCGACCGCCAGCTGCCGGAGCGAATTTTTTTTCTTCAATTTGGATTTATGAGACTCAAGATCTCTGCACAAACTTTTTTTCGCCACACTGGTATGAAATGGACTGTTTTACATGCTTTATACGGAGGCCGAAAACGCTCGTTTTCCCAGCAACTCGCCAGGTCGCCAGCAACTCGCCGGGAAAATGCGTTTTTCGGCCCTAGGGCGGTAAAATAACCTTGAATGTCAGCTGACTGAAGGTCGTTGACGATTTAAGGGTTAGTCGATCAATAGGTAGCATCCCGGTTTGATTGCATTAAATGTCAGCTGTTTTGGGAGTCAATGTCGACTTATTGGTATTTCGATGTAAAGGTAGTCTCTCATCTGTTATTTTGATTGGTAAGATCCCTTGTCAAGAGAACTGAACGTTGAAAGTTTTCACATTAATCAGTAGTTGAATAATAAAGGAAAACTGCTTCAATAACTAATACTACTAATACTTCAACTTTGATAAGATTAAAAATGTTTGTATTGATTAATTTTTGAATAATGATGAACGTGAAATCCATGTTTGAACAATATTATTGTTGTCAGACTCTGTGTTACTTCGTCTAACAGGTTAGCCAGCGCCATCTAGCAGGTGATAATGCAACTAGACTAAGCTTCTCTGCTAGCCAGTATCTGTCGAAAATCAACAACTTTGAATTGATATTGTACAATTTAGGATGATCGTACAAAAATTAACTTGGGCTTAAACGTTTCTGAACTAAGAAAATCGAATACACTGATAGTTATAAAGTATTATTCAGTCACTAAATCAATAAACTTTTGACGCAAAGTTCCAATAGCAAGCAAATGGCACCTACTCCAAATTCAGCATAGGCGAAGATAGCATAATAAGGTTACTGGTCTAGCTGTTCTTGGAACTGATTAACTAATTTTTTATTTTGTTTTCTTCGCATTGATGTTGTGTGCCGAAAAATAAAGTTCGACACCATGGGTCGAAAATGTAATATTCCGTCTCTCAATCTTTTCTAGTCCTCGGCCTACGGCCTCGGACTTGAAAACCGATTTCGAGCCGGTAAACGCACATTTTCGGCCCTAGGTACGAAATATTCTATTGCATTGTTTTTATTCAGTTATGATTTTTCTCTCTGTCAAAAGTGGACTCGCTCGCCATTCTTTTTGCTTGTTCTTCCTTCTGTATTCTTTCTTCCTACCTTTTTTCTCAATGCCTTGCCTCTTCCCATTCCTTCCTATCTCTTCACCCTACCTGCCTATTTATTACATGGGAAACCATAGTTGGTTAGATATTATTTCTTCTCTATTTTCTTTCCAGCACACCTAACCATGAAGCCTGTGTTTTGTTTAATGTGTCATTGTTATTGTATATTTGTTTTTTGAAATTTATTGTATTGATTTTTGTCTTTTGTGTGTTTT
The DNA here is from genome assembly GCA_017141385.1 of Sogatella furcifera. Classification (NCBI taxonomy): domain Eukaryota; kingdom Metazoa; phylum Arthropoda; class Insecta; order Hemiptera; family Delphacidae; genus Sogatella; species Sogatella furcifera. The sequence goes on from CM029551.1 coordinate 28,997,807, forward strand.
AATAAATTGAAATTGAAATGTGTAATACCAGCAAAACAATTGTTGTGTCAAAATCGTGAGTAATTTCACTGCAAATTTTTTTGTTTCCCTTCAAATTTATTGCTTTGTTACCTGTAATTACTTTATATGGAATAATGCTTTTTATGATACCTACGTTCATTCATGTGCAATTTCTGAATTGTATAGTAATTCTAATTATTCGATGAAACGTGTTCATTATTTGTATTTTGAAGGGATGTCCCCAAACAGCAGCCGATGAACGGTGTGATAAACCCAACAGCAGACGCGAGGGGCGGCAGCGGGTGCGGCAACCGCCTCCAGCCACAACCGGTGGTGTTGGTGGAAGGCCTCTCAAACGACGAGCGCCACCTCCAGTTCATGACGAGCTTCTCACGCACGCCCTCGCCCGTCCACCCCCGATCTGAGAGCTCGTCGCCCGATTCAAACCCGGCTCCCATATACGAGTGTCTCGAACGTCTCACCGAGCCCTCTGTATATAGGTGAATTTCCAATTTCATTATTCACCAACATTCCAAATTCGAATCTTTAAGAAAGGTTGGTAGCAGATATCCAACTGCCAAACAGCAGAATTATGTCCTATAAGAAGTCCCGTTATTTATGGACAGAAATTGTTGTTCTTTATGTCATTGGAAAGAGAATTCAATTCTCCAAGCGCTGTATACCGTACTTCTAACTTTTTCTATTGGATTTTTATTTCAATAATAAAAATTTGATACATTATACTTAATTAAAAATACTTATATTTTTGAAATTTTATAATAATAAAAAGTGAAAAGTGGTGCACCTGGGGGATTGAGTTCTCTTTTCAATGGCATTATTAAGAACGTGAATTTCTATCCAATGATAACGGCGCTATTTGCTCCAAGAGATTGATTGATAACAATTACACATTGTTCTTATGGAACAAATAATTTTGCTGTTCGGCAAATGGCCGACTGCCACTGACCACTATTAAATGAATAATTAAATTGAGAATAAAAATGTTATAATGGCATATATTCAGTTGATAATCTCATAATGGTTCTCATAATTTATCATCCAATATCAAACAGAGGAAGGACGATGACATTGAATTGGGATAAATGAGTTACTGAAGTAGTTGAAGAAATGAGTGATGAGGGTACTGAATTCTATATTTCAGTGTTCAATGGAATTCGTTTTCTAATTGATACTCAATCAATTATTAATAAATATTGTACACAGTACAAAGAAATTCTTTCCAGCAGCTGCAATATCTAATAGAAATCAAACAATATTCAAAGTCTGGGTGCAAGATCTCTGTGCAAGTCACTGTATCTAATGTACCAAGGTGCGTTGATCATATTCCTCAATTGTGACAAATACGATAAAAGTGTAGGCCTACAGTACTATGACTCTTTGTTTATTCGATTTGTATGTTTTCCGCGTTTAGATCGCGTTTGAACACGGCGCTAGAAGCGACGACGGGCGCGACCGAGCCGCAAGAGTCGCGAGTGTCGCCGAGCGTGTCACCGCGACCGCACAGCGTCGCTCTCGCCTCCGATCAGCAGCAGTACGCGTCGCTCATGGTTGAACTGGAACGCACAATTGTCGCCAAATTTCCGGCGCAAGTCGACAGCCAGCGACAGTCGCAGGCGACGGGCGACATGTCGCAGGTGACAGGCGATGTGTCGCAAGCGACAGGCATGCACAAACAATCTGCCAGTGATGCGGATTTCTCGCGGCAGCTGGAGGCGGCTCTGCAGCTGATACAGGACTTGGAGTCACCTAATACGGTAAGGTCCTTCATTTTTTCCTAAATATCTAATCCTATTCTTCATGTTTTTGCATAAACTTACCGTATCTCTCAACTCTGATTGTTTATTTTTTATAAATGGTTTCTTCAAATCTACATATACTTCTCAAATATATTTCATTATGTACACAATATTGTATCTAAATCTAACCAATATTAATAACATTCACACAAATTATCTCAACTCAATCCATATTCATCATATCGTTTTCTTTCTTATAAAATTTTTACATAACAGAACGCATTGAATGAACGAATTATTATCGTTCTTCGAAGTTTTCATTGTGCAAAAATAATCAACTTGAGCATTATCCATCATAAAAATATTATTTATTTCTCAAAAAATAATTTAATCCATACACAATGTACGAATAAAACAGCAGAATGGATCAATAACAATTGATCCAAATGAACAAATATACAAATATAACAAATATACAAATATACAAATGAACATAAGGAATTTCTTTCCCAAAAGAGCAATATTTTGACTACTATTACTTTCTGATACGGTATAGTCTTGTATCATGATTAATCTTTTCAAAAAATGAAAATAACTGAATTTTTTGACATTTTTAGGCTGACACTCCCTCCGACGCGCCACAGCTGGGCTTCCAGCAGGCCGCCGAATTGGCCTCCGCGTCAGCCAATAGCAAACCCGCATTCCAAGACCGCACCCAACACCTTCTCGATAACAAGAGCATCGACGACAAGTCGAGTGACGACGAGAACACGTGGAGCAGCGGCAGCCACGAAGCACTCCATAAATCTGGCGTCTATGGTAAGGTTCAACGCCGTTTGTCACAGGGAGCCGCTCAAAGAAACCAAGTCAAACGAAAACATACAACTGTGATACGAATCAGGGACGGAACGGAACGGATGCCGAAAATTGATAAAAGTCACGAAAATGATCAGGAAACCTACAGAGATTCATTGGAGAGTAGGTTGTCCTCGTTTCAACCCCAAGAAACCGATTCTAATGTCACAAATGATGTGAAATTGCCCATCCCATTTGTTAATAATATCAATTATGAAGTGTTGAACGGAGAGACTGTACAAACAATTTATGATACGCGAAGAAAAAATAATTATTCATCGTTCAGTACAAATTCACTGGGGCATAGATCAACAATGTCCTCTTTTCATCCAAAAGATTTGGGTCGATCTGCTTCTTTTATAAATAGCTCTGAAGGAATGAACGAGTACGGTGTGTCAAGAATTATTGATGAAGAGCGTGTTAGAAATCTCAGAGATGTACCGGCACCAGGGAAAAGATATTCTTCTCTTTCTAAATCAAATGAATTGGGTAAATCTGCTTCTTTTACAAAGATTAGTTCTGAACCAACGAATGGGGGGCTTAAAGTTAATGGAAGCTTGGTGGGCTGTGAGAATACTCATGGGAACTCCAGGTATGGTTCTCTACCAGTTGAAGAAATTGGGCATATGGCTCATAATCAATGTAATGATTCCGGTGTGATTTTGGATGATTCCAACAGTGAAGAGAATGTGAATCAAGGGAAAGAGCCGGTTGTGGTTGTGAAAACAAATGGAACTGTAATCAATGGTAGCTATACAAATGGGGGAATCAAGGAGTGTACTGTGATCAGTGAAGAAATCGAGGAAGCTGATGGCGGAGTAGGAGAGAAGAGCGACAGTTTGAAAAATGGCGCGAATCATGTTGGAATTCAAAATGGCGTCTCATCGTCTGCCTCACGTTCGAACTCGTTGAAGCGCTCTCTATCGTCGGTGGCAAAATGGAGAATGTTTCCTAAGAAACGAGCGGCTCGCTTTGTATTGACGCCTGAGTTGGAAAGTACCATTTTGAAGTCGGAAAGTTTACTGCACTTAACTGATGTTGAGTTGGTGGCTCGATACGATCACAATAAGTCTATACAGAGGGTAAGATTCGATTTTTCAGGTGGTGGGGGACACAAGTTCTGGTTTGGCTTGGTGATGACAATGCATGTTGGGTGATTTGGTAGCCTATTTTATTATCACAATGTGACATCTAAATAATGCTTGAATAATTTTATATTTTATCTCTTCCAGCAGCTAATTTCGTGATAAACATAATAAATTACTAATGGCACCTTTCTAACTCTTAACATGAGCTTTACTTTTATCATAACATAAAATTGTATTCAATTGTTATTGTTTCTTCTTCAACGATTCTAGCACTTGACGCCTGGTTGTACAATTCTCAAGCTTCAACAAATTAAAAAAGATATATCAGGAAGTCTTACTCTAAAATTTCAAGGCAATAAAGTGTCTCCACTCTGTGGAGGAAATGTGCATGCTTTGCAGAATGAAGTGGTGGAGGAAAATACAATAGACTGACATTGGAAGTCTGTCCAAGCAAAGAAGACCCTCTGGAAAGATGAGAAAATGACTCCTGCTCGGTCAATATTCGCTCAAAAATGATTGATTAGGTCTCAATCGTATGAAACATTCTAATCTACAATTTGAAACCGAATCAATAATTCTTGAACCAATATTGACCGAGCTGGAGTCATTTTCTCATCTTGCCAGAGGGTCTTCTTTGCTTGGACAGACTTTACTTGAAGACTTGACTTTTCCAGTTGAACGTGAGTCCATAACACCCAGCAGTAGTTTATTGTATACTAACATAACGTAATTCTCATTGGACTGAACGCACTTTGGAGGAATAAACTTCCCTAAGCAAATTAAATAATGAGAAGATTGGATATTGTCAAACCACAGACTTACGAAAAATCAAGTTAAGTTACCAGTTTCGGTTGCTACGCCATTATTAATCTCTGGTAACCTCCAGAACTCTGTGAAAAACAGTTAACCACAGACTTATAATGGTAACCGAAACTAGTTTTACAATATCTTGTCTTTTAATTTAGTATGGACAACTACCACAATATCCAATATCAGTCAAAAAATTTTCTTAGCAATTTTCGCGATTCATGTTTGTCTCTACAATCTTGTCGGACACATAATCATGCTAATCTTCTGCGTGTATTTCAAGTGGCCAGTGTACACAAAGATTCTTAGACACAGATCTTGAGTGTACAAGGCTCATACATACGCAGAATTGTTTGAAGAAACTTAATTCTTGGCGTGTATCCACTATCTAGCCCTACTAGTGTGTGTCTTACGTTCGCTACCTACGGTAACTTATTAATAATTATGATGAAGAATCCTTACAAAAATTCTTATTATAACTCTTCACATGTTTTATGGTATCTGGTTTTATAATGTGTTTTTCGTTTCTTGTATTGCCTCTACTAACAACGTGTAACATGATAATTTTATCACTGGGAAATGATTGCACGTAATTATAGGGAACAATAAAATGCTTGTTTAACCTAAATGTTTGGTTTGGCTCGCTTCAAAATCCTTAAAATATTTTGTATTCTGAATTATCAAAAAATATAACAATAATTCGACTCCACAGTTCCAACGACCTGACACCTCTATATTAATTTGTTGAGTCATTGTAATTCATTCTAAAATATTCATTCTTGTGACAGTTTATTTATATGTGACAATTATAAGAAAGAGGAATGATCCTTCTTGAGAAAAAAACTGTTATAAAATCATGCTGACTTAACTCAAAGTTGAGTTTAGATGCACATAGGTTTAGCCACATTTACTGGATGTATTAGTGGCCACTATTTTTTAAGTCAATTTAAAAATGTGCCCTGTAATTTTGTTGTTGATTAGAAATAGAATCCATTATTGTATTTCACTTTGAAGTGAAATGATTTTTTTGAAATTATAAGCCGTTCGTCATGCAAAATTAAATACAGTGCTTGTTCATAATTTACATAATTATTACAGTTTGAGAAAAAAGCTTGCTTGAAATTTATAACACGTACTGGTATTGGAATATTCCTATTATTTATTGAGAGACAGAGTAAATTCAATTCTTATTGTTATCTTCATCTTCATTATTGTAATAAAAATGAATGAGCCTGCGGCTTTCACATTGGTGTATTGTCATTAATATGATATATGAATTGATAAACTTATCCCTATACAATATTACGTCCCAATAATACAATATTATTTGCCCCTAATCAACATTAATGTAGATTATGATATTTTGGATGTTTAACAAAATAATATCAGGCATGACTCTCATTATTATCTATTCATTCTGTAGATGAATAGTTACAATATAGGGTTAAAACACAGACAACAAAGTCCAAAAAGTCTTTTCCCAAATTTCGATACATAATTATTTAAAAAGAGGTTATGTTTACAAGATCATCAACACTATCTATAATAATAATATTCACTTAAATTCACAGACTGTTCAAAATGATTTGCTTCTCTTTTTCAGAAAATTGAAGAAAAAGCGTGGCAGAAGATTATTGGTGCTTCCAGTACAGACTCAACTTGCTGAGGAAACCTGGTTGACGATCAACTACTTTGAAAATAGTTGATGAGTTCCAGTATGAACACAGCTGGCTGTGCTTACAGTAGTTACCTTGCATTGTGCTTCCAAAGCCAATCATGAGAAGACTGGATGAGCGACTGTGGCAAGAATTGAGCTACGGTACCGTAGCAAGAAAGAATTCGAGCAACTGTTAGGGAATCAACTGTGTTGCCTATTTGAGCAACGTTTTAGGAAATCTACTGTCGTTGCTAATTGTATGAGAAAATTTTTAGGGAATCAACTGTGTTGAAAATGGTTTGAGCAACTGTTTAGGGAATCTAACGTCGTTGCCAATTTATGGTTTGAGCAACGTTTTTGCGAATCTATTGTCGTAGCCAGGTATTGTTTGAGCAACTTTTAGGAAATCTAATATTTTGTTGCCGATACGCGATATTTGTTTGCGCAACTTTATTCTTCCATTGAGTCACTTCTTAATTGGTTGAGAGATCGTCAATATACAGTATAGTAGATTTTTTGATAAATTTCATACGGTGTGCCAAAAACTCATGGAAAAATGTACGGTCATCTCCTTGATTAACTTGATCAAGATACAGTTGATAGAGTGTTTGATAAACATATATTTATCAACATTATAAACAACTAGTTCATAGGGTCATTGGTTCATCTATTCTTGAGTACAGCAACCAGTAGGAGAGATAATCCATCTATTTGATTCGTCTATGGTAGTTTACTTCACACGCGCAAGCTGCGAAGACAAGCCGTTACAATGAACTTTACATTACTGTAAGGGCGTGATTTCTCAACTTAACTACCTTATAGGTATTCAATGTTGTTCAACTTTCATTGTCAATGATTTGATCAACGAGAAAAGCAACCAATTGTCAATTAGCTAGGAAAAAGTTTTGTGAATCAATTTTGTGCAGGCTATCAGTTCTGCAGCTAGTAGGCTACTTGATGTGAATGATCGATATTTAGGCCCATTTGCACCATCTTTATTTGAACTAAAGTTCAATAAAATTTATACTTTAAACTTGGTTTGAAATGATTACTCTTAGTTACAGTGGTGCAGTTAGTAACAGTGGATTTAAAGGCCCAATTGGTACAAGAACTCTAGATACGCCAAACTATAGTTGGGAAAGCTATGTAGGCCTACGGTATTTCATCTCATAGCTTTTTTCTAGAATCTATACTTATTTCTTATTTCAGATCACTTCCACATTGCCGAACATACTCTCACTGAATATTGTACAACATTTAGGCCTATACCCCAGCCATTCCATAGGCCCTACAGTATTTAGATTGAATGTAATTATTTATGTGTTGTAAATTATTTGTACCTTGCTTAGATTTTGTTTCATGATTTTTTTAGAAAATACTGTGTCACAGAGTTCTTCTAAGAAAAGCTTCAAAGTGCAAATCGAGTTGGATTATACTATAAGGATTATAATACCTGAAAGATTGAATTAATGAATCTAAAACTCGGTGAACAGAGAAAAATGTCTAGGCCTATTCAGATGGAGATCTAGGCTAGTATTTACTCTGATGCATTATGATCTCCAGTTTTCATTTTATGGCACTAGTTATGAAGGAGTAGCTCTCTCTCTCTCTCTCTCTCTCTGCTAGTGAATAAACATAAGAATTTTTCAATTCAATTCGTTTCCGTTTAGGTTATTATTCATAAAAATAGAAGTGAACCTGAATAACTTGAGTTATTCAAAGAACACGATGCAGAAAATGTCCATCAAGTGAAACACCATACCAAACAAATCTTAGTTTAATATTACTGAAAAATTCATGAATAACTTGAATCTTGCAACGAACCAAAGTTGTTTCATAATCCACTAGATGAATTATGATATTCATTATAGCTAGAAAATCGATCGTCAAATCATACCAAAACTATATGTACCTTTAGAAACTCATTCCATCTTTGAAACATTAGCTAGGAGGAAGATTATTATCGGATAGGGTCAACTTCATAATCCATCTACCGTTCAATGCTATTCATTCAGATTTAAATGTATGACAAATCTAGCGTAAATCTTCAAGATCTTTCGAATATTTCGCTCCAACGTAGAATTAACTATAAATAATTATAATTTTAAAATAATTTCATCCGATTGAATAGATTTAAGAATATTTTTGTACATGTTCATTGTGTAAATTCGTTAGAATCTCTATTTTATGTCGTTGTAAATATTAACCAATAGATTATAATAAAGTAACACACCAGTTCGAATCAAAAATATTTATTTATGTAAACAGTATACATTCGATGATACCAAAGTGAATATTATACTAAAATTATCTTTATTAATGATCAGAAAATTATAAAAATATATTGATCTGTTTTCCTAAACCTGAGTTAAATTATATTACAATCTCCTATCATTCAGAATAACATAACAAAACATGATGAATAATTTGCAGGACATCAAAATTCAGTCCAATTCTTTTTTATGCATTTGTTCAGAGTGGATTCATACCCAACTCAACACAACACGACAAGTAGGTATTGGTCAGTATTTATTGGAAAAATAAATGAATAGTGGGTTGATGAATTTTTTGTAAAAAAGAATCACGTGGGAAGGGGCACAGCGTAGTAGTTACGCAAAGCACCCGTTTTACGGAAGAAGAAAAGTTTTATTAGTGATTTGTTAAGTTCGGCAGATCTATGGGGAGGTTGATAAAATTCCAAGGTTTCTCATAAGAACGAGTGTAGTTTTTTTCAGAAGGGCGGCTGAATGGTAAATGAATAACACAACACGAAGGATTCAACCGCTATCCTAAAAAAACTCCAACTAGTTACGACCATAGAATAATAGATTTCTCTATATTCTATATTCCAATCCTTATTTCAATTGTAGAATAGTTGAAGGTACGCCTAGAATAGAGTGACATAATAATAATGAACAGACCTAATTATAATGTAGCTAAATTATGTGCGGTTGTTCAACAATGGCGGCTCGTGCCCAAGAAATAGGTGAAGTGCCCGTACCTTTTACTGTACAGCACTTCACCTATTTCGTGGGCACGAGCCGCCAGTGTTGTTCAATGGACCGAATATAGTCCATAATATTATAGTTCCCTAGAATATAATGACCAGAGAGAATCGAACTAAATAAATTCTTAGGGCCTTAATCCACTAACAGTTCGGTCTATCCTTATTCGATCGTCCCAAACTGATACTTTTCATGTACTTGAGTGATAATCTAGGAAATAAGACTTAGATAAGCTCATAATTTCATTTAGAAATTGATTTATTCATCAAACAAATTACACGAATCCAAATAATCCTCAAACCTATCATTGCTTTCCATCAATTTACTTGTGAAATAACTTCCATCCCTCACACCAGTGTCTTTATAAATGATATTAGTGTTGAAGTTTTCGATTCTCGACCGTTCTGGTATACTAATATCGAAAAACTGACTGATAAAGTCGAGCACTTCTGGCATAGAGCGCAGCACGTTGAATGCGTGTCGCTCATGTTTTGGAAGTACTTTCTCCAGCATAAAAACAAGGTGGTGATGGAAACACTGGAAGGAAGCTTCGGATTCCAGACAGAGTTTAATCCAGTCCTGGACGCAGGCGAGGGGCGTTCTGGAGTGTCCCTGGAATAGGGCTGGATTCTGCAGGAGGCCACGAGCACTCATTATGCCTGCAACAAACCAATTATTTATTATTACAATGTCGACTTCGTAAGTCAAGGTGATGATGAGTAGGTGAATTATGTTTACTACATGGTGAGAATTGGTGAAATTCAAATAATTGAGAAAAAGAGTTATTGGAGTACAAAATTGATTTACATTGAAATAATATTATAAAATACTTACTTCCTAGAAACTTTGATTTATTGAAAAGCTAATCTTATCTAGTTAATACTCTGTGAATTTGGAAGAGATTGAAAATACAAATAAATTGGTACTTGAAATTTAATTAAAACCCAATCACAATTGCTCTTGTCGAGCAAAAAAGTCTTCTTTCGAAATGGCTGATTGAAGCGAAATTGTAACTACGCATGCGCAAATTTGAAAATTTTAGTGTAAAATTACTTTTGCCAACATACCGCCGATGAGATGTGATTAGAAACAGATGTTAAGAGTAGGACTATTTTCATTTCGACTGCTGGAAGCATTGAATAGCTGCCATTTTGAAGGGATGTCTTCTATGCTCGACAAGATTAAACCGTACTTACTCTTTTATTCATAAATAATGCAGTCAATTTAAAGAATTACAAGTTCACTAAGCAAAACAGTAGCTGTTGCATAATTACATAATAATTTCTCAAATTGTTGAAGTTTAGTTTGGGTTTACAAATCTAAAGTTATCTATGTTTCAAAAGGGAAAACAAGTTTAAAATTCTCACTGAAAGCTATCCAAAATGCCACGGTTACTTTGTATCTAACATGATTTGAATTGATGACATGCAACTATCCGCTACATTAACACTATTAAAATAATGAAATTTGAAGGATTCTTGTTCCGGTGAGTCGGTGACAATAATAATTATAATGATATGAATAATATGAAGAAGGATTAGAAAAATTTTACATCTTGATACTTCTAAATACCGTTGAAAGGTGACAATACTCTGAAAACTAGGCGCTAGGCGCATATATAGATGCGTTGAAATATAGTAATAATATTAGTGTCTTGAAAAATAATTTCATACCTTTGCAACCAGTTGCTTGGTTTAAAGCGACAGCATCATCCAGCGTGCGCACATCACCATTGGCAACAATCGGGCAACTAGTTGCCTGCTGGATTTGTGCCAATGCATTCAAATCGACCGGTTCACACCGCTGCTTTGGCGTTCTACCGTGTACTGTTAGAAACGATACGCCGGTCGACTCAAGACTACGACATAGCTCCATTGTTTTCCTATGAAGAGAGATATAGTATGAATCAATAAAAATGTATGAAATATGAGAATTGTACGGCATTATGCAGAAAGGAACCAACCCACAATCAACTACATCTAAAATATCCTGTACCAAAGTTGAAACAGCAATAATACCACCCAGTTGATTCTCCTATCAGATATTATGATTTTGTGAACGTTTAAGTGCTTCAATATTATAACTTGGATATATTATTGCTTTCAACAGAGCTAATGGAATCATACCCACCACTGTATTCAGCCTTAATGTTCACCCAAGATTAAACTGTATAAATTGACCCAACTAGTACTTAGTAAAAAAATCAAATGTATTCAAATAATTGTCAACTAGAGAGAAAAAAATTCAAATGTATTAGAATTTAGAAAAGTTGTCAACATGAAAATAGCCAAGTTACTAACGATTTCAGAAGACTTAGGAGCCCCCAAAATTTTATCACTGATAGTACGTATGAGCAGTCATGGAGATCTTTAGTTCAGAAGCTGCCAGGTAGGAGTCACCCCCTTATTCCACAGGATGATGATGATTGGATATTTAGAATTAGATACATAGAAAGCAATAATTTACCGATTCATGACAATCATATGGGTTGGTTCCTTTCTACAAAACAATATATTCTCATTCTTTTTCATTGGAATATTGAGAACCAGACACAAATTTCCCGTTTTAAGTGGGTTGGTTTCTTTCTGCGAACTACAATCAACTGAAAAATATCAGGTAGTGATTAACCTACAGGAAGGAACCAATTAAAACAGTTCCATTCTGCATTCCTATAATGTCTGATTGATTGAAAAATAGTTGATTCCCGAAATTTATTATTCTAAAACAGTTACCTATGGGTTAGTTACATTTTTCACACCATAAATATGAGTTTTATGATCTCAAACATTGAAAAATCCTATTTTCTTCATTTAGTGGATTGGTTCCTTCCTGCATAACTAGGTCCTTAATTACTAAGAGAAGATTGCAATGGAAGTCTATCAATTACTGCGATCAAATTAATTTGGGTGGCTCGTTGGAGTAAGTGATAACGGACCGGTCTGATAACCAACAGAATCTGACGAGTTTGAATCTTGACCGGGAAAAAATTATTATCACACAGATATGGCCACCCAGTTTTGACAGGATTCGACGAGTTTTAATCTTGACCGGGAAAAAATTATTATCACACATATATGGCCACCCAGTTTTTCGGAGGAGATGACAAGCCATCAGTCCCCACTACCTAAAAAGTAGTCATCATCTCTCATCACCATCTATCTCCCATGATACACGCACAAGCCTGAGAGCTCATGCGATTAATATTTAGATCTACTTATATAGATTATAATATTTTATACCTCAATAGAGATTATCCTTGATACTTATCCATCTTAGCTTGATGGATATGTTATATTTACCTTTCACAATTCTTCTCAATGATCCTTAATAATAAATCAAAGCACAAGCCAAGAACTTATAATATGGGAATCATCTCCATTAAAATATAAAAATTATATTCTCTTATAATGTAATTATTTTCAAGTATACTGCGGTTCTTGATAGTGTAACTTGTACAAAGGATTGAAAGATTGAAGTGGAACAAAATTATACTGTACCTAATATCCGACAATATCCTCATTTTGACAGACATAGCAAATGGTTGCGGCAGTCGATTTCTGAGCTGACGCACAATGTCGTGGATTATGTGAGGCTTGCTCAGCAAATCAGCACCGAAACCTTCTTTCATCGCCCACCGCTGGGGGCAGCCACAATTCAAATCTACGCCATCACAAAATCTGAAAATCGATAAGAAAATTGTTATAGTCTTAAAAAAATTGATTATAGTCTTAAATTTCCTAATTAAAAAAATGGTTTAATGAATAGTTTTGAGAGTATGCCTGTTGAACTTTCCACTTAGTATATTTTGTATCTTGATAACATATGAATATTTAATTTGTAAATTAGGTTTACCACTGATGCCAACCATATCAAATAAGAAATCACAAAATATGAAGAAAAGGACACCTGGTTTTTCAATTTATTAGAATATTTAGAGCAATTCCAAAATTCCTGTGGGAAATTCGATGAGAAAATCGAACATAGGACTGTTGGGCTTCTTCCAAGAATCGTTTTAGATAATTGATAATCTTGAATATGTGTCCTAGTACGATTAACAGAATGAAACAATATCAAATTGGATTTAATCATCGATTTGAAATATCTGATTATTTCATCGGTGTAAAAATTATACAATGTTTTTCAATTGGATTGTTTAATTTGATACATCTATTATATTGTGTATATTCTTAGATATTTCATTCTGGAAATAAATTTCGACTAATACTTTGGTTTGTGAAGAGAATTCTTCAGTTGATAAAATACATTTATTTTGTCACAAAGCAACAATTGTGACGAAAAAATTGAACACTATTACAGTGAAGAATAGTGGGAGGTCGTTTTACGAGGGGGGAGGCCTGGCTAACCGCTACGGCGATAAGGGAGGTACTGAACGCGCAGCGTAGTTCACGCAGCAGCCACCCCTCTACTACTTCCTCGCACGTCAGCCAGTGCAAATAGGGCTGCTTGTCAGGAGCAGCGTCCAGTCTGTGACCACCCCACCTGACTTTCTCTCTGCTCTCTGGCAGCGGCCGACCGGCGGAGGCGAACTCGACCCGGCAGTGCTCGACCCTAGTGGCGACGATCTCGGCAGTGCTCGACCCTTGAGGAGACGACCTCAGCGGCTGCGACTCGACCCTGTTGAGCGGTCCTCGTACTGAGGAGCGGCTCACTGGCTGCGACTCTGACCCTGAGGAGCGGTCCCACGACTGCGACAAGTGTTAGGGTCCCCTGGGAGCGGCTTAAGGGCTGCGACCACCCTCGAGGAGCGGCTGAGGGCTGCGAACTCCTAAGAGGAGCAGTCGACCGAGCGTAGGGTCCCTGGGACGACTCAGCTAGGAGGCCTATAGGGCTTTCGATCATTCACGCTGCCGCTTGCAACCCGCCCCTCAACACAACTGAGTGAAGCAGGCCAGGAGTGACACCTGGCATATCTTCAGATAGTGTATCTGATAGATTGGCGCCCACACGTGGAGCTCAAAGCAAGGAGCTTAAAATGAGCACTCACGGAGAAGAAGAAGTTGAAAATCTGCTTGAAGGGCAAAGTGATTTAAATCATGCATCCTCCACAGAGGACATTTCTGAATCAGCAAATGATCCACGTGTATCTTGGATCTACCAATTGAAGAAAGAAGATGCTGTTAATCTATTACAAGATTTTGGCCTACCAACGATTGGCACAATGTCAGAGTTGAGAAAGTTACTAGCAGAGCACCACTGTCGACAGGTAGCTCAATTACCTCTCACTGGACAGAGCACGAATTCCGCTGGGCCAAGCAGAAGTCAGACAGAGGTCAGGCCAGGGAACCGGCAGGATACTCAATCAAATCCACATACAACCCTACAGGTCGACCAGGGTACAGTCTATGACAAAGTACAAAACTGGGGGCTAAAATTTGATGGACAGTCAGATGTACCCAGCTTTATTGAAAGGCTTGAAGAGCTACAGCAAGCATATGCTTTCACTGGCAAACAGCTGCTCGTCGCCCTGCCTGAGCTTATGGATAAAGGAGCAATAATGTGAATGAGGAATCATCATAGTCAATGGAACCGTTGGAAAGACTTTCTCAAAGCTTTCACCTTTCAAGGATCGATATTATCCAAGTTCATATAGTGATGACTTGGAGAGTGAAATTATAGCTCGACGACAGAAAGAGGGTGAATCACTCCTAACCTTGATGAGGAGAAGAGGAGGTTATAGCAGTGAGGAAAAATTCAAAAGAGTATACCAGAATATCTTACCTCAATACAAATTACATTTGAGAAGTGTAGGGGCTCAAAACGTAGATGAACTGCTTGTTGTAGCCCAAGAGTTTGAGCTGATTAAAGCTGAAGAGAAGCAGCTTTGCCTAACAGCCAGAAATAGTAAAGGTGAGGAACCAAAGAAACCCCAGAAATCAGACTCTAAAGTACGAGATGATAAAAACGTACTGAGTAATTCTCAGATAGAGCCAGTGTGTTGGCAATGTAAAAAATCAGGTCATTGGAGATCTAATTGCCCAGAGAATCGACCATGTCATCATTGTGGTAAACCTAAAAACCAGTGTATATGTGGCCAATATGGGAGGAAAACAACAGAAACTGCCCTTGTAACAACAGACAAAACTGTCAAATTAATTAAAAAAAAAAAAAAAAACACAGGAGACAATCGACTCTATGTACAAGCAGAGATAGCTGGGAAAAAGTATCTTGCCCTTCTGGATACAGGATCAGAGGAGAGTTACATAAGTGCTGAGGCTTTCACAACATTAGAACGTGTTGGACTAATTAGGAAGGAGCATCACAGGCACAATGCAACGATAGCCAATGGCAGAAGGTGCTACTACTTGCCAAAATGGTTACCAACATAATTATTGAGCAAAGGGTGCTTCCATTGAGGGTCAACATCATGGAAGGACTGGCCACAGACCTTCTACTTGGCATGGACTTCATTGCTAAACATAACATGATTATTAATCCAATAACTAGAGAAGCAGAGTGGCACCCTGAAATTTTCAAAACAGGAGGCAGCACATCAGATTATCAATTCAAAACCACTAGGTTGGTGAACTTGCAACCGAAGATAATCACAAAAGAAACGTGTTATGGGAGAAGCAAAACTCAAGACAAGAGGATATATAGGCATGACAACCTCAGTGTTAAAAAGTTGAATGCACCAGTGGACACAGGCAACAAACACTTGTATGTCTCAGCTACAATTAGTAAACAGGTCAACGATAGAGAGGAGAAGACATCTCAACCCAATCTTTGCTGACTAATGAACAAGAATTACATATTGACTGGGGGTTGAGAGTTGCTGTTGAAATATGTAATCAGAAAAATAATGAGCTACAGTTAGCTATGTCACCTGCCTATCAAGGAGGCAAGTGCCAGGATGCCCTAAAACTGCCCCAACTGCCAACCAGTCAGACTAAAGATTTTTCAGGAGACCAGTCAGCTGATTCACACGCCCATCTGCCTGTTGACAGGGAGGTGATAGAGGTGGAAGAAACAGAAATCACACAGAAGGTAATTGAAGAACTGCGAAACCTGTCTACTGGCGACTTACAAAGGGGACCGTCCCCATGGAAGTCAACCAAGGAGTAAGAGCACAACTATACTATTGTAAGTCTACACCAGGGAGGGGTAAACGAACCGGAAGACCTCGAATACAGGTAAGACTGGCCGATGGTTGTAGGAAGCGGGTACCAGTCAACTGCACACGCTTAGAACGTGTACAGGAGGCCTTTAGGGAGGATTCCCCGCCCGGGAATTCCGCGCCCGCCAGCATTTCGGCGGGGCTTGCCAGGAGAGACACCTGGCATATCTCTAGATAGATAGGTTAGTGTATCTGAGAATTTCATGAATTTGAATTGAGCCGCTTTAATGAATGTATTCACATGGGTTATACGATTTCCTGTTTTTCCTTTCTAATACCATATTTGTGTTTGTACAAAAATAAATAGAGACAACCATATCCACCAGTCTAAACATTTCATAATATAATAGAAACCCAGAAATAATAAAATCCCTTTACAGTAATAATGACCAGCCTATATGATAAAAATCTCATAAGTTTAATGAGTGAAACAGTTCAGTTCTAATAATTGATCTAGTAATCACTAGGGCTCTATAAAAAGGGGGTAGACGCACGGTCCGCCATTCTGTGGTCAACTTTTAGCGCTAGGTTTAAATTCATATAAATAATTATTTTTGATGATAGAAACGATCAACAGATGTTTATCAAGTCGAGCAAATAAATTAAGTTATTGTTTTCAAATCTTGGAGGTTAATTTGTCATATAAAATGGTTCATATTGCTTAGCATCAAATTGCAAAAAATATAACCATTTTTATCATAAAACTGAATTTAAAAAATACAAATTTGCCAGATGCAGGGAGATGAATCAAGGTTGAAATTTTGACTTAAAAATTGCCAGACTGGAAATTCAATGCTCTGTGAAGTGAGTATTAGTTTTTTTTAAACATAATTTTTATCATTAATCATATGTTTGACTGTCGAATTGAATGAATTCAATCAAACCTGGCGCTAAAAGTTGACCACAGAATGGCGGACCGTGCGTCTTTTTGTAGAGCCCTAGTATTCACCAAATAGTTGAGTGTTATCATCTTAATTGGGTGCACGGCTGGTGAAATTTTCATTTTTGGATTTCTTCCAAGGATCGGTAGGATTTCACAAAGCTCTGACATTTTCTACGGACTTCACAACAATACAGACGTTTTATCAAAAGATTAATAGGATGAATAAATAATGAAATTATGAATGAAGAATGGAACAGTTACTCACGGGGCAACCAACTCTGCAGCTTCAACAAAATCATTTGCATTGTTAGCTGCAAACTGAACCGACAAAGGAGAGTCTTCTGAAAAATAAAACAAAATTTAAATCGTAAGATGAGAAAGGCAGAGAACAGAACAAAAAACAAAGCTGAAAACAACATACAATAGTTGAAAAAGCCTTATGTGATTGCCTTAGACTTCAACTCTGTCATTAAATTCGTCAGGGCGACTAAGAAAAGAACAAAGGTCGCATTCAATGTTGCACCAATCGGGTACGTGTCTTTTACGGTTACGGATCGAGCAAAGAAGACATTCCTTAAAAATGGCAGCTGTCCAATACTGTCAGCAGTCGAAATGAAAATGGCTCTTACCATCTGTCTCTCATCACATCTCACCAGCGATATGTTGGCAGATGTGATTTTACACTAAAATTATCAGATCTGCGCATGCTTAGTTACACTTTTGTAGTTAAACTAAATTTTGTAGAATTGAAAAAATCTTGTTCTCACTTTTTCACCATAACTTACTTTCATTTGTGGTGAATTCGACTTCCCTGGCTTTGATTGATTTCACAAAAGAATCAGCAACTATCATTGGTGAAAAGCACAGGTCACATCCATATTTACGAACCAAAGTGCGGAATTGCAACCTGTAAATATAAAAAAGCAATAAAACAGGAGAGAAAGAATAGAATTTATAGAGTTGAAGAAGTACCTATCATGATTGATGAATATTGAACTCAATACAATCAATGAGAAGCTTCATGATACAAGTTGTTTATAAGCTTATCAACAACCATGAATAACTGATCATAATAACGATAAATAATTATTCATCTCAAGTAACTCAAAATTAATCATATCAGTGGGCTACTCATCAATACATCAGCTACTATCTATTATAGCCTACATTAATTATGGTTAGTTCTTTATCATCGTTGCTCTTATCCGACTTGTTCCAGCTCTGTTATAATAACACTGGCGGCTCATGACCACGAAAAAGGTGAAGTGCTGTACAGTAAAAGATAAGGCCACTTCACTTGTTTGGTGGGATCGAGCCGCACGTGTCCAATAATTGAAGCCTATATTATAAATCGTTTTTATGTAAAATCTCTTGAGTCTAATTACTCTTCGCAAATTAATTTAAAACAAGGTCCATTTCTTTAGTGTCTGATCTTTATTTGTGTATGTCCAAATGAAGAACTTTGAATTCTTCAATTTCTTTAATAGTTTCCAGTATGAGCTGAATTAGAGAGGAGTATCAAGTTGAATCAGTTGGAACGTTTTCATCATTTTTTACAGATATAGATAGTGATTGAATCGTATTAAACTTATAAAAAAGCAGCTCTAAATCTTGATGATGATAAATTGAATTTAGATTGTTTACAGAGAATAATAAGAATGATTATCCACTTACTTGCTGTAACGAACCATTGGAGCAGCGACGTAAACTATAGGTTTATCATTAAATAGGGATACTATTTCTTGACGGCCTACCATGCTTAATAAATGATACTACCAGCTCAAAAAGTCCTTTAAAAATAAGATGAGTATGAATCGAAAAAGGGTTTAGCCTACAACAAAAATTATAAACAAGATGTTGAAAAATTCACAGTTTATAGGTTATGTTTACAATAGTCAAAACATCGACTATCGGCAGAGTTGATGCAAAATGATATATCGATATCCAAATCTCCAGACTCAGCTGATTGAGTTTTTTGGTTAGGTTTATGGAGGGAACTTCAGTTATCAGTTTTGAACCAGTTATGTTCATTATTACAATATTTTCATCAATATAATAAGTGAAGGTATATAGTGAAAGTAAGTGCTTATAATTTGAAGGTATTTAAATCAAGTATGGGTTCACCTGTACTTTTTAGTAAAGAAATCAAAGCAATCTCAAAAAATGACGTTCATAGGATCTGCTCAGGACAGGTTTGTTGATTCTATTTCTTTAAAGCTATTAAATTTTGACTAAACAAAAACAGAAGTAAGTTATATTATAAATTAAAAAAAACAAATTGAAATGTTTGACAATGTTGTCACTCACCATTGCTGGATCATTAAAATAATGATTGGCCGTCTGATTTTTTGAAATCTATAACCATAGACTAACTATACAAAATTGAGTTACAAGACTAACTATACAAGGCTATGTTCTGCCAAAATTATGTGTAACTTAATCTAGTAAGTTATAGCGTAGAATAGTATATCTACGCTATAACTTACTAGATAAAGTTACACATAATTTTGGCAGTCACAAGATGTGAACTTACTGATCAATCTAGTTGAATTTCATGACATCCAAAAAATGATGTGTGAAATCACATTAGGCCTACATGTAATACGGTACCTATCCCGTTAATGGTATTTCTACTGGAGCAGGGGTGAGAGGGGACTCAACTGGCCGTTCCCTAACCTGGACCGTATGTAACCACAACCACAAACGTACTGTAACGCCTAACCACAAATGAGTTTGATCAGAAAGGTCAGAAAATAATGAAAGGCTACATGAAAGGACTGTATTTGGAATATTGTTCAACCTCACTCAATTTCTGAAAAAATAATTTTGGAGGAAAGGGGTGCTTTAATATTAGTGCCTATTTGGTCCTGGAACCTAAATACGGCTCTCACTCTGCATGGTCCTTATCGATTGGTCTTATCTAACTTACTCCTATTTAACCTAAGTAGTTAATTTTACATATTAATTAGAATTATCATAATCGAATTATTGAAATAGATGTTCTTTGTCATGAAGGTTGTATTAAATCTTGCCACGGCTGTAAAGGAACTAGTTGAAAATAGTTTGGATGCAGGCGCTACTTGCGTTGAAGTTCTGGTGAAAGACTATGGCAGTGAATTGGTACAAGTGGCTGACAACGGATGCGGAGTCTTACCTGAAAACTTTCAAGCGCTCAGTAAGTGCTCACTTGTATTTCAAAATTGATCAATGTTATGGTTTCATTTTTCTGATTATAGAATAAATCAAACAATTTGATAACAATACTCGTCTCGTCTCAATACATCTTCGTTCTAGAGGAGCCAGGATCGCTTTAACTTGGAAGTGAGAGAATCCTATCTTGATTGTACTTAATCAATTCTCAGCCTTGCTATTTAAATGTAGTAATGTACTTCTATTATCGATCGCAAAGCAGAGATGTTGCAATAATTAATCGCTTCTTCTAGTATGTTTTATTGATTATGTGGTACGGTATAGTAAGCTTATACTTATACTTAACTATAAAAACTTCTTAAGTGATTGTGAAGGTTAATATTGTGGTAGTTACCAACTCAAGGTTCTCCAGATGTTGATAATAATTGGTGTAGTAAGTCAAACCGGTATCTAGATTATTAATAAATATGTTGTTTGACAATATCTAGCCCTATTAAATACTAATAAAAGTCATTTATATGGCCAGTTATAGGAATTTAACTTTACTGATAGGCTAGATAAAAATAAATTCATTAAGAATCGAAAAGATATATCTTATCCTTATATAATTCATCTTACCACTTGAGCTACTTGATGTAACTTATCATAAATCAGAGTATTTAGAAAGCAGAAGAATTACAGTATTTCAATAAAAATAATGTTTTAAGTATCGTTGATGAAAGGTGGGGGTTCACAAAATTTTCATAATATTCTATTGCTTCGAATTTAATATCTATATTTTGAACATTTTTTTGCAGCTCTGAAACACCACACTTCCAAATTGCAAGACTTTTCAGACCTGATGAGTATAGACACGTTCGGATTTCGTGGTGAAGCGCTCAGCTCTCTCTGTGCGCTCAGTAATCTGTCAGTAGTGACACGTCACAAATCGTTGCCCTATGCCACTAAATTGACTTTCGATGGTAACGGAATTATTACTTCGACTACCCAAACAGCTAGACAGGTGGGTTAATCTTCTTCAACTATGTAAGTTTTCCTCTAACATGA
The DNA here is from genome assembly GCA_017141385.1 of Sogatella furcifera. Lineage (NCBI taxonomy): Eukaryota > Metazoa > Arthropoda > Insecta > Hemiptera > Delphacidae > Sogatella > Sogatella furcifera. Next base: position 29,019,191 of record CM029551.1, read on the forward strand.
CAAGAACTCAATTTATACAATGATAATAAAAACATTTTTAAGATTGGAAAAACATTCCATCAATTTCAATTTTCAAACATCATATCATTGCATTGCAATATTATTTTTATGACATTACAATCATTGCATCACGATGTATTCTCCTACCATAATACAAAAATACTACTAAATACAGAACCTAGTTGTACAGCCTTAAATACTTAGCTACTACAATTTGCTAGTGCAAAGGAGGAATTTTCTTATAAAGTTATTTTGTCACTCTAATAATCTGTTTCCTTTATCCTTGATACTCACTTTTAGCATTTATAATAACTATCAGTCAATCACTGGGATATATCACCGACGATGCAGTCATAAGCTTTTTACTGAAAGGAAACTGTATCCTTAACACTCAGTGTTGACAATGTGGTCGTAGAGCACGAAAGGCCTTCACTTCAGCAAGGTAATTTAAACAGTTTCCTTTCTGTAAAAAACTTGTGACTGGATTGTCGTTGATATAACCCAGTGAATATTTAAATACAGCAGGTCGTCATAGATCAAGAAACCACCTTCTTCAATAATAAGTATCAATAAATTATGATTTCATCCTTTTTTTATATTTCTATTATGCTGTAGGTTGGCACGACTGTTCTACTGAATAACATATTTTCATCCCTGCCTGTCAGACAGAAAGAATTCCAGCGCAATTTGAAGCGAGAGTTTTCAAAGATGTGTCAGATATTAACTGCCTATTGTTTGGTGTCCACTGGAATTAAGTGAGTACTAACTTCAATTTCCACCCAGTGTACCTACCCTCGACTAACTTTGACTCTCAAAATTCGTATTTTAGGCTAGGACCAGACAAGTAGTAAACTGCCGCAAACTTTTTTAGCTGAATGATGCTCTGAAATGGGTTGAAATGAATGTAATAGGCCATTTATTTGTAAATAAATGTGCAAGTCTCGCTGAATGTGACTACCTATTATTACGGTACATTAAGAAGATTACATTTTTAAGCCCTTTTCGGGGCATCAATCAGCTTCAAACTCTCCGAAAGTTTGCTGCTCATCTGGCCCTAGTTTTAGTGTTCGCTCGTTCACTATCACCATCCGTTTTACAGCTGTTTTGCACTGCCGGTTTCCCTATCCACTCACAGCTCTTGACTGTCAGGCCCGCTTTCCTCAATGCGGCTCATTAGGCAAAGCTACGGCTCGAATAAGATCTGATCCTATACTAATTATATATAATCAACCTGTTCTTTGAGCTATAGTTTTGCTTAAGCCGCATTTAAGAAAGCGGGCCTCACAATCCGAATTGACACTGGATGGGGACCCTTTGAAACCAGTAATTTATCCAATAATATATATTTTAAATTTCAACTCGCTTTGGAGTTTCTCATTGATACATTCACTTCCAATTACAGTCTACCGTACATAATTTCTAAATTCAATTCGAAACAAATTCTTCCTCCTTATTGTAAGTTTTGTAATTTAACCTAAGTTCTTGATAATTTTTTTAAAATAAATTGCAATAGATCAGTACACTCGCGGTTCCTAATATTCTGATGGATCATTACTGTATCAGCTTATTTTGAATCAAACGCTCTCGCACATCATCTTTATTCTTTCCTGTATTTAAATTTGATTGAATTGCAGAATAACATGTATAAATGAAACAAAGAAAGGAAGCCGGCAAACCATCTTAGCCACCCAGGGATCGAAAACTGTGAGAGAAAATATAGCTTCCGTGTTTACTACAAAACAGGTAAGATCTATATATTATGATTGATTTGATTGATGAAGCTAAAATTCTAAAATTGAATACAAATCTTTACCATAATTTATTAACTTATACAAATATTTACCATTTTTATCTTGGTAGCCCAACTAAAATTATCACTGCGGTCACGTTTCTCTTAGCTTGTACAAAAATACAGTCTGTCCAAGCAAAAAACACATTCTGGCAAGATGGGAAAATGACTACAGCTTAGTCAATATTGGTTCAAAAATTATAAATTTGGTCTCAAATTGTAGATCAGAATGTTTCCTACAATTTGAGATTGAATTTATAATTTTTGAACCAATGTTGACCGAGCTGGAGTCATTTTCCCATCTTGCCAGAGGGCCTTCTTTGCTTGGACAGACTATAGTAGCTAGTAAACACTATCAATGGTGTACCTTTAATCCATTAATCAAATAAATGAATCACATACAACATCTACCTTAGTCAGGCCTGTGTTTGAAATTAACTATAAATTTACTTCTCAAGGAAATGTCAATTAAGAGATTCACTATACTATAATACTCTTCTCCTATAGAGCTGTAGAAGTTTAATCGTGACTTTTTGTAATGTACTTCAAAATTCATTGATTTTGTTTAATGCTATCGACAATGTCTTACATTTTTGTGATGATGATTTTATTTTTAAATATTCAGCTATCGAACCTTCTGCCAATTTGTGAAACGGATCTCCAGCCAGAAACGCTAGAAGAATTGAAAGTTTCACTGGAAGATTCAAAATTATTCAAACTAGAAGGATTCATCTCGTCGTGTGCCCATGGTGCAGGCAGATCCAGTGCCGATAGACAATTCTATTTCATCAATTCACGACCCTGTGAACCGTCGAAGGTGAGTGATTAGGCAAATCTCTACATTGTAAATCGTCTCTGAAATTATTGTAATATTCGGTTGTTTTCAACTGATTTCGAAGGTGAAGCATTATTTAAATTTTTCATATAAGTGAAAATGTTTCTATTTCATTTATTCATTGATAAGAATATTATTTTTATTATGAAATAATATTTATTGATTGATTTTCTGCCTAGATACATGAAATAAGTTTGCCCTCGTTTGCTAAACATACTTTTCTGTCCATTGAGTAGATTAGATATACTAAATATTTGTGATAGTAATTACTTTTGTGTAGAAGATCTTTTTTCTTTACTGGGAAGTTGAATCAAATTAACATTTATTTCTTCACGAGAAAAAACAATACAAGTAGCCCAGCCCCTAATTGGAAAAATGATTCATTTATTCATTTGAGAAAATACACAGTAAAAACACAGGCAATAACTTAAGTCCAAAACGTATTTTTACCTTATTTAGATAAATATCTAAGATATATTCACTACTACCATTCTCGAATTTTCAAAAATTATGATTTAGAATTTTGAAGGTTGTAAAAGTCAGAATAGCCCCAAAAATTATATTAAAATGTTGACCAACGATTGAGTAATACTAACCTAGAACCTAACAAGTATCTGTGTGTGGGGAATCAATGATAATGTTCTGGATAAAGGTAGATACAATCCATAAGCGAAAGCTCAAGCCGCGCGGCTTCAGCTGCGCTGCTGGAGCTGCCCGGCTCTAGCTGCGCTGCTCTAGCCATCACAACTCTACTCACATAACTATTTAATGAATGTCCACTCTGTTATTAGGGCTACCAATGCAAAAAATCATTAAAATAGTGAAATTCACTTTAAAATGGCCTAAAAGTGGTGAATCTCACTATTTATTGATTTATTATACTCAGTAGCCCTAATAACTAAGAGAAAATTCATAATATGGTTGTGATGGCTAGAGCAGCGCAGCAAGAGCTGGGCAGCTCCAGCAGCGCAGCTAAAGCCGTGACAGCTCGAGCCGCGCGGATCTAGCTGCCACTTGGGAATTGTACCTAAACACAGGATAAAAATATTATAGAAAACAAACTCCAAACTCACATTATAGTGACAATCGTTTTGTACTACTTCTCTACAGAGTCCTTGATGATGTTGTCATCTACAAGTTTGATTCACAATTTGAAAATCAGTATACCAGTATTGTATTTCTATTTGAGTGTACGATTTTATAGTTTTCGAGATTAAAAAATGCAGATCAATTATTATAAGTTCATGTACTTTTTGCAGATAATGCGGACTGTTAACCAGGTCTATCATCAATTCAATGGCAATCAATCGCCGTTTGTGTTTTTGAATGTAATCGTCGCTAGGAATTGTGTCGATGTCAATGTCACTCCTGACAAGCGGCAGATATTCCTCGATAACGAAAAGTTATTGCTTGCTGTTATCAAGGTTGGTTGTTCTTATGTCTATCAATTTAATAAAAGAACCGTTTTTGACCTCACAAACAAAACAAAAACTTTATCCAGAAAGTGGAGAAGGGGTTTGAAATGAAGTGAGAATCTGTTGTTGTTATTCCATCTTTTCCACTAATGTATCAATTAGAAGAAAATAGAATAAAACAGTGAAAATTACTCTTGTTTTTGACGCGCCAATTGTTTCGTGTTGGTATTGCACATTGTCAAGCTTGATAGGCACTCAAGCTTGACAAGCTTGAAATGGGAATATTCTTCATATTTTAGGACTAGGAGGTCTTTTCTACCACTCAACCTTAGAAGGATTTCATTTTTTCCAAGTTTACTTTAAGTGTACCGGTACTTCAAGTGTCAAAGTTATTGAGAAATTGACACGGGAAATTCCTGTCTACTTGTTGTTTCAAATTATAATAATAATAGAAATTTTGCAATCATATGAAATTTAGCTTTCATACCTCATCAAGTCATTGAATTACTGTTCTGTGAATAGAATAAAATTACTTATTGATTTTCTATTAATTTTCTGAACTTATTTATTTGATATTTAACGTAGAAAAACTATTTTATTGTCGAACTTAATGCTATTATGTTTCAATGTTAGAATCAATCACATCTCATTCAATATTGTTAAGATTATATAGAAAGCAATTGTGACATCATTTATCTTCTTCCTCCTTCCACGGTCAAGGCATTATTGCCTTATCCGAACCATTTAAATTTATTTCTGTATTTATCGATTACACCCCTGTTTCCAGTTGAATTCTGTTCTATTTCATTTGCAGGAAACCCTTCTGAAAATGTATGAAAGCATCCCGTCCACATTCAAAATGAACAATATGCCTTTAAGAATTGATAACACGTCAACTACGAAGTTGTCAAGTTTGTGGAGCTTCAAGGAAAAACAGTCAAAGGAAAAATCAGAATCAAAAATCCCAACAAACGATCGAGATGGGTTTGTAAAATCAGATTCTGATGAGAATCTGATCAAATCTGAAGATTCTGATGAAATAAGATTAGATGAACTTACTGAAACAAATCTTGATCTTGGTGGTGATTCAGAAGTTGTTGAAGGAAATACTGCAACAGAAACATTAGTACGATTGGGAAATTCTTCATTATTAGTTGAAAGCTCTCAAAATGATGTTGGTGTTTCGCCTAGCAGCTGTAAGAGGACCCTCCCTGATGCCGAATCGTCCAACATCGTTGCTAAACGTAATGACAGCGTCTTTTATCTGTTGCATGTTGCTTTACGCCTGATCCTTCCAAAACAATGCTTTCTGAGGTATTTCTATATTTTCACCGATGTACATTATCATTTGAAGCTAGCTTTTTATGTCTACCTATTTCTTTTCAATTCAATTCTTTTCATTTTTAATAAAACTCACTTCAGTAAAATACACAATTAAGTTCATTGTTTTTTACGTTTGATTATGAAAGGTTTTGATCTATTTTTTGCCTTTATTTTTTATCATCTTGACTTTTTATTGACTGATATTACTATAGATTATAGATACAAGTTAAATTTATGTGTACGATATAACTCACATTGATCATACTTTATTAGACCTATTTGAAATATTTGTGGGCTACTGATTTCCTAATTTTACAGTATCTTTGCTAATGTAAAAATATTTTGTATTTTTCAGAAATGAAATTGAATACTTCACCGAAAACTGAAGTATCCCAGAAAGACAGTATTAACACAAAACTCTACAACCGTTTCAAAGAAAAATTGGCAGCGTTTAAAAATGCAAAGGTGGAGTGTAAAACAAGTACAAGTGAGGCCACCCAACAATCAATAGAAACAATTGAAGTTCGTGATGAAAACAATGAAGAATTCCAGAGGCATACTGAAACAATGGACTTTGAAAGAAAGGATAGCGACTACAATTATGAGTCGGGAAAGTATGGAAGAACAATTATTAGTGTAAAAGTTAAAAGGGAATCAAATGGTATTGAGGGCGTGGGAAATCAGGATTTGGAAAATGATGAAAAATCGCTGGATTTTGAGAAGAAAGTTTGTTCAAAGGATAAAGTTGTGCTACGAGAGGAAAGTAATTCAGGGCAAAATAATTATATTGAAGTTGGTGATAATGATTATGATACCCAAAATAGTGTAGAAGGCAATGACGATGATGACAATGTAGAAGGCAATAGTAATTTAGAAGGCAATAATGATAATGATGAAGGAATAGTCGAGTTTGACAGTGCGTTAGCATCAGATCCTACTATTAGAAAGTCATTGTTGATTAATTGTAGTGTTGATAGCTTGGAAAAAACATTCAGTAGGTGGAGAAATGAAATAAAGTCTGAACAAGAAGCGATAGAAAAGACCTTTGTACGTTTCAGAGCCATTATCGATCCTAGCAAGAATGAGTTGGCTGAAAAGGAATTGTCCAGAGAAATAACTAAGGATATGTTTCGGAAGGTAAGTGCTCTCTTGAATCCAACTATTCCTACTCCATAATAATGATTGAATAATTTGGGAATGAATATTGGGTGGTTTTGTCATAGTTTCTAGACGTAAATTCGCATCAAATTAATAAGAAAACAAGAATATTGTCGAATTTCACTTATTTATTATAAAAACTGTTTACATTACTAAGGTTTCAAGTACGCATCTTCAGCTGTACTTGAAACATCTTCAGCTTGATGCACGTGAAACCTTGGTACTGTAAACAGTTTTTATAATAAATAAGTTAAATTCGACAATATCCTTGTTTTCTTATTATGGAGATATCACAATAATATCACCATCAATCATAAAAATTTTATCACATTGAATTGTTGAATAATTTTTCCCGTGGTTACTATACTTGCTCATGTATACAGGAGGTCTTTCAGGAGGAAAATCTAGAAATTATTACTAAACTTTACTGCACTCTAATCCTTGAAACGACCACGTGGCGTCTAAATTTTCTAATGGTCTCTTAACTAAGTTAAAGTAATTACTGCATATCATATCAATGTAGAATTCTTAAATGAATAAATTCAAAGTGCACGATGGATGGAAATAAAACTATCGATGACGTTGTGTATCCATTCGTAATTTGCTCATAGAGATTTAAAAAAATACTTTTTTAGTGCAGAAACTTACTTTGAATAGTGACCATCGTCTCAACCTGGTATTGGTCATCATTATAGATTGATGAGAAACAGTATACTTTGTAGAGTCAGCTTCCTTAGTCTGTTGATCTACGGTCATAATTACAAACAATTTGTTGTGAAAGTGCAACACATTTATTCGAGCTTATTGTGTGTTTTCAAATAATTAGATTTTTTCTTGGTCTCACATGATTGAAACAAATTATTGTGTATCCTTTGTAGATAGTGTTAATTGTTAATTCTGTCTCCATTGTAGATGGAAGTAATTGGCCAATTCAATTTGGGATTTATCATAGCCAAATTGAACTCAGATCTGTTTATTGTAGATCAACATGCCACTGACGAGAAATACAACTTTGAAACGCTACAAAAAACCACTTGTCTAAACAACCAAAAACTTGTCATGTAAGTTTATATTTCTTGGTATTTTTGTTCATGTAATTCAGCTCTGTATATAATAATTATGCTTCTTTTCCTTTTTCTTATTTTTAATATTTTTGAATGATTCGACGTAGACAAATTTGAGCCTAGCAGATTGAAACCAACTAGTAAAAACATATTCGTAATTCATAATGATGCATATTCATATAAATTTCACCTACGTGTATTCAGTGATTGAATGGAATGACCCATTCAAGCTCTCTTATTGGTAATATCATCTAAATTCAATTTAAGATATTGGTTCATAGTGAAAGATATATCATTGAATTTAATTCCATTCAAACTCAAATAAATCAATACGTATTCAATTTTAGACCTCAAAAATTGGAATTGACGGCTGTGAATGAGGGAATATTGATGGACAACTTGGAAATATTCAACGCCAATGGATTTGAATTTAAAATTGACGAAAAAGGTACGTTTGTACTTTGTATGTTTTGTAATAAAACACGTTTTAAAAAATTTTTTTCTCAATATGAATGGATGTGACTAATGCGTAGACTAATATAAAGACTTAGCTATAGTACTAGTATATGATGCTGATTTAATCTTTTATGGAAATATTACAGAGTAATTCGTAAGCCTTGAGCCAAAAATTGAACTATTTATTCATAATAATATATCAATTCTCACATTCATTGCCAATTTAATCGAGTGAATTAATTCATATTCAGGAAGAAAAATTATTTAATTATTTGTACTAGAGTTTTTCATGTTTTCAGACAGTGTCATGTCACTCAAATTAAAAGTTCTTTGCTATTCTTTGTTGTAGATTCACATTATCTTCTAGAAACTGACAAGTTTCTTGAAATTCTTCAGAAAAATATTATAATATTGCTTGTGAATCAATTATTGGTTTTAAGCCTTCAGGTTACTCTATAGATCTTCAATAAATTGAAATTCATGGAAATAGAGTAGCCTATGTAAATTAACCCATGTTGTGAAATTCAAATTTCTCATAACTTAATTTACTCACTTACAACAGCTAATCCAACGGAAAGAATATCATTGACGGCCATTCCAATGAGCAAAAACTGGACTTTTGGCCGAGAGGATGTTGATGAACTACTTTTCATGCTGCAGGTAAAATTTGTAGATTACTTACTCACTCCTTGGCGCTACAGCCCATTGTGAGGACTTGACCAACACAGTTTGTAAATTACAGAGTGCAAAATGATCATTTGCTTTAATTAAAAAGAGAAAAAAATTGAATGAAAACACGGAACTTTTACTTTACCTCATGAGGAAAGTTCTTGACCTTGGAAAAAATTGTTGAGGTTATTCATGCTTCTTGACTAGGTTATTCAGGTAGTAGTTGACCTACAGGACACCCTCCTTGGGAGATTGGCTTTGGATCGTTAGTAAAGATAGTCAGTCGTTACCCGTCTCTGGAGGAATAGTAATTGTTGCATTACACTCTAACTGATTAACTGCATGTTATTCAGAGGTGTTCTACGCCGCCAATTGGTTGCGGAGACTGGCTTATGGTTGAGAGGATCAACTTGCTAACTACATTCAGCAACCATCATCATTCATTCACTATGTAGCCTAAACATCATCATCCACTTATCACCTTTGCTCAAAATACTTTATATAAGTCGCAATTGTAACAACAAATAATAATAATAATCTTTAACAAACAAATAATATTACACGTTACCTCTATCCTGGTTGATGATTATTTGCTTGCTGTATGGTCTGTCCGGCCGGGGGGAATTCTGGCGGGTTGGAGGGGGCGGCTTCGGCTTGGCCAGTGTTGAGTTCTGATTGAGAACTTATGGCTTTTGGGCCGGTATTGGCCGGGATGGGGCCGTTTTCCCGTCGTGCTGGGGTGTCTTCTTGGCTTGGACGGGCTGTATAGTAGAGTGAATTTGATACTGGCAACCAGCTGGTAGGCCTAGGCCCTTCATGGGCTGTTGAGCCAGACATACTAATACATACATACATACAGTCATGCTTCTTGAAACATCAGTAATCAATATTATAAACATTTACAGTAAAACAATAATTAATAATTACAGTACCCTTTAGAATAAGTTAATTTTTTCTCACAACTACTTTTGAACTATTAGTAGTAATTTTCAAGTGGAACTGAACAATTTTACTTGAAGTTGACTATTAATAGTTTGAAACTAGATGAGAAAAAAACTTATTTTAAAAGGTACTGTGATCAATTATTGATTTATTATACATTAGTAACCCTAATAACATAGTGAAAAGTATAGAATGTAATTACTTCTACTTGTGGTACCGTTTACTTACGATTTGAATCACGACGCTCCTTAATATAAGGCGGGTATTACACGATAATAGTTCTATTATAATTTATTATATAGCTGATAATATGGGAAGAGATTAAAATACGCAATAATATTTGAATTCCTTTCCATGTGATCAACTATGATAATAGAACTATTATCTTGTAATGCCGGCCTAATTCAGTCTTAGTTTGAATGCATTCGCAACTCAAATCGTAAGTCATAAGTGGTATGTTCAGCAGTAGTAGAAGTGAATTAAATGATATATATTGAAGTAAATAATTTGAATACCAAATCTGATGAAAACAGACAGCAGGTTCACCCTCGAATTAAATACAAAAATATTGTCACTTATTTACCTATCGACAAAAATGGTGATCCTCTCAATAGGAATAAGGCAGTATTGAAACAGTATTGCAGTATACAGGTTGTTTCAGGAGGAATGTGCAATACTTCTCAGGCTGATTACTTACACCAAGTAGGCAAAAAAGTTCCATGGGACCAACCCCCAAAAACGCTTTGTTACCGAGATAACAATGGCGGAAAATTGAGATTTTTCGAAATATAATTAATTTTTTAGAGGCTTTAGTGAGGTTCTAGAATAATCAATTACTATGTAAAATTAGCTGAGGAATCTAATGAAACCAGTCTGAAGTCTGTAACTTGAACGGTTATTGAGATAATTGAAAAAATATGCTTAAAAACAATAAAGGGTTATAACTGGATAAGGAATCATAAATTTGTATTTTTTATTAATGGAAGTTGAAGAGAGTCGGATTCTAAAGTAAAAGTTAAATGGCAGCGATTGTGTAAATCTTACCCAAATCTCAGAAATAGCGATCAAAAATCGCAAAATTCGACAAAACATAGCGCAAGTGATAAATTTGTATTTAGTAGCGATTTTGCGATTTTTGATCGCTACCTATTTCTGAGATTTGAGTAAGATTTACACAATTGCTGCCATTCAACTTCTTCTTTAGAATTTCCATCAGAATTCTCTTCAACTTCCATTATTAAAAATACAAATTTATGATTCCTTATCCAGTTATAACCCTTATTGTAGAAAAAATTGCGTTTTTAAGCATATTTTTTCAATTATCTCAATAATAGTTGAAGTATATAACTAATAGTTGAAGTTACAGACTTCAGACTGTTTTCATTGAACTCCTCAGCTGATTTTACATAGGAATTGATTATTTTAGAACCTCAGTAAAGCCTCTAAAAAAATTAGAAAAATAGATATTTTTTGAAAAATCTCATTTTTCCGCCATTGTTATCTTGGTAACAAAGCGTTTTTGGGGGTTGGTCCCATGGAACTTTTTTGTCTACTTGGTGTAAGGAATCAGCCTGAGAAGTATTGCACATTCCTCCTGAAACACTCTGTATATAGGACTATGTTTCTTCTACTTTTGAGCTACTAATTATCCTACAAATTCTACTTATTAAGATTGCCATTACATTGCCATACATGTTAATTGCCATCAACATTTATTTCTTTTTCTTCCACAGTAGGTGCTTCATTGTGAAAATTGAGGGCAAAAAATAAAATTATATATTACGCAACAAGAGTATGAGTAATTGAACAAGAGTAAAGCATAGCATCAAACCATCAATTGCAGAGTTCCATGTTCAATTCTCGATATAATTTTTCTTTTCCTTTGAAAATAAATATTATTTTATGTGTAGTTGATGAATATGTGTCTTGTTAATTCGAATATTTTCAATCCTGCTCTGTTTTAACCTTTGATCTAAAGGTTGTACTAACCTTTGTGTCTTATTGAATAAATGATAAACAATGGTATTGTTCAAATATTTTCTACATTTTCAATTATTTTCTAGGATTCGCCTCATACCCTGTGCAGGCCTTCCCGTGTCAGAGCTATGTTTGCTTCTAGAGCTTGCCGGAAATCAGTGATGATAGGCACTGCACTTAGTACTAGCAATATGAAGAGTTTACTCGTGCATATGGGAGAAATCGAACAACCTTGGGTGAGTTTTTAATTCATCATTCAGGTATAGAAACTCCTCCCAAACAAAGGAGACGTTCTGGCTAGATGGGAAAATTACTCTAGCTCGGTCGATATTGCTTCAAAAATTGAGAATTTGGTCTCAAATTGATGAATACAATCTGCTCTACAATTTGAAAACAAATTTGTTATTTATAAACCAATATTGACGGAGCAAGTAATTTTCCCATCTTGCCAGAATTTCTTCTTTGCTTGGACGAAGTATATTTCTAATCAATTATCAAACACATTCAGATGTATCCTTTTACTTCCCTTGCCCTACCTACTACCATCCCCTTCTTTGGGAGATTGGCTGTCGTTAGTAAAGATATTCAGTCGTTTCCCGTTTCTGGAGGAATAGTAATTGTTGCATTACACTCTAACTGATTAACTGCATGTTATTCAGAGGTGTTCTGCATCTTCACTTGGTTGTGAAGACTGGCTTATGGTTGAGAGGATCGACGTGCTAACCACACGTTACCTCTATCCTGGTTGATGATTATTCGTCTGCTGTATTTTCTGTCCGGGCTGGGAGGGCATTCTGGCGGGGTGGGGGTGGCTTCGGCTCGGTCGGTATTGGTTCGGGGGCTGTGGGTTCTTTTGATAATTTATGGTTTTTGGGCCGGTATTGGCCGGGCTGGAGTCGTTTTCCCGTCTTGGCGGGGTGTCTTCTTTGCTTGGGTGGACTGTATACATTGGTGAATATGAAACTGGCAACCAGCTGGTAGGCCTAGGCCCTTCATAGGGCTGTTGCGCCATTGACAAACAAACCTACTACCATAGGTAAGGAAAGTATTGCTTTCCAAAAAAAATTAAGGTACCGTACCCCAAATTTAGGTTTTCTATCCGTTTCAAGGTCCCCTGAGTCCAAAAAAGTGGTTTTTGGGTATTGGTCTGTGTGTGTTTGTGTGTGTGTTTGTGTGTATGTGTGTGTGTGTGTGTGTGTGTGTGTGTGTGTGTGTATGTGTGTGTGTGTGTGTGTGTGTATATGTGTGTGTGTATGTGTGTGTGTATGTGTGTGTATGTATGTATGTCTGTATACAATATAATCTCGATTCCCAATTGACCGATTGACTTGAAATTTGGAAATTAAGGTTCTTATACCATGAGGACCCGACTCTAATAAATTCAAAAAAATCATCGAAAAATGGCGGATAATATGCCAAGAATGGTGTTTTTTATGATTTTCTCGAAAACGGCTCTAACGATTTTTTTAAAACTCATACCCGGAATAGTCCTATATTAGCCCTATCGACTGTCATGAGTCTCGTTCCTGGCGAAATTGCATAAGATCCGCAGCATTGTTGAGAAAAATGGATTTTGCAATATTTCGATTCCTAATTGACCGATTGACTTGAAACTTCGAACTTGAGGTTCTTATACCATGAGGACCCTACATGAAAAGATTTAAAAAATTCATCGAAAAATGGCGGAAAAATAATATGAAAAAAATATTGTTTTTCACGATTTTCGCGAAAACGGCTCTAACGATTTTTCTTAAACTCATACCCGAAATATTCCTACATATAAGCCCTATCGACTCCCAAGAGTCTCATTCCTGGTAAAATAGCAGAAGATCAACAGCATTGTTGAGGAAAATGGATTTCTATCTCGATTTTCTCAAAAATGTCTCAAACGATTTTTTTACAAATTGGCATACTATATAGTCATTGAAGTTCTATCAAGTGGCATATGTCCCCTTTGAGTAGGATTATCAGGGGCGCCACCCCACACTTGAAAAGTTAGAAATGTCTGTAGATAGGCAACCCGCATTACATTAATCTGTATATAGCCCACCCGCACTACATGGCTCGGTAAGTGGAGTTCGAGCAACGCGGGCAGCGCGTTGACGCTCGTGTACAAAAAGTGTATCAATGTCATTCCGTCATTCTCGCTATCAAGGCAATCCGCATCAGGGTTTAAGAAGACAAAAATCACATTTGAATGAAGTATTAGTGTTTCATAATAATTATTAGTAAAATACCAGAGTTATGGAATCTAATGATCCATTATCGATTCCACCTCATTGATCCGATATATTGGAATACTACAGACCAAAAAATCTACTTTCATTCAAAATCCAAGTCAATTCGGTAGCCGAAGCGCTGACAGGCGCGAGGCATCATGGGCTTGTGAAAATTTCAAATCACACAAGAGATGAGCCGAAGCGCCGGGAGGCGTTAACGGCGAGAGCAAATTTCACCATAGCAATATCTATAATAATCTAATTTCAATTTATAGTCTATTGCATATATGAAATTTGCACTCGCTGGTGACTAGGTATAGATACAAGTTACTTGTAGGCCTATTAACTTAGGCCTACGCAAATATGAATGGTAAGGAAAGTTGTGTGAGTGTACCACACCAGATTTTTCTGAAAGGCTTGTGCTCACTCATACAGTTGCGTAATAGCTTTCCACGGCTTATTCGCATTTTCTTTCCACTCTCCGCACGTTTCTTTTCAGTTTTTTTCAACTACTTTTCTTTTCAGTTGGTTGTAGGTACCAAGTACATCTCCAATCATCTAGTTCCGTTATGAATACGGTATGACATTTGGTGGATTCATAGACGATCGACAGTTTCGATTGTGGGTTGATTAGTTTGTGCTTTCCACCCCTTCCCCCTCTCCTAGAGTAGGCAAGACAACCTCTCTCCCTCATCCCTCCTTTATCCTCCCCGTTTATCATTTGATCCGGCACTTCGAGGAGCGTGCCCGAGAAGTCGACAACACGTTTCGTTCCGTTTCTTCCGTTCCGTGGCGTTTGAGTTGAACACAATTGCTGTATCTCGTTTCGTTTCGTGACACAGCATACGTTGTTAGGCCTACGCATGCAGATAGGATATCGGCAGTAACTTCTACACACTCATCTATAATTATACAGTCCACTATCTCGCCAGTCCTAGTATACAAGGTTAGTACAAATTATTTCACATACTTTCAGGGCTGTCGACGTTTCGTGAGTTTTTGTCTTAACTGCACCCCAATGCACCGGTTTGGGGACAGGTCGAGATTACCAACATTAATCTTCTGCAAATAATAAACTTGTTTCATTCTCACGTTTTCAACTTTTGAAGTTTATGCTTTAGTTTATAGACTGTAGGCCCCATAAAACCACAAAATTTCTCTACCTAATCAGACAAATGTGATTTTTCACACGATTCCATACCGTTTTCATAACACTGACCTCAATGATGATGTATACGGTACTTTGCGAATTCACAAATCAGGAATACTGTATATTGAATAAGTACAATGGAAAACTTAATATCACCCTTAAAGACACAAGTCAATATTTGAACAGAAGATGCTTTACACGTCATAGGCCTCATTATAGCAGATTGGGAGAAAATTTCACTTGCGAGGAATAAAAACTATTAAAGGTTGCATTGTCGTAAGGTTTTCATCTATTCTGGAAGTTCCAAGTCTCTATAGTTTTTCGGAAAGTGGTTGAAAATTGCGTTACAAAATTTGTACTTTCCCGACAGACAAGACCCACAGCAAGTTAAATAAAACGTTATACTGCATTCTCGTGACAATTGTAATTTTTTAGACATTTCTCCATAACTTATGAACAAAACAATAATACAAACCTTAAAATATGTTCGAGTTCTAAAGTGTGTGCAGGGTTCATATAGGAATGTGTTCTAACAAATTTATTGGGAATTATTTAGTGAGGCAGCTTTTGCTGAACAGACTAATAAATCTGTTTAGAAGGTCAACAGACTCTGACTCGTCAACAAAGGAAATATCATGTACCATACCTGAAAATTTTATTTAGGTAGGCCTACCGTGGAATTCCACTCCTACTAATTTTAATAGCAAATACAGTAGGTAGTCCATGGTCAATCTTTATACCGTAATGGAGTCTGTTAATTTATTTCATAAAATGCGTTAAGGCTACTGTAAACAAACATCTTATTGGTTCAATTATTTTTTATTCAATGTCCATGATACAATTTGATTAGAAGAACAAGCTCCAGATGCTCATCTCTACATTTTATTACTCTGCAGTAATGACCTATTTATAGTCTGTCCTATTCATCAATGTGGGGAAGATCCGAAAGCTCGACCTGTTTTGTGAGGTATAAAATGCGGTGAAGTTGTGAATTAATTGCGGCATAAGATCCAGATAGAGTAGTGGACGAGAGCCGCGAACTCGTAATTTCACCGCATATATTACGATTTGAAAATAGGTGAACAAGTAAAGCCAGATTATATCAGTGATATTGATAAGAGAAGCTTTATTAACGCAATTTTCAGAGCAAGAGGATCGCTCCTACTACTAAATTTCAGAGTAGACAGGGGAGAGAATAGTTATGTATGCTCTTTGTGCAATGATAGAGAAGTTGAAGACACTTATAATTTTATTGGGAAATGTAAGATCCTATCTGAATTCCGTGTCAAATGGTTAGGGAGCCCGATTATGACTGTAGAGACGATGCTTAACTATTTAAATGGGAAGAACTGGAAGTATCTAGCTGGGTATGTTAAAGATGCAATAAGATATAGGAAACTTCTAGTAGAAGAATTCAATTAATAATTTGTAAGCTCTAATGATGATTTTCTGTTTCCTTCTAATACATTTTTTCATGTGTATTTGTAGATTAATTATTATTACAAACTCTTCAAAAAGACAATTTTTATTTTTATATTTTTTAAGCACGCTTGGCGATGATTCAAAAAACTCCATAGAGAATTTCACAATGTTGCTTCCTTTGTGACAAAAAATAAAGTATTATTACGTTGAAATCAAGTATTATCAGACTCAGATTGAAATTTATTATAGTTGTACCGATTATTTTTGTTAGGAAAACAGATTAGTAGCGATAGTGGAATACAAAAATAAGTGAGAGGGTTAGTTTATGCTTTTGTTTGTCACCTTTGTTTATCACAGATTCCGTTGTAATCTTTAGAGGAGAAGATTTGATAGCTTGGGTTACTTTTACTTTATTGAGATTAGAGTAGAAGGTAAAAATGATTTAACCTACCAACTCTGGCTTACGGCTTCGGCTATTATGTTGGAATAATTTTAATCAATAAATTCAGAGAATAAATAAATGAAATGAAATGTAATTTTTTCTTTTCATAACTATGAATTTATATGATTTGTACATTGCATTAAGAGAACAATAAATTCGTGATCTATCTATCTATCTATAGTCGGTCCCTCTGGCAAGATGGAAAGAAAGACTCCAGCGTGGTCAATATTTGTCAAGAATTATAAATGTGGTTTTATTAGTAGATCAAATTTTTTCCTACAATTTAAGATCAAATTTTTATTTTTTTTATTATTAACGAGATTGAAATACAATAGGATTGAAACACAGACAAAGTCCAAAACGTCTCTTTTCCCCAATTTTGGTTAAAATATTCAAAATAGAGGTTATGTCCACACTTGAAACTTAAATTATACACAAATTTGAACTTCTAAAGGTAAAAAAAAACTATCAAACCGTAATTTAGAATTTGGAAGGTTGTTACATAAATAAAAAGAACCAAAACACGAATAATATTACTTGAAATATTAATTTTCACTTTGAATTTTGAAACCCAAAATAGACTTTCATGAAAGTTGATACATCAGCTTTTTTGATGTATCATAATTGATGATTTTTGAACAATTGACCGAGCTTGAGTCATTTTCCCATCTTTTCTGAGGGTCTTCATTGCTTGGACAGACTATTCTGTACCTGTTAGCAGATTTTGTTTGAATCTGGACATTTTAGTGCGCGAGTTGAACTGTCGTCTTTCAGCGCTATCTCGTGGTATGCTTGCGTACTACCATGCGTAGCAACTAACTCGATCGCCTACAGTTTTATTTTTGCTCAATAATTTTTAAATTTCTCAACATTCATTGAACATTGAATATTGGAAATTGTTTTTCTTCTCGATCAAATCTCTCGTTCACACATTGAAACTCACATAACTTCGTTGTGTTTACTAGATCAGTTGCAATAAGTGTTCAAAGTTTTGATTTTGTGATAACTCTCGCTCCAGAATCTGAAAACTAGAGTGTGTGCTAGTTATATAAGGAGATTGAATCGAGCGTTGCCCTCGGGGTTGTCCGTTGCTGTCTACTATCAAAATTCCCGCCGTTGCTCAGCGGTTGGTCTTACACCTCATGAGCATTACATATTATGTGTTTTGAGATTTCAAGTGTACGGGCTGCATTCCCTTCGGAAGCACCCAGTGAGTAAAAGTAAGGTGATTGGGGTCTCAGAATCCCACACCACACGGCTTGTCGCAGTAACGTAAGGAGAATTGAGGACAAACACTCACTCTTCACACTTCGCCGACTGTGACAAACAGCCGTTCGCCTTATAGTATGACAGCAAATTTGACAACCTTTTTAATCTGGGTGCCAAATGCCAGAAAAGAAATAAATAAATAAAAAAAAAATGTTTTTAAATGGTTTTATTTATTTTTATAATTTGCATTATTAAATTTATATAATTTCCTATTATTTATTAATTTAATGCAATCAATACTTTCGATTTTTAATTAATTCCTATCTTTTCATAATATTAAATCATTTGAATGACTAATTTTAAAAAATATTAAATAAAAGTATCTTAATTTTGAAAATTGAATAAAATAAGAAGCATCCTTTGTTAGGACAGCCAATAATGTGCTAGTTGATAAATTAAATGAAAATCAAATACCCTTTTTAAAAACTTTAAAATTATTATTCCACATATAACTTACATGTTAATAGCTATTTATGTATTAAGAGCGTAATGGGCGACTTTATCGCTCGCGCAAAACTGTTACGCGACGCGAAGCGAGCGTGATAATTTTGCAAGAGCGATAAAGAAGCATTACGCAATTACATACAAAATTTTTTCTACAACTGCACAAACCTGTTAAATTTTAAATTACAGTATTTCAGTTCTCAAATACTGCAAACTAACTATTGAATTGTTCTTATGAATTGATTTAATAGTGAAATTGACCAATTTATTCAGTCAATCCAAATAATATTAATGAATTTTTCATTATATCTATATATTTTGAGAATTATATGAATGAAAAATCAGAACTATCAAATGTAAAAAAAAAGTGCCGAACATGGGATTCGAACCTTGGATTCGTTCCGTGCGTCCTGTTGACGACGCCTTAGCCAACATCGCCACGAGTGCTTTCGATATGAATGCGCCAATATTCACAAACAGATTCACATTTTTCATTTCTGACAGACTTGATTTCACTACTAAAGATAAGATTATTAATATTCCAACTCTGCATAGAATGCAATAAATAGGCTACAAATGGATATTTTCAATTCAAACACAATTTATTTTTTCTACAACTGCGCGTAAAACAAGATTTTACATACTGAATTCTCATCGTAAAATAGCCCATTTCCGAGGAGAATCTACTTTTTCGCTCGCTAACCATCTGCGCATGCGCAGTTGAATTACTTTACGCTCGCTAAGCAACTGCGCATGAGCAGGACATTCACTTTACGCTTGCTAATCAGCTGACGATCAGCTGAAGAGCAGCTCGCCAAAAGTAGGTCACGTCATAACCTAAAAAGTCGACAATTATTGTTATAGTACCGGTTCTGCAATCATGGATATCAGTGAAGACGAATTATTAACTACCAGATATAAGTGAAATCGCAAAGGAAGTATCTCTAGATTTGCTGCCAAGAAAATCGAAGAATATTTATGAAAAGAAATACAAGGAGTTCGTCGATTGGTGCACGAAAAGGAAATTAAGAAGATATCTGAGAATGTGCTATTGGCGTACTTTTCTAAAAAATCCAAGTTATTGAAGCCATCCAGTTTGTGGAGTACATACTCAATGTTAAAATCCACGTTGAAAGTGAAAAAAGACATTGATATAAGTGTATTTTATAAATTGATTTCTTTTCTTAAGCAACAGTCTGTCGGCTATAAGGCAACCAAGTCAAAAACTTTGAGTGACAACGACGTGACTCGATTTTTACTAGAAGCTCCAAACAAGATTTATTTGATGAAAAAAGTGGTTTTGATTTTTGGGATAGCAGGGGCTTGCCGAAGGACGAATTAGTCAAATTGGAAGTGAGCGATGTTGAAGAGAAGGATTCAGTAATCATTGTTACCATTTCGGATACAAAGACACATAAGACAAGAATTTCACGATAACCAACAATGGTACCGGTAGTAGTAGTTTGGATTATTTAAAGTTATGTAGGCAGTATTTCAGTTTGAGGCCCAAAAATCCAACGACGAATCGTTTGTTCATTAATTACAGGAGCGGGGCTTGCACGAATCAGCCAGTCGGCATGAATACAATTGCAAAGATCCCTTCTGAAATTGCACATTTTCTAGGCTTGCCTGAACCTGCCCGTTATACTGGGCATTGCTTTAATCGGACGTCGGCTACATTGTTGGTGAGCGGAGGGGTAATATAACTCAATTAAAACGTCACGGGCTGGAAAAGCACTTCTGTAGCTGAAGGCTACATCGATGACAGCCTAACAACAAAAAATGCAACGAGTCACAAAATTCTTGAAGTCCTCGAAAAGAAAATAACAATCCGTCATTGATATCTGTTGAAATTCCAAAAAATATTCATCAAAATCAGAACCTTGCTCAAAAGAATACTGAATCAATAGGATCAGGACTTTTATTTCAAAACTGTAACAATTGTACATTCAACATTACAATCAACAATCATCAACAATAGTCTAATAATATCAAGTTTATTATGACAAATTGATATAAAATAAATTGTGTTTGAATTGAAAATATCCATTTGTAGCCTATTTATTGCATTCTATGCAGAGTTGGAATATTAATAATCTTATCTTTAGTAGTGAAATCAAGTCTGTCAGAAATGAAAAATGTGAATCTGTTTGTGAATATTGGCGCATTCATATCGAAGCACTCGTGGCGATGTTGGCTAAGGCGTCGTCAACAGGACGCCGAACGAATCCAAGGTTGAATCCCATGTTCGGCACTTTTTTTACATTTGATAGTTCTGATTTTTCATTCATATAATTCTCAAAATATATAGATATAATGAAAAATTCATTAATATTATTTGGATTGACTGAATAAATTGGTCAATTTCACTATTAAATCAATTCATAAGAACAATTCAATAGTTAGTTTGCAGTATTTGAGAACTGAAATACTGTAATTTAAAATTTAACAGGTTTGTGCAGTTGTAGAAAAAATTTTGTATGTAATTCGCGTAATGCTTCTTTATCGCTTTTAAATTATCACGCTCCATAGCGTCGCGTGATAACAGTTTTTGTTGATAAAGTCGCCCATACGCTCTTAATACATAAATAGCTATTATATCAATTTGTCATAATAAACTTGATATTATTAGACTATTGTTGATGATTGTTGATTGTAATGTTGAATGTACAATTGTTACAGTTTTGAAATAAAAGTCCTGATCCTATTGATTCAGTATTCTTTTGAGCAAGGTTCTGATTTTGATGAATATTTTTTGGAATTTCAACAGATATCAATGACGGATTGTTATTTTCTTTTCGAGGACTTGAAGAATTTTGTGACTCGTTGCATTTTTTGTTGTTAGGCTGTCATCGATGTAGCCTTCAGCTACAGAAGTGCTTTTCCAGCGCCGTGACGTTTTAATTGAGTTATATTACCCCTCCGTTCACCAACAATGTAGCCGACGTCCGAAAAGCAATGCCCAGTATAACGGGCAGGTTCAGGCAAGCCTAGAAAATGTGCAATTTCAGAAGGGATCTTTGCAATTGTATTCATGCCGACTGGCTGATTAAAGCCCCGCTCCTGTAATTAATGAACAAACGATTCGTCGTTGGATTTTTGGGCCTCAAACTGAAATACTGCCTACATAACTTTAAATAATCCAAACTACTACTACCGGTACCATTGTTGGTTATCGTGAAAATTCTTGTCTTATGTGTCTTTGTATCCGAAATGGTAACAATGATTACTGAATCCTTCTCTTCAACATCGCTCACTTCCAATTTGACTAATTCGTCCCGCAAGCCCCTGCTATCCCCAAAAATCAAAACCACTTTTTTCATCAAATAAATCTTGTTTGGAGCTTCTAGTAAAAATCGAGTCACGTCGTTGTCACTCAAAGTTTTTGACTTGGTTGCCTTATAGCCGACAGACTGTTGCTTAAGAAAAGAAATCAATTTATAAAATACACTTATATCAATGTCTTTTTCACTTTCAACGTGGATTTTAACATTGAGTATGTACTCCACAAACTGGATGGCTTCAATAACTTGGATTTTTTAGAAAACGCCAATAGCACATTCTCAGATATCTTCTTAATTTCCTTTTCGGTGCACCAATCGACGAACTCCTTGTATTTCTTTTCATAAATATTCTTCGATTTTCTTGGCAGCAAATCTAGAGATACTTCCTTTGCGATTTCACTTATATCTGGCGGAGTTAATAATTCGTCTTCACTGATATCCATGATTGCAGAACCGGTACTATAACAATAATTGTCGACTTTTTAGGTTATGACGTGACCTACTTTTGGCGAGCTGCTCTTCAGCTGATCGTCAGCTGATTAGCAGCGTAAAGTGAATGTCCTGCTCATGCGCAGTTGCTTAGCGAGCGTAAAGTAATTCAACTGCGCAGATGGTTAGTGGCGAAAAGGAGATTCTCCTCGGAAATGGGCGATTTTACGAGGAGAATTCAGTTTGTAAAATCTTGTTTTACGCCGGTTGTAGAAAAAATAATATATGGTGGGGCAGAGCCGACTGACGAGTTTGGAAGGGTTATCAAAAATGAACCGAACCACTTAGTAAAAAAATAGTTTGGCTCATTCAATTCAGTGTGAAATATAGTTTTTATTGTTATTTTTGAAAATTTTATCAGTTGAATGGCGGCCATCAGCAGCGATACACTGATATAGCCAATTTTTAAGTTTTCAAACTCATTTTGGCACAGTGCAATTTCGTTTTTGCATTTGGATTTCTCTTTCAATTCTTCCAAGGTGTGAAGGCAAGGTTTGTAAACTTTATCTATGGGTAGTCCCATGGAAAAAATTGCATCGCCGCATCAGGTGAGCGTACCGGCCACCTCACGTCCCCCTCATGTTGTCAACACAGTCAATATCACCTCCGAGCGTTGTTGCAATGTTACAAACGGTTTTTGCGCCCTAGGAAGAACTTGCTGAGGAACAAGACTTGTGGGAAACATGTTTTCAGCAGGACGGGGCTGCAGCCCACACAGCGCATTTCAATGGTTGTGTTGAAAGAATTGTTGCCAGGGCAATCCTCAGTGAGGGGGGATGTGAGGTAGCCGGTACGCTCACCTGATGCGGAGTGTATGCGATTTTTTCTATGGGACTATCATAAAGTTTTCAAATCTTGTCTACACACTTTAGAAGAACTGAGAGAGAAATTTAGAGAAGAGATTCAGACCCTACCAATCGCACTGTGGCAAAATGGGGTTGAAAACTTGAAAAATTGGCTACATTAGTCTATTATTAGTCTATCGCTGCTGATGGCCACCATTTAACTGATATTATATAAAAAAATATTATCAATAAAAACTATATTTCACACCGAATTGAATGAGCTAAATCGTTCTTATTACTTTCCTTGCCCTACCTACTACCATAGGTAAGGAAAGTATTGCTTTCCAAAAAAATTTGAGGTACCCCGATTTCAAGTTTTCTATCCGTTTCAAGGTCCCCTGAGTGCAAAAAAGTGGTTTTTGGGTATTGGTCTGTGTGTATGTATGTGTGTGTGTGTATGTCTGTATACACTATATCTCGATCCCTAATTGACTGATTGACTTGAAATTTGGAACTTAAGGTTCTTATACCATTAGGACCCGACTCTAAGAAATTCAAAATAATTCATCGAAAAATGGCGGATCATATGCCAAAAATTGTGTTTTTCAAGATTTTCTCGAAAACGGCTCTAACGATTTTTTAAAATTTCACACCCAAAATAGCCCTATATAACCTAATAGCCCTATACACCCTAATAGCCCTATCGACTGCCATGAAACTCGTTCCTGGCAAAATCGCAGAAGATCTGCAGCATTGTTGAGAAAAATGGATTTTGCAATATATCGATTCCTAATTGACAAATTGACTTGAAACTTTGAACTTAAGGTTCTTATACAATTAGGACCCGACTCCGAGAAATTCAAAAAATTCATTGAAAAATGGCGAATAATATGTCAAAAATGATGTTTTTTACAATTTTCTTAAAAACGTCTCTAACAATTTTTCTGAAACATATACCCGAAATAGTCCTATATAAGCCCTATCGACTGCCATGAGTCTCGTTCCTGGCAAAATAGCAGAAAATCCACAACATTGTTGAGAATAATGGATTTTGCAACATTTTGATTTCTAATGACCGATTGACTAGAAACTTTGAACTTAAGGTTCTTATACCATTAGGACCCGACTCTAAGAAATTCAAAAAAATTCATTGAAAAATGGCGGAAAAAATGGCGAATAATATGTCAAAAATGATGTTTTTTACAATTTTCTTGAAAACGTCTCTAACAATTTTTCTGAAACATACACCCGAAATAGTCCTATATAAGCCCTATCGACTGCCATGAGTCTCGTTCGTGGCAAAATAGCAGAAAATCCACAGCATTGTTGAGAATAATGGATTTTGCAACATTTTGATTTCTAATGACCGATTGACTAGAAACTTTGAACTTAAGGTTCTTATACCATGAGGACCGACTCTAAGAAATTAAAAAAAATCATCGAAAGATGGTGGATAATATGCCAAAAATTGTGTTTTTCAAGATTTTCTCGAAAACGGCTCTAACGATTTTTTTTAAATCATATCCAAAATAGCCCTATGTAAGCCCTATCGACTGCCATGAGTCTCATTCCTGGCAAATTCGCAGAAGATCTGCAGCATTTTTGAGAATAATGGATTTTGCTAGCCAAAGCGCCGACAGGCGCGAGGCGTCATGGGCTAGTGATAATTGCAAATCATACATATGATGGGCCGAAGCGCCGATAGGCGCGAGGCCTCAGCGACGAGTGAAAAATTCACTGTTGGTACCAGACGGAGAGAAAGTAATGGCGTAATGCAATTTGCACTTGCTGATAACTAAGTATAAATACTTGTATTAGGTACCGTATGCAAATATGAATGGCAAGGAAAGTTGTGTCAGTGTACCACACCAGATTTCTTTCCAAGTCGTTCAGTTCATTATTTATAACCCTTCAAAACTCGTCAGTCGGCTCTGCCCCACCCTCTATTACTTTATTCACATTGATAATGGGCTGAGTCCCGAAACATGTATGTGGAATAATAATTTTCAAGTTTTTTAAAAAGGGTATTTGATTTTCATTTAATTTATCAATTATTTCAAATAGCCCTAAGTTTAAAGTTTAATTTTCAAATGCTGGTTACTTGAAACCATTAAAATTAATTTTAATGAAATAAAATAGAATTAATAATTTTAAAAAGACTCATTAAACATAAATTGAATAATTCCAATTGAATTAAAAAATTGAAAAAAATTATTGATTAATTGCAAGGTAGGCTATATCTAAATCTTTGAATCTAGAAAATTATCTTGTAGGCTATAAAGCAAATAAAGCAAATAAAAATTGTGTATCAATAAATTACACAATTTTAATTTTATAATTTCAATTCCATTATTTTTCTAATTGAATCAAATTAATTGATTTTATTTAATTAAATTTCTATCTAATCTCTCAATCTAGAGAGTTATCTGTCTTTCTGTTTGCGGGTTTCTCTACTTTATTGGTAGTTATTTTATTTCCATGAAGATGAACTGGGTTTCAAAGTTCAGTGATTAGTATACGGGGGCAAGTGTAATCCCGTGTGCGTTTTGAGTAAAGAAGTTTGGGAGTGGTATCAATCTCTTCGTTTTGACCTGGAGAAAAATAATATCGGTGGTCATAAGCTCTCCGAGGGGTGCGTCACCTGTAATCCAAGATGGCGTCCGAGCATTTCAGAGTTTCACTGTTTCGGCCATAACTCAGCCATTTTTGAAAATATCCTTTCAATTTTTTGTTGGCGCAATTGTCGTTGAATAAAAGATCCGGCACACAGCGCGCCAACACACTCACGGCAAGAGCTATCTTGGAATCAAACTGTGTTGGCGCAGTGTGTGCAGGATAGTCCATTCATCATTGATCTTTTATTCAACGACAATTGCGCCACCAATAATCAACTTACAGTTACAAAAAATATACCATTTTGTAGCTAAAGAATTGTTCTACAATATAGTTAGGTTTTAGAAATTCGAATCTTAACAAATAAGATATGAAAAATGAGAAAACGTTTTTATTGAGAAAAATCATTTTTCTGTTTTCTTTAATTCAAATAACTGATCAACAATGCGATTAAGGGAGTTATGAATGGATGGATAGGTTGTAGCCTAGATCGAATGGAACATTTTGGTTGAAAAAAAAAGTTAAATAAGTCGAGCATTTCTCAATTTACAACAAATATAGTGAAACACTGTTTTTTTCGGCCGCCATCTTAGTTTTTTTGTAGTAGAAATGATATTTTCATTGATGATCCAATTGAGACAGTTATTATGAAGAGATTGACACCAGTTTCATGCTTTTATCACGAATGAATCCCGAAAAAATTTTTTTTCCTCTTTGATGCAGTAAAAAGTGAATATTTTGGCATAATGAATGCAATGTGACTTGCGCGAGCGCTTCTTTTGCTGAAGCTCTATACATCATTAGCGTACCTACGAGCTTTGTAAATACATCATTAGAAGGCCAAAATATTTATCTATTCAATGCATTATTCGCATTTGATTTTTCTAGTTGGACAATGAATTTATTAGAGTTAATGTAAGATTTTGCATGTGATAAAATTTTTCTCATCTTTAAACCAATCTGAACTCATCTATTATGGGTCTTGAACACATTTCTCCTGTACAAATATCGTAGAACTGTTCATGAAGTACATTTTAAGAGAAAAAAACTTGAGATATCACCAAAAAATATTAAATGGTTAAGGATATAACAAAAATCGACATTTAATGGCCGCCATCTTGTTTTTTCGAAATGACAAGCATTTTTTAGTGCATAATTATAGATATTCTGAATCTAAAGAAAAAAGGAAGAGATTGGTACCATTTTCAAGTCTCTAACATCAAGGAGACATGAAGGAAAATAGTTTTTATATAACATGTTAGTTGCCCTACCCCGCGCAAGCCCCTCTTTGGGTCTCGCTGTACCCTTCATCGAGGCAGAAAAAGCCTTGAAAACCACATGGTTGTGAAGCTAAAAAATAGATCTACAACTTATAGCTTCAACATTTTTGTCTATCTAATGCATAAAAAAAACTAGAGACAGAAAAACGAAAATTTTCATAAGAAATTCTATCATTTTTTATATTAAAACATTTATAACTTATCATTAATACGTTTTGGGAGATATGTTTTATATAGCACATCTAGATAATTTTATAAGGAACAATTTGAGAGAAAAATTGTAAGGATATCTTCAAAAATGGCTGAGTTATGGCCGAAACAGTGAAACCAAAGACAATTTACTATTATCTATTATATACTATTATCTATTATAGTACTATTAATAGTACATTGTCTTTGGTGAAACTCTGAAATTCTCGGACGCCATCTTGGATTACAGGTGACGCACCCCTCGGAGAGCTTATGACCACCGATATTATTTTTCTCCAGGTCAAAACGAAGAGATTGATACCACTCCCAAACTTCTTTACTCAATAGGCTCACGGGAAGCCTTTTTTGTAACACTTGCCTCCGTACTAGAACTGTGATGTTTGTATTGTTTTGAAATTACATTTTTTGTATTCCTCATGATGAATAGTTTCCTCGATAGTAAACATAATTTGGCTATGATTTCATACGTTTTGTTGCTATGTATGTAACCATATAGAATTAAAGACCTCTGTCTATTATTATATCTTTCTATAGAGAGAGGTCTCTTATTCTATGATGGACCGTTAGGGAGTGTGCTCCCCAACACTCGCATTCAACTCATGAAAATTATAACAGTGATAGTTTGATATTATTGATTTGAAAACATCAACTTGTCTTAATATACACATCTTACACTCATCGCACCCCTACGCTGTAAAGGCAGAAGGGGGTCAAGAAAAAGAAGAAGACACTGATCTTATTGTACTCATATTTTTATGATTTCCGATTTATAAGCCAAGCCACGTTTACACCGGAATGTTGATAACATTTGTTAATAACTTTTATATAATACTAGCCTTTTCCACCTAGCCAGGGGGCTCCGCCCCCTGGACCCCCGCCAGTATCGGCAGTGTGAGTAAGTGAAGCAGGCTCGCTTCGCTCGCCTGCCAAACCTTTGCCAGTGTCAGCTCAGACAAACCGGCTCGCTTCGCTCACCTTCAAATTCCGTTCAGAAGGATTCAAAATTTATTGAGCATTTCTCGACCTAATCTGGATCTGTTTACCAAATTTCAACATTTTCTGCCAATTTGTTCTCCAAAAATCTAAGAAAAACTCTGAAAATTCCGAAAAATAGTAATATTGAGCGTAACCTTGGGAAGTATATCGGACATAGTTTGAAACTTGATTCAATATCTTGTAAATTACTCCATCTATAATCTCGCTGAACCATTGAATTTACACTGAGGATTGGTCGTATCAAGGCGGAAGATATGCAACCCGCAATACATCTAAAATTTTGAAAACCTGCTTACTGGCGTAATCTTGGACGGATTTCAAAAATATATCAACACAACATTTCTAGTCCTTATCTGAACCTGCCCACCGAATATCAACATTTTCTACCGATTGGTTCAGGAAAAAATTGAGAAAACGCCGAAAAACTGCAGAAAAACTCAAATATTTAGCATATCCCTGAAAATTCTTTAAAATCCGTTCTTAGCGCGCGTCTAAACGTCCAACTGAACATGCCTGCCAAATATATAATATAATAATAAATTCTTTTATTGCCAAAAACAATGTTACAAAAAAGAAAAAATATATAAGGAATGCAACTTTTCATACAAATCAATAAGACTTATTTAAAATGCTAATGTAATAATTTAATACAGAGAATTTGAACGCATTCGGTTCAGTGGATTTTTAGTTCTGGTGATGAATGAATGAATGAATCAGTGCCATTTCGCTTTTATATATAGAGATATAAGTCTTCATAATAATACGTTATTCAAAAAAGTTATTAACAAATTTTATTAACATTCCGTTGTAAACGTGGCAATGAATTGATTTTTTTATTGATAACAAGTTTGAAGAGAAGAGATTTGTGAAGAATGGTAATCTATATCTATAAAAGCGACTGGCACTGACTGACTGCCTGACTGATTCATTCATTCATCACCAGAACTGAAAATCCACTGAACCGAATGCGTTCAAATTTGGCAGGCACGTTCAGTTGGACGTTTAGACGCGCGCTAAGAACGGATTTTAGGAACTTTTCAAGGATACGCCAAACATTTAAGTTTTTCGGCGTTTTCTCAATTTTTTCGAGAACCAATCGGTAGAAAATGTTGATATTTGGTGGGCAGGTTCAGATAAGGACTAGAAATGTTGTGTTGATATATTTGTGAAATCCGTCCAAGATTACGCCAGTAAGCAGGTTTTCAAAATTTTAGATGTATTGCGGGTTGCATATCCTCCGCCTTGATACGACCAATCCTCAGTGTAAATTCAATGGTTCAGCGAGATTATAGATGGAGTAATTTACAAGATATTAAATCAAGTTTCAAACTATGTCCGATATAGTTCCCAAGGTTATGCTCAATATTAGCGTTTTACTATTTTTCGGAATTTTCAGAGTTTTTCTTGGATTTTTTGAGAATAAATTGGTAGAAAATGTCGAAATTTGGTGAACAGGTCCAGATTAGGTCTAGAAATGCTGTGTTCAATGAGTTTTGAATCCCTTCTGAACGGAATTTGCAGGCGAGTGCAGCGAGCCTGTTTGTCTCAGCTTACAATGACAGAGGTTATGCAGGCGAGCGAAGCGAGCCTGTTTGACTCACTGACACTGCTTATACTGTCGGGGGTCCAGGGGGCGGAGCCCCCTGGCTAGGCAGAGAAGGCAAGCGAAGCGAGCCTGCCGGCTAGTAGTAAATAATAATAGCCTATTCGGATTATCTATCAAAATTGGGAAGAGTTTTGGACTCTATTAGTCTTTGTTCCTCACCCTAAATAATAATCTTTCTTTCTTGATTAAGGGCTGGTTTCTCCAAATACGTTCAACTGAAATTTTAGTTTAAACTATCAGCTGTCAGTGTATGGTCACTTTTCTTAACTTGTGTTTCAATTGAGCCAGCTGATGGTTTAATCCAAAATTCAGATTAACTTTTTTGGAGAAATCGGCCCTAAATGAAAGTATTTGTTACAGAATTGTCCACATGGACGTCCTACAATGCGGCATCTGGTTAATTTGGACTTGTACCGTTGATATATGACGCAGCCCACTTTCCTACAACGTCAGCTGACTTTTGATCTTTCAACCGAGTAGAATTTGGGCGCCACATTTTGCCTTTGGATGGAAGAAGAAGAGCAATGCATCCTGAAGAATTATCAACTAATGCATCCTGAAGAAGTTTCAAATTAAGTACAGTTTACCGGACAAAACGATGCGGTGATCATCATTATTTATTAATCTATTTATTTACGAAATTACAATATAATGTGATTGAAACACAGACCAAGTCTCTCCTTCACAATTTATATTGAAAATACTGTATATGATTATATTCGGCTCGGTCGGTGTCGGTCCGGGGACTGTGGATTCTGTTTGAGAATTCATGGCTTTTGAGCCGGTATTGACCGGGCTGGAGTAGTTTTCGCGTCTTGCCGGGGTGTCTTCTTTGCTTGGACGGACTGTGTAGTGGAGTGAATTTGAAACTGGCAACCAGCTGGTAGGTTTATGCCCTTCGTGGACAAAATAAACAAAAAATATTACATATGTTTACTCTGTAATTAAGGGCTACTAATTTATACTAGATAAATAAATAGTGGAATTCACTTGAAAAGGGTGAATCTCCCTATTGATTGATTCAGAATACATTAGTATCCCTAATAACAGAGTAAACATATATTTAATATAGTTATATGTGAATAGATTTGTGATAGCTACTACCGCTTGGGGATTGTACCTTTAGTGTGCATTCATGTTAAAAAAGGGTCAATGACCACTAACATTCGATTGTTCACAGCTACAGAGACTAAAGGTAGGGCTATAGAAGTCAATGTAGTCTTCTATCTATAGTCTCTGTATTCACAGCTAGGCTAATCGATCAACCGGCCTGTCGGTTGGAAGCTATTTGGACTGTCGGATATAATTTATTCAATAATAATTATTGAACATAATTATTTAGTTTTCATAATATTATTATGAACATGGTTGAGTGCAACAAGCTTATGCCCAAAACTGTTCCTTTACCAATTTATACCACAACCTAAAACAAGGTTATAATAGATCATGAATAATTTACTAATACTATTATTATTATTACCGTATCATCCCATTGAATAATTTTCTGTTGTATCTGGTGAATGCATTTTTTCTCCTCTGAAATCTTCATTGTTGAGATGGACTATAGACTAGGGCTACAGGTATAAAAGTATAATTTTAAATATTGATTAATAATTTAAGTTATTATACTTGCTTTGCAGCTCACTCACGTTTTGTTTGAGTCGCGGACGCGTTTCGAGCAATGGTGCTCATCTTCGGCGCGTCTTAGTAAGGAGCGCCGATGATGAGCACCATTGCTCGAAACGTGTCCGCGACTCAAACAAAACGAGAGTGAGCTGCAAAGCAAGTATTTAAATTATTAATCAATATTTAGTACTGAAGTTTCAACACGCATGGATAACCTCAACAATCGTATAATTTTAATCTAAAATTAAACAGCAATCAATCGGTATAATATGGTTTTATTCAACGTAAAATACATTCTCTTCTCTGTACAGTAATACTTCATTTGTAGGTATGTTAGTTTTTCATCAGCTAATAATAAATATATTTTTACAAATTTACAATAGGTAGGTACCACACTGACAATGAAGCAAATAACATAACTTATAGAGAACCCACTGTTTATGAATAGTTGAATCTTGTACCGTACGGTACTGATTGAAATCCGGCCATTCTAGGGAATTACAGGTCATTGACCATTTATGAATAACAATACAGCCTATTTTTGCTTGGGATATGTATAGGAAAGTGGGGAATTAATATCCCCATCAAAAAGGTAAGTTATTTATTCACAAATACAAGATAACAAGTTTATTCCATAATTGTGTGTTTGATTATAGAAATTGTAATGTAGGTATCGTCTTGTCAAGCAAAGAAGATTCCTTCCAAATGGCAGCTGTTCGATCAATGCTTGTCAGCAATCGAAATGAAAATAATCCTACTCTTCAACTCTTACCATCTGTCCCTCATCACATCTCACCAGCGGTATTTTGGCAGAAATCACTAAAAATTTTCAGATCTGCGCACGTATGTAGTTACACTCTCGCTTCATTTAAACGTTTTGAAGCAATATCTTCTTTGCTTGACAAGACTATATCATAATCCTTCATATTTTCAAACTTTTTCTGTTCTACTTACTTCATATTGAAATCTTTTTCAACAACCTGTTACCAGGCTAATTCTTTCAGTTTGTTTGTGAATTGATTAACAACCTGTTGTTTGGATGTTGTTGGCTTCGCTCATTAAGCTTGATTGAGTGTTTTTTTTCAATTTGTGGCACAATTGTTTACTGAAACTGCCACTTGGCCTATGTGAGAAGTGGGTGGTGATCCATCCATGCTGGTTGAACGTCAGGAAGTCAACAGGTTGTGTCTACGAAGCCTGTATTCGGTTGGAGTAAGCATGCCCCTGCAACATAAATCAATCACTTCCTAGGGTTATGATGTAATCAAAATATTCAGCAGTTCATGGCAATTATAGCAATTAAATGGGTATCAGATGTATTAATGGAAACGCCCATTGAAGTTATTTATTAATGATTATAAATCTCTCATTGATTAATTTTAGTTTGTTAATTATTTCATTATTCTTTTCATTTTCCTTTATCAATATAATTATTTGAATGTTTTTCGATTTGGTCCTAAAAATAGATGTCAATCATCCAATGCAGGGCCGGATTTAAGAGTATGCCGCCTATAGGCTAAATGTAATTTGCCGCCTCCTTGAGGCTTATAATTTGCTTATTCCGAGTCCTTATGGATTAAGGGGGATACGTGGGTGAGCGGCAGTCAGAGCCAAATCAGTAGTAAGATAGTAAGATATATTTATAAAGATGGGCATGTAGCTAGAAGTATCTCGTGGACTTTATAGTACGGTGCAATTAGTTAAACCTCAACATACAAAATAGAAGGACAATTCCTATGTCAACTTGTTCTATACAACCCCTTTATTGTTTGGTAAAAAGTTACAAACTTTAGAGCGTCGGGTTTTTGGCGGAGGGGGGTGGAAGGTGCAAAATTTCAGTATTTCGTTAATTGTAGCCGAACCAAGCGTCGGATGATAGAATTCCATGCATGTTTTTTCTAGAGAACAAAATTTGGAAGACATTGAGACCAATTACATCTCTGTATCACAGTGGCGGATCCAGGACATGATTTCGGGGTGTGCAAGGAGGATTATGTGGGGAACCTTCCGGGGGTCTGGAGGGTATGGAAGCGGAATATTTTGGAAAAATGTGACTGGAAAATCGTGTTTTTAGACAATCTAGAGTTTAAAACCTGATAATTTTTTGTAATTTAAATCTATAGTTCTTGATTGGATTTATTCATTGAATATAAAGTGTTTCAGGAGAAATGAGCAATACTTCTCAGGCAGATTCCTTACACTTACACCAAGTAGAGAAAAAAATTCCATGAGACTCACCCCTAAAAACGCTTTGTTATCGAGATAGGCCTAACAATGGCAGAAAATTGACAAATATCATTTTTCCAGCTTTTAGAGGCTTTGGGTTTTACAATTATCAAATCCTATGAAAAATTAATTAGCTGTGGAAATCAATGAAACCTGTAAGAAGTTTATACTCCCAACGGAGTTTTCAAACCCTTTGAATTCTGAAATTAGTTGCGGAATTCAATGAGAAGCCTTTTAGAAGTTTGCAACTCCAACGGTTGTTGAAATAGTTGAAAAAATATGCTAAAACACAATTTTTCAACAATAAAGGGTATAACTGGATATGAGATCATAAATTTGTATTTTTAATGGATGGAAGTTGAAGAGAACCCAATTCTGAAGCAAAAGTGGATAGGTGGTGATTGTGTAAATCCCAAACAAATCTCAGAAACCGCGATCAAAAATTGTGTTCAATGGCACAAGTGAAAAATCAATGTTTAATCAATGCGATTTTTCGATTTTTGGGATGGGACGACGTGGGATTTGATCATTTTAGAACCTAAATAAAGCCTCGAAAATTAATATTTTTTTGAAAATGTCAATTTTTCGCCATTGTTATCTCGGTAACGAAGCTTTTTTAGTGATGAGTCTCATGGAACGTTTTTCTCTACTTGGTGTTAGGAATAATTAGTCTAAGAAGTATTGCACATTCCTTCTTAAACACTCTGTATAAAGTTCTCTTCTGTGTGGCCAGTGGCACTTGTTATCCTCAATAATTTAGAAATAAATACACAATTTTTTTGTCCTCGGATTCTCGGGGGGGCAACGCCCTCTGACACACCCCCTTGGATCCGCCACTGCTGTATCATCAATTGTTTCAAGTTACAATTTTTTGAAAATTCAATATTTTTTCACAGGAATTATTCCGTTACTTTGAAAGTTAGTAACTTTGAATTGGAAACACTTGCATCCGTATTTCAAACTCCTCTCGGCAAAATTCATTTCTCTTTAATTTGAGACCAAATTCACTCTTCTATGTTCAGTGGTTCATGTGCTACAGCGATTTAAACCCTTACACCCCAAAAACCTAAAATTGCA
The DNA here is from genome assembly GCA_017141385.1 of Sogatella furcifera. Taxonomy (NCBI): domain Eukaryota; kingdom Metazoa; phylum Arthropoda; class Insecta; order Hemiptera; family Delphacidae; genus Sogatella; species Sogatella furcifera. The sequence continues at coordinate 29,053,957 of CM029551.1, forward strand.
TTATATCATACAAAGGGGCTGTTTAGAACAAGTTGGCATAGGCATTGGCAAGTTGGACTTTCTCTTTGAATGTTGAGGTTCGAGTCTAATTGCACCGTAAGCCAACTATTAGTGTATTCAGAGATCAAACCGATTTTGTAATGCACTAAAATAATAGGCAACTGCATTCTAAGAATTACTAGCAGGTCATGTTTTTCAAAGTAAATTCTGAAATAGTAGAGAAAATGTAATTTATTTTTAAATTATTTTATAAATTTTGATTTTAAAATTTGCCGCCTTGAAAATTTGCCGCTCTAGGCTGCAGCCTACTTAGCCTATTTAGAAATACGGCCCTGATCCAATGGCTCTAATCATGTAACTTAAGGTGCATATGCAGTAGTACATAGCATACAGAGCAGTATTAAAAAATATTATAATAATTACAGATCCGTCATAATATAATATATGTTCTATAATATATATAGTTATTTATGATATAACTATGATCTTATTAACTATGATCTCATAGTTGATGTATAGTATTATACGAATATTTGTCATAGTTGATGTATTATTTGATCAACTACTGGTGTATTACATTATACATTGAATTGCTGTTTATTAAGCCCATTGATAGTAAAGGTACATTCTATCCAGATAGGTACTACAGAGAAATTTAGCCTACCTTCCATGAAAATTTAATGTTTTTCACATTCTATTCAACTTTTTATTTTAATTACCTAAATTGAATTTTACATTAATTATCTGGGTCACTTATTTTGTTATACAAAACTGTCTTTCATGTCATGTCTAGTTTGTAATAGACTAATATAGAAAACTTGAGTCTATAGATAAGTTACTCAATTTCAGTACCCATATATCAAAACAAAATCTCCTAAAAACTTTCCAATGCGCCTCTCCAAGTCTTGCTCGCTGAAGCAAGTACATCATTACTTGTTCCTTGTCCCATCAATATCAATAAGCCATTGAACATGATGTCAGAGCGTAGTACTATGTCAATATCAGAGAATTTTTGAAATTGATGAGATATTACTGTACCTACCTGAGTACTGTTTCAAAAGAGACTGTTATCCCTTTGTCTACCATCCTGCGGAAAAGGTCCCAACATTCCTGTTCTTTTGGAGTTTTGAACTCTGGTACATCATTTTCAGCTTCTTCCTCTTCTTCTTCCTTCTCCTCTTTATTTTTATCACTTCCACTTCCCCTTTTATCAAGCTCCTTGGCTTCCATGTCCATTCTGTTATATTCAGTTGTATTTTTTGCAGGTGTGAGTAGTATTTCAATTGGATGTGTTGTGCTGTTTGATATGAATGACGGTTTGTTTTTTTCATCATCTTCATTCGACCTAGAAAAATAAAAACTGTACGGTACTTGAAAAAAGTGCAAATACATCACTATTTAAATAAATTGGAGATAATATTATACTGAATGGAAATGTCCTGTCATTTTATTATTTTTTATAATTGGGGCGTAGCCTTCAAAACCTACAATCAAGATAAAATAAATAAATAAGAACAGACAGGTGTAGGTTATTAATTCGTTTATCAAATTTTCAAAATAACGGTATGTCCTTCATTATTTTTTGTGCGTTGAAAATTTATTCGATTGTATTGTAGCCTATTGTCTTTTTTCTGATGAATAAATCATTATTATTATTATTATTACCTATTAATCCAGAATAAAAATAACAGTATCTCTACATTCAGAATGAAACAATGTAGGTCAATTTTTTCAAAGTTGGAAAGTCCCTAATGATTGTTGAGTTACAATTATAATACAAGTTAGGCTATTATTGGTGTTGTCCCAGAATTTTTGCATTTGGTCTGGTCCGATTGTTCATTCTTCCCTCACTTTAGCGCTAGTATCTGTGAATGTTTCCTGTAACGATACTCGATAGTCGACAGTTTACACATTATCGATTTGCTGTTGATGTCGTCTGCTGTACAGAATTTGACTTGTGGGATTTGTAAACTTTCTGAGTCGTACAGATTTTCAAATATACTACCTCGAATGTTGAGTTAACACAATATTATATGTTGAGAAATACAATTAAAATTATAATAATCCCAAACTTAAAGTATGAGTGGTAAAAGTTGTAGCTCTCCACTGGATTCCCAGTTATTGATTGCTGCTATATTTGCTAGACCGCCTTTATGGGATAGAAACAACTTACTGCATAGAAATAACGAATTTGTTGAAAGTTTATGGAATGAAGTTTCAGCAGAATTGGATTCACCGAGTAAGTTTCAAGTTTTTCTGTCTGATAATATACGGTACTGATCTGGTGGTTGGTTACTTTAGGTGGTTGATTATTTCTAAGCACTTGGTCAAGCGTAGGTAGCCTACTCTTATAAGCCAATATTAATATTTTTGCATGAGCAGTGGACAGCTTATTGAACAATCTTTGCGTTTGGAAACTACTGGAATACTTTTAATTCTGTTTAGTTGATATTCACATGCATTTGAAGTGAGTTTAAGGAATTGTGGTAGTCTACCCATCACATTATTATCATTTAGCCTGCTGTAGCCCAAGGTTGGTCTACCTTACCACAATAACTGGTGCAGTAGACTACCGGTACGTCTAGGTCTAGTCTTAGGATGGGACCGATTTCAGAAATACTAAGTTAGTAGGCTAATTTTCTTAGTGTTTAATGATGGAAAGACAAGATATTCTAATCATTCGAAAAGAAGACAAAATGGACAAATCATATAGCTCAAGTAGAGAATCAGTGTTTTTTCGATTTTGATTGTGATTTCTGAGATTTGGGCAAGATTTTTGTAATCACCACTATTTACTTTTTTCTTCAGAATTTGGTTCTCTTCAACTTCCAATAGGTACAAATTTATGATTTCATAACTAATTACAACCCTCAATAGTTGAAAATGGTGTTATTTTTTGCAAATTTTCTAAATTATCGCAATAACCATCCAAGTTACATTGAATTCTTCACCTAATTTCACAAGGGAATTGATTATTTTAGAACCTTGAAGCCTGTAAAAATTAGAAAAATTAACGTAAGGTAAACTACCCAAATTTTGGATGCTTAAGGTGTAGTAGCACCAAGCATTTGTCATTATAGAATTTCATGTTGCTCTATTTGATATAAAACCGTATTCAACTGGCGTGCCAAATGTTACTATTTATCGTTTGATACTAAATTTAATGAGATAATTAAGTCTAAAAACACACTAAGTCTAAAAACACATTTTTAAGGGTCTAATTAAAAACCATAATTTTGCCCTAAATCTGGACAGAGCCGGCCTAATATTGGACACTCAGGTCCAAATTCCGGACACAGCAAGCATTTGATTATTTCAATATCTTATTAATCCAGAGAGCACAATCTCATAAATTTTTAAATTCAATTTACCCATTTTTATAATAGTAAAATAAAGTTCATATATATCTGAGGTGATAAAAAAATAAAAATATGCACTCTGGGCATATTGCCTACGTATCGCCGCCACTGTATACCAATGTTTCAAGCCTGGCCCAGCTTATTGGGCTACTAATTTTTGTAGCATAGAGCCATAGACAACGTTGTACTTGGAATGCTTTGCTATCAAATAAAAATGATCAAATAAGGCTTTAAAAACTGGTAAAATGGTATTGTAATGATATTTTTGACTGAAATCATACTTATTCCGGCATTATATGCCAACATTTCAACCTTGTTGAAATAAATTTTGTAAACTTGGACTTAGTTTAAAATGTTCCACTATCACTAAAAATAATCAAAAATGCCCTAAAATGTGGTAAAAGGTTATTATAATGATCATTTATTGTTGATTCTGAGTTGTAGCTCCTTGCAAAAACTTAGTCAAATACTGATAGTTCAACCATAGTTTATTGGTCTACAAAACCTTGTAGTCCCAGCTGAATTTTAGCCTTCTTCTTAATCATAACAAATTACATAGAAAGTATATTTAAACGGGTTCAAAGTATGGATAAATAAATTAAAAACTTGATTTTAAAATTATCAAGTTTGGGCCAAATTCTGACATCCCATGTCAATATTTGGAAAATGTGAATATTTGTCAGCCAAATTCCGGACACCCATTTTTTATTTTTGGATTACTGATATGCAATTTTCAAGACTTGGAATTGATAGCAAATATATTCAACTTTGTAGTGACATAAGAATACATGAAGATTTAATTGAATATATTAAATATGGAGCTGAAGACACTTGCCTGATTCTTAGCAAAATCACCAAGAACCTTAGCAAATTGACAACTGCCGGTGCATCACTTCAATCTAACCTCTGTCTAATTTTTATTTCTGAATGGAAGCAGCTGAATTTTTCTCTGTGAACTACTAAGAAACCATTCAACAACAAAAAAATATAACCATAGAGGTGAACAGTCAAGTAATCTTATTATTTATGGTCAAATTGGAAAGTGTCTGATATTTGGGGGGTGGTCAATATTTGGGTAGTTTACCTTAATATATAATTTTCAAAATTTACAATTTGTTGCCATTGATCTTGGCCTATTTTGGTAACAGAGCGTTTTTAGGGGTATGTCCCATGGAACTTTTTTCTCTTGCTACTTGGTGTAAGGAATCAGTCTGAGATGTATTGCACATTCCTCCTGAAACACTCTGTATATAAGTATATTATAATTACAATTGTGAAAAGCATTATAATAATTTAAATTTTCAATTTAATTTTGGTGGACAGTAAATTTTTAAGTTAAATACAGTAACAGAGCTACCAAATAGTAGTGATATCAAAAGCTAATTGGTAAGAAAGTATGCTTGAAAAATTTCAATAACTGAGCCCTAGAAAGGTCATAATAATTATGTTAGGATATGTTACAACAAGAAGTAAGTTACCACAGAGCTGAAGCCTAATGTGAAGGTATTGAGATCTATGTGGCAGACCTGTTGGTTGATGCTAATTAGAATCTAACAAAAAATATTTTTCCTTTTGCAAATTTGAAATATTAACAATAAATATTGTTTTTTAAATGGTCTCTTATTTATTTGATGTTGCAGAGGAAGTTTTGAAGTCACGATGGAAAGGACTGAGAGACACGTTTCGAAAGGAGAGCAAAAAACGTGGAACAAAGAAATCAAAATGGATTCACTTTAAAAGTTGAGTTTCCTCATGGAAAGTGAAGGCACCAAATCCAGTAATGGGAAATCATCAGATGAAGAAACCAGTGAAGAAGTGCAAGATCTGTCTGTGTGTAAAAATGAGAAAGTGGAAGAAGTAAACTCTGTTGAAAGTACACCTGTTAATCATGGTTCAAATGGGAGAACAATTGAAAAAGACATTCTTGCTGAAGTGACAGCAGAAACGCAAACCAGTTTTGCTAGTGTTGGAATCCAAGACACTGAAAATGAATCAGCATTCAGTGTGTCTGAACAGGTAGAATCTGAACCAACCAGAACTATAATTTGGCAGAACAGTGATCAGTTTCAACGAATAGATGACGATTATCATTTTTTTATGAGCTTAGTACCACATTTCAAACAATTGGCAGCTGATCAAAAGCTAATACTACGTATGAAGATGCAAGAAATAGTTTACAAAGAAATGTTTGGTAGCTTATCCAACTAAACATGTTGGTTTCAGGGCTTCATCAAATATATTGTTGAGTTTACTGGGATTTTTTGTACTATCTTGTTCACTTCCTCAATGAAAATGTACAGATAAGTGAGTCAAGTAGCGCCTTATTGGAATATTCATTATCCTAAATATTTTAGTATGATGACTTTTCTACCACCAACTCTGAAACTACACCGAGCTCAAATCAATCTATAAACTTTATTAGCTACTACTAAGTAGCAAGTATATATATGAGGTAAAATCTTGAAATTATTTTTAAAGCCTCCTCTACACGAGGTATGTAGTGTAGGCCAGTTGAATATCTGTAGCCAATCACAGCTCTTGTTGTTTGACTCAATGACAAGACAAAGGCTGTGATTGGCTACAGATATTCAACTGGCCAACACTACTTTCCCACTGTTTGCTACAGCACACTTGAGGGTAAAATCATAATAGTGGAGTGACTATGCCAGAAAATAGTAAATAAAAAGAAGACATGGGAAATGGATATTGTATGCCTCCCTCAAACCCTAAAATTTTAAGAATGAGCTCAAACTTGCCCTTGAACTCTGTGAAATATAAATTGTACAGTAAACCACAATTTACTGTATAACTTTCTAATAAACTTGATAATTTCTCAAGTAGTTCTACTTGTAAAAATTCAGCTTATGTCACTCAAAAATGCGGCCTGTCAGTAGCCTAGCCAGGGGGGGGGGTCCAGGGGGTCCCCCTCCCCTCAAGGCCAGAATGTCTTCTTTGCTTGGACAGACAATACCTACTACAGTGTAAGTGCTCTTCAGTGTAAGCCAATGAGGGGGGACCTTTTAAATTAATTAGTACAAAATACTGTTTTAGAGCTCTTTTTTTATTAAAACAAAATTGGGGATAGAAGAGGATTTGGGTGATAGCCTGCTTTTTATTTCCTCATCTTGTATATTTTTTACATGAAATAGATAAATAAATAAATTTACTCTATAAGGTTCAATCCTCAACATTATTTAATCTGGCTAGTTAAGGGAGCTCTTAGGCAAATTTCTGTGTCCAAAATAGCATTGTAAAACACAATTGTCAAAGAGAAATTAATAATAGAGATTCACCCTTTATACAGCTCAAACCTCAACAATCGGAACATTTTGAGTATCTGTTTTCCTGAGCACCAAAAGTTCTGTTAAACGTGCGATTTTTTGTGTCCAAAGTAGTGCCTTATAACTCTGCCTTTGAAGATTACTAGTGAATAATTGATTATCCAGAGTATTATTAGATTATTCACTATTCACTAGTAATCTTCAAAGGCAGAGTTATAAAGCGCTACTTTGGACACAAAAAATCGCACGTTCAACAGAACTTTTGGTGCTCAGGAAAACAGATACTCAAAATATTCTGATTGTTGAGGTTTGAGCTGTATAAAGGGTGAATCTGTATTATTAATTTCTCTTTGACAATTGTGTTTTACAATGCTATTTTGGACACAGAAATTTGCCTAAGAGCTCCCTTAACTAGCCAGATTAAATAATGTTGAGGATTGAACCTTATAGAGTAAATTTATTTATTTATCTATTTCATGTAAAAAATATACAAGATGAGGAAATAAAAAGCAGGCTATCGCCCAAATCCTCTTCTATCCCCCATTATGTTTTAATAAAAAAAGAGCTCTAAAACCGTATTTTGTACTAATTAATTTTAAAAGTCCCCCCCTCATTGGCTTACACTGAAGAGCACTTACACTGTAGTAGGTATTGTCTGTCGAAGCAAAGAAGACATTCTGGCAAGATGGGAAAATTACTAGCTTGGTTCAAATTAATAAATTTGGTCTCAAATTGTAAAGCAGAATGTTTTCTACAACTTGAGACCAAATTTATAATTCTTGAGCCAATATTGACCAAGCTAGAGTCATTTTGCCAAAATTTCTTCTTTGCTTGGACAGACTATAATTTAGTACTTAACTTACGGTACATGTAATTCATATTCATATTGGGTTATACATAATATTTATAATTATAGCACCTAGCACTCCGTCCCATTCTATATAGATATGAAGCCAATATTTAAGTGATATAGGCCTTGCACAAACGGTAGTCTATATATCTTGTTTCCATGACTATCTCAGGATTCCAGTGTATTATTGATACGATACGGTACTAGAAAGTTTAAAATTTTACCGCTAATATAATGATTACTAAATGATGTTAAACAAACAGTATATTTAAATAAGAATACTGTACCTAATTATGATACTGCTTTTGGTTCCTATATAAAACTCTTTTCCAATTTAAAATTATGTAAAACCTTTTTTTCTACAAAATATAGGCTACTTTATTATTCTGTTCCCTATCTTGTTCCCTCATTATTTTTTGAGAATTATATAACTCAACGTCTACCCTTCTATCAACTGAAACACTGAAGCATGTATAATTATTATCGTCAAAATATCAAAATCTTCACACTTAGTATGAAGCTGAAGCTTATGAAACGTGAGTCAAACTCTTATTCTAATATTTTCTTCATTATTCTGTGAAGATTTTTGAAATGACTTTTCTATAAATTGTATTAGTTATCTTGAAATGACTAATTAATATGTTATTTGTGATATTAAAATAATCATTTAGCAGAAACTGAACTGTTTTTAAAGGGATTTTTCCAAAGGCCCATTAGGGACACCAAATTTGCTACGGTACTTACATAATTGTTTGCATGCTAGTCCCCTCGTTTGAACTTTTCGCTCGGACTAGTTTGCGTTTGAGGGATGCTGCTCCCACATCGGCGCCCCCTTTTCCTGTGGCGCCCGGCGCAACCAGGCTGGTGCTTCTGAGAACGGGTGGCGCCGGGTTATGTGACTCCGCCCCGGGAAGTATGGCCGCCCCGCGTCGTGACGGAAAGTTGTTGGCATAGCTGCGAGCTCCCGACTGTTGTTGGAAAGATACTGCAAACAAATGAAACGTAGTTACCTATCTGAAAAAGTTATTGATTAGTTGTGGTAAAAATTGTAACAAATAATAATATTATAGTCTGTCCAAGCAAAGTAGACATTCTGCCAAGATGGGAAAATGACACCAGCTCGGTCAATATTAGTTCAAAAATTATAAATGAAATATTTAATTGTAGGAAACATTTTGATCTTTTGACGCGACCATGGCACAACTTTAAGCAGTTTCCACGGTTCGATTTTCATTAAAATTTAGGACGGCAAATTCAAAGTACAAAGTTTAATGATGATTAGATCTCAAGATGATGATTTTATCGAATGAAACAATCATTATGATATACCAATAAAAGTTTTTAAAAGTAATATTATTTCATTTGATACATTATATTGTGTATCATGTATCTTTTTGGTTGTATCATCTTGAAAGTGAATTGAACCAAGTTTCAACAGTTTCTGAATGGGTGCTGCATAGTTGCAATTATTGTCTGTGACGATAAGTCACCAATCAACCAGCACTGCACTACCGGCTCCAATGTAGTCTCCTCATCTGTTCCCTCTACAAGTTAATTGCGAAAAGGAAGCCATTCATGCTCACACGCAAATATCAACTACGCCTTCCTCGTTATAGTCTGTCCAAGCAAAGAAGACATTCTAGCAGGATGGGAAAATTACTCCAATATTGGTTCAAAAATTATAAATTTAGTCTCAAATTGTAGATCAGAATGTTTCCTACAATTTAAGATTAAATTTATAGTTTTTGAACCAATATTGGCCAAGCTGGAGACATTTTCCCATTTGGACAGAATGTCTTCTTTGCTTGGACAGACTATACCTTCACTAACCAACCCCAATCCTCCCTTCAGTAGTGTTATTATTTCAAACTCCTTGAACTTGAAATTGCAGCGAACTTTTAGTTTGATAATAGCAATTATTGCTAGGCTTCCACTAGTAGTTTCGCCCAATTGATTAAACTCACACCTCGATGCCGTGAAGGCATTTTCTTAGCGTTTCTGTCCCTTTCAGTGTACTTCTCCTCGTTCTTCTTCTCCACCTCCTACTTCTTTTTCTTCCTATTCCTTATTTCCTTCTTCCCCTTTTCCAGTCTCCTTTGTTTTTCTCTCTCACTTTCCTCTCTTCTGCTATTATTCCTTCTTCCTTTCATCATTACCTTCATTTTCCTATCTAATGGTTTATTTTTGTTTCAAACCATTTAGTTCAATCAGAAAGATATGTAATGATAAATTGAATGGTAAATTCATCATCAAAGTAAGTACATCATAATGAATAGAATGTAATAGTAGATAGAATGTTAATTCAATGCAAAGCTCAATCTATGACACTTGATTATAAAATTCCAAATATTATTTACACTACATAGATAAAATACATTGTTTGTGGTTGAGCAATTGCTATGAATTGAATTTATCAAGCTCTTCCATTCACTTCTATTTCAATTGAATTAATCTAACCTATTACACAGCATTTCATATTGTGCATTATTCACTGTCCGATTATTGTATGAATAATCTTAGATAGGCTTGACTGTATATAAAAGCAAAAAGAAAATTAAACTTAAAAACTTAGGACTATTTAAAATAATTGAAACCCTTTTTTTAAAAAAGGGTATTTGATTTTCATTCAATTTATCAAGCAAAAAGAATTATATTATGTGTACAAATGCAATGGTCCTATTAAAGAAAAATATAATTTTTCTACTTAAACCTTATATTTGGGATTTTTATTGTACTATTAAAGCTATGTGTCCATGTTTCAATTTCCTTTCAAGAAAATGCATGTTATTGAATTGATAAATAAAATGAAAAAATCAAATACCCTTTAAAAAAAACTTTAGAAGTATTATTTTTTTAAAGGGTATTTTATTTTTTCATTTAATTTGTCAATCATTTTAAATAGCTCTAAGTTTAAAGTGTAATGTTATGGAATACATAAAACATCGAGAACAAATAATGTACAGCTTCAATATTGATACAATACATTGTACTGTAATTAGTTCATGTCATATTAGCTTGATTCGTGTATCACTGTATGTATACGTACAGCTTTAGTGTTGATTATTTGAAAGCACTCACCAGTCTTCACCGGCTTCCTAATGCAAAGCACAGGATTGACACTGGTGCTGCCAGCATTGAGGAACGGTGAGGAAGTGGTGGTGGCGGTGGTGGGTATGAAAGTGGTGCCACCAGGGTGGTCTGGCTGCCAGGCCGGGTCTGTGGCGCCACCGAGCACCATGTTGGTACACTCATCCTCCTCCTGCTCGCTTTGTCCCGGACTCAGTAGCGATACCATGGTGATCACCTCCGACGTTCTAGCCGACCTGCTTCGGCGAGGTTTCTGCTCGATGTTTTCGTCGCCTGAAGAGATGTCTTCCTCCTCTTCAGGTTTCTGCTGTTTTCTGCGGCCACTCTTCAACTTTCGACGGGATGGTTGGCTGGTTTGGGGTGAGTAGGATTTTTCCTGGGGACGCTTGGAGAGCGATTGGGGAGGTGCTGACATCAACCGCCTGGGTAGTTGCTGTTGTGCGCCCGGGGTAGAGCTTCTCGAGCCACTGCCGGCTCCCGGGTAAGCGTCCACCTTTTTATTAACTACTAAATCTGGGGATGACGTCAGTGAACTAACACCCCGTACCACATTTTTACTTCTTGAAGACTTCAACCTTTGTTGAACAACTCTCTCCCCTACCTCTCCATCATCATCATCATCTTCCAACTCACTCACACTACATCCGCTATTTCTTCTACTACTACCCCTCCCAACCTCATCATCTATCACGTCAGTTATCGATATACATATCGACTTTCCTTCCTTCATTTCTTTCTCCTTATTGTTACTCCCATCAACTTCTTGAATCCTGTTTCCTTCCTCGTTCCTAAATCGTTCCTCCGTTCTACTTTCAAACGATCTTGACCTCATCAGTTCTTCGTCCTCTTCATCTTTTTCCCTCAAACTTTTCTCATGGTTTCTCTCTTTCTCTCGTTCTTCCTCTCCTCCAATTCTTGTATGATTCTGATTGGTAAACACAGTTGAGTAGTTTTGTTCGCTTGTTGGTATGACCTGTTGGACCTGAAAGAAGAGGTGAGTTTATATCAGTTATTCTATGAATATAGTAGCCGACTTATTCTTGAATTATAACTATAATATTATAATAACTAGAAAATGAGATTCACATTGTATGTATTTTTAGTAGAGTATTTAACAAGGAAACAATGTATGGGAAGCGGAAATCACACTGCTGTAGAACAAGTATAAAGCCTATCGACCTAAAAACCAATCACAATCGACCTGAAAGCAGCAAATAGAAGCTTTCAATCGAATAATTGAAATGAATGAATGCCTATCCTTTTCTCAAGGTTGTTGCCTTAAAGATATTATTGATACTTCTCCCTTTCCTCCTCTTCTTCTAAATTTTCCCTTCTCATTCTTAATAAATTTTCCCTTCTCCCCACTCCTTAATATGTTCTTCCTCCTCCAATAACTCCTCTTCCTTCTCCTTCTCTTCCTTATCTTTCACTTCTATTTCTCCAATCCTGTTCTCTTTCTCTGTTTTTTTCGTATTTCATTTTGATCACTCGTTTTTCCTCTTTCGTATTTTGAACTGTTATTCATTCTTCCTCTACTTTATTGTAGGCATATAGTTGTTTTACTTTTTGATAATTCAAACTCGTTTGACCTCGTGCTTAATACAGTTTTGAATTGAGAAAGTTTGTTGTTCCTATTTCTTGTGTATGAAAAGGTGAGCTGGATTGAAAAGTTTGAATTTTTCTTAGGCCTGGTGGAATGAGATTCTTTTATAAGATGGAAGTTGTATGAATTTGATTAAGTGAAGAGCTGTTTCCTGTATGGCCTAGTTTTCTTATGGAGTGTAGCATTGACTAATGAGCTTCATATATTAGCTTAAGAGGGTTGTTTATGAATTTCATTATCTTTCCTCGCTATTTTAGTAATGAGACAGATGAGCAGTGTAGTTCAAAAGGAATACTTTATTAGGTTAATAGGATGATCTAGTTCACTCAATTGAAATTTTTATTCATGCTCATCTGACCATGATTAAAGTTTTCTCTAGCTGATTAAGGCATTATATCAATACCTGTTTGAAAGCCATTCACTCTAAACAAAAGTAGTTGATATAGAATCCAATTGACTTAAATCTCATTGTAAAATTATTCCTTCTCAATGAAATTTGATGAGGGATCTACGTAAAATTGGTAAAATAAATATTTTTAGTTTCTTCAAGCTTGTTGAACTTGTTACAACTTCTATGTAAGTACCGAACCATTATGATGAGGAAGGATAATCTACGTAATTTGTTCTGTATGAATAATTGACACAGTAAAATTCGGTATAATAGTATAGTAAGAGTAATTAAGTATTTTATACTGTGAGTTTTTTATTTACGATAAGATGACCTCAATACAATAATCGAACTTGGAAAAAGACTGAGAATGATTTTATTGTAAACCTTGAACAAGAATCATATTTCTCACTATCCTTCTAGTTCAAATATGCTACAGTTCCCATCTTCATTTTATGAACCCTTCGGAAGCCTTTCTTTCTTTACGCAATGAGAATCAAAGTTAGATAAGTGTTAAATTCTCCCTATTTTTTTCTTCACTCATGATTCCGTATGCTTGATCTCAGTCCAAGTCCAACTAAAGATCTTACTACATTCAAACTGTAGATCTATGGTTTAAACTGTAAGTAGTAAGTTTAAACTATGAAATTTAAGCAACTTTTAAGCTACCAAATTTAAACTACGATTTGTTTATTAAACTGTGTGTTTTGGATTCACTTTCCTTTGAAGAAGATACACATTATGATGAATAAATAAAATTAGTGAAACGATAGAAATCACCTCCTCTTCTTTTACTTCTTCTTCTTTAACCTCTTCTACTCCTTTCTTCTTCTCCTGCTCCTCCTCCTCCTCCTACTTTCCTTCTTCTTCCTCGTAAGTCTATATAATTCCTTCTTTTCCTCCTCGCTCCTTCTCTTTTTCTTCTTCCTCTTTCCTCGTTCCTCCTTCTCCTCCTCATCCTCCTCCTCCTCCTCCTCCTCCTCCTACTCCTACTCCTTCATCCTCGTATATCATTCATTCTTTTCCTCCTTGTTCCTCCTCCTCTTCTCCGTCTTCTTTTATACTGATGATTTGAATAAAATTTTAATTGAAACTTGAGCAATATTCTCACCTGATCTGCTTGCCGGCGGGCACCAACACTGTTGTGCGCCAGGAATATGTCGAGGTTGGTGCGTGCGCGCGTCGCCTGTGCCGTCTCGGAGTTGGTGCCTTGCTGCTGCTGCTGCTGTTGCTGCTGCCAGGCCAGCCGCAGTCGTTCGGCCAATCGCAATCGGCTGCCGTCCAATTCCTGCGAGACACACTTGGCCTGCTGCTGCGGAGTGCGGCTGCGGGCTTGCGGCAGGGCGCATTTGCGAGCTACCACTTCCACCTGCAAACAATCCCACTGAATCCCACACTCTTCCAAAATTGGGCCAAGTTTCTGAGCCACCGTACACAAAATCAAACTCGTTTTCAATGAATATGACATATTCACAAAAAAATATAATGTTACTGGTAATATGAATATTCATTTATTCATAAATATGACATAGTCTATTTACAAAAAAATAAAAATATTAAAGGTAATAGACATATTCTCCCTGCATGGATGATTTGTCCGTGTGCAGGGAGGAGTCGCATAAATTGAATTGAAATAAAAAATGAATGAATTAAACAGAATAGCATACTGTAATATATTTTTCTGGGTAATAAAACCAAAGAGATATCACTTTTCTACTATTTAGTGCTTATTAACATCCCAGTGCTTGTAATGTTTTTTAATAAATTTTTAGGATTGTAGTCATACAATTATCATATTCTACTACTTACGAGGATTATCTATTGCTTGTACGTACTGTATAGTGGGGTGAATATGAAACTGGCAACCAGCTGGTAGGCCAGGCCCTTCATGGGGCAGTTGAGCCATTGACAAACAAAAACATATTATAATATTCATCTATTTATTTCACTGAAAAGTGCTATAGTAATTTCCAAAATCATGAATTTCATCTGAATTTTGTTTGAAAATTTATTGCAATACCGTAATGATTTAATTGGTGTCTGCAAACAACTAATTTTATTTAGTTGATACACAAATAACTATTGTTTGATAGGTACTACAAGATTACCTCAACTTTAGGAGATTCGTTGGTGGGTTGAGGCGGTGTGCGCCGCTGTTCAGTCCATGCGAGACGAACAGGTGGTGGCGGGGGACGTGACCTTGACACGTTGGGGGACCCCCCAACACAAAGGAGGGGCGGCGATGGTCCCCCACCACGCGTCCAGATGTCCTCGGAACTCTGCTTCCTGAGGTGAGAGCGACGTGCGGCCAGCGATGTGACAGCTGCTGGTGACGGCGACGTCTGCAGCGAGAGCTGTCGCACCGGGCCGCACGGACGTCGCTTCACGCCCGATGACATGCTCGACGCACCTGGTCACACACAAATTAAACAGAATAATTTAATTCCCTCATAATAAAAAACAATAAAATATCAATAATGTACAAAATGAATGAGTAACTTACAGTATCTGATCAGAAGTTAGCAAGTAAAGACGCGCAGACTTTAATGATAATTATTTTTAAATTACCAAATTAGATAAAATACACACTAATACTCGTACAATTCAACTGCCAAAGAAAGGAATCAAAATTATTTATATCTCTTACTAGAATCCTAGTGTATTAACTTATATATAGATCAAATGGCAGATAATTTGATGCTCTACAACTTTTTTACTTACAGTTTTCCCGTGAAACCATCGTGACTAGACGGCTACTATAGGGGCTAAGGAATAGTGAAAAGGTGGAGGTGAGAGGAACTTGTAGAAAATTATTGACTTTCAGCCGCGGAAACTATGGATCTCACAGCAAAACTGTATTAGAAACAGAGTTATGTTGAATTCAGTTAAGCCTACTTGAATTTCTATCTGAAGCTTTTTTTCTAAGACCTGCCGTTTTCGAGAAATCATGTAAAAAAGGAAAAAGTGTAACTTTCCACCTCCCAGGTTTGGAGGCTTTCAGCTTGTGTTTACATCTCAACTTGTCCAAACATCACCTAGGTCAAAAAATTGTTTAATTTAAAACTAGCCGGTAGGCTCACTTCGATCGCTTGTCTTATCCGTCTAGCTAAACGGCTGTCTCGAAAATAATGAAACAACCAGTGAACAAAACAAAGAGAATCATGAAATAACATGCATAAAGAGTGTTTCAGGAAGAATGTGTAATACTTCTCAGGCTGATTCCTTACACCAAGTAGACAAAAAAGTTCCATGGGATCACCCCCAAAAACGCTTTGTTATAACAATGGCGGCATAATAAACAATTATTATGTTATAATAATTTTATAACAATTATAAAATTGAGACTTTTCAAAAGATATTAATTTTTCTAATTTTTTAGAGGCTTTAGTGAGGTTCTAAAATAATCAATTCCTATGTAAATTTAGCTGAAGAATTCAATGAAACTAGTTCCAAGTTTGTAACTTTAACGGTTATTGAGATAATTGGAAAAATATGCTAGAATCGGAATATTGACAAAACATAGCACAAGTGATGAATTTGTGTTTAGTAGCGATTTTGCGATTTTTGATCGCCATTTCTGAGATTTGGGTAAGATTTACACAATCGCCGCCATTTAACTTTTCCTTAAGAATCCGACTCTCTTCAACTTCCATTAATAATAAATACAATTTTATGATTCCTTATCCGGTTATAACCCTTATTGTTGAAAAGTTGCGTTTTCTAGCATATTTTTCCAATTATCTCAATAACCGTTAGAGTTTCAAACTTGGAACTGGTTTCATTGAATTCCTCAGCTAATTTTACGTAGGAATTGATTATTTTAGAATCTCACTAAAGCCTCTAAAAAATTTGAAAAATCTCATTTTTCCGCCATTGTTATCTCGGTAACAAAGCGTTTTTGGGGGTTGATCCCGTAGAACTTTTTTGTCTACTTGGTGTAAGGAATCAGCCTAAGAAGTATTGGACATTCCTCCTGAAACACCCTGTATATGTGTTGAGTATTGAGCACGTAAATGGAAAAACTGATTACATGTGGATAGAGAAATATGAATACAAATTCTTCTAGGAGTTAAATCTAGCTCAAAAAAGACTATTTTTTAAATTGTGAAGAGTTTGATGGGAAAGCTTTAAATCACTATTAAATAACATTCTCCACCTAGAACTGTATAGGACAGCCTTATTTGAAATAGAAAAGAGAAATTCTAGCAACAAGCATTCTTATTACCTGGCATACTCCCAGCTAACACTATTCTCACACTGAAGAATCAAAGCTCATTGCAACAGAAGCGATGCAAAAAGTGTAAAAACTAAAAATTTAGGTTGGAACGACTGTCACGTCAAACGCACACGGCGGGGTGCGTGAGAAAAGCGCAATTCTAACCTAGAAACAGGTCGAAGAACCTGGCAAAAGCGTCTAAACTTCCTGGTTTTCCTCATACAAGTTTCTCCTCGACAGGCCTTCAGTTTTCCACATCGAGCCTGTGGGAAACTGAAGACAGGATGACAGGCTAGGTCTACTTTTACACTCTATTAATACACACGGCAGTATAGCGATGGCGGATCGTTGTTGGTTTATAAAGGAGTTTTGTTGAAATTCATTTTCAATTAACTAGTCTATTGAACGGTTGAAACGTTAACTACGGTACTACTCATACGTCGAATACTTATACTGTAGAATAAGCTGTATGTATATTGAAGGTGCATAATTCATTTAAAGTGTCATTGCGTACTGATTTTTCTATAGGTATACTAGTCTGGTCGAGCTAAGAAGACATTCTGGCAAGATGGGAAAATGACTTCAGCTTGATCGATATTGCTTCAAAATTATAAATTCAATCTCAAATTCTATAAAACATTCTGCTCTACAATTTGAGGCAAATTTATAATTTTTGAACCAATTTTGATCGAGATTGTGTCATTTTCCCATCTTGCCGAATGTCTTCTTAGCTCGACCAAATTGTTGTCGGTTTACCAACAAAAAAAAGTAGGAAGCAACGGATCAGCGGAGCTTTCTACGGAGAAGCTATTCTACGGAAGCAACGAAAAGGGATGAGGTTGAAGCAATAGGTAATTAGATTGGATTTAATTTAATAACCTTGGGCTAAAGCACATTTTATCCCGCTCAGGTCAATCCTTCCCAGACGACGTCGAACGTGGCACAGATATAAAACATAATAATTGATTTGTCTATTCTATAGGCCTACCCAAAAACGCATACATACCAGTTTCCACGCCAAGTCCAAGTTCCATTTCCAAGCATCGTCTCCGCCTGACGTCCTTTATCTGTCTCTGGCGTCTCGTGCCCACGAAACAGGTGAAGTGCCTGTATCTTTTACTATACAGCACTTCACCTGTTTCGTGGGCACAAGCCGCCAGTGCTTTCTGTGGAAATTGGGCCCAATCGTTAGCCTATACTAAAGCTGCTGCACTGTCGGACAGTTAGCCCGTTTCACACACCACGATTGAACATAACTTAGCAAATACATTATGCGTCTCTGCGCTTATCATAATTATGTTAGTCAAGCTTCATTCAATTTATTAGAACTTATAGGGACGACAAAAAACCGCGGACATTCAAATATCTTGGTATATGAAACGGGGGTTACCTATAAAGTGGATTGTTAATCTATACATTATAGATTATACAACCTCTATAGAGCCAAAAACATAATGGTATAAACAGCTACTTATAGACTATTTATAATCTACTAACTATGTGTATTATGTGAGTAGTACTCCTGGTAGAAGGGTCACAGTTTTAAGTTTCAATAAACAGTATAAATTCGTTGATATCAAAAAAGCAGTTAATTAAACTAGTTCGTTGAATTCTCATCAATTTTTAATGTGAAGGAAGTGCTACCGGTATACACGTTACAGAAAAATATAGCATACCATTAATCCACTCCATGAGGGGAGTTTACGCTTCTCAACAAGACAAAAAATGAGTTTAAGTTATATGCAGAATGAAAATTAACTATAAATAGGTTACTGACACCTAAGCATGACTTGATGTTAGTGGAATGCCTTGTTTTTTTACCTATGCCTGCATTTCATACCATAGCAATTGCTAATAGGCTACTTATTATGCTCTGCTTTTGTATACTTTTGCTGAATGAATGGATATGAAGGGAAATAATGTTTTACTGATGAGAGTTTTTCTGTTGCTTGATTATTCAATAATACGCACTCGTAGGTTTTCTCGTTTGACTTCCGATTAAACCACAATCCTGAAGAGACCTCGATAATGTTGAATATAGTAGTCAAAAAGCTTCTCTAGGAGACTTGGAAAATGTTAGTATGATTTTCAGTACACTTCTATGATTCTATCGAAATCACGATCAACTAGATAGGCCCAACACTATTCTGGATAAATCTGAATAATTTTATTAAAATTATTATTCAGAGATTCAGAGAGAATAGTGAAGGGCATGTGCCTGGTTTCTCTTTCCCTATCATGATTATGATTGTGTGTGTTGTCTCTCTCTGTGAATAAGATTATTATAACTCAAATAACTTTCTAGTTGTATATTTTGCATGATACTCCATACCATTGTACCAATGTGCTAGCTCATTGAGTTTTAACGATGAATATTATAATTTTAATTAAATTTTCGTCAATAAATAAAGTAATACTGTAATTAGATTCAAATAAGGGAAGCGTACCTCTTTATACTCAATAATAAATTTCACCGTTCTTTCGCGAGGCTCATAAATCCAACATTTAACGAAAATCTACCATATTTCATTAATGGGGCACGCAGACGTCAGCCCAGCGTTCAAATTACATTAGCGTGATAGCTGGCTTTATAACTAGGAAGATACGGAATTCCGCCTAATATACGAAAGTGCGTAGTTGAGAATCGCATGACAAAGGTACCGTCAATAACGAAAGGTGGGAAGAGGCGAGGAAATCCGGCAATAAGCATGAACGAAAAAGAGAAACAAATCGAACCAACTTGTGTCCTGCAAACCTAGTTCTGTCGAGTTGTATCAATTTTTCGTGAGGTCTGAGAGATGGCAATTTTGTCAACCAGAGTTTCTGGTGATATGGGTTGTGGTTACAAGCTGTTTTATGGGAGGGGGTTGGTTTGCAAACTTGGAAGGACCACGATAGGCAACAAGCACAACATTGGAATGTTTTTATGGAGAGGAAGCTCTATTGCAAACGGTGGAGAAGTTGTGTAGCATAATACTGAATGCGTTGAAAGCTCAACGTGATACATGGTAGGCGGGTAATGTTTCGTTTTAGTTTCAGCTAAGACAATTCTATTTCTCTTGAGCTAAGTCAAAGCAAAGTTATCTTCTTCTCAATCTATCTTCCAACTCACTTGGATCTTAACCTATACAGATGTTTTTGAAACAGAACGACAAACTTTGTGAGGTGTTTCCTTACATCAAAATAAAGAGAAACGTTCCATTAAACATGGGACCTGAAATTATTTGTTACTGAGATAATGATGGCGAAGGATTTCACTTTATTTTCAAATTTTCAATTCTATCATTTTTCGCGGCCTCTTAAGGGTAGCCTTATTAAGTGATCAAATCTCATGTAAAATTAGCTAAGAAACTCAATGGAACCAGTTAGAAATTTCTAAATAATTTCTAAACTTTCTAAAAAATTTCTAAACTTTCTAAAAAAGCTAATTTTTAAGCTGTTTTATTCTAGAAAAGCTTATTCTACATATGAATTGGTCATTCAAGTATCCTCATAAGGCCACTTCATAATTATGAAACTGACTAAAAAAGTGAAATATTTCACCATCATTACAAAAAAGTACGGAGCATTCTAAAATCCATGTTTTTCTGGAACTTTTTACTTTATCAAGATGTAAGGAAACACCTCCCGTTTGTAGATCTATCTCAAAAACACCCTGTATACCGTATCATAGTAGTAGATATTTCATTAAATTGTCTTTCAGGAGTTTTCCACATGAACAACTTCCAACTTTTGTATCTGATTGAAGAATCACAATCATGATTACTTGATCATGCATGCTGACTGCTGTAAAGTGATTTCAGTCAGTTCAGTCCAGTTATTCAGTTCATTTTATGGTTTACCTTCTACAAGTTCTTTGCTAGTTTATTTTACAACAATAATAAAAATATTTTTTTACAAAAAAAGATAAAAGTTAGGGATAATTGTTTTTGGGAGGTGGCAAATAAGTTTGTACAGAATAAGGACCAATCTTATTGAGTCACATCCAGGATCTAGTCCTGGAGCCAGTTTATTCATGAATTTTGTAAATCGTAAGTCCTGTAAAACGATAATAAACTGGTAGATGACCCACCCTTATATTAAAAACATATCAAAATATAAGCTTTTATACATTTTAGCAACCGTACTGAAATGTAGAAGATTTAAAATAAATTGTGTTGATAAGGATGAACTTTACCGTACACCATCATATAACTTCCTTTAAAATGAAAGGAAGCTATGGCTTTACTAATAACCTACTCGTCATTGGCAAGTGAATGGAAGTTCAATTCAATTCATTTTATTTCAATTTAAACACACATAAAGATACAATGAATAATATAATACAAAATTAGTAAAACATAATAACAGAATAATACATTATTAACAAATTCAACAGTTACTGTGGTGGGGTTTGCTTAAAAAGATGGAGGGGACATACCTAGCCAACTATGGTTTCCCATGTAAAAGGCAGGTAGAAGAAGGTGAAAAAGGAAAGAAGGTAAAATAAAATGAAAACTGAAAAAATTAAGAAACGGGAAAGGTAAGCGAGTTCACTTGATGAAAAAAATAATACTTTTTCCTACAGATGTCCGTAATGGAACAAAAGTTCCATTCTTGAACTAGTAATAATTAGCGTGCGTAAAGTAAAAATTAGTGTGCCTAAAAATTTTTACGCACTCCAGATTTGCAACCTAACAACATGAAATAGTAAGTGTATCAAATGGATGTTCTGTATTTAGAATTCAAAATTAAGGCGGCAGCCCTGGCTGACGACCAAACGGGAGTCGATCAGCTGGTAGCGGCAAGTTGGAATTGCAACCAAAAGGTAGTACCCCGGTCAGACCAAGCAAGACCGTCCGTCTAAATTTTTTAGGTTATTTTATTGTTTATATCAATACCGTGAGTAAGTTACGGGATAAAAGTTCTATTTATTCTCAGAGCTTTTATAATAGTTATGAGATTAGGGTTTTATGTTATGAATACCGTTCATTATTGTTGGTTATAAAACCTGGGCTTGAATTGTTTGAATACGGTAAGATGATTGTCATTTGTTGATCTTGAATGTGGTTCATTTCATACAGTAGTTGACTCAATTTAGGCTATCAGAATTCAGTGGCAAAATACATTATTATGATTTTTTTAATGTGAAAGTAACTTAATACTTTAATACATACAACTTTGAAGAAGACTTAGAAACTTTGAAGCACCATAATTACTGAGATTTTGAAAATACTGTAGGCTAAAATGAAATGACCTCAGATCACATTTACTTGATCTGACTACTTTAACTACCATATATGTAAGTTAATATACAGTATAATGAAAGTGGTTGAAGGCATGATATAGAATTCATAGTAAATGCAACATTCTAATTTAATACTATCATTAAATTACAGCTTCAGTTCAATTCAGTCTCATTGTTGGCTGGTTCAGCTTTGAACCTTGCACTTAATTCATAAAGTAGGATTCTGTTATTCAATGCAGGTGACAGCCGACGACTAAATAATTTTGCATAAAAGCATGATAAAGTCCTAAGAATCATAAGCAATATGATTGTAACCTTGCATAATTTTAACATAGAAGTAGTTAGCTTCTATGCTTAGCTTCTATCTTATGCTTTAGATAGCCTAATCGCTCACAAGTTGCATCAATCAAAAGCCTACCGGCTGGAACTGATGAGATATTTTGTCTCAAGTGATATGAAGCAACAAAATTTTTCCAGAAAGAATAATATACAGTACTTTACATGAAAACCCTCCTTTGGGTGATTGGCTGTCGTTAGTAAAGACAGTCAGTCTTTTCCCATCTCTGGAGGAATAGTAATTGTTGCCTTACACTCTAACTGTTTAACTGCATGTTATTCAGAGGTGTTCTGCACCGCCAATTAGTTGCGGAGACTGGCTTATGGTTGAGAGGATCAACGTGCTAACCAAACGTTACCTCTATCCTGGTTGATGATTATTTGCTTGCTGTATGGTCTGTCCAGCCGGGGGGAATTCTGGCGGGGTGGAGGGGGCGGCTTCGTCTCAGCCAGTGTTGGTTGCGTGGCTGTGAGTTCTGATTGAGAATTTATGGCTTTTGGGCTGGTATTGGCCGTGCTGGAGCCGTTTTCCCGTCGTGCCGGGGTGTCTTCTTGGCTTGGACGGGCGGTATAGTAGAGTGAATTTGAAACTGGCAACCAGCTGGTAGGCCTAGGCCCTTCATGGGCTGTTGAGCCAGACATACATACACATACTTTACATGAAAATATGTTACGGTATTCATAGCACTATTAAGTTATATAGGCTATCATTTCAATGAAAATAAAACCATGAGTTTGATTAATTGTGAACTAGAAGATTCTAAATCCCTTCCAGTCACATTAAATAGTGTTTAAAAAGTCTAATTTGCGCTGAATTCTAGTAAATATGATTATTCAAAGTATGAAAGGGTGTTTTACACTTATCAGTTACCTGGAATATTTCAAGGTCTCAAAAAGTAGTTTATACTGATTTTAGCTCATAACTTACTGGTAAATATTACAGTGAGTATGTATGTATGTATGTCTGGCTCAACAGCCCATGAAGGGCCTAGGCCTACCAGCTGGTTGCCAATTTCAAATTCACTCTACTATACAGCCCGTCCAAGCCAAGAAGACACCCCGGCATGATGGGAAAATGGCCCCAGCCCGTCCAATACCGGCCCAAAAGCCATAAAGTACAGTGAATACAATAATTTATTATTCTATAGTCACTGTGATACATAGAATAGATGAAATGTTTGAATTATATTACTTCATATTACTCAAATGAAAGTAATTATTTGATAATAGATGACATTGGACATTGTAGGCTTCTAAAATTGAAAGTTCTAACTCAAGATTTCCGCCATCTTGGATTTGTAAAAATTGTGAGATGATGGTACTTTACATGATTCTTATATTGATTTCAAAGGCAAAATAAATTGAGGAGATTGCGATGAAAAATACTTGAAATTACACTAAAAAACACATTTGAAACTTTTTCCTACTTTTCACACAGGCCCAATGGTAACTGTAGGAAAAATTTAATGTGTAACTCGAGCATAAAGTATTATTGCTGCACTCGAGAAACGTTTTTCACTCGCCTTCGGTTCGTGAAAAAAACTGTTTCACTCGTGCAGCAATCCTTCACTTTATGCACTAGTTACACAAATAACTATTTTTACTAATAAAAAATCAAAAGTTTCATTTATTGCTAAAGCAGACACAGAGAAAAAAAAGGAAAGGCTCAAGGAATTTATTGTTTTCATTTTCAGCTATTGTTTTCATGCTAGAATTTATGTGATGGGAAAGAGTATTAGTAAATTTTATCAGAGCATCTGATGTACTTTTACCATTCTGGAAACCAAATTGATTGCAGTTGATTATTTTGTGTTTATTCAAAAAAGATACCAATCTTACCTTTATTAGTTTCTCCATATTTTTTGCCAAGTTACTAATAAGACTGATAGGTCTGTAATTACAAGGATTTGAGGGTTCACCTTGTTTAAGTAGGGGTTTTATTCTGGCTACTTTGAAATGCTCAGGAAAAATACCCTCTTCAAAACACCTATTGAAAATGTAAGAAAGCGGTTTAGATATGACCTGGGATATTTTCTTTAATACAATGTTGCTTAGATTATCAATCCCTGGGCTGCAATTGTTATTAGTGCTAGTCGGCCCTATAAAAAATGTGAAGTTTACTTGAGTTAGTTGGTTGTCTGGAAGTGTTAAATCATCGTGGATGATTATGCTTTGAGCCTGCAATTTACCAAAATTTGTGAAATAGTATATTTCGTACCTAGGGCCGAAAATGTGCGTTTACCGGCTCGAAATCGGTTTTCAAGTCCGAGGCCTTAGGCCGAGGACTAGAAAAGATTGAGAGACGGAATATTACATTTTCGACCCGTGGTGTCAAACTTTATTTTTCGGCACACAACATCAATGAAAACAAAACAAAATAAATTATCAGTTAATCAGTTCCAAGAACAGCTAGACCAGTAACCTTATCATGCTATCTTCCCCTATACTGAATTTGTAGTAGGTGTCATCTGCTTGCTATTGGAACTTCGCATCAAAAGTTTATTGATTTAGTGACTGAATATTACTTTATAACTATCAGTGTATTCGATTTTCTTAGTTCAGAAACGTTTGAGCCCAAGATAATTTTTGTAAGGTCATCCTAAATTGTACAATATCAATTCAAAGTTGTTGATTTTCGACAGATATTGGCTAACAGAGGAGCTTTGTCTAGTTGCATTATCAGCCGCTGGATGGCGTTGGCTTACCTGCTAGATGAAGTAACACAGAGTCTGACAACAATAATTTTGTTCATACATGGATTTCACGTTCATCATTATTCAACAGTTAATCAATACAAACGTTTTTAATCTTATCAAAGTTGAAGTATTAGTTATTGAATCAGTTTTCCTTTATTATTCAACTACTGATTAATGTGAAAACTTTCAACGTTCAGTTCTCTTGACAAGGGATCTCACCAATAAAAATAACAGATGAGAGACTACCTTTACATCGAAATACCAATAAGTCGACATTGACTCCCAAAACAGCTGACATTTAATGCAATCAAACCGGGATGCTACCTATTGATCGACTAACCCTTAAATCGACAACGACCTTCAGTCAGCTGACATTCAAGGTTATTTTACCGCCCTAGGGCCGAAAACGGCATTTTCCCGGCGAGTTGCTGGCGACCTCGCCTGAAAACGAGCGTTTTCGGCCTCCGTATAAATCATGTAAAACAGTCCATTTCATACCAGTGTGGCGAAAAAGTTATTAAGGGTCTCCGCATCTAAGTCAGCATTTATGGTTCCCTTGGGACTTTCCCCAATCACTTCATTTATGCATTCCCATAGTTTCAAACTGTTATTATTACAATGACTGATTTTCGTTT
Organism: Sogatella furcifera; assembly: GCA_017141385.1. NCBI lineage: Eukaryota > Metazoa > Arthropoda > Insecta > Hemiptera > Delphacidae > Sogatella > Sogatella furcifera. The sequence continues at coordinate 29,079,635 of CM029551.1, forward strand.
TATAGTAAGTTTCTTTAGTTAGATTTATGATCTTATTTAAACCATTACGATAAGCCTTGTAATAATTTTTGAGATCGTTGTTATTTGGGTCTCTCCTCAATCTGCAATGCAATATGTCTCGCGTTTTTATGGATCGTATAATACCTTCAGTGATCCAAGGCTTTAGGGGACAAAAACTTTCTTATTTTTGAAGTAAAGCAAGAAGCATTAGTTTCATTAGTGCCTTACTTCTAATTTTTGAAGTTGTAATAGGCAAAAAAACATTCAACTCGGTATCAAACAATGAGCATCCTCTGTACAATCAACATTGTGCTAGGACGTCGAGCTTACGGCTTTCCTCTCTACAAACCTGATTGTAGCTGGGTAGGAAGAAGAGTTGAGTCTGTTGAAAAAACCTTTCCCGTTCGACACAAAAAGACCCTGTCTGCTAGGTTTATGGGGAAATACTCCTACGGCTTCCGGGGTCTAGGGGGGGAATGTAGAATTCAAATCGGAAGTCGGCGAAAGAGGGGTAAGTCTGGGTGGAGCGGGAGGGGGGAGGTGTGTTTGGCGCCTAGTACCGTCCAATATTTTTTACCCCCAAAGGGGTGAGTGAGTCTTCAATACTACTTCCCTCACTAGATTCTATAGGGATCGTAGCGTACCTCCAACTCCAAACCGTAGGCCCAGAAAAGAAAATAATTTTTACTGGTTAGCTAGTTTTGTTTACTATCATCACATAATCAAAATTCTTTAATTATTTTATTGTTGGTCTCTTGAGCTCAGAACAGTTTCCAGTCACCCGAGATGAATAATATTAGACTTGGCTCAACAATACCTTTGAAACTGTTCATGTGTTGAATAGAATTTTAATTTTCCTCAAGATTTGATATTAATTTGAGAATATGTTAATACATTCAACACAAATTTGTTTACTCTTGTTATGGAGTCGTATTAAAATTGTATTGAAATTTTTTGAGTTTATTGCAACCACTTGTTGCAATACTTGTACTATTAGTATAGTCTGCCCAAGCAAAGAAGACATTCTGACAAGATGTGAAAATTACTACAGCTCGATCAATATTGGTTCAAAAATTATAAATTTGGTCTCAAATTGTAGGAAACAATCTGATATACAATTTTTCAATAAATTTATAGATTTTGAACAAATATTGACCGAACTGGAGTAATTTTCCATCTTGCCAGGATGTCTTCTTTGCTTGGACAATGGACAGACTATTAATACAGCAGATCGCGTACAGTAGCTTTCCCCGATCAAGAGACCGCCAGAATTTCCCTCTTATCAAAACTCATTAAAATCACAAAAATTCATCGAAATGGAATAATGTCATCTTAAGTGAGGAAGTGCAACGTCATTTTACTGTAGCTCTATTCAATTCTGTGTTTCTATTGCATCTTAAAGTACCTACGTAAGTTTACATTACTAAAAACACGGGCACATGTCGAGCTCAAGATGCAATAGAAACAAGTATGGGCCTAGGTAGTTGTATCTTGTATGGACCAACGCAAATCAAAAATTATTAGCTGGCCATTGTGCAGTGCACTTCTCTATTAGTTACAACTCCGTGCTGCTATTGCATCTTTATTATTAAATCATAATAGGCCTATTTTTATTTTTTATTTTCACTATTGGAACAATATTCCAGTTCTTGATCTCATGCATTGATTACTCATATAAAATATTATTTCTTACATTTTACTTATTTGTACTCATAAATTTGTACTCAGAACCTTTTAACAGTCAACATTTCCAACAGCACTGCATACACTATCCACAGAAAACCAACAATAAAATATCTTGGAATCATACTGGACTCTTTCCTGCGCTGGGACCATCATATAGACAACCTATGTAAAAAGTTGAGAAAGACTATTTACAAGTTCAAAATGCTGAGGACATTGATAGATGAGAAGTGTATGAAGATGGTGTACTATTCCTTAGTCCAGTCTTTGATTACCTATGGGATTGTGGGATGGGGAGGGTCAAACTTCGTTCACCTTGACCCTCTTTTAAAAGTACAAAAACTGATAATGAAAATTATTAAGCAGAAACCACTTCGCTACCCATCAGATCAGCTATACAATGAGTTCGGAGTGATGGATGCAAGACAGCTCTACTCCCTGGAAATCATTTGCAGACTACACAAAAAACCGGAAAACTTTCAATGGAGAAACCACAGCCATAACACAAGAAATAGAAACCTTCTGATCGCAAACGTTGCTAGGAAGGCAACATATCAACGACACTACAACCACCTAGCACCAAAAATCCACAATTTACTTCCTGCACACATCAAGATGATAGAACACCCAAGAAAATTCAAAGCCGTCGTTAAAAAGTGGATTATAACAACTGGAAGACATCACATAGAAAATATTATTTCTAACAGTATGTGAGCTCACTTACCCAAAGTATTCGCACCCCCTTCCAAAATTTACACCTACTCTAGCACATGGGGTTCCCATAGTTGAGTAGGTTAATTTCCAATAAAAATAAATAAAAAATTGAAACTTTATTCTTTAATTCTTTAAACACTAACTGGATTTAAATTTAAATTGTACTCATTACATTTGCTTGCTGTTTTGTTCATTTTTGTTTTTTGTTTGTTTTTTAAGGAAATAAAATTATTATTATTTATTTATTTATAATATTCTGTATACTCATATTCATTTATCATTCTTTTATCAGTTTTTATTTTTACTCATATTCACTTTTCCATTATATTATTTCTTAACTTATTTATTAAGCACTTCGTAATATTGAATCGGAAACAGTTTTTTTTAGAAACAAAGCCTCTCTGTTTCCTTATTACTATAGCTGTATGTATTGTTTGTAGAAATGGTCAATAAATGTTTGATTAACTTAAATAAAATTCGAAAACATTTCAAAGAAATGACCTCGTTACAAATATTTAATCAGACAGACATATCCTATCAATAATCTCACAATAGACTTCTCTTTCTAGACTGATGTCACAAATTAAATCAAGTTTAGTAGAATGGAGAATAAAAATAATTTATGAACGGAGAGACAGTTGATAGTTTTATCGGGGTTAGGTACGTCAGGAAATACAGACAATGTGCATTGCTGCTTGTCATGAACTAGGGCAATACCCATTTCCAATAATTTTTTCTTTATATTATTTTCCTTCCCTCCCTTTTCCTTGACAAACAGCGATCAGAGAACACCTTTTTCCTTTCTACTACCCCTCCGCTACGTCGTTCAGCCTACGAAATATCACCTACAAAACATCAGCTGTCTTCTCGGAATGACAACCTGACCTAACCCAGAAAGTAGTTTCCGTTTTTTACTCTTTTATCCTCTACTCAAACCACTAAATTTCCTTTTCCTTCTATTCTAATCTATTCTCGACCTTTGATATACACTGTCTGGCGCAACCTTAAAATACTTGCATTGTGCGTCGCATTTTATTTATCTTTTATAAAATAACTTACACTTTACATGCGATTTAAATCTAGAGTGAAATCTTGAATCCCATCTTAGCTTATTTTGCATTATTTGAGGCTGCACTGTTTGTGAGTTAACGTGTCCGTGTTACAGGGGAGTTGGTATGTTAAAACCTCACTTGCATTCATTCTGCACATTCCTCCACTTGCATTTTGTAAAAACAAAAGTTATTGCTTTTTCACATGAGATTAAATAGGAGATATATTGAAAGTAGACATGCAAGAAAGATTTTATGAAGAAGATATATCATGTGAGAGAAAGAGCTTGCTAATAGAAGGCACAGTAACCTATTTTCATACAATACAATACAATTATTATTAGCGATTAAAGAAGTCGTCATCTCTCATCATCACCTCTCTTGTGGGTTGTGTGGTAGAGAGGACCAAGAGTCCTAACTCCGCCCTTAATAAAGGCAATTTATTCATCTACCTATCTCTCTCCTTACCAACGCATATGATTAAAGCACATGTGGGCATCACCAACAGAAAAATATTATTAGTAAACTACCTACTCATTTTACATAGAGAGTAGGCCTCATCATTCACAAATTATAGTCTGAACACAAGTATGATATTAGGTATTCGTTGAATTTAATTTTGATTTTCAGCTGTTTTTAAATAACAAAATCAGTGTCAGACAGTGGACAATGAATAGAATTCATCAACAATCACACAGATTTTAGGATCAGTGTATGCTTGCTTGGTCGTACCTGCACCTGCGCCCTGAGTAGGCTATCATCATTGTTGAAGATAATTTTCTTATTCCGACACCGAAATGTGAATGATCTGATGGTTTTTCATATGAAATTCATACAAAATGTATTGTCAAATGTATCTTTACCATGCAATATACAATATATTGCTTACAATATAATACCTATACCGCTATTCCTATACAAAAAGGTCCCATCTACTATATTTCTCCTAACTTCATATAAATGTTAAGTGGAATAAATCTTCACTAGCTTGTCTACATACAAAATTATCAAGCTTCCAACAATATTGTGAGAGTTGTAACTGAGATCCCAACCCTTCCACTTTAAAAAGAACCAAAACCATTAAACTCCCCTCATCCTACAAGTATAGTCTGTCCAAGCAAAGGAGACACTCTGGCAAGATGGGGAAATGACTACAGGTCGGTCAATATTGGTTTAAAAATGATAAATTTGGTCTTAAATTGTACATCAAAATGTTTCCTACAATTTGAGAAGAAATTGATAATTTTTGAACCAATATTGACCGAACTGGAGTAATGTTTCCATCTTACCAGTATGTCTTCTCTGCTTGGACAGACTATAGGAGTCCATTATTTTATCTCTTTTCAAACTCCAGGCTCAACAGAGCACATAGCTTTGCGCTAAGCTCTATAATAACATCAGTATCACGCCTTGCTCTATTTGCTTTGCTAAACTTTATTGCCATGTGAAACGATCAGAGCAGGCAGAGACCGATTGAACGAAAGATAGGAGGAAACTACGTTTGGCTATAGTATGGGGGAGGGTGCTGGTAGGTGAAGGGAGTATAAGCAGAATGATGTTTATTTTGAAACGAAATATTGCTCTGCTAAACGAAACGAACTAGGGAGAGGGGGTGGAAGGGGTGGAGAGAGAAGAGATTGATAGTTTCAAGCGTCGATCACGTTATAAGCTAAACTATTGCTTTTCGTGTGGTGGAGAAGGGTTGGATGAAACGGTTCATGAGGGGAAAAGAAGCGGGAAATATACTGTAGTGAGAGCGGTATAGTATGCAAAACTATATACCTAAGGAAAAATACATACAGAGTGCATCACAAAAGCGTCTTACACCAGTATCTAGAGATTACAAAAATTTAGTAAAAAATATAGCTTTTATCAACAATTTTTAATGTTCACTTTGTTATTAGGGCAACTAATTATATTGAATCAATAAGTAATCAAAATACCCTTAAAATGAGTTTATAAGGTAGGTTTCATCTTTTTTAGAATTCTATTCTATCTGCGATTTGGGTTGAATGTATATCCTAATAATGAAATTAGATATAAAACTTTAAATAATTAAAATCAAAGTACCCTTTTTCAAATATTTTTACTTTACACTACATGTTTCGGTGATGTAGTTATTTTTAAGTGTATTTACACTGCTTTAAGGGGATTACATAAAAATAGTCAGGAGGTGACAGGTATGGTGATCCAGGAGGCCACTACACATCACCACAAAATGAGGCAATTACATCAACTCAAATAAGGCACCCGTGATGCCATTTAATAAAACAGAAGAAGTGAGCTAGCATGTGGAATGTCAAGAAGACTATTTAATTTAATGGAAGGAAATAGAAGAGATGGAAGTAAAGAAGAAAAAATATTGAACAAATAAGCTTCTATGGAGTTGGAGAAGTAAAGAGAATGTATACTTTGAAACGAACTAACAACGAAAGAGGCTATAATAATATAATACTGTGTGGAGCTGATAGTTCATGCACCAACCACAGCAACAAATTCAGTCTTTAGCTTTAACCTATCGATTGTCCATGACATGGAATGATATTGTTGTTTCCAGGTCAAAAAGTTAGAGCTTGCCAGTCAGACAGACTCGCGGAATCCGGGAAACTCAATAAACTCGGATGGGGAGCAGGAAGGAAAAAGAAGGAAAAAAGAAAGAATGAGGAAAAATTTAGCGGCACCCCATTTTTGTTGACTGCAGTGAAATAACCGCACGCACTTTTTCACAGCTATTGCTCCATTAATAATATAACTGCATTAAACTCTGATCAGAGGTTTTCTTCTATCAATAAGTCACTGTTCTTCATGCCAATATATACTTCACATTTTCACTATTACACTCTTACATTTTTCAATTCATTACAATGCACTCATTACTAATTTTCATCATTATGATGTAATAATAATAATATTATTATTATTATTATAAAATTAATATAAAAAACAAGTTAGTTATGCATCTAACAGTTGAAATATATCATTATGCATTCATTTACACAGGCTTCTGTGATAATTTATACTTCATTTGTTGAATGCTATGGTTTCTTTTGTATTCCATACACTACCGATGGTGGTCATCATCCAACAAAAAATAGCAACATACATCACAGAAACAGTAGAAAAATGTATTACCTTAACAAATTCTACACGAAATTGAATGTTGATTGATGGAATTCATGTCTATAAATTTGATTCAATTGTAGTACTATTGTTAGGACCATGTTACTGTATCCTTTAAAGAGCCGCATGATCAAAATTAAATTTATTGATTGTCAAATTATTGCCTGAAATAATACATGAATATTAAATCATGATGCGATATGTTTATTAAATTTATTATTACAGTCACGAATTATTCTGATACAGAAACAAACAACTATTATAATAAAATGAATAATTGGAGTTGATAGAGCATTGATAATCACAATTAGTATTAATTAATTCTTTCCCTGGTGATAAATTTGTCTATTTGAAATATCAGTCTGAAATACAAATCATTTGCTGCGACTTGCGAGGAACATGATAAACGTTTCAACTTCTCCATACTTCACTCGCATGATTTTGACAAAAGTTTATGAAAGACATTGAATGTAGGTATTGTCACTTCTTGCTTATGGATGCATTTTCATTTTTTCAGTTTCTTTACATTATCTGTAGGCTATATTTTCCACTGCTGGAGTAGCATAATACATACCGTACTAATAATACATGAGGTCTATATTCAAATGCCACTTTGAAGTCTGAATCGAATCCGTATTCAGAGTTGAATTCATTTGACAATTTGCTGTGACTTCAATGACTATTACTTTTCTCATATTATAAGATATAATAATAGGCTATAAATAGTATCTATGATTAGTGTCAAAACACGTCAAATTTCCAAGTGGAATTGATAAACGTTACTATTTATACCAAACTTTTATCTGGTAATCTTAGGATTGAAAGGCTATAGTGATTTCATTGCTCTTATTAGTAGCCTACTGACCAATGTGTATTGACTTCATATTTCCTTCTTATAATTTGCTAAACTTTATTTTCCCAGCTCACATGAATCTTAATAGGAGTAGATTAAGTAGCATTGGAAAAATACCTAATAACTTAAATGATATTTTTCATGATATTAATTATTATTCTAATAACGTTGAACATGAATAAAATTATTTTAAAAAATCAGAATAGCATAACATAGGCTTACTAATGCATACGATATTCAATCATAACATTTAATAATATCATTTTGTTTGAATTGTATAGTGTTGTGATATTGTATATGAAATAAGATAAGAATCTTATTAGGCTTTTAAACTGAAGATCTAATGATAAAACTTATAATGCTGTATAAAAAACAAGGAATCACCACATATATTATTGCAATACGGTACCTAATTTGAATCATGCTATTAGAGCGATAGAAATGAAAGCGAGCCTTCAATTATTTGAATAGAACTAAAGCTTCGCCCTTATCTTACAGGTACCTACTACAAGTGCAGCGATTGATTATCGGCTTTTCAAGGGCCAGGTGTAAGTTAAAAAAAAACAAATTGTGTGGTATCGTCTTGAGAAGGGAGCATAGTATGACTCACCGATGTTTGGAGCTGGAATGAGCACGTGATCAAAGTAGCGGAGTCAGCATTAAAGGAGGAGAGGACTCGCGAAGTGAGTGCGGAGGGTCATCGGCCGTCACTGAGTCACTGATGCCTCACCAAAGTCACAACCAACAAAGTTACAATTTCCTTGACGACCAGACCCCCACCCATCCACCGGTTTAATCAACTTTCTTTGAACCCCTACTTATTCTGTCGTAGAACAGCCCCCCTTGAATCTAGTAAAGAATGGCATACCTACTTTCCTGTTTGTTTTTTATTCGCTGTAACTAAATTGCTTTTTTCGCAGATTCTAACTAAAACTGACGCTTGGAGACTAATAAATAACTGTTATTGATCCTCAGCTCTGTCAGGACAATCGGCAAGTGGTCTATGAGAGCATAACGAGTTAAAAGTGAGCTCAAAATTCCCTCATGCAGAATCCTTCAAAACTGTACTATAAACAGCAGCTGAGCATTATTAACACATATTTACACAGGGCCGTTCAAAGACTTGTTCTAGTGTAAGAAAGCAAGATTTCGGCGCCCTCCTTCATCTTTTCGGTCAACTCTTCTTTTCTTACTTTTAAGTAAATTGAATATAGCCTACAGTGTTCCAGGAGGGATCTGACATACTTTCATCCGGATGATTTTTCGCACTATAAAAGCTCCATTACATCAAACATCCCCATAGAAAATCGTTGTTTTTTATTCTAGCAAAATAACAAATGGTAGAAGATAGTACTTTTTTCATAAAACTTTTGTCATAATTTTTTATCTTTTAGGGGCTTCATGGAGGTAGCAGAATGATTTTCTCTCAAGCAAAATTAGCTGAGAGATGTAAAATGTTGTTGAAATTTTTGCAAACTCATTTGTTTCTGATAACTTATCATAGCGAAAATTGGAAAACCCTTTAGAAGGGAAGCAAAACTCGATATTTAATCGTATTCTAGTATTGTTATTGTTATTGTGCCCACCTCGGATTTTTTGCATTTCTAAATCTAAAATAGCATTTCTGAGAAAATTTTATTGTATGTTTTTATGATACAGATTTAAGTTTTATACAAAATCTTTTGAACACCACTGCTGTAGTTGACCAGGGGGTAATTGAAAAAAAATTTGTTTGAGATAATGTTTTAGAGCTCATTTTCAAAAATAAATATACAGTAGGCTACCGGTAGGTAAATGAATGAAATGAATTAAATAGAATCAACTCAATACCCTATTTAAAATTTGTTGGTTGGGTCCGTACCTTTATCTGCCTTCACATCTAATTTGTGTCGTTACTGATATTTTTCTGATGTGGTTTTTATTTTGTGGTGTTGTTTGAGTTGTTGATACTGTTAATGGTGTTGTTGGAATCATTGGTGGTGTTGAATCGTTCCTTAGGAGGACAATTATTGATTTATAATAGAATAGAAGGCCATCATCTTCATGCGTAAGTAGGCTACCTAATAAGTAGCTATATAGTAGGCGGGTAATAATTAAAGTAGCTATGACAGTTTTTTTACAAAAGATAATTTTAAAATATAATAATTAAATTAACAAACGAAGAAATTCAGACAATCATGAAAGAATAATAGGAAAAATAATTAATTGCAGGGAAAAGAGACCCAACAATGAACAATGAAGCATAAAAGCGTTTAATTGCTCCTATCTACTTTGAACTTTGATGCGCCCTTTTTTTATTGTTAGAAATGTATAAATCTAATGTATGAATGAATATAAGTTGAAAGTGTGTTTTCACTCAGAATTTATATAGCATGATGCTGAATTAGTACATTCTTGGGGACTTTAATGCATTAATATTATATTACAGTAACATTATCTCTAATTCATAATAAATCAATATCCTCACATAAATTCAAATTTCGCTTTCTTTGGCGCCTTCAAAGTCAACTGAGTGAAAGACGAAAATACAGACGATTAAAATTATATTTGAATAAAAATTCATTTTCAAATGTATGAGAGCATTTTTTAGGAATATCGATGATATAATCATATGATTAAATCATGATAAAGAATTCATCAATTCAATCGATATTACATTTTTTGACATTGTTTACACAATTAGCCTGTCAGGTTGGTAGCTTGCATGGTTCTCCTCCATCCATCTTGTTTTGTAGACTATCAATGTTGATAATCTATGTTTGTGTATGAGTGAATAGTTATTTGTATTAACCTATTTTATGTATTTAAATTTATGATTGTGAATAATTCATTATGACTTGGGGGTTTGTGACGTGTGGACCCAACGAGGCGTTGGTTGTATCAGGTTTGTAAAATTCTCAGAATTGTTTATCTCTGAAACCCTTTCATGGATTAGCGAACTCTTTTCCTTGTTCTGTCTATTATCAGGATAATTAGCTAATGATTTGGTAATATTCACCCATACCCAAGTGATTTCCACCTTAGAAGTTCGAAATTTTACTATTCTACCATATTTCAGTTGAATGAAGCTGATTTGAAGTTTAAAATTCATGATTGCCGGGCTATCCTAGCTTATCATCTTATCTAATTTCTAGCCTATGGCAGAATCATATTCATATGATTATTGTTGAATACTTGACTCTCGTCAACAGCAATTACATTTAAGCTCTCTGTTCTGAAATATATAACCCTTGATAAATATTGTTATCATCATCAATAAATTCAAAGTTGTATCCTTAAGTTATGGGAGCCATTCAGTAGTCAGGTTATCTTACGTTAACTGCAGCCTAGCTGCCCATCACCCATCTTCTAATGTCTTTTATGAATCTCCATAATAGTATGGGCAGATGATACAGATTTTTTCCTAATACCAAGCGAGCTGTTTAAAGTTGGTTATGGGGTGTAATATTGTTAACATGAATATGCCTAACTTAATCTGAGATAGGTTACTGCTTAGCTTATTCATGATTGCATAACACCAAACAATCTGATCCAATATAGGCCACATGTAAGAAAGCTAGAATTTAGATTTTGGGGCTGAATCATAGCATTTGAAAGGGTTATTTAATTAAACTATTTTTATTGTAAGTCAAGCTGATAACAGTTCAGGATGACAGTAGAGGAAAGTAGATGGAAATTGGAAAGCTTGACAAAAATTTTTGGAACTAGGCCTCACTCACTAGGGCTAAAAGTAATGCCAATTTGTTCAGAATTCTAGGCTAACCTAGATGAAAACTATACATTCGATAATAATTAAACAGTATAACTTAATTACGGTAGGCTACCTACTCTTAGTATCCAGCATAGGCAAAAGCCATTGAGATTCTGGCTGTAAATATATGTGAAGGAGATATTTATATGACTATAATGTAAAACACATAGAAGGATTAAAAATGAGGCTTTTTTAGGAACTAGCTAAGCTATTGATTTATTATTATGGAATCTACAATGTTTTCAAACTATTCAACCAACTTGTAAGATCTCACTTAACTAGAAATTTGCCACTAAGACCAATTTTCCCAAGTTGACTCCTTTCTAAAAGAAATTAATAAAGGCTAATTCATTTTTTCATTTCAGGATGCTGTTACACCAAGCCACTTCTGGTTCCTGGAGGAAGAGCTTTTGTTTGGCCAACCATACAATGTGTTCAGAGGTGAGTTGAATTTTCAATACAATAACTTATTCTAAAGTCTTTCTGGTCATGAAGTATAAATATAGCCTACAAATTTTCTTAAAGAGAATCACTTATTACTCGAAATCAATAACATGGATCAGTTGTTTTATAAAAATCGCATAATCAATCAGTATGAATGTTTATTATATCCCCCCCCACTAAGTGTTCATTGTCTTCAAGAAAATTGTATCTAGCTACAATATCAATGTACTTCTTACTTGTAATTTGGCCAAGTATGTTTTGTTACTTGGTCTAATATGTTTTCTTAATTCTCATATTATTATGACTCATGCCACAGAATTTAATAGTATAAATTAATAACTTATATATCTATATCTATATATCCTATTATATTAAACGAGTAATTTCTGTATGTATGTATGTTTGTATGTTTATATAACCACGGATTTAGAAAACGGCTCTAATGCTCTCCTCGAAATAAGAAATGTGATGGAAAAATGAGATTGCACAAGGTCTCATGTCCAGGGAAACTCTCTGGCAGGATTAATAATTGAATTGAATATTCCTTCAGTAACAGTCCCAAATACTCCGTATAACGGCTGTTATCGTTAGCAGACCAAAGCTATCTAGCGGGAGCAACCTCCTTGAGCGTGAGTGAATGGATTTACATTCAAGACTAGAACACATGTTGATGTCAAAAAGAACTGTGAGAGGTGATCAATTTTGATTTTTTTTACAATAGCACATTTATGTAATTCGACAGTTCAGCCGCAGCTTCAGAGCGAAACTTGGTACCAGATATTTCAAGTTACGTGTATAAATCCAGTTGAAATCAATTTAATTTCTTTTACATGAATCAATACAGTACCTACCGAAATTGAATCAACTTACTCTTGCTGTTGAATCATTAATACAATAATTAATGTGATTTATGTTTTTCAGGATATCACTGAACACAATGACTCTTCAAGTAGACAGCCCAACAGTTTATACAAGCCAGGGTGTTCCCATATCAGTTACTGGAATAGCACAGGTGATTACTTAGCATTTTTTTCTCTTGTTTTGCTCTTCTAAGTTTTTGGTTATTGCGTGTTTTCTGAAGCCGATTGAGTCCTCGATGCTACTAAAGTATTATAATCATCCTTTTGAGCATTATTTCAATCGTACGCATATTTTTCCAGCCTTACAATCTCTTCTGATTCTGAACCTATCTCTGTAAACATCGCATGACATGTCAGTGGTAGAAAAATCCGGTAAAGACGTATGTTTCTCTATTTTTTTAGGTGAAAATCCAGGGTCAAAATGAAGAGATGCTGTTAGCAGCTTGTGAACAGTTTCTGGGCAAATCAGATGCTGAAATACAAAATATCGCCTTAGTTACACTAGAAGGACACCAGAGGGCGATCATGGGCAGTATGACAGTCGAGGTATGCGTGAACGGTGTTTATTCTTGGTCTTGTCTTCACCATCGATAAACAGTAATATTACAATAATTAAATATTGAGATTAGCCTCGTTCATAAATAATCTCTTCCAGGAAACAATGAAATGAGATTCAGTGAAATCTTAATTGGGAGCATAAAACATGAGCTTTATTGCATCATGACGTTGATATGGTACTTTATTTTCTTGAAACACTTATTATATGGTCAAGTATAGAAATATTTGTGTTTGAAATTCAACTGTAGCACTTGAATTTTTTCAAATTGGCATTTAGCATTTTTCAAATTGAAAATATTGGTCTACCTATCAAGTCTCTATCCCAAGAGAATGATCATTGATACAGAATTGTAGTTTTATAGTATGAATAATAATTGAACGGTTAATAGTTGATCTCAATTGATTTACAGTATACCAATAAATAAAGTAAGTATCAATGATAGATTTGAAAATACTACTTTTAATGTTATTCTTATTTATTTATTTTCTTTTACAGTTATCTATGTACACGAGTTCAATCTATTACTAGATTCTAATATAAGTTCCAGTCTACCATTTTCTCAATTGAGTTTAGAATCCGTGTCCAAATAAACCTGTCTGTAAATTCTGAAACTCAATGACTTTATATATTTTTAGGAAATCTACAAGGATCGGAAAAAGTTCAGCAAACAAGTGTTTGAAGTGGCATCTTCCGATCTGGTCAACATGGGCATTACTGTAGTGTCTTACACACTGAAGGACATCAGGGATGAGGAGGTCAGTAAAACACTATTATTCATTTTAAACACTATTATTTTTTCATCCTTGAAAACTTTTGTGAGATATTCTCATCGTGATAGAACTTGAGATAGAACTCATTTTAAGTCATCCTTGAGAATAATCCCTTTGCAAATTTGGTGTGAGACCATGTTTGATGTTGTATCACCCAGAAGTGTTTTTAGCAAGCTTGTTTGTTTATTTTTATTAGCAAAAATCATTTTAATTATGATGTGTGATTATTATTCATTATTTTACAATCAAACTCTTAATAGACAAGAGGTTTGTACAGACAAAGTCTCCACAACTTGAAAATTTATTCAAAGTTCAATATCGGAAATCTAGGAACATGGTATTTCATTAACTATAATAATGTAAAATCTGTGAAAAGTAAGTTATTCGAGTTCACCAAATTGAACCAAGTAGATGTTTTAGAAAGGTTCATAATCAATCAAGGTGTTGCAGGTTTTCAGTTGAAATGAATTTAATGAATGTGACTTCACGAATAATAATTGAACGTAATGAATAATAATTGAACGAAAATAATTTTATCGGACATTTTGAAAACTCCTCGCATTGCGAGAATTGAGAAAATGGGAAAATGGCTGATGAATAATTGATAACACTACATAATTATTAAATCAATCTTGTTAAGGTGATAGTGCTACTCTAATCAGTTGAATTCTGCAATAATCCAATTTTCTGTTACAAATGGATTGAATTGAACACAATAGGCTAAGTAAAGTTATACTCGATACTACATGTGATAAATTTCATAACAAAATTCATTATTAGGATTTCAATAAGTTTTTTTAGTTGTAAGAAAACATTCAGTGATGTATTTTGTTTCCATGTTCTGAACGGAAATATAAAGGGAGCTAAGGTATGTTGTTTTTGCGAAAATTGATGTTTTGTCACTGTCGCACGATGCTTTCTGTTGAACTTTTGTGTCTTAGTGTTTCAAAAAACCATATTCAGATTCATTACACTTTATGTGTGATTTTATCAACGTTTTTAAAATTCTTCGTTTCAAAAATTTTTAATTTCCAATCCAAGTCATTTTATTTTAAAATAAGATAAAAGAAACACGATTATGCATGTTAGATCTCGTTCTATTCAGCATGCTAAATCGAAGGATGCCACGACCAGAAAAGTAAGTGTTCTTTGTAGGATTTTTAGTTGCTTTGATTTGTAAAAAATCTATAATCCCTCTCTTTCAATTCCCCTTATTTCAATCTCAGCAAATACCAGTGTTATCAATTGTTTTGGATTGGAATATAGGCCTATATTTTGTTATGTTTTTTCCAATTTCATTCTACATGTATAATACACCTAGAAAAACAAAAATATCTGAATAAGTTATTCGATTCCTGTTGGGTTGTTCCTATCCTTTTCGATTAAAAATATTGTAGGCATAAAACTACTTGTTACTGTTGGTGTTGTGCTGATAAACCTGTTTTATCGTGAGTAAATGTGTGTTGAAAGTAAATGTTTGGACAACAAGCTAGTTACAAGAAAATTCAAGGATTTCATAGTCTACAAAAGCTGCAAATATTTCACGAGAAACATTTTTTCCAGATTAAATTGTATGATAGAACCCCCGAGTAACCTGAGCATAGTAAGCTTCCCTATTTCAAGTTGTAACTAACTCACTTTGGTGGCTGAACATACTATTCCGTTTCTTGTGATTAGTGTCTGCTTATTATTGCACTCTCATTATTAAGAGTGGGTGGTAGTGGACGGCAAACTGCCGAACGGCAAAATCAAGCCCCATAAGAACAATGTAATTTTTATCAATCTCTTGGAGCAGATATTGCCTCTATTTATGGACAGAATTTCACGTTCTTTATGTCATTGGAAAGAGAATTTGATTCTCCAGGGGCGTTACGTTTTACTTTTTCGATTTTTAGATTATTTTAATAATTACAGTTCAATACTTTTTTAGGTAATTAATTATGCGATAATTATTAAAATGAACTAAAAATCGAAAAAGTGAAAAGTAACGCCCCTGGAGAATTAAATTCTCTTTCCAATGTCGTAAAGAACGTGAAATTCTGTCCATAAATAGAGGCAATATCTGCTCCAAGAGATTGATAAAAATTACATTGTTCTTATGGGGCTTGATTTTGCCGTTCGGCAGTTTGCCGTCCACTACCACCCACTCTTAATATTTCAGCATGGTTTTGATCACTTTCTATCATAGGTTGGGTATCACATTGAAGTACATCCCTATTCCATCAAATTGCTTTTCAACCATTTATTTTATATTTGCTGTAGTTCCTGGTCTGTGTAGTTTAGAATTAATCGGTATTGCACTGTTACACAAGTTTTTCTGTATCATCACATAGGTACTTTCTTTTTCCACATGTATTGTAGAGTATTTACTTTTAGCTTTTAATGATTGATTTCCACCAAGTAATAATTTTGCATCAAGCGATTTCCTTCATTTTTTAGTTAGAAAATCGTAGTTGTGAATTCATACGTATTACATAACCACCCAGTAAAAGCTTCATTATAATTTTTCTGGTGTTTCGAAGCACAACTGACTTATCATTATTTATTATTATAGAGGAATAATAGTGGAGTAAATCACTCA
Source organism: Sogatella furcifera (assembly GCA_017141385.1). NCBI lineage: Eukaryota > Metazoa > Arthropoda > Insecta > Hemiptera > Delphacidae > Sogatella > Sogatella furcifera. The sequence continues at coordinate 29,096,019 of CM029551.1, forward strand.
CGCCTGGGCTATGAGATGACAGACACATTTTAACAATCGCCAGTAGCGAAATATTTTAGTATTAAATGGAACCTCCTGGAACCATCAGCAGTCTAAATGGGAAGGCGACATTTTGTACCAACGACATTTTGTGACACTTTTAGTAGTATATAAAAATGGTACTTAATGTCGTTGCACGCACTCGACAGATTGTGGCGTTTGGTACACAATGTCGTTTGTATAATATGTCGGGACGTGTAGAACTATAGAAAATGGAACTATAGAATGTCATTGCGTGAACCCGACAGATTATGATAACTCAGGAATGTGGTACATTCTGTCGGATAGTGTAAGAATTTAAAATGGAACATTATGTCGACTCCAGAATGCACTCTGAGATCTCAGAGCCTATTGCATTGGAGGAACGAATTATTGTGAATTTTGGACAAAGGAAGATTAGACATACTAACAAAGAAGAGAGTCGTACTTTTGAATTGTCTGGCTACTTTTGAATCATTTTTTTGGTAAAAATGACTTCTTAGCTTGATAAACTAAATGAGAATGTCTAATTGTTGTATCAAATTATTGTTTATATCAATGATCATGACAGAGGATGAATTGTTTTCAATACAGTGTTATGAGAATAGAAGGGTTGAGAAGTTATCATACATTTTTTGTATTTAATTTCCAGAATCAAAAAAATTTGACTACTCAATTCAAACAAATTTTCATTTTCATTGCTAAGTTTGATGAATCCATGAAGCGAATCTCTTAACAAATTAACTTGCTTTTTTCAAAAAATTTTTCATTTCCACTGCCAAGTTTGATGTGTCTATCAAGTTAATGCAAATTTGCTAGCTTGAAGCAATTTTCAATTTTCACTGCCAAGTTTGATTATAACTATAGGAATCTTTCTTTTCTACATGAAATTGTAAGTAATTATAAGTAAAGAATTGTACATTTTTATTATTGCGATTGTAAATAATCATAAGAAACATAATTATAATTTATGATTGCATATCAGTTCTCGAAAGGTTATTCATTACTCTTACGTTCTATTTTCTACTTTTTTGCACATTTCAAATTTCTGATCTGTTATTGTTGCAGGGCTACTTGAAAAGTTTGGGTATGGCGAGAACGGCCGAAGTGAAACGAGATGCAAGAATAGGCGAGGCAGAAGCCAGAAGAGACGCCAGAATAAAGGAGGCAATAGCCGAAGAAGAGCAAATGGCATCCAGGTACACTATTTTATAGTTATCTTTATTTTGTTCTCTACAATAAATTCATTCTTCATTTGAAACTATTTTCTTCAATGTAATTCATCTCAAATTCAATTCTATAAATTTTATCTCATGTAGTGATTCAATAATTATATAAAACTTATAATTTCATAAAACTTACAAGCTTGTATTTCCCAAGTAAAAAAAGAACTTATAAAACACTGGATTTTTGAGTTCAGTTCATGAATCCAAGCCGTACAGTACACAAAGTGAAGTTATTATATCAATTGAAACAGAAAAATTACTACAATTTGCTATCTGGAAACAAGTAGTTAATCAATCTTTTTTATCAGTTCAACTTATAAAATACTCAAGCTTTGTTGGAATAGTTTCAGAGTTTTTAATTATTATTGATAAATTCCATTAGCATATTATTTTTAAAATGGTGGCAATTGATGAGCTATTGTTATAAGTTTTCTAAGTTCTTGGGAAAATCTTGTTCTTGAGAAAAACAAGCCGGTAACTTCTATGAAACATTCTTCTTACGTAAGAATATTTTCAAAGAACTATGAAAATTTATTCAATCCAGAACAGCAATTTGCATTATTGAGTAGCATACTATAAGTTGAATTAAATAATGCAATTATGCAAATTATTTTAGTTCATTGAAGATCCTATGTTTATCTTTGTATTGGTCTATTGTTTTCTGTGTTTGTAGATATTTGAACGATACCGAAATAGCAAAAGCACAGCGAGATTTTGAGCTAAAGAAAGCTGCTTACGATATGGAGGTCCAAACAAAGGTAAACTATCACTTTTTGTAACTATCTAAACAACTTATTAATTTTTAAACATTCTCATCTTAAATTGGTTTCACCCAGGTGTTTCGCAATCTTAGTTGGCCTACCTAGTTTATTGGGTTGTCTAAACATTTCAAACAAATTTCTGTTCAAATTTTTTTACCATAAATTTCAATTTTCAACTTGAATCAATTAGCCTAATAATAATAATTTATTCGATCAAACCTGCAGCCAGTGATAAATTTGTAGAAAAATTGAAGGTTCCTGTACGGAGGGGGGTCCGCAGGTCCTCCCCCGGACCAAAAAATCCTCAAAACTTGTATTTAGAGTGAATTTAAAGCCTAAAGTTGTGTATAATTACCATAATTTTTCCATATTTCAAATAAAATGTTATAATTATTTACTTTCCCTCTCAGAGGTACCGGTACGGCAAAAGGAAAATATATGTAATAGAAATGAAAAAAATTCATATCTATTATTATACATTTGGATTTTAAGTTATTACCAATAACAATACATTTATATTACAATATAATATTGTAATCATTCAGTGTCAAAGTGAACAACTTATACAGTAACTTGATATAATTTTCTTTTTCAAAAACAGCTGAGATATTTTGAACTACTAGTACTGTTTGGTCAAGGATTATTTTGATCCAAATATTAAATCCAGGAACTGAGCAACCAAGCGTTATTATATTTAGTGCATAAATGAATGAATGTTTGTGTGTTGATAGAAAGCGGAAGCGGAAATGGCGTACGAGCTGCAGGCGGCTAAGACGAAGCAGCGCATCAAAGAGGAGCAGATGCAGATCAAGGTGGTGGAGCGCACACAGCAGATCGCCGTCCAGGACCAGGAGATACAGCGCAGGCAGCGCGAACTGGATGCCACCATACGACGGCCGGCTGAAGCCGAAAAGTACAGGTAAAAACCTATTTAACACTCTTGTTAACTATTGTGTCAGTGTAGTGTGAATAGTATAATAACAGTATGTATCCTAAAAGCAATTTGAATTTGAAAACAAATTGAGTGTTTAACAAATGTTTTTATTACAATTTCAAAATTCCCCTGATTAGGTGTGCAGTGGATGCTTACATACTTTAATCTATAGAGACTGTATAATCATAGTGAGATCATTGGTAAGACGTTCCTTAACAAAAAAGTTGAAGTGATATGTTTTCACGCCAGCCGCCATCATTTTGCCAAAGGTTTGAATTTTGATGTGGAATTACAGACAATTTTGAACTTATTTAATAACTTTTTTATAGAAAAATAATACAAAATACTTTTTTAAACATTTTAAATAGTATCTTCACTTATTATTTTTCTTTAAACGCTTAGAAATTACAAAAACCAATACTAGCAAAAACAACTTTGCTGTTAAAAGTGAATATCTCAACGTAACATGTGGGTGGGTATCATTTTAATGTTAACGTGATGGGGCTTGACAAAAATATTTATGGTGGATTTGAGTGATCTAACCAATCAAAAGTGAGACATTCAATTTCCACACTATGATCATACAGTCTCTATACTTTAATCTCTCTAAGGTTGAGTGTAAGAAATGAACTGTGAGTCCTAACTTCGCTTTTTTAAGAAGTCAATAACTTGAATAACAAATCTCGTACAATTCGGCCGACTTGCATTCGCTATTATCAATGTGTAAACAAGGCGTTGTTGTGATGAAAATTTTAATTTTGCGTAGATTGGAGAAGCTGGCTGAGGCGAACCGTAAGCGAGTGGTGATGGAGGCAGAGGCCGAGGCGGAGTCAGTGCGCGTGCGAGGCGAGGCGGAGGCGTTCGCTGTGGAGGCCAAGGCGCGTGCAGAGGCCGAACAGATGTTGAAGAAGGCCGAGGCCTGGCGTGAGTACCACGACGCTGCTGTCATCGATATGCTGCTCGAGACTCTGCCTAAGGTAGGAATTCATTCTATTTTGCATTTATTCATTAATTTTATTTTTATAATTTATCAACGCATCTAAAAATTTATTAGAGCTCAAATATTTAAAAAAATATTAAAAAATTAAGCGGACGCCGCTTTTTTAAACAGATTAGGTTTTGGAACTCACCATATCAATATCTCCTCTTAAACACACATAGTGAACTTCACATTCAGCCAACATATATATAATGGACTCCTGTTTTTGACAGCAATTTATTATGTTAGTAGGATACAGAGGATTCCACATATTTGTAATGTTATGTTACTGAAGGGACGGATTCAAGGATCCAAAGATTCAAAGATCCTCACACGTCAACCAAATCTTATTGTGTGTCACAAGTTCGTTAGTTGGTCAATCCAATAACTGTCCTTTACAAGATCCAATAGTCTTTTCCCTAGACTAGCGTCCCATTCATCAACTGGTTGCTTTCAGTCAAACAGAGCCCTTCTCCTTGCCCCTATTCTCTCGAAATCCAGTATGATATGCTTGGCAGCCTCTTCCGATCGATTGCAAACCCTACACATCTGACTTTCATTTCCAAGTCCAATTGTGTGGAGAGGTTTCCTTAGTGATCCATAGAAGCCTTCTCAATGAAATAGCCTCTGCATAAAAATGCAACGGAACCTCCTGTGCTCCTGAAGCAACCATTTCAGATTGAGGAACCTGCCCTGATGGAGCATATCCCGATGGGTTTGAGGGCAAGGCAACTTGAAAGGTAACTTCTGGAGTTACCTTGGGGTTTGGTTTTGAATTGTGGTAATTTATGTGTTCTCGACCCCTATTAGTCGCCTCTTACTATCAAGCATGGGATACTGTGGGCGTATTCTCATCTGCCCAACCCCCCCCCCCCCAACCCAGAGGGGATTCTACAGAGGCGGATTACCGGTAAATTTTAATGCAAAACGTATGTTTGTTTCAGATTGCAGCGGAGGTGGCGGCGCCACTGTCGCAGGCGAAGAAGATTACAATGGTGCAGTCGGGCAGCGGAGAGGTGGGCGCTGCCAAGCTGACCGGCGAGGTTCTCGACATTGTCGCCAAGGTGCCCGAACTCGTCAAGAACATGACTGGCGTCAACATCATGAAGGTACGCCTTGCTTGTAGATTGCTTTATAGCCTATAGGCTCAGTCAGGCCCTACGATTGAGAGCTTGCTTGTTGAATTAAGTTATATAAAGTTCAAATAATCGATCAGCTGTTTGCTAGCTGTTCTACTAGAACTTATGCCTAGTTTATACAATGGCGAGAGAATTGTCTTCTGCCAATTGTCTTCTGAAATTTAAAGCTTATGTAAAGTATCTATTGATTATTTTGATTTTAAACCCATCATCTAGGCATTGCCAAATAAAAACTCTTATTGACAATATCAGCTGTTTGCGCCCGGCATCAGTTGTCTTATTACAATTGCCTCGCCAATTGGCATCCTATAAACTAGGCATTAGGGACTATATCCACTGTCAGTTCGGACTCATAGTTCAGACTGTGACAGTTCCGATTTTATGAAGATCAACTGTAAACGATCGAACTGACAGTTTGAACTGTCTGTGTATTTAGACCCTTATGCAAACTATGTTTGATTCAAACCCAAAATAGTACCACTGCGCTTATGGAGTTCAATGCTACCAGGTGTGTGTGTGTGTGAGAGAGAGAGAGAGCGGAGGTAATTTGATGTAATTATAGAGCAATCAAAGCTGATAAACGTTAACAGTGCACTCCTTTTCACATAACAAAGTGTGCATTACCATAAGACTGTGGTACAATTTGAGGTTTGAAACTAGTATAGCAAGGTAGCATCGCCGAGGTTTACATGGGCTTACATGGGTCTTACATTGGCTTATTCATGAACCTTGAGCGTTGAATTTATCAAGTAGATGGGAATGAATTAAGGTGCCAGTAACTTGAACAAGGCCTGCTTACATATATCATTCAATTTAATTCATTTATTGCAATAAACAAAATATTATAACATTAATGTTAATACTTATACAGAATGTTTCTGAAATATACCGACAAACTTACAAAGTAAGTTGTCAAAATAAATAAGATTATTGATGGAAAATTTTTTAAAGATTCCGAATTCAGTATATTTTTAAATTTCAAAATGATCATGTATTTAATTTAATTGTGAAAGATAATTATTATATTTTTAAATATTGGAATATCTGTTTGTCAATGCATGTTGATCGAAGATGTTAGTGAAACCTATTCTGATTGTCTTGAAGATATGCTTGTTAACCAAAATACTATCTGGATATTATTGATTGTGATTGTTTACTGAGTGTTTGTGAGTTATACTTGGTTGTGACGGAATGTTTTATTATTCTTGTTTTTTATTTGCATGTATGTTGTGTGTATGCAGATGTGTATTTCTTTCAATTATTGATCTTCTCATCTGTGAATTTGAATATATCTTCACATTGAATAGAATATAAATGACATTCTTATCGATTCTAGCTTCCAACTATTCTTGTGTTTTTCTTCAATCTCTATCTGATTTGTATGATATTTGAATTTCTTTTGTTACAGCAATTACCGGGGGCATGAATCCGGTGTATGTGAAAGAGAAATATGAAAAACTTGATGAAAATTCAATGTGTAACATCGTAATCAATTATGTGGAATCGATGTAATTCATTCCCATTTAAACAACCCATACGCCATTCAGCATTGTGTTCTGTATTGCTTAAATAGACTCTTAGCAAACTCTGTTGCTAGTTATTAGAAAATGTCAAGCGCAGCTTGAATAATCTATTTCGTCCTTAATGTTTTAAAAATAATAGATTTTTTATTGAAGTGCCAAATAGACAATCAAGAAAATATTAAAATTTCATAGGAGAAAGCTAGAGATTTTTAGTGAATTTCTTCCAGGCATGTTCCATTACAAAAGTTTTATGTTTCCATTAAACGTTTTTTGAAAGCTTCGAACCGGGACATTTTAGTAACAGTAGTCACTCCATAATAAATTGCGATTTTTTCTGTTGTGAAGTAGTTACAGTAAGGGTAGAAATGAATCGCAATAACAAAGAATTTTTACAATATGGGCCTAACAAATCAATAGACCATTTTTGTATTTTTTACCTACTGAAATTTTATCAATCCAACAATCTTTAATTTTAGTCAATTTTATCCTTCCCACAATTATTAGAGCCGTTTTGCTGCTACCACAATCCTTCAGCATATTATCTGCTGAGAGAGAGTTTTCAATCGAAAATGTATATTTATGTTGAAACCAAAGTTAATTCATGGATTTGAGTGGGGGTCCGAAGAATTTACTTTTTTCAGATTAATTGATTGTGTTGAATAATGACGAAAAAAATGTTGAAACATCAAAATTGTAGTATGTCAATAACATATTGACTAATAATGGAACTAAATACCTTCCCTTTTCAAATGTGCCAAAATTTTTGAAGCTTGTAGATATCTTCCAAATTTCTAGTTTCTAGTCAAAACTATTTTCAGCTTTAAAAATAAGTTTTTGTATTGAATCTTATAGATATAATCTCATACAAATTTTACCAAAGACATTTACATTTACATTTTTATAAAAAATACTTCATGCTAATTTTTTCATCTTCCAGATACTTTGCTGAATGGTCAAGGGTTATAAACAATCTTAATTAGATTAGTAAAAAAAGCCTTATTAATAAAAAATATATAGAAATATATTATGCAGATATAATGAAAAAATATAATTCAGATGCTATAAAATTGTTGTAAAAGATTATACTAATAATTGTACCAATAATATTAGTTGGAGAGTTTGAGAGAAAATGTGTTCATGTAAAGGGAATATTTGTTAGTTGTCCATTATAACTATATTCTTTGGTAATAATTGATTTTAAATTTCAATAAAATTACTGTCTGAAAATAATATTGTTTCCTAAACCTTTAAAATGACCACTCATTTATTTTTTTTAAATAATAATTTTAAGTTTTTACTTAATAGATTTATTTTTCCAGTAAGCACAATATATATGTTATTGAAATGAACCTGCAGTCCGTTTTATAAATAGTACAAATTTTTAATTCTAAGAGAAATCTTTAGTTACCGTAATTTGAATCAACTTCAAATATCAGATATTTAGGAATATTTGAAAAATTCAAAATACAACACCAATTTTCTCTACTTTTTTGTAAGATGAACAAATACTTGAAATCTTGAAGAATTCTTAAATATAATTATTTAGAGTATTCTTTGTAAAAATTTAACTAATGCCTCTGAAACTTGTGCAGAAATCTTTATAGTAGAATTTTGCAGTTTGAGAACCCGAACCCAAGTAAAACTTCTGAAGACTATGGAAAGTGGTGAGTTGAAATGACAACTGTTTAGTTAGTTTCATTTCTCTATAACTCTGTAGTTGACTCATAAAGATTACTTATGACACAGACTAGATCTAGATGTACTAGTGACTAGGTTCTCTCCAGTCTGTGATCGAACAATTATGATTTATCTATTTAGAAAATGATTATCTTTTCATTTCAACCTATTAATGTAATCGATATATTTTTGTGTAAGTTTAACACAACTATTATTTCATAGATTTTAGACTTTCAAATAGATTAGATATTCTTGCATTATTCGTGTATTTAATTATTGTATTATAGCAACATCGTTAACCATTAGAAGCTTCTAATGAGAACCAACCAACATTTGATTGGATTTTAAATTTTATAATAACTATCATAACAGTTTTGAAGGCTTCCAATTTAATTTTAAGTTTCTCTCACAATTATCATATTATCATAACTTTGTGGAGATATTATCATGCCTGTAATCTAGATTGGGTAACTAGTCGTGATTACCGTATTCAGAATCTAATCAAGCTAGATTCATCTATTATTCCATTCAAATTTACTATAAATGGTTCAATTATTTCTATTCAACTAAACTTATTGGTGCTTGATTTTGTTACCATTAATTTATATTTCCATGACAAGACCAAAACGGAATTTTCTCCTTTAAGTCCAAAATTGTTTTCAGATTTTCAGATTTAAGTCCAAAGTTGTTTAATTCATTATAATTGACAAACTTTCTCTAAAAATCGTATGATCAGTAGGAGCTAATTCAATCATTATTAAAATGATGATATTAAATTCATAAGATCGAACAAAAAACATAGTTTACCCAATAAAATGTGTATTGTAGGACTTCATCTTTGTCTTATTAATCATCGAGTTTCTACAGGTGATACAATCCATGGATGTCGTAATAATGAATAGTTATAATTTAATTGGTTGCATCTTTAGGTAAAACATATTTCACGCATCGCTCTGATTGTTTGTAGAATGATTAATTAGCCTTGCAAGTGTAAATTTTTTAGAATATTTACATTAGATTGTTTTGTTTCGTAGATTGTTGCCGTTATTTGTAAAACGTTTTTGGTTTTGTAGACTGTTGCTGTTATTTGTAATCATTTTTGTTTTGTATGTTATTTCTAGATGTAACTTACCTTGTGTGTAGTGTAGTGCAGCTGTTGATATTCAGTAGGATTGAACCTGGTTCATCCAAATAGAATTGTAATTGCCTGATTTGCAAATATTTTTTATCAAGTAATACTTTTATCATATTTCTAGTAAAATCTTAGTGCTTCTGTAAAATCAATATCAAATCATATACTCTGGTTCTTGTATCAAACACCAATAAATTTTATTAGGTATTGATGAGTTATTTATTGTGTTTCCATTATTTTTATTATAGCATTATATAGGTACTCACTGATACCCTTGAAGTTTATTGTAATTTCTGACAAAAAATATAAAATTCAGTTTAGATAAAGATTCACATGATCAATATTATTATTACCTCTTTTTTATCAAGGATTGAGTTTGTGTGAGTCTTGAAATTGTACAAAATTGTTGTTATTAAGAATGAGGATGATGACAATTTCAACCAATATTCGTGTTTTAATTGAATTTCCTCTCGAGAGAATAGGTTTGTGAAGTAATTTTTTCCACGAATCAGCTTTACTTTTTAATATAAAAATATATTGTGCAAATACTGTATATTTTACTCAATAACAACTCTTACCAATAACATTCAAATTACACTATTCTGAAAATAGACACATTTGTATTTTTGCTCTAGTTAAATATACAAATATGCAATGTAGATTCTCATTCAAGGGTGTTCAATATGTAACATAGAATCTTTTTTCCATTGAGAAGCATTATCAATGAGAAACATTGTGTTGATAGAACGTATCTATTCTAATTTGATGTTTCTCCTGATTTATCTTGCTATTTTAAATCAGTGAAAAGATGGATCTACAGCATGTTGAGAGTTTTCATGACTCTACTATCAAGTATTGGGTTTAAGCAAAGAATACCAGACAAACATAAGACTTCATCAATAACTGTACAGTCCAGTCCACTATTGTTCAGATGGTCTTTTATTAGTATTTTACTGGTCGCATCCAAACTCAGAAACCTCGCAAGGAATGCACCTAGTATGTGTGCATGCGAGTGTTGATAGCTGTGTTCCTTATAATGACTTGTTTATACTAAAACTGCTTTGTATTAGTATTTTCGCCTCTTCTCTTCAGCCGTCCAGGATTTCAGAGCTTCGACGCGAGCAGTAATGTGTTCACACGTTTTTACTATTTTTTCAATTAATGACCCAGCCCACAGAATGCAATTCATTATCGAATAGAAATTCAAAATAATGAAGGGAAGAATAAATCTGTTTCAGTTATAAAATTGTTATGCTTCTCCATGAATGAATTTATGTTCTAGTCCGCACCCGGCTTCCGCACAGACAGTTTTCTCTGACGGGGCGATAACGGCGCCTCTCCGTCAGTTGTGGCCGCTGCGGCAGCTCACTTCAAATTGAAGACGACGCGCATCGACGGTGGCGGCGGCGGCGCAGGTCAGAGCCCATGCGCGGAAACCGGCCAATCAGCGGCCAGCGGCCAGGCGTGAACTGACACAAGCCACGCCCCTTTTCTCCCTCCACTAGTGACGCGCCGTCCAACATCCACTCGTTACTTTGGTGGCAGCCTGTATAAACCATGTGAATGAACAGTGAGTTATGTAAATGTACATTCACATTTTTAGCTCTGACTTAATATTATAAATTGTTAGTCCCTCTTCATGTTAGATTATCAATTTAGAAATGATTGGACAATCCATTATGGCGAATTGGCGATGTCTGATTGGATTCATATGAACAAGCAATTTAAATCAGACAAGGTGTGTAAACAGTCTTCAATGCCATACAGTACAATGTTTCTCTCATGTTGTCTCCTGAGGTCTAAGGAGAGTTTTATTAAGATATTGGTAAAAAATGGTTGAAAAATCTACCCCCATTGAAACAAGGTGAACAGTAAAAGTAACTTTATAATAATAATAATAATAATTATAATGAATTTATTTACAAGTTACAACAAAAACTGGAAACAATAAACAACACATAAAAACCATTTAGGAGGCAAAGGTCGATACAGTTGTAGATGGAATAAGACTTGAATTTGGTTCTCCACTACATATTCAAAGAAAATTTACATTTGTCCAACTATCCAACTCTAAAGAGTATACATCATACAAATGTACATTTCAATTTTGTACCTTCTTATTCGGTTCAGTCCGACTAAAATTGATGTTCATTTGGTTCATAAGATCTGAATACTTATTTTATTATCCTAGATTTATTTGGCTAGAATTTTGTTGCATTCGGTAGCAAAAAGTTGAGATTTGAAAAATTCATCAACTAATGAAATAATTCAAAATGATAAGTTAGTTATCAATTTTCTCATAAAATATAGTATTTTTTTATTATCTAGTCAGCTCTTGTCAAAATGGTTATCAGTAGGTACCAAACTAATTATAGATTCAATAATCCATAATGATAAGGATATGTTGTAATTGAATTATTTTGATTATCACTATCAATACAAAGTACCTATCAATAGTTTTTTTTTCAATATGATCCATAATTTGGATAATTACGTAATTATTGAAATTTTGAAAAAGCAAGTTAGTTATTTTCTTCTCAAAAGACATGACATAATTATTATAAATTAATAAAAAAACGTGGCAGCTGCCAGTTCGAACTATTTAAACTACAAAAACATATGCCAAAAATTAAATAAATGCGGTTTCGTCTGTCTCTTGTAAGTTCCAAGAGCTGATGTTCTCTGCAAATATATTGAGTAATTTTACTGGACCAGCTGACTGGATTCGTAACTCTATTCTTTAGTCAGCTGGTCCGATAGCCTACAGCTTCTCAGACTATATTAAAATTTTCTCAGACTATACTAGTTAGCCCAACGGGCTGAAGAACTCGCGTGCGAACCCTCAAAGTCAACTTATGGCTTTAATCATTTAAAAATATGAACCACAAATCATACTAATACGATACCTAGATTTATTGAATACTGATGTATGATTCCTTTTTGTGAGCATATAGTTATGTACGGTATATTTTGATCAATCGTTTGATCATATTTTGATACATCATTATCCGCAACTCTTCTGCCGCCAATGCACCAATAAAAACATAGGCCTACTTGTCCAAGACGACTTGACTGCAAGAATTCAGAGTAGACCTATTAAGAACTGAACATAGTTCAGTGAACAATTCTAACAAATTTACAAATATGGATAGAATAACATTCCCTTATTTTTTCTGAAAACCATACATACTATTGAAACTTCGTGTAGAGTCTATCCATTATCTAGGTATGATGAAAAGTCTTGAAATAATAGAAGGGCGAATTAGAGGAAAACTAAGGAGAATTCGGTGTTTAGCCAATGATATGTTGTGTTTTCTTTCAGCTCCAAGAACACCGTGTTAGTAGTTGAGTTAGTTCTTTCTGGAACACTCTGTAGAGTCATATAGATCGCCTCGTGTTCTAAACTCAACAGAATTTGTAAATTATTAAGTGTATCAAATTGAAAACAAACATTGTAGAGATTCGTTCAAGAATGGAATTTTTTGATAGTTCAGATAAATTGTATAAATTATTAAAGATCTCCTAGCATTCTTCAAATCCCGTAGAAAAGCACGGCTGACTTATTTATTAGTCTTACTTATTAAAGCATGGAAATCAAATTAAACAACTAACTTCCTTGAACAAGAATACTTTAAAAATAACCAATGGTAAAATAATTTTAATTTACCGCCTTTTGTCAGCTGTTCAAATAAATAGACTCCTATCACATGTTTAAACTTTGAAATCAATATTAACATATGACTTCACATGAAAAAATTTGATTTGAGAACATTATTATTTCTCATGATAATATTTTCAAATTTGCCGCTAATATTCAATCAGCTGTTCCACTGTAATCAGATGGATTTTCAAAAAAAATATTCAAGTTCCTTATGACATTTTCCAGCCGTGATTATTGTGTTGACATTTGATACATGCCAGAGTATATATAGATATATTGTTGCTGAGTGCTTATCCTTTTTTTGCCTGAAAAAGGATGAAGGAGTCGGTCGATTTCATTGTCCAACGAACTTGACCTGTATAGAAGTATGAAGAATATATGTTCTGAATTTGAATTTGATTTATTAAGGCGTTCGAAAGTTATTGTCGAACATACAAACAAACCAACAAACAAAAAAACGAACGAACAGACGGACAACGACTTCGGCCTTGAGTCAAAAGAAAGAACTCGATATCGCTCGTTCAATTTAAAATTTCTCAGACTATAAATTTTATGCAGGCAACTCAGCTGTTGTTGTAATCTACAAGGGACAGAAGTAACAGCCTTAAGTTTTCCACCAGCTCTACTCTGCTGAAAATAAAGTATCTGTAGTTAGCACTTAGCAGTTTGCACTATAGAGACTGTATTATCAGTCTGATAATACAGTCTCTATAGTTTGCACTATTTTTCGTGGACTGTCACGTTGTATACTTACTGCTGTGTGTGTATATTACAAAAACTAAGAAAGTGAAGAATTCCCTTAACTAGGTATAATTAGTAAATTGTGAGAAACCTCCCTTGTCTAGATAGGTCACTTTCCTGAAATGGACATTCACCATATATTATCCAAGAGAACTATTTTTTTAAGAGGTTGTCTGATATTTGAAGTTGATCTAAGCAATTTGAATACCCGGTATCATAGAATAATATTTGAATGTTTAGATGTTTGAATCATTCTGCTTGAGAAGTACTGCCAATCGAAACTTCTAATAATTCACCCGCTTTAAAGTAAAATTATCAAACTTGCATCATTTGTAAAATATTGCACCGTGCTTTTATGATTCATACTGTACCATCTTCTCGATCTTAGGCATTCAATCATTGTATTGAACATTGTTTTTCCAGTTTATTGTGCTACTTTAGGTTTAGATAATGAAATCATTAGACATCGCTGCATTGAAAATGCTGTTTAATTATATTTTTCACAAGTTTTTGTATTTGGGATTGATGACCAATTATTATGATGTTCTTGTTAATATTTATTCCAATTCCCATAAAAAACAAAAATTAAATACAAAATTAGTTGAATAAAATTTGAAAATGTTTGAATATTTCCTGATTGTTAGAAATTGTGTGTGTGATGAAGCTCCCCAATATAAACTTCTTGTATAAATGAATGGTTATGGTTGTTGTAATAGCCTATTGTATAATTTTCTCTGTAATTCAAGTTTTATTGAGAACTAGAGTTCTAACTGCCACTGAAAATATAGCATCAATTTATTCTATAAAAATGAAATCTATTTATTAAAAATGAGAAAGATTAATTGATTGTGATTCTTGTCATTTTATTTTCAACAATTTTGGGTATTTTCATTGTTAACAATATTGACTTTCTGTGTGAGCATAATACACACCAAGTGTTAACATGTTAATGTCACTTTATTGTACCGTACTTGAAAATTTATTAACTCCATACATTTTTGTTTTCACGGTTGAATTTGAACTTCAACTTAAAACTACGTATATTTCCACTTATAATTCCAAAGAATTTGTTTATAGAATAGGTTTTCATCGAATGTTATGTGTATCATCGAACTTTATTCTATTTATTATTGTGTATCATTCAATTCTGATTTATTTTTCTTTTCAATGGAATATACAGTGTATGTTGTTTTGTCATCTTATTAGATTAAACCTGAGAATGAGGAAATAAAACTGACATTGATAACTATATCAAGTATTCACATTAATTACCCTTGACTAATTTCCTTTATCTTAAAATTATGTTCTTGTAAAATTAAACATAAATATTGTGTCCATGCAGCATGCATGTTCATAAACTCTTGTTCTTTTTTATTTTTCCTTGGCCGAGCAGAGCAAGTAGTTATCGGTACCTACTTCACTATTATGAGTCAGTAGGCCAATGTCAATTTCCAATGCTATTTTTATTTTTCCTGGAACGATGGAGAAATATGAAGGTTCCAAAATATTTTTGTTCTATGTAAAATAGCCTGAGGAATCGTCTGAGACGTGTTTCAAAAAGCAAACTCGAGTACTTTTTCAGATATTTTGGAAAAGTCCCTCATTTTCTAGATTTTTCCTTGTTTATAAAAAAAACTAATATATTTTCAACTTTGAAACTACTTTCATTCGATTTCTCGGTTCATTTAACAAATAGTTTAATATTTCAGTGACTTTGAACACCTCTGAAATACATAAAAGTTCAATAAACTCAAATTGCATAAACTGTGATTTTTAAAGCAACCACACACATGAAGAATGAAAAGACTTTTAGGATTTTGAGCTCTATCTTCGCCCAGCGAAAATACCCATTTGAAGTTTCACCAACTAGTCTATCATCATTACTATTTAACTCTCATTACAGAGTTTAGTGGTCATCGAAGTTGAACTATAGTCCATTGTCCATTCACGATCACTTTTGAGACGGAATAAACAAACCTTTTGCGTGTGTGTGCGTGTAATGGTAGGTCTTCTTCTATGTGGAACAGTCGGCTGCAGTCGAACAGCTGACTCTTGTCTAGAGCTGTGATTGGATACAGTCCGACTTGTCTAGTCTCAAGTCTGTTGCCTTAATCTGTGATTGGCTACAGTCGTTGGTCTGTGGCCGAACTTTTCGCATAGAAGAAGACCTTTCATTACTCGCACACACACTCAAAAAGTTTGTTTATTCCGTCTCAAGTGATCGTAAATAGAGTATAGGCAGAGGTTCAACAAACCTCTTCGCTATAGCCTGTCCAAGCAAAGAAGACATTAAGGCAAGACGGAAAAATTACTCCAGCTTGGTCAATTTTGGTTCAAGAATTATAAATTTCGTTTCAAATTGTAGGAAACATTCTGATCTACAATTTGAAACCAAATTTATCATTTTTGAACCAATATTTACCGAGCTGGAGTAATTTCCCATCTTGCCAGAATGTCTTCTTTTTTCTGAACAAACTATTCACGTCGTCTTATTTTTTCGTGAAGAATCTCATACGATTTTTTTCATTTTACGATATTTTGAAATTTAAAATTTTAGGAGGAAGAAATCTGAAAGAAGAATTTTGAATTTGGCCACTCTAAACTATAGACCTTCATTTTTGTAATATTTTTATCAAAATTGGGGAAAAATAGAAATTTGGAAATACCTGTATGTCTGCAGTGTATTCACATACAAGTGTACTATTATTGTGATAATTATATTGAATAAATAATAATTAAATAAATAGGAACATGAATGAAACACTATAGGTTATTCGATTATCATTTATTATAAAAATTGGATCAAAGAACATCTATAAAAATGAACAATAAATCTAATCGGACAGAAAAAGAAACAAGAGTATGACTCATATAATTAACCAGTAAATTTAGGAAAGGCATACGTATTACATCTGAGTCTGAACTTTGCCAAATTATTCGAAAATTACAATTATTATTATTGTGAATTATGATTAAGGTTTATTTGTCGACCTAATATTAACCTAAAATAGGGCCTACTAATAAATTCAACCACTACAATAATCTGGTAACTTCTAATTCTTCTTGAAATTCACTTTTCAAAGTTTGTAGAGTAATATTTCATTGAGCACATTGTTAAAATTGGATGTATAACAATTAAAATTATATAATTATTATTAATAGTGAGCTATGATTTAGGTAATAAAATGATAATTTTTATACAGTATTTGAGTTACATATGAATACATCGTGAATGAAATATTATTGGGAATTTCGAGGTTGAAATGAAAATTAAATAAATATTTACAAGGTAAGATAATAAAATTATAAGAAACATTTACAAGAAATAAAAAACTGGAAATATTTACTAATATTTTACAGGATTTTGGAGATACTGCAACTCCTGATTTCGGTTTAACAAAACCCAATATTAAAAAATATTTTTCATATTACAGTAAGTAATTACTATCTGAATACACACTTTCATAGAGTTAAGTGGAAATTTCAACTTTTATAATGTCAACTAAAATACACTAGGTACTACAAAATACAATACACTAAGATCACATAAAATTCGCTCCCAGTTTCAATACATATTCTAATAATAATAATATACTAATTTATGAATAATTTGTATTAAACTTACAATTGTGAGATTAATGTTGAAAATTCGTTTATTGCTTCAAATTAATATTGGGAGCCGATTTGCTCCCAAAAAATATCAAAACACCCCACTTTAAATAATTTTATATAACTTAAATGAATGACCCAAAATATTTCCCCTTCATTGATAGAATTAAATGTATTAAATGAATTAAATGTAGTAATAAATGTATTTTGAATTAATATCAATAATGTTCAATTTTGCATCTAAAAATAGAGAATCTTAAGTAAGTATACATACGTGAACCCGAACTTTAATAAACTAAATTATAAAAACACATATTTTCTAAATTAAATGCAGACATTAGGTAACTTGTTTTTTAGTGCATTTTAAAATTATTTCGGAGCTTTTAAGCAGGTATATCACTCATAATAAATTTACTTGCTCTGTTGTTGATGAAGAGTTACATTATTCCTCCTTCAACGATTTCTTGTAAATTAAAATACGATTTATGACGTTTTGATATAAAATTTGATTACAAACTATAATAAGCAAAAATTGTTTTTGATTGTATGATGGTAAGCAAAGTTGAATTCAAACAATATTTGATTACTTTAAATTAAAATAAGTTACTGTAGTTATTAAAAGCAGATACAGTATTTCTGAGTGACCAAATTAATTGAAACTATACCAAGATTTTCCCAACTTAGCAATAATGAACCCTTCTAGCTAGTCTAGTTTACCAATGTTGATAGATAAAATAAGTTTTAAGTTCAACGATTCGAATCAAATTCAAATTCAATCAATTCAGTGAAATTGAACTAGGAATACTTCGTTCTAATGAACGAAATAAACAGTTTTTTTGAATATCCGACCACATATTCTAGTTTTAAAGTTTTGTTTTCTAATTTCTACTACCGGTAGTGAATGAATTACGGACTAATATTGTTGGAAACCCTTCCAATTTGGTATTGTACTGCCATTTTAGTTTCTATTACTAGTGCAAGTTTTAGATCTTAGAAAGCTAAGATCTATAAACTCTTAGAGCTACCCACAAAGATGAATGATTTGAGATGATATAAATTAATATAAATTCAAAATATTATGAAAAATTACATGAGAAAATGATTATGTAGAGTGAGATTATTCCATTATCAGCTACGAATGAGTTGAAAAAATGTTTATGAAATTGTAAACTAGTGTAACGTATAATAGCGATAAAGAATTGACTAATAGTGTCACCTATAACATTGTTGTAGTTCCATTTCTTCTTGTTCTCGAAATTACAAGTTTTTTATTGTTCTTCGTGGTCACCTTCTTATTGTTAAACTTCTTTACTTTATTCTCCAAGTTTTCTTCAGACTTGTTGTGGTTTCGAGCTGAAAGCACCAGTTTCTTTCTCCTAGAAAGAAAGAGATAATATCAGTAAACCGATTTCCAAAACCATACCAACAATAATGATATGGATAATTCAATTGGATTTTTTTAAATGCTATTAATTGGTTGGTAAACCTTCGTGATGACGAACAAACCAATTTCAGTTCATTAAAATTCGTTGAATGCTATCATCAAAAAATTCCACCTGCATTGGTGTTTCAATAAAGTTAACAAGTTCAGAAAAGATTTTTAAATGATTTTAATAGAATTCACACGTTTAGAAGAGGTTTTATGCTGTAATAAGCTATTAAATTTTGTGAGTGGGTAGGAGTATGAAAGGAGTAGGAGTAGGAAAACTTTGCATACAGGAATATTCTGTATACTTGAAATTTAAAAAAATAACACTGAAATCTAAAAAACAAAATACTTGGCGCACTTGAAAAAATCTTCTTCTGAATTGAAAATGAATAATTATAGTGTAATTGATTAGCTACTAAAGCCAACCACTCAAGTGAGATTGGGTGACTGAACACTGAACATTTTGCATTGAGCATTGAGCATACCTGCGAGGTAAGCGACAATAGCTTCCATCCACCTTCCCCATCAAACTGTAGAACTCGGGAGTGGAATTTCCTGAAAATGAATATCAAAAAATAAGAGCATCAAAATTGGGAACAACGAATATTTTTATCAACAACAAAAATAAAATCACTGCAAGTTTTTTTTGCCAATTTTTCATTATTTACAATAAATAATAATGAACGTTGGAAATACATGAATTGAGAGACCAAGTGTCGTGAGAATACAAAAATAGACTGAATTATGAGTGACTAATTAGGATTCAGAGTAATCGAGGTCTGAAAATAATCTGGAACTTTTTCAACTGGATTTTCAAGAAAAATTAAGATGAGTACAGAAACAATTAGTTTATAGAAAGAACTCTTTTCAATGTCTTCATCCGTGGAGGCCGCATAAATTTTTTCTGTGATTTACTGATTCCCTCGGCTTACTGAACCATTGGCTTATGGTTCAGAGGATCGACGTGCTAACCACACGTTACCTCTATCCTGGTTGATGATTATTCGCCTGCTGTATTTTCTGTCCGTGCTGGGTGGGCATTCTGGCGGGGTGGGGATGGCTTCGGCTCGGTCGATGTTCGGGGGCTGTGGGTTCTTTCGAGAGTTTATGGCTTTTGGGCCGGTATTGGCCGGGCTGGAGTCGTTTTCCCGTCTTTCCGGGGTGTCTTCTTTGCTTGGACGGACTGTATAGTTTGGTGAATATGAAACTGGCAACCAGCTGGTAGGCCTAGGCCCTTCATAGGACTGTTGCGCCATTGACAAACAAACAAAACTGATTCCCTCAATTCAGTTTTTTCAACAGAATGGATTTTTGGAGGAACAGATGAAAGTAAGTGCTGCTCGCGTCCAAGGTCCGAAACCCTGCGAGGAATACACTAAGTGAGTGTGTGTGCGTGCGAGTGTTGACGACTGTGCTCTTTATAATGGCTTGTTTACACGAAAAATTGGTTTGTAGTAGAACTTTCCCCTCTACGCTTCAGCCATCAAAGTTTCAGAGCAAGGACGCGAGCAGTACACTTCCTCAAGAAAAGTACAGCACGCGAGAATAGAATTTTAGTATGGATAGTGGAGCATAGAGTAACCAAATGAGAGTGAATGGTAGAGATTGAATCTCAGGTGAAGATTCATACAATTGATGCCAAAACGTTGGGCGGTTTCGTCTGCTCCTTATGCGCTCCAACAGCTGATTTCGTCAGTTAGATTTGTCATCAAGCTATGCCTAGATGATGTTATTGACATTAAAAGAGACAAAAATAATTTTACATCAGCTAATAGTAGGTTACATCAGCTAAAAAATCGCCTTACTTTTTTTCGTCAGGTATACCGTAGTAGGTTTAAGTCAACTCAACTCAAGTTATTGACATATTCCGTATCCAGAAGTGGGCAATAATTAAGATTTATGGTTGGAGAGTCAATACTATCAAGTTGTAGACCATTCTTCCAATACCTACTAATACATCTACAGATATATTAGTAGGTGTTGATTCTTCAAACAGATGAGAATTCCCCCTCTTCCCAGTTTGTATATTCTAGAAGCTTCATAGATAAAGCTTCATAGCTTCATAGATAAGAATAAGAATAAATTTAAAACTGGTGTACCTTGTCACAATTACAGAACTAGACATCGTGAAGATTTGAGAGATGACATAAAACTACTTTATATGGAAGAAGAGTAGAAAGTGCTGGGATTAGACTTTATAATAATAGACAACGCCATAGTGTAGCATAAACCAATGAGATTGCATGGATGGGATTGCTCTGGTGTACCGGTACACCGAAATAGGTTTGAATAGGGCACTCTATGATGCTACTACAGTACTGCTCTATTATACTACTGCTAGATATTCTATTCTCAATACGTGTAGACTATAATTATATTGAAATCTTTGTGTTTCAAATCTCTGACATTTATGAGAGTCAATTAATGAGCTGACTAACTAATATTATATGGCTCAAGCTTTTGTTAGATGTACTTACCATAGCGAGGGCCGGTGGGTGATGGTGAGCAGTGTGATGCCTTCATCTTTGGCTGATTGGTACATGCTGCTCTCAACGTCAATGCTCACTGCGCTCGTGCATTCGTCTAGCAGCGCGAATGAAGGCCTGTAACAAATCGAAATTGATAAAAGATGCTAGCTCAATTAGAACATTTTACTAAAAAGTCCATCTAAAAGTACTCCTTTACTAACTAGAATTCTACCTAAAACAAATCGAAAACAAAGATGCTAGTTCAATAAATATTGAAACAGTTTATTAAAAACTTCATTTAGAAGTCCTACTCTTCTATGATTTTAAATCATAGCCGGCCTCGGTGGCGCAGTGGGCTAGGGCGTCACAACCTTCAGTCCGCTAGCACTGCCGCAGGTCTGGGTTCGAATCCCAGTGGCATGGCTGTTTTTCACCTCATCAATCACCTTAATAGCGCTCAAGATCCATTACCCACGCACAAGCTAAAATGCTTATGTGAGCATCATCCGCAATAAAAAAAATAAATAAATAAGAAATAACTATAAAATGCTAATAAATCTTTTTTTTCAAAAAGGAATATACTATTTTTATTATAATTTTTCATTTCCCCACTCAACTATTCATAGAAAGGAGTTGAACTCTGATTATCAGACCGGTACGTTATCAATTATTTAGATAGTTATCACTCCAATGAGCAACCCAAATACTTGTGAAGCAGTATTAAAGCCTTTTAATTGGATTAAACCGTTCATGTATTTACTTATTAAGTTAATACATAATACGTAAAATAATCAAACTCATCATTGAAAACAGTTCAATCCTTGCTATGCTGCATTATCATTGCTCTGCATCTCATGTCAACCTGACGGTCAAGTCATCTCATTCAACTATGAACATAGCTTGAATGTCCACTGTAAGATGTAAATGTACATCAACTGTAACAATGATATGATCATGGATATGGCATTTTTAAAAATATTTCTGTCCAATTGAAAAAGAAAACACGCAGAATCCTTCATTCTCAGTTCAATCCTAGCTAGGATATATTTTGCATCAACATGAAGGTCAAGTCATCTCATTTAATAATTTTTAAATCGTACTTGTGATAGAATAGCCGTGCGACAGCCATACGCTGCTTCTCGCCGCCAGACAAGACGTCCTTCCAGTCAGCGGTGGCGTCCCAGCCTCCCTCCCTGGCCACCAGGTGCGCTAGTGACACGCGCTCCAGGCACTGCTCCAGCTGACAGTCGGTCAGGCCCTTCGCCCTGCACTCCTCCACTGTGTCCGGGTAGATCACCTGCTCTCGCAGCGAGCCCAGTGTCATGTACGGCCTGAAACACAAACACACCTCATTCTGCTAAAACGCTCGACAATAATGATAGGGAAAATTTGTACTAAGTATGTTCATTATGGTAAATACCGTGAACAGTGTTGATAATAAAAAAGTGGATGCATATTATGTACGGTAATGATTAATATTAATAATTAAATAATTTAAAAAAATAATAAATAAATAATTAAAAAGTTAAATAAATACCGTAATTAAATAATAATAATAATAATTAATATCAAATAATATGATTGATCAAAAAACCCTTAAAATGACTTTATTTCTATTCTTGAGAAAAAAATGAACTTATTTTAAGGATACTTTCATTAATAAATTATTGATAACATTAGAAGACTTGAGAGAATAAATTAACATTGACTAAATTAACAAGACTTGAGAGTTAACATTAACAGAGAGAATAAATTTTATGCTATGTTTATGTTATGTCTACATATGGGGAAAATGCGAATGTTTATTTCAACATGAAGACTTGATAAGATGTTTAAGGGTGGGCGGTAGTGGACGGCAAACTATCGAACGGCAAAATCAAGCTTCATAAGAACAATGTAATTTTATAAATCTCTTGGAACAGATAGAGCCTCTATTTATGGACAGAATTTCACGTTCTTCATCTCATTGGAAAGATAATTAAATTCTCCAGGGGCGTAACTTTTTACTTTTTCAATTTTTAGTTTCTTTTAATAATTATAGAATAATTAATTAATTACAAAAGAATTGAGCTCTAATTATTGAAATTAACTAAAAATCGAAAAAGTTACGCCCCTGGAGAATTTAATTCTCTTTCCAATGAGATGAAGAAAGTGAAATTCTGTCCATAAATAGAGGCTCTATCTGTTCCAAGAGATTGATAAAAATTACATTGTTCTTATGGGGCTTGATTTTGCCGTTCGGCAGTTTGCCGTCCACTACCATCCACTCTTAATAAATAATTTTCAACATAGATATTAATCTAACATGTAAAAGGGTAACATCATGCTACACTCAAAGGAAAATACATAGAATATAATTATATTTGATGTTATCTAATTAAAAAATTAAGAACCGTTTGCTCCTGTTCACTTTGGAGTAATCATGCTTTCAAAAGCTGTAGGCCTAATAATGCAGTTTCTAACACAGAAAAGGATGGGTTCTGAAAAAACAACACAGGTTCTGTGTTCCTAGTCAGTATTAGATGTATTTTGAATATGTGTGTATACGTTATGGCTACTTTATCACTAGCATACAATTGATTGATTAGCATACAATACTTATTATAGAATTGATTTGTTTATTTGTTGATTTGCATTTGAAAATGACTCTGAGTAGTCGAAACATGTTATGCATAAATAAAAAAAATTGAAAAGGGTACTGCGATTCTCATTAAAAATGTTTGTATATGTGTATGTAGGTATAAGAGTATGACCTCTGAGGAATGTAGAACATGCTGCAGTTGGGCGGTCGCATCAGCTGTCCGGCGTAGACGGGCCAGAGGCCGCTGAGCACCCGGAAGAGGGAGGACTTGCCGCAGCCGTTGGGCCCCGTGATGAGCAGGTGCTCGCCCGGAGACATGCTCAGCGTCAGTGACGTCACCACCACGTCACCGTTCGGCGTCACTATTGGCACGTCGCGCAGCATTATGCTGCCGTCTACGCTGTCCTTTATTACACCTACAACAATAAAATCAAAATTCATTTCCTCTCTCAACACAATATTCGAATTAAAATTGCTTTGAATTTCATAAGACAGAAGCTCCTAGATTAAGAATTTTTTTTTTTGTAATATTCAATCATTGAATAATAAGATTTCTGATGTTGAAGTGTTGAATTTTGGAGAGGAGTATGATATTATATGTTTTACAGAGCACTGGATGAGAGCTGACGAGCTTGAGCTGGCCAGAATCCATGACTATTCCTTAATAACTGCTTTCTGTAGAAATGAAAAAAGTCATGGTGGTGTAGCTATGTTTGCTTCAGATACTACTTCTTTTCCAATTAGAAAAATTGATGTTGAGGGGTATTGCTCAGAATTGCATAATGAATTCGCCTGTGCTATTCTTCCTGTGCAAAAAATAGTAATAGTGGCAGTGTATCGATCACCAAATGGTGATTTGGGTTTGTTTTTTGCCAACTTTGACAGGCTATTGATTTCACTAGCCAGATACCAATCCGAATATGATTTTGTTGTGGGGGGTGATTTTAATATAAATGTAATTGATTCTAGTGCCAGGGAAACAATTGATTTCAAAAACTCTCTGAGATCAAACGACCTACACCTTACCAACTTTGTACCAACAAGGGGTTCAGCCTGTCTGGATAATGTAGCAACCAACTTAGATTCTGCTTTGTATTTGGTAGAAGTAAGGGATTATGTTTTGAGTGATCTTTTTTCAGTGTCTTTCAAGGTATCTGTCAATGAAAAAGGTGGTTCTTGATTCTCATTGTCCCCCCAGACTGATAAGGCCTATAACAAAGGATAAAATTCAAAATTTCTGTCATAGTCTCAGTGAAATTGAGTGGTCTAATGTTCTAATTTTCTCGGGGGGAGAGGAGAATTTCAATGCTTTCTTTGACCTTTTCATAAGACTCTACCATGAATTTTTTCCTGCTAGGTTGTCTAAACAAGGAACTGTCACAAGGAGAAAAAGAATGCCTGATTGGATAAATCAGTCTGTATTATCACTCAGAAACTGTGTTCTGATAAGCATATGAAAAGTATAGAGTAAGCCAATCACCAAATGATCAACGTTTGTTCCAATCTGTACGTAAACTGTACAGACATGAATTGAAAAAGGCTAATTTGCAGTACAGTGCACTAAAAATTGAGAGTGCCTCCAATAAGTGTTCTACAGCTTGGAGCATTATCCGATAAGTTTCTAAGCCTTCAAGAAGAGCAACAGGAAACACGCCGGTCACACCTAATGAATTCAATAAATTTTTTGTCACATCTGTTCTCCATATACGTGAAAAGATTGAGACGCCTCTTTGCTCCAGCAAAGCAAGCTGTGCAATTGCTTGACAGGAGTTCTGCTACAGTGTCCACTTTCAAATTCAGGCCACTCTCTTACAAGACGGTTGAAAATATTGTATTGAAAATGAAAAATAGCACAAGTAGGGACATCTATGGTATTTCAAGCTCCTTAATTAAAGTTGTGATTTCTTTTGTTGTGTCTCCTCTTACCAATTGTATCAATGCTTGTATTAATGATGCAGTTTTCCCCTATATCTTGAAGCATGCCAAGAGAGTGCCAGTTCATAAGAAAGGGAGCTGGGATGATCCTGCCAATTCTCGGCCCATATCAGTAGGATAAATATTTGCAAAGGTTTTTGAGACTGGATTGGCAATGTCATTGTATGAATATTTTGAAAGGCAAGAGATTATTCACATCTTCCCAGTATGGATTTAGGTCTGGTCGGTCAGCAGTTGAAGCAGTGGAGAGTTTGGTGACGGATATTTTGAAGAGTTATGAGTTGAATAGCCTTGCAGGATTAACCATGTGCGATCTCAGCCGTGCATTTGATGTTGTCGACCATGATATATTGTTGGCTAAGCTTGAATACTATGGCATTAAGGGAAAGAGTAATCAGCTGTTGAGATCATACTTAACAGATCGTAGGCAGACAGTTTGTGTTAATGGTGTCCTCTCTCATCCAAGGTATGTAAGATATGGCGTTCCGCAGGGGTCAAATCTGGGACCATTGCTTTTTATCATCATGACAAATGATATAACAGTAAGTGTGGACAGTGGGATAATCAGCTATGCTGATGACACATCATTGCTTTCATGTGATGCAGATCTGGATACATTGAGGGACAGGATGTCTAGTGCTCAAAAAGATATTTCTTCTTGGTTTCAGGCAAATTACCTTTTACTAAATCAGGAAAAAACCAAGTCAATTATTTTTAATCTGAGGAATATTAAAGATGGAATCACCTCAGGTAAGCTAGTTGGTATTATCCTTAATGATAAACTAACTTGGACATGTCACATTGACTGGTTGTGCAGTCGACTCAGTAGAGTGGTTTTTCTTATGAGACGTCTGAGAACTCTTGTTCCTCAGGAATATTTGAGAACGTCATACTTTGGGTTTTTTCAGAGCTTGATCCAATATGGTCTTATTCTGTGGGGCGGTGCGGCCAATACTGAAAGGGTGCTGCTGATTCAAAAAAGAGTAGTAAGGCTTATGGCAAATGCTGACTACCTTGCTCATTGTCGTCCAATATTTGTTTCATTGGAAGTTATGACTGTGTTCAGCCTTCATGTTATGCAACTTCTGGTTAGGGTCAGAAATAAATTGGATGATCTTGAATGTAGGTCTGAGGTACACAGGCATTTCACTAGACAAGCTTTATTCCGATACATAAACAGAAGATTGAAAACATTACACAACTTTAATAGAAAAAAGGATACCAGTGCTAATAATAATATTTGTGTAACCTGGCTGGCTCAGGTCTGGCATCAGAGTTTTCAGGTCGCTCCTGATTAATTTCAGGGCCTCTGACATGACTTAACGACTGTTTTTGGGCAGCCGGGACCGACGGCTTAACGTGTCCATCCGAAACACGGGAAGTGGCCTGAGAAAAGTTTCTGGAACTGAAAACTATATTTTAATGACTTGTGAGATTGGTTTTTCTGTTTGAGCATTTAATTATGAGTTTTTCACCTATAAAAGTTGAATGTTGACCCATCCTCTGTCCACTATATGGAGTTCAGTACATGATAAAAACGAACTAACTGGTATCACTAGATAGGTTTCCTCTTGCTCAACAAGACGGCACATTCTATTTTTTTTGGATGATGCCCACATAAGCATTTTAGCTTGTGCATGGGTAATGGATAATGAATGCGAAGGTGATTGATGAGGTGGAAAACAGCCATGCCTACTGGGTCTCGAACCCTGACCAGCGGCAGCGCTAGCGGACTGCAGGTTGTGACGCCCCAGCCCACTGCGCCAACCGGGCCGGCATTCTGGGAAAAACTAATACAGCGAACGAAAGATGCTGATTAATGGTTGAACATTTTTGTTGAGGAGGCTTGTTGATTGTGTACCTGACAGTTTTGTTCGCCAGGCTTACTTTGCATTTTTCCAGAGCCATATAGGCTATGGAACAGTTCTATGGGGACATGCTGCCAGTGTTGAAAGGGTGTTGTTGCTGCAGAAGCGAGCTGTTAGAGTTGTGATGAGGGCTGGGTGGATTGATCATTGTAAGCCGCTGTTCATCAGGTTGAAAGTGATGACAGTTTTCAATCTGTATATATGAGTGCCTAGTGTTTGTAAAGAGAAATCTAAGCTCATTCACCTTATCCAATGAAATTCATGGTCATGCAACTAGGAGGAACCAGAATATTTTCCAGCCAAGAGTCAGATTGGAGAGAACAAGCAGAAGCTTTCCCTATTCTGGCTTGATGTTTTTTAATATGTTACCACATGAAATGAGGAGTCTGCCCCTTACACCATTCACAAGACAGTTGAAGTCATGGTTGATCTCCAACCCTTTTTATTCTGTCAATGAATTCAAGGTCAACCTAAATTCAATTATTGCCAGCTGTATAACTAATAATAACTAATTCAATGATTGCTGTATAACTTAACTTATTGGTTTTTATGATATTTAACGATATATTATGATTATTATGTGTAATGATGTATTTGAATGTCTTGTACTGTATAATGACTTAGCCTAATGTGCTTATGTATTTTTTTGGCTGAAATAAATCATTGAATATTTTTCATCTATTGACAAATCTGAAAATAGTCTGTGCCGGTAACGTTCTTGTCAATACATCTATACCCTATGCACGATAACTTGAGACAAAATAAACAAACGTTTTGCGTGTATGTGGTGGCTACCTTAGCCACGACAACCCATAACCAATAAACGATGTAGTATAGCAGTATGTGTAATTGTGTATACGTCATAGCATTGGCAATGAGTATGTGTGCGTGTTTCGGTTATTTTTGTCGTATCTTTGCTATGGGTTTTCATCGCAACAGTAGCCGCCCTGAGTGCATTTGTTCATTTTGTCTCAAGTCATTGTTAATGAGGTATAAGGTCATACTACAAACTTTCCGCTACAATCATTTGCTCATATCACAGCTAATATCACTCCGCGTAGTTGGTTCATTGGAGAAATGTTTCAGGAAATCTTCATTTTGTTATTACGAAATGAACTTATTTAAAAAGGTACTTTGATTAATAATTATTGATTTATTATTCAGGAAATCTGTATGGATTTTGATCTTGAACAAACCTTTGACTAGAAGACGGCCCTCTGAGTACTGCAAGCTGGGATGCTTTTTGCTGGCGACTATGGTGCGTGTGTATTTACCAGAGCTGACGTCACTGAAAACATCCAACATGTCGCCTACTCGCGATGTGTAACCGGCTAACTCAACAATTTCCTAAAACATTGAAAAAATATTGTTTATTTACAGAGGACAATTTTTATTTTGCCAAGCATTCAATTGTCATTACTTATTTTCATTGCAACTTCCATCTTCAGTAGAAAAGCCAACAGAAATTTGGAATACATTCTCAACAGTGACTGTATTTATTGTCCAACAGTTTATACTGGTCGAGCAAAGATTTCTTTGCTCGAGAAGACTATATATATAAGTATAGCTGTTGCCAAAAAGTTAGTAGGATTAGTCTGTCTCTTGTACGTGATGTAGGGCTAACCTACCAACAGCTGATATAAAACATGTATTGTCTCTTTTGATTTCAAAGACATCATCTAGATTTCGCTAAATGATAACTCTCATTAACAATATCAGCTGTTAAGCGCGCAAGGAGTATACAGTACCGCCCAACTTATTTACGTCAGCTATAATAATTAGTTCAATACAAATTCATAATTAGCTTCTACAGAATGTGTCCGATTAAAAATGTTTGGTGAACAATGTGATTCAACAATAGAATAGTTAAAAATAATAAATATTCAAATGAATACTAGCCTTGTAAGATGACATGAGTCTCTCGACAGCATCGGCACCCGATAGTAGCAAATTCCTGGCGGTCGTGAAATATTGTGTTCTCTCACTAATTTTGGCACCGGATATGTCACTCTCACCATTAACTAGAAACACAAAAATATAAATTATTGTTTATTCTGATACACAATTATCTTATATTCTTATGTTATCTTATTCTTATATTCACAATTATCTTATATTCATGTCAAAGTTAACAACTGAATTGGTCGAATTATTATTAATCAATACATGTAATACGGTACCATATTGCATTTCTATTAATTATTTCAGTTCTAAAAGATTAATTAAGATTTACTTTGATAGCAAGTCCCCGTAATCCCCCTAACTCAAGATAATACTCAAACTATTTGGTCCTGAATATGTAACTACTTTAAAGTTTAAAATTTTAGGCCTCGTACAAAATTTGCTAAAAGCATAAGGTTTACGTTTTCTTCTAAAGCTGGTGCCAAAAACAACGGGCTTGTCCAGGAAGTGCTTCATAATTTAGCTATCTGGAGGCTATTATGCCTTTCAAATCTCGAATGATTATCATACAGTCATGGAAGGTATTATAACTGACATTATGGTCCAATGAACTCCATGTTTTGTTTAAATTTCAGCCGTTTTGGAACATCCTAAGCATGACTTAACACTAGCCTATAGCCTATATTTGATTTTGTTGAATGAATTGTATTTGAACCAACATGGATTTATTTTAAAAAAATATATATATATTTTTTATCTGAATTAAATTGTTATGCCATCTTTGGTATACCACATTCTATTATGTTGGACAAGTATTATGTTGGGTGGCTCGTTGGAGGAGTGATAAAGCGCCGGTCTGATAACCAGGTGGACCCTGGTTCAAGTCCCAAGCGGGGAAACAATTTTTGACCACAGCACAATCACATAAATACGGCCAACCCGTCTTTCGGAGGAGGCGATAAGCCGTCGGTCCCGACTACATAAAAAAAGTAGTCGTCATCTATCATCCATTTCATTACCCACGCACAAGCATATGAGCTTCACCCTCATAAACAAATAAACAAGTCTATACAATGTGGATTTGAACCTATCTGGGTTCGTTATCAATCTCTGGTAAACCAGATTTAACTGGTCTATTCAATCAGGTTTACAGTCAATACCAGTATATTAATGTTTGATGAATCTGAGGGTTATGACAACTTCTAGTATTTTCTATTTTCATTCAATATGGTATAGTCTGTCCAAGCAGAGAAGGCATCCTGGCAAGATGAGCAAGTGATTCCAGCTCGGTCAATATTCGTTCAAATTTATAAATTTGATCTCAAATTGTAGAAAATACCTAATTGAAAATTCACTAACTAGACTATCATTACTAGACAAGTCTCATTACAAACTTTTGTGGTCATCGGAGTTGAACTAGGCAGGGGTTCAACAGAATCTTCGCTATAGCCTGTCCCAGCAAAGAATACATTCTGGCAGGATGGAAAAATTACTCCAGCTCGGCCAACATTGGTCTCAAAGTGTAGAGGAGAATGTTTTTACATTTTGAGACCAAATTTATGATTCTTAGACTCGTTTTGACCGAGCTGGATTAATTTTTCTATAATGCCAGAATGCCTTCTTTGCTTGGACAGACTTTAATCACCACAATATCAACTCCAAAACTACACAAAAACTGTGTGACTGACCAGATTGTGTAGCCATGATGATAGGAAGTGAGACCATGATCATGCCAGTGCCGCTCCACACGTACTTCATAAGAAACTGTTCCAGCACCACGTACCACAGCCGCTGCACAAATATCTTGTTCTTGTGGGCTACCAACGCCTGGTAGGCCTTCTGCAGGTGAGACAACTCCACCTAACACAACACAACAGAAAAACAACTATAATTTAGTACAAATACTATCTAGATCAAGATTCTAAAAAAATAGTTATTTGTGTAACTAGTGCCTAAAGTGGTAGATTGCTGCATCGAGTGAAACAGTTTTTTTCACGAGCCGAAGGCGAGTGAAAAAAGTTTCTCGAGTGCAGCAAGTACACTTTAAGCTCGAGTTACACATTACATTTTTCCTACAGTTACCATCAAATGTGAAAAAAATTATAAGGATGTTGATTTAGAGACCTATACATATAAATTGGGGGTTGTAGGGTCACCAAGAAGGGTGATTATATTATATGATCTCACTCAACTGATTATAATACACTATGTACAAATGGACCAATAAAATAGACTGAAAGAATGGACTGAAAAATAAACTGATAGAATGGACTGATGAGATGAACTGGAAAAATGAACTAATAAGATGGACTGTAAAAAAAACTGATGGAATGGACTGACAGAATAGACTGATGAAATCAGCTGAGAGAAAGGAATGTTGAAATAAACTGACACAATGGAATGATGGAATTAACTGACAGAATAGACTGATGAAATGCACTGACAGGATGGACTAATTAGACAAAATGAAAAAAAAATCATGAAATGGACTGATGGATTGGTCTTAAAGAATGGACTGAAAAAATGAACTGATGAGATGGACTGAAAAAATGAGCTGATGGAATGGACTGACAAAAATGGAATGATGGAATGGACTGATGAAATGAACTGACAGAATGGACTGGAAAAATGAAGTGATAAGATGGACTGAAAAAACGAACTGATGAAATTGACTGACAGAATGGACTGATGAGATGGACTGAAAGAAATGAACTGACAGAATGGAATGATGAAATTAACTGACAGAATAGACTGAAGAAATGGACTGATAAAATGAACTGATGGAATAGACTGATGAAATGGAGTTACGAAATGAATGGACTCATAAAATAAACTGACAGAATGGACTGATGAAATAGACTGACAAAATGGACTGGTAGAGTTGACTGACAGAATGGACTGACAAAATGGAGAGATGACATGGACTGAAAAAATGGTCTAATAAAATGGTTTAAAAGAATGGGCTGATTGATAATGGACTGATGAAATGGACTGACAGAATGGAATGTAAAATTGAAGAGACAGAATGGACTTATAACATGGACTGAGAAATTCACTGAAAAAAATTGACTGATTGAATGGACTGATGACAATGAACTGGCAGAATGGACTGAAACAATGGAATGATGAACTGAACTGATGGATTGAAAGAGTGGACTGATAGGATGCACTGAATAAATGGACTGATAAAAAATACTGACAGAATTGACTGATACATTGAATGTACAGAATCCACCAGTTTTGGAAAAACCCATTTTCAAAACTTCCTCTTCTGTGATTGGTTGAAAATCTGGAAAGTCCAGATTACTTTACGCACTAGTGCGTAAAGTATTTTAGGCACTCGTGTGAGAATGGCTCATTTTAGAAACTCTATTCATTGTGTAAAGATGCACTTTTTTGCTATCTGTAGAAAAAATCATTTATTGTAAACAAGTAACAAGTATTTTAAGCAAAGGTGATGATGAGTGAGTGGGTGAATAATGATGTTTACATGGTGGTAAGATGATGAAAGTTTACATTATAATTTTCACTTTGAAAAACACTTTTCACTCCAAAAAATTTTGAATTTTGATAAAAGTTCACTTTTCTCAATGAAGGTCTAATTTCAATAAAATTAGACAAGTGACATGTGATAACATCAATATTTTTCAAATCTTATTGGATCTATTGTGTGGTTTGATGTGTACTTGACTATAAAATAAAGGAGAATCAGTGACAAATAACAAAGTACATAAAACTAGGCACAGGAATGACCTTAGAACTGAGTAACTTCAATTTGCCAGATCTTAAAGAAGCTGGCTTTACACTGGTACAAAATTGCATAATTTCTCTGCCAGCAACATTTATAAACCTTTCTTGTATTGTATCAAAAACACTGTAAAAAATATGTTACTCGATGAATGTATACACAGTGTTGCCGATTTTTATGAAATCAACTTTCAAAATTATTCACGTTCAAATTTAATTACTAGCACCTCTTTGTATTATAAATTATATTGTCTTTATTTTATGAATTTCAATTTTGTAACTTGAATATTGTCTAGACGTTGACAATACATTTTTAAATGTTTTATGTAAATGGAAGAATTTCTATTTCTATTGGCAATATTCGTTTTATTCATTGAAATTTTGTGCTCAACCAACTTTATGGACGAAAAATTTATTTGGTTACTTGGTCGAAAAAACTTCGATAACCTTAAGCGCGGATAAATGTTATTTGCATGTATACTTTAGCTGACGCCAAAATGTTGGGCGGTTTCGTCTGTCTCTTGTACGTGATGTAAGCTGTAGCCGACTAACAACAGCTGATGCAAAACATCATTGTCTCTTTTGAATTCAAAATCATCATCTAGGCAAAGCTCAATGACAAATCTGATTGTCAACATCAACTGTAGGAGCGCACAAAAGGAGCAGACGAAACCGCCTACCTTTTTGGCATCAGCTATATGCCTACCACATTCTTTATTATTACATTCAATGCATAGAACAAGGAATTAAAGAATCCAGCCATACTACGATACTACAGTATAGTACTACTGTATATTACTACAGTATAGTACTACTGCTGTATATTACTGCAGTTTAGTACTAAAGTATAGTAAGATGCGTTTCAACGAAATATTATACAGAAATGATAGAGCTAAAGCTACAATAGAAAATTATAGGGAAACCCAGAAAGCATATTGCAAAAAAACGTTCTCAGTGAGTTACCGAGTAATACAACTGTACCACTGATTGCCAGCACCAACTTCATGCAATCACACTCAACCTCTAACTTTCTTTACAACAGCTTTTCCTTCTATCTCCCCTATTATCAATAACTGTTCTTCTTACTCAATGCAGAATCGTCTCTCCTCCTTCCTTCAGTACGGTTCACCATTTTCCTATTCCTGTACTATCTCATCATTATTTTTCAAACACTGTTATCCGTTCCTAGCACTATTACAAGGTACTTTTTCAAATTATTATCATTCCTCCGCCAATATTCTCTCTACATAATCTTCCTCCTTTCATCATAGCATTCTAGCAGTATAATTATTTTCGAAATAACTCTTCCAATTATTACCATTTTTCCACCATTTTCATTCTATGTCCTATCTAATCTTCCTTCTTCAACATAAAATCTTTCAACTTTCATTACCTATATCCTATCTTTTCCTGGAATGAAGAATGAAGACAAAGATGCTTTTAGAATCTCAATATTATGGCAAAGAATGAGAAATATTCAATACTTATAATAATTCAAAATTAATTTGTCGTTGATAATTTACCTACTTAGATCATCATGCATTATTTTATCTGTGAGTAGGAGGGGTGATTGTTGTCATATTCCTATACTGATAAAATATTACTAAACTGTATGTATATATTATGATAAATTGAATAGAATGACTCTTTTTTCGAGAATATTTCATTTAACTCTGGTTTATCAAATATTTTTTGAACTACTTTATCAGTATAGGAATATGGCAAAGATAGAACTCCTTCCCTATTCACTGATAGACTATTCTTTTTAAGGAAGTTCCTGTTTGAATTTCACCTATATTACTATTTGTAATGTTTCTACAATTATTATTAGTGTATGAGATGAATTTCATTTGATATCATTACATTTTAAATTTTGTAAGTGAACACAGGGAGCAAGATAGGTGAGGGAAGGCCTACCTTATGTCCGCCATAGAACGCAATCTCTTCGGCGTTGGTGATGACGCGGTTGTGAATGTGGCGCAGGTAGGCCTTGCGGTCGGCTTCAACGGCCACCAGCGCTCCGAATTTCGGCGACAGTACGCGCAAGATCTGCGCTGTCAGCGAAATAACTACGACAGCTAGCAGGGGACCTGTGTCATAAACAGAAAACGATAATTAATTGAATTGAATTGAGTTTATTTCACAAAATACAATGACATACAATATTTTTTCACAAGGGTACAATAATGCTCACAGTAACAGATTGAAATTAGGCCTACAGTATCATAATTGATGACATATATCTTATATTATTAATTACATCAAATTATACATTATATATATATTCATTTATTAATTATTTATCTATTCATCAAATTATATTATTTAATCTTATATTATTCAAAATGAGTAAATGCATAATATATACCTATACTTGGAATGAATAATAATTCCATACAATATGGTTATTTAATGGTACAATACATCTGCACCGTGAAGCAACAACAAACCCTAATTAATGAAATATTAATTGCCCACATGGACCATACTAGGCCTATATGTGGGTCAATGAGTTCAGTCTCATTATAAGAATCGTTAAAAAAAACATTTTACACTTCTGATGTCTAGTTATTTTTTGATACTTGTTCTACTAAGACCTACACACACGCACACACCGCAGACACGTTGGTAATGGAAACTGAAACTGAACAACATATTATTCAAGATGTTATTTGGTAATCCAGTGTAGGTGGCCTACACTTGAGATGGAGGAGTAGGCTAGATATTTTTATACTCTAGGTGGATTGATGGGAGAGAAAAGTAAGTAAGGGTTGATGTATAGATTGTAGCATTCGTTCACATTGATCTTCATCTAACGTTTTTAACCAGTTTGTTATTATTGCTTTATATTTGAAAAGGCTACATGTTCCCGGCTGACTTATTTCATGGGGAATATTTTTCATAATTGTATGACAGAGATAAGATATACTCCTATCACAGACTGAGCGGGAGTTACGTGGAAGACCCGAGTGGTGGAAACGGGCATGTCTTGTAGAATAAAGATGATTGGACTCTGAATTGAAATGTATTTCATTCTTGAATATGTACATCAGGGCTGCTTTAATGAACAACTGTCTAATTCTAAATACATCAAAAATCTGAAATAACTGTTTTGATGGAAATCTTCTAAATAGACCAAGGCCAACTTTAATAATTGATTTTTGGGTAACTGATATTTAATCTAGCAGTGTTTTGTGTGCACTTCCCCATAGAATAATGCTGTAGGACATAACAGACTGGACGTATGCAAAGTACACAGTTCTTAGGTGATTTAAATTTAGTATACCCGTTAGCTGGCTGAATACATAAATCATTCTACTCAACCTACTATTCAAATATCTTACGTGGGAGCTCCATGTCAAACGGCTGTCTATGTGTACGTACACCCAAATATTTGTAGTTGAACACTGCCTCAATCAGATCGCAGCCGCAATCATCGCTCTAATCAGACCCGCATGTATGGACCCTAGTTGAATGTTATTAGGAGGTGCGCTAAGGAGTCTAAGTGCGCTAGGAGGACTCCAAGTTGAATGTTATTAGGAGGTGCGCGGCTGTCGCGTAGGAAAATAGGCATGCATTTGGTTTTTTTGTGTTCATGCTGAGTATATTCATGTCAAACCAGTTTTTCAGTTGCCTGAGCTCGCTTGAAGCTGTTCTATATACATTTACCCAGCTGTCCCCCTCGAAATAAACTGCTGTGTCATCAGCAAATAGCATAATTTTCCCTCTCATATTTACCTGAATAATATTATTTATGTAGATCAGGAATAAAATCAGGCCAAGCGTGCTTCCTTGGACCACACCGTATGTGATATCCTGAGGGTTGCTTTCAACTCCCCCAATAGATACGATCTGGCGGCGATTTGACAAAAAACTATTGACCCAATTATGTGCTACACCAGTAATTCCTATTGCCAATAATTTATCCAGCAACAAATTGTGGTCAATTGAGTCAAATGCCTTTGCCAGGTCAATAAAAAGCAGTAGAATATATTTATTATTATTTATGCCCTGTCTCAAATGATCACTCAGTTGATAGAAACAATTGGAAGAGTTCTGGTCATCTCGAAAGCCAAATTGATTGTCTATTAGTATATTATTATTTTTCAAGTATTTAGCTAATTGTTTCTTGAAGCATTTCTCGATAACCTTAGAAATAAAACTAAGAAGGTTTATTGGCCTATAATTATTCAAATCGTCTTTACTGCCAGATTTACAGAGTGGAATTACTTTTGCTAATTTAAGAATATCTGGGAAGGAACCTGTTGAGAAACTTCTATTTATAATATGTCGAAGAGGCACTATGATGGAGTTTATATTGCCCTTCAAGATACGTGCCGGTATTCCATCGCAACCTGGTGAGGAACCACCTCGGAGCTCTAAGACACAAGATTCAACTTCCAACTCACTAACCTGCTGCAGAACAAAAACCGAATCGCAGGGAGGGTGGTTCATGTGAGGTGGGTTAGCATTTGGTTGCCCAGTTTTATAGCCTCCGCAAGGGACTCTCCAACTTTAGAAAAAAATATTAAATTTATCAGTAACTTCAGTAATTGTAGAACAGCTCCCCACCTGAGGAAGCCGGCTATCGTTGTTACCGGTCAGAAAGCTTTGAATGGGAAAAGAGTAACTTCGTGTATTGATGCCCGATATTTCGTCGACTTGATAAAATTTAAAAAATTGGAAAGTTCAAGAATACACAAGATACAATATTCCATATTCAAATATTCAGTTCCAATGGGTTTGAATAGCAATATTATAATATTTGAAGAGGAAGTTTAAGGCATAATAATTATTTTTGTGGATAGAATTAACTTACTATCAATGTTCGATATTCAGCTAAGATAGCTTTTATTTAATTACCTGAGATCCTAAAGATCTTCTAATTAATAAATAAATAAATAATGTTAGGAAGAAAATAGTAACAGTAGATACAGGATAATATCAATAGATATCATAATAGTACTATTATTCAGTATAAATAAATTTTTGTAGTGTTCATCAAGTGATTCTGAAAAATCTTCTTATTAATAAATAAATAAATAATATTAGGAGAAAACATAGGCTAACTGTAGATACAGAATAATATCAATAAATATCATAATAGTACTATTATTCAGTATCAATCAATTTTTTTAGTTTCAATTTAAGTTTGTCAGAAATATCTTAGTTGATTTTACACCGATTAAAATTTAAAAAAAATTAATGGCAGCAATTTATCAAAACTAAATAGTAAATTAATCTTTATATTATGCTCTGTTCTTATTTGTATTCTGCTTATTGGGTTTTCACTATTTTACTCAAAGGCTTGTAAATCTTCATCACTGGCAACCCTCTTAGCTGTGGAATCCTGAGTTTTACATTTATAAGAATTTTTCCTTCCTCCACCCACACGTACTTCAACTTACCCTCCCTCTTTAGAAGCCTAGCTTTCTCCAATAACACTTTATTTGCAAAGTGTTCATTTAAATAAAAGTTACCGGGAGACAAGTTAGGATTCAAGTCCGTGGTTATTAAGGTTTTACAAGGTTATCAAGGTTATTATTATTGCAATATTGATATAAAAAATAATTGAGAAGATAAACAGGTAGGATAACTGTAACTATAGGTAGAATAGGTATAGATTAACACGCGAGTAAGTAGTAGACAGGCTGCTCACTTAGAAACGCGATTCATGATATGTAAATTTCGAGTTTTAGTGAAACCGATATTTGAATTAAGATTTCAAAGAAACTCGGTTTTCGATATCTCAGGTTAATCGTATTATATTATATATTTACTTTTTGTCTAGGGCTACTATCAATGCATATTAGTAGATGAAAATCAAAATCATAGAAGCCTATCCTTTTAGTATTTTCAATTTTAACACAACATGTTAGCTCTCCTGAGAGGCATTCTCAAGTTTGATTCATTGAAGTTTGTTCGAGAATGTATTTAGGAGATAAGAGTGAAGCATGTTGTGTTTAAATGAGAAATACTAAAAGGGTACTGCGATTTCGATTTTTATCAACCAACAAGATACATCATCTGAAACTAATTTCATTAGGATTGCAATGCGGATTTTATTGAATGCATTTCCTTGGTGGACATCTCACCCTATAAAATTTCATTCAGAAGATAAAAAAGTCCATTCTATTCTTCATTACTGGAGGCTGTAAATTATTAAAAGATTCTTATAAATTTGAATAGTTTTCAAGCCAAAATTAATATGAATTAAAGACCTTCGTTAGACCCTTTTGTTGGAAGAGTGATTTTTAACATCGTTTCAACTCCCCCGCTCTTTTTATTAGTTTGATTAATTCCCCAATCAATTATCTATCCCGAAAAAATGTGCACGTCAAGCCCTCAAGGTTTTTGGGTATTTATTGTGACTAAAGAGATTGAAACTGCTTGTCACTAATGGTAATTGATAATAATTATTTCAAACTTGAGGAGTCAACTGCAAATGATAGATTAGTTACCGTACACCAAACAATGACACAGCTCTTAGTTTGATTGCAGCACATGAACCTTTTGTACCTTATTACTTCCTCAATGTTCATCAATGCAAACCTTTGTTTATCATCTGTCATACCGAGACCACATTTCTGAATGATCAACTGACTCAACAATCAAGGTTCATTGCAATTATAATCAATTATTGATTTAATGAGCTCCGCTTACTTCAAAGGAAATATCAATACTGAATTAAATAGTATTAGGTCTTAGGTAGTCTTCCCAAGCGAAGAAGACATTCTGGAAATATGGAAAAATAACTCCAGCTCAATACATATTGGTTCAAAAATTATCAATTTGGTCTCAAATTGTAGGAAACATTCTTCGCTACAATTTAAGACCAAATAATTTAATAATTTTTGAACGAATATTGACTAATCTGGAGACATTTTCCCACCTTGCCAGAATGTCTTCTTTGCTTGGACAAACTATAGCCTATTAGTATTTGACTATTTGGTCAGACTACAAATATAAATAGATTAATAAATAACTCGACAGCAGGCGCGGATCCACAAGGGGAGGAAAAAGGGAAATTTCCCCTTTTCAAATATGGGCTCATCTTACACTAGATAGAGTGCACTTGTAAGAATTTACAAATTCAACTAATAATAAGGCTTAGAAATTCTAAAGAGTATAGTTTTAGAGTAATTTTTCTGAATAAATTTCCTCATTGACGGGGGAAATCCTCCAGTCCACATATTTAATAGCAATTAATAGCAATTTCTCTTCATGATGGTGGCACGAACTATGTAACTGTAGATATTGCTCAGTAGCTCTAATTGTGAATGATTATTGTATTACTGACATCCTTTATCCATTGACTGTTTGGCAGTCATTAACTTTATGAGATACTTAGGTCATTTTCAAGGGTGCAGGCCAAGTCAAGACACTTTTCAGTAAATAGAATTTTCGCCACACTGGTATGAAATGGACTGTTTTACATGCTTTATGCGGAGGCCGAAAACGCTCGTTTTCAGGCGAGGTCGCCAGCAACTCGCCGGGAAAATGCGTTTTTCGGCCCTAGGGCGGTAAAATAACCTTGAATGTCAGCTGACTGAAGGTCGTTGTCGATTTAAGGGTTAGTCGATCAATAGGTAGCATCCCGGTTTGATTGCATTAAATGTCAGCTGTTTTGGGAGTCAATGTCGACTTATTGGTATTTCGATGTAAAGGTAGTCTCTCATCTGTTATTTTGATTGGTAAGATCCCTTGTCAAGAGAACTGAACGTTGAAAGTTTTCACATCAATCATTAGTTGAATAATAAAGGAAAACTGCTTCAATAACTAACACTACTAATACTTCAACTTTGATAAGATTAAAAATGTTTGTATTGATTAACTTTTGAATAATGATGAACGTGAAATCCATGTTTGAACAATATTATTGTTGTCATACTCTGTGTTACTGCGTCTAGCAGGTTAGCCAGCGCCATCTAGCAGGTGATAATGCAACTAGACTGAGCTTCTCTGTTAGCCAGTATCTGTTGAAAATCAACAACTTTGAATTGATATTGTACAATTTAGGATGATCGTACAAAAATTAACTTGGGCTTAAACGTTTCTGAACTAAGAAAATCGAATACACTGATAGTTATAAAGTAATATTCAGTCACTAAATCAATAAACTTTTGATGCGAAGTTCCAATAGCAAGCAAATGGCACCTACTCCAAATTCAGCATAGGCGAAGATAGCATAATAAGGTTATTGGTCTAGCTGTTCTTGTAACTGATCAACTGAAAATTTATTTTGTTTTCATTGATGTTGTGTGCCGAAAAATAAAGTTCGACACCACGGGTCGAAAATGTAATATTCCGTCTCTCAATCTTTTCTAGTCCTCGGCCTACGGCCTCGGACTTGAAAACCGATTTCGAGCCGGTAAACGCACATTTTCGGCCCTAGGTACGAAATATAATTTTTAAAAACTATGATAATAAAAGTGGTGACAGCTCACCCTCCTGAGTCATTTGGAAAAATCAGATCCTTAAGAAGGCTTTAGCTCTGAAACTGCTCTAAATGAAGTTTATAAATTGCCTATTTCAAGAATAATATCCCTTTTTTTAACAGAATGGGAAAATTTCCCTAAAAGGACTTTTCAATGGATGAAGAGTCTATAGTTTGAGTACATGTCATTGTTTTCATTGTCATCTCATAAATGGTTGAATGTGATTTACTATTTTTCCAAGAGTGATGCCCACATAAGCTCCTAGGCTTATGCGTGAGTAATAAGAGGGTAGAGCAGCTTCAAATTTAATTTAATTTAATTCTTAATAATGCATTGATAACCAAACTATTAGTTTTGTGATTTCTATTGGTGTTTTGAATAATATATTATTGTATGTTAGCGGTTTTTGTGATTTAATGATATGTTATGTTTTTTGTATTGTTATGTTTATTTAATGTTTATTGCATTCAATGTTGTTTGTATGAGTAATTGCTCAAAAACAAATAAAACTATATATATAATAAGAGGGTAGATGAGATATGACAACTACTTTTTACTCAACGATTTGATTATCAACTAAATAGTCAGGTCTGAGAGGATGTCATTTTTTTGTATCTCATGAATAGTTAAACTCTTTCGTTCACTATTACTCAATAACAATAATATTGCTCTTCAGATTTGAAAGAATATTTTCTACTTAAAATAATAATGGCTATCAACCTTGGGAAAATTAGATAAGATTATTAAATTCATTTGAAGTAATTCGACATTTCCGGAAATCTGTTCAGTTATCTCTCGAGAGTATGACATCAATTCGCATTTTAAATTGGCCTCGAATAGCTTTCGACCGTCCAAAACGTCACAGGCCATTGAAATGGCAAATTTATTATCATTAAATCATAATAACAATGGAATTTTATTGTAGTTTCATACATAGAACATAGATGCATCCTTTGTCGCCCACAAATTGTTAAAGTCATGCATTACTATTGAGAAATTTTCCACCATGAATTATTAACTATGTTTTTTTTTTCAATGATGAGATAGGAAGTTAGATACAATGTTATTGGGTACAATATTCTGGGTTTAAGAATGAAAATAACATTTGCGTTTATTTTCCGAGTCCGAGGATGAAAGACAATATTGAATGAAACAACTGTAGCACTGAATTACTAGTAATAAGTATTGTCTGTCCAAGCAAAGAAGACATTCTGGCAAGATGGGAAAATGACTTCAGCTTGGTCAATGTTGTTTAAAAATTATAAGTTTGGTCTCAAATCGTAGGTCAGAATGTTTCCTAAAATTTAAGACCAGATTTATAACTTTTGAACGATTGAACGAATATTGACCGAGCTGGAGCCATTTTCCCATCTTGCCAGAATGTATTCTT
Source organism: Sogatella furcifera (assembly GCA_017141385.1). Lineage (NCBI taxonomy): Eukaryota > Metazoa > Arthropoda > Insecta > Hemiptera > Delphacidae > Sogatella > Sogatella furcifera. Next base: position 29,139,177 of record CM029551.1, read on the forward strand.
AGCTTGAACATATTATTATATCTAATCTCTAATGGAATAATTAGTAGTTGTTTACTTACAAGTATTTGAACTAACGAAAATAATAAGATGTAGATAAAGAAATTCAAAGAAAGTATGAAGTAGATGGATCTTGATTGATTTATAGAAATTTGATCATATTATAAATAATAATTGTAATTCATTGAAGACTAATATTTGCATAAATATTTTTTAAAGCTTACAAATTGGCTGAGTTTTTGAGAGGAAAAAATTTGAAGCTTGTTATATTAAAAGTTTAATATTACTTTTCTCATTACTATCCAATAATTTAAACATACAAACATGTACAATTGTACATGTGCACATATAAAATTTACTATTTCATCTAGCATTATTTGATTTCCATGCACATCTGAAAATTAATAGAATACAATATCCAGCGTAAAATTGCCTCCCAGAATTACTGTTCAATTTTCAATACATTGGAACTAATTGAATAAGTTCATCAATAATCATATTTAATCTACCATAATGCATTATTCACTAACATACAATCATGTCTTATGAATTATAATCGTACAAAATTTAGAATGGTAATGCTTCTTGCAGTTGAAAGCGGGAAGCCCCTCGACTATCATGACTAAGAGTGCTCTTGGACAAATATAATGCTTGGAAATCATCAATCATCGCCCACTGACATTCGAAAAATGTTTGGAGCTTTGAAAGTCATCGACAATACTACATCCGATATTGAGACGTGTACTTGAAAGCCTAATGAGTACGTCTAACTTACATAATCAGTTGACTGCCAACCACAGTTCATTACCAATAACACTTCTGAACCTAATTGTGACCTTGGAACTATTTATCAACACCTCGTGTCTAAATAAATTGATAATTATTATTATTCATAGTGTTTCAATATTATAAAACAATAAATCTGATTTGAATATAAAATTTGAGAGAATTGAGTACGGTACTGTAAACAATCGTGGGAACATCAAAAATTAAAAAGTACCTCAAGTAACTCAACTACTATCGTGAAGAAAAAAATTATCAGAAAAAAGTATTAATTGCTCAAAATTTCAAAATTTATTTCAACTAGCCTAAGGTATTAACTATCATGAATATACCATGAAAATGTATTTATTGCTCATGTTGATAATAATACCATTTAACTCTTCATCCGTCAATTTCAAACCTTACAAAATAGAATAATCTTGTGATATCAAGCAATTCTGAACCTCAAAAATAGAGACGTTGTGGAAGCCAGTCGGTATAGTTTTGATCATATAATAAGGTTCAAATAAATTTTATTAAATTAGTTAACTCATCCATTTTATTCTCAAGTTGAATCCAGCGGTTTATTGGTAACTTAGTTAATAGTTTCATTGGAAGAGCTTTCAGCATTCAACTAAAAGAGAGAAATCTTCATTTTTATTGCAATTCAATTGTTTGAAACGAGTTTATAAATATGGGTAGCTAGAGAGTGATTTTCAAAACATGAGATTGAAAAACACCCACCAAAGTAGATTATTAGAAAATCACCTAAAGCTTGAGATAATCTTCCTTTACTGAGAAGTAAAATTGATTTATATATATTTTATATTTTCACTCGTTATTAGTTCATAGTTCATCATATTTGGAGTTTAAGAAATAAGCTGTTGAGCTAGGGACGATATTTTTCGATAAAAATATCAGATATAGACTGTCCAAGCAAAGAAGATATTCTGGCAAGAATGGGAAAATGAATCCAGCTCGGTTAAATCCTGGTCTCAAATTGTAGATCAGAAGGTTTGAGATCAAATTTATATTTTTTGTGCCAAATTGGCCGAGCTGGAGTCATTTTCTCGTCTGGCCAGAATATCTTCTTTGCTTGGACAGACTATGTTTTACACCTCAAACTGAAGACGTTCTATGTGGCTTCCGTTGGGAGGTTGATTGTTATTCAGGGCACAAATCTCATCTGAAACCAATTTCTTCCCACTAGTATTCAGTATCGATGAGTATCGATGGAATTTTTACAGGATCACCAACGGAAGTCACGCACAAAATAGAATAATTTTGAAAACAAGCTATTGACCCTCAATAAGTAATCTTTTATACAAGTCTTACCTCTTAATAAATACCTTAATAGGTTTCAACTACAAAATTATTATTTAAAAAATTATATGATGATTAATAGAAAGCTTATTACAGTATTACTCCTATGAACAGCGCAACTTCAATCTTCAATCAGGGTACTATTAATAATATGGATATAAAAAAATGAAACACCGATAAAATGTAAATCCAGTATTTGACGTGAAAAATCTTCAAGTTCTCTTTAAAACAAAACTAGAACTAGATGTTTGTTTCTAATTTTTCAAATTAGTATATTTTAAATCATGTTTCTACATAACACTCAATCTTTAAAGGTTACGAGGTACTCAATATATTATACTTTTATTGAGTAGAAGATATAATAATAGAATGGAAGGTCTAGGCTAGATCAGTACTGTTCACGGTCAAGTGCCTTACGACATCGCTGTATATTTATTTAGTCGGTGGCATTTGCTGCTCATACTGACATACATATAACACTAACAAACCTTTGAAATTGAGAGGATATATTTAGTAAAGAGCGTTAGTTCAAACAATGAACAGATGGTAGGAGAATATACTGAGCTTCGACTTGGCTTTGTTTGTTTTGCGCTTTACCGTACCATTTACTAGAAATAACAGACTAGTCGGCTGCAGTAAATAATAAATAGTAAACTGACTTTGTTGGTTTATAATACTTAATACTCAATGTTGAGTAATTTGTTCGTCTCCAATATTCATTTGCTACTTGGATTCGAGAGAATGATACTATTATTATTTCAGCAAAGATTGAAAAGTAAATAAAGTTGTCACTGGCGGCTCGTGCCCACGATTCAGGTGAAGTTCTGTACGGTAAAAGAGACGGGCACTTCACCTGTTTCATGGGTACGAGCCGCCAGTGAAAGTAGTAGCCTACATTACATTAGCAATCATGTTATTCCCTCCGTTATCCAAGTTTTCAAGGGATGACTTTGGCAAGGAATTTATCTCTGCTTTACTTGAATTTATTAAATCATTCAAACGATCCACACATTTGTCAACAAGTTTATCATAATATCTATAATCTATATTATCATATAATTTCAAAAATTGAATTCCAGTTTAATTTTTACAATTTCTCAACAATTAGTTCGTAATTGTGAGAAATTTTCAATTCTCACTTGTGAGAAAGCCTACTTCCACTCGAAGTGATTTCGGGATTACTATTATAGTCTGTACAAGCAAAGAAGATATTCTGACAAAATGGGAAGATGACTCCAGCTCGGTCGATATTGGTTCAAGAATTATGAATTTGGTCTCACATTATAAATCAAAAATTTTTCTACAAAGTGAGACCAAATCTATAATTTTTGAACCAATATTGACCAAGCTGGAGTCATTTTCCCATCTTGTCAGAATAACTTCTTTGCTTGGACGTCCAGACTATACTATTTGGATAAGTCTACTGTTACTACAAAGTTTATACTCTACAAAAAATTCACATAGGCTACCAATTTCATAGAAGAGCAATCTTTACATGTTTAGAAAATTATTATGACAAATGGGCTAAAAAAAATTATGACAAAATTTGTGAACGAGATATTTACCGGGTACAACGGCAGCCCCCATTTGTCGGCTGGAGCGGGCCAGCGCGAACCCGATGAGGGCGCAGTCGAAGAGCGGCTTGGTCAGGTGCGAGTAGAGATGCGCCACTGAAGAGGTGAACGCGCTTATGTCCTCGGTGAGGCGGTGGTCGGCGTTCTCTATGCGTCCGTCCAGGTTGCTCACACGGTAGTAGGTCTGCTCCTTGAAGTACAGTCCATAGGCATGGTCTACCAGTCGCGTCCTACAACACAAAGGAAACAAATTGGTTAGATATGTTACAAAAAATAATCAACAGAGTTTAGTCCGCTCCAGCGAAGAAGAAATTCTAAATATGGAAAAATGACTCCAGCTCGATCAGAATAATACAAATTAATAAATATCTCAATACTATAATTACTGAATTTGATAGATAATTACTAACGTATTCAGATATGTATTATATTGTATATATCGAAGAATGAATAAATCGATGAATGTATTCATCTCAAAGTCATCTAAAAATCAATACTTAATAATTTCAAAATTGAATCAAAAAATCACTTCTGAGAAAACCCTGTGCAGTGTCGATTGTATCAAATGAGGAAATATTACAATGAATAGTAGCTAAATATAAGCTAAATTTTACCCTCATGATAAAATACAATATATATGAATAAAAATTGGGAAAAGTGTAAGGTTTGACTTTTTGGGTGCTCATGTCAACGTTCCTAAAAGCTGTTTGTACTTGCTTGTATTAATGGAATTTGTAGCTGAAATTTCTGAAAAAGTACTGAAATTTCACAAGTTCAGAATAGCACCGATTTACCAGATTCAACCAAGTTTTTGGATATTTGGTAAGGCAACAAAATATTTAACATTGAACACATTGTTCCATACAATTAATGTCTTGATATGAAAGTATTCTACATCTACAAAATGAAATTGTGGTGTAAAATTCAAGAGCACATTGGAAATAATCGTTCTTTAATATAAATTCAACAGATTCTTGCAAAAAAATTTACGTTAAAACTTAATCAACATAAAAATGACGTTGCTCCAGCTTACTCACAGTGTTTTTTACTGGACGAGACTCCTTAATCAATATATGGTGTCTGTTATTCTGTGTTAGGTACCTATTGATCTATTTTGTGACTAGGCATGTAACGAATATCCGAAGAAACTTATTCTACCTTACAAACAGTAGTAGACATCAAGCAAATGTCGGCGAACTCAAACACCTCAAAGGAAATTTACTCAGCAAACAATATAATTAACACAGCAAAGCCCCATTAGTCAAACAATATTCACTTCAGTACCTGCAATTAGGAGAACAACAGTCTACTGTTTGTACAATGATAAAACCAACACTGTACATATTTATACTAATATTTCACAAACGCATATAAAATCCAAGTGAAATAATAGTTTTCAACCAAATAGAGAGATCAAATCAACAAAGAATTGGACAAAATCAACGAAGAAGCTCAAAGGCGAAAGGTAGCCAATTATTAATGCTGAATTAAAAGTTTCTATAGATATCTATTAGGCATCTAATAGATATGTAAAAGAGAATAGATAGATATGATAAGAATAATCAAATTATTCAATAGATCCACTATACCTATGTGTAGGTGTACTATTTATAATAATATTAAGGAAATACATAAGTTCATTTCCCTTCTTAATTAAATTTCAAGTCATCCTTCGTATAAACAATCCCTTCAACTCAAGCAATGATTAAAACGCACTTCGGATTTTCAAATACAAACAAAACATTAGGTTTTAAAAAAATAAAATAATATTTCACACAGCGAGAAATGATACAAGCCAAACTAGAAACAACCGTACCGGTACCAAGTACATGAGAAATATTAAACAATAGGCTTTTGTTTCTCACTAAAATTTTTGAATCTTGACAATAATAATGTCATTTTGGACCGGAAAACATTTTCACAGACACTAAAATCTCAATTTTACAGGAGGATGCACATTGAAAAAAATTAAAATGGCACTAAAGCAATAAAGGTGCCGTATTATACTCCAGTCCACGATCTAGCATTGTATGTAGTCTGTTTAAGCAAAGAAGACATTCTGGGAAGATGGAAAAATGACTTCAGCTTGGTCAATATTTGTTTAAAATTATAAATTTGGTCTAAAATAATAGATCAGAAAGTTTCCAACAATTTGAGACCAAATTAATTATTATCGAAACAATATTGACCGAGCTGGAGTAATTTTCCCATCTTGCCAGGATGTCTTTTTCGCTTGGACAGACTATATCTGAGTGCTCCACAACATTAGATTAAACTAGAACTCGTATCCTTTTTATTATTGGCTTCCTACATAAGAACTAGAAGTAAGCTTCTAAGAAGTTGGATCCTAGAAGTAAGAACCGATGTTTTAAATTATTTTTATAGACTGAACTAATAGTAAATACGTTTAAAGGAGCATTTTAAATGGCTTAATAGAATATTCAAAGCATGATAATTTTATGGCTATTTTATGCTAGCAATAAAATTTCGAATGGGATACTCTATATTGGAATCAAACTGATGTGCTAGTTGCTTTTAAAAAGTTTAATTCAGTTTGCTAGAATTGTTTCCCATCTTGACAGAATGTCTTCTTTGCTTGGACAGACTATAATTACCTTGAGATATAAAATCATGTACAGAAATAGCATTTATTGATTCTTTCAGTTTAATAAGATACAATAAAGTAATAACTTTAACGAAACATAAAAATTACTATAGAATTAATCCTTCACTGCCTGGTACAAACTTTATTTTGATGGTGAAAGCAAGACCTAAAAACCTATTTAACTTGCTCGTCCAGACTATGTTCAATTAACGAATTCATAAAAAAATATGTGAGGCATTTATTCAAACGTCTATGAAAAATTATCTAAATGGCTCCTTTATCCCATCAGTAAAGAACGTCTCTTATGTTCACCAAGCTCTATTACGTCTACTAACTCATTATCAAAAACATGAAAATTCTAAACTGAAAGCAAAGAAAATCCTAGGAATTCTAGAGCTCTATTATTCTATGCTGAAAGTTAACAGGATGGCAGGCGAAATGGACTGAAAAATGAGTTCAGTAGAAAGCATGAAAATTATGCCCTATTAGGTCAGCATTTACGACAATTCTATGATTCTATCCAGTTAACTTATTCAATATTTGAATAGAACTTCAAAAATACTTATACATTTTCAGAAGTTTTTCATTATAGAATTGCTCACAGTTCAAACAGTTCACCTCAATAATTCAGGTCAAAGAGATAGGAAATCAAATCATAAGTAAAATAATAAATTCCAAGAATGAGTTTTGTTGGCGTTGGATTGAAGAATAAATGAGAGAAATTATCAACCTACATGAAAAATGAGGTCTTTCCTAGTCTCTGGAAGTTTTAATTAGATTATAAATAAATTGTTAAGATTGCGATAGCTTAATGAGCTTGACCTAACTTGAAATCTATGGAAAAGTTCAACATCGAAATAACAATGTGTTTGTATTACACATTAAAGTTTATAAAACTAATCATCGAATAAAGCTGATTCGAGTAGGTTGAATTTCGAATTCCAAACGAAACATCAAATATAGTCAACAAGCTACTTATAAAAAATGTGCATATTTATGGCTTTCTTGGTGGGGAGCTAAGCTAAGGGAGCTATCCCATAAGGGTAGGTTCCACTCGCCTTGATCACATTATGGAATAGGCTACTGAAGTCAAAATTCTGTACATAATTATCAAGTCCATATTAGTCTAATGTCAACGTAGAAATTAAAATAAGGCTGATGAATCTGATTGTGGTATTGGAAACTCACTTTCTAGGACTTCGTTGGATTTACTGGACTCACTGAAAGTAATTGGCCAAATTACTCAATAAGTAATGGAAATTGTCTATTATAATCCTTCTAAATTTCTAATAATAATTTCCGACTAAATTTCCAATGGAGTGGGTAAAAACAACTTCAGGTGTATCATCGTTTTAATTGCAGACGCCAAAATATTTCCTTATCATTGACTTCATTATCCTCTGAACCTCTCCTAAAACAACACGCAATGTGATTATTAGGATACCATATTAATTCACCATATAACTTTCTTCATTTTTTACCCTCAGCAACAACCAGTATCTTCTTCTTCTTCTTCTTCTTCTTCTTCTTCTTCTTCTTCTTCTTCTTCTTCTTCTTCTTCTTCTTCTTCTTCTGCTCACCATCATCATCATTACTTTTCGACTGGTAATTGATGATGCCTATCATTACCAATTGGCATTTCAGGACATCGCCACGGAAGTTTAGTAAGGAAAATTTGTTGATATCTCAGAGGCCAAGCTGTAGAGTGTAGAATATTAAACATCCAGCCATCATCAAGTGAATGAGAAGCAACTTTTTGCCAACGACTTGACTTGCAATTTTCCAAATCTTTGTTGGTTCTGTGATGACTATGTGGTTTAGCTCACCGCAGATCATAGAAACCAAATGTGGATTGTGCGGAACTTCTATATTATAACTAACCGCATATCACTTTAATAATTGAATGTGGACTTATATGCAGTAAGATAATGGAGATATGGTCTTATAATCTACTTTATTATTTTTCTTAATTTAATTTTAACATGTCCATTTAATCGACTAATATGTTTTCTTAAAGCTCACGTACTGACAAAAAGTCTTGTGAGCTTCATATTCTATTGAACAATGATATTCTGTATTACTATGTATTGTGTCATTGTAAAGATAATCAATGTTAAGTGTACAAAGAATAAATAAATAACATTGAGGATCAGATAGAGAAAAAATAGAACTATTCTATTCCTACAGGATAGGATGGTCCACCATAATAGAAATATCCTTCAACATAGAAATATATTATATGTTCTTTTTTATGATAAAATATAATCATAAATATATTTTTATATTTAAAATATTAAATAAAAGTTGTCTTTTCCAGCAGTAGGCATATTTAGATGTTTTCTATAAGTGTGCTCTCTTAATCACGCACTTTTTTCGATACAGAGCTCTAACAGTCGTTCTTAGCCTATTTCTGGCCTATATGCTGTGAAATACATGCAAATTCAAATTCAAATTCAAAAATAAATTCATTCCCATAAAATTGCAAATTGAATTTTATCTTACAAAAAAATTTTGTATTTGAGGAATCCCCCTACAAGACTATACGTCTGTGTGTAGGGGGGAGTTCAACAGTCTTAATAATAACAATAATTGTAGAATATTTTTTACAAAATAGACACATAAGATAATCACCTATGAATCTTATATTTATATAGCCTATTGTAAAAATAAAAACAAGAAAAAAATAAAAAATAAGAGAAAAATAATAGTGATAAAAGAGTTCTCTCAGAAAATGAAAAACTGGTGGATTGATAAAAAGAACAAGAAAACCAAAAAATGAACCAAATTTTGCTCAGCGTCTTCCATCTGGGAGCTTGACGGCTAATAATAATAATAGTGATAAAAGTTGTATGCTTCTAAAACTGCATGTACTGCGGTGCTTCGGTCTCCGGAAAATCCAAAAAATGCAGGAGAGAAGATAGAAAAAACAGAAATAATAATAGGAAAGGGTATAAAATATAATAACCAACTTGAGTAATTATATTAAGATTCACCAGGCTGGAAGAGGACTATTAGATCATTTAGAATGAGAAAGGATGCAATCGCCTCTTTGTAAAATGAATCATTTATTTATGTATAAGAGTTTCGCGTACTATTCAAAAGCAAGTTCATGTATAGTATTTGCAGAATCAACCTACAGTTTATTCATATGAGGGTCCCCACTATTAGAAATTTCGCACTTCTACTTGAATGAGAAGACAAGATATTGTCAAATCACTGATTTTGGCAATATATGGTTGAATCAGTGAATTGACAATAACTTGTCTGTGGTATCTTGTCAGTGATATTGTCAAACCACTGATTTTGACATCATGGCGGCTCATCGGGTGAAGTGCCCGTATCTTATACTGTACAACACTTGACCTTTTCCCAATGCATGCACGAGCCTTTTGTGGACAACATATTTTTAAAACAGTGTTTTGACAATATCTTGTCTTTTCATTTAATATGAATAACTACAGTACTATAATATCACCTTAACAACTACTGAGCAAGTGAAAAAAGCACTTTTAATTTTTCAACTTCATAAATACCGTTTATTCATATGAGGAGTTTCACAAGCAGAAATTTCGTTTTTCTAGTTTTTCATTTTTTCATACTGTTCATTCATGTGAGGGTGTTCACATACAGAAATTTCGCTCGCATCACACGAATGCAGCAGGTTATTGAGAGTCTAGCGTAAAAAATTAACCCGTTCTTTGCATCAGGAGACCGATTCTAATGTAGCCTTGACCCGAAATAGAAAGTTGATAGGATATAGTCTGTCCAAGCAAAGAAGACACTCTGGCAAGATGGGAACATGACTCTAGCTCAGTTAATTTTGGGTCAAAAGTTATTAATTTGGTTTCAATCATAGGAATCATTGTGATCTATAATTTGAGACCAAATAAATATTTTTGAACCAATATTGACCGAGCTGGAGTCATTTTCCCATCTTGCCAGAATGTCTTCTCTGCTTGGACAGACTAAACTTCAACTAGTGCTGGGCTGGCTGGTTCTTCTTCGCCGCGTTTTATTCTTCTTTATTTTATCTTCTTTTTCTTGAGCTTCTCGATTTCCTTTGTCCTTGCTCAGCGCGAAGTGGTGTTTCCGATGCTTGCGAAATTAGTCCTATGTCCGGTGCCAGCATAGAATCATACTATAGTCTGTCCAAGCAAAGAAGACATTCTGGCAAGATGGTGAAATGACTCCAGCTCGGTCAATATGAGTTCAAGAATACTAAATTTAGTCTCAAATTGTAGGAGACATTCTGATCTACAATTTGAGACCAAATTTCTCATTTTTGAATAAATATTGACCGAGCTGGAGTCGTTTTCCCATCTCGTCAGAATGTTTTCTCTGCTTAGACAGACTATATAATATACCTGTATGTATGTATATTTATTTCATGTATGTTATTACGAATGGAAGGTGGAATTACTGTTTGAAAGTAGTAGTAGTCAGACACGCTGCAACCATGTGGAAGGTTTGCTTAAAAACATTGTCATGAACACACAAGCTAGACAGCTAACAATGTTTACTTGAACTCATGTACTAATCTGGCTAATGCTACACAAACAAATAGGATTTGATAAAAGACCGACATTCTAGAGCCAAAAAAATGCAATCATTTATACAAAATAACGTTAGCATGTTACTATATCGTTAAATATTACATAATATAAAGATGATTATGATTACATATATTACAGTGGGAGAGTTCAAGCAAGAGATACTAGAATGAAAAATAATTATTAGAATATTTCATTATATTTATACTCTCTGGTTCAAGCCAATAGGATTATATCATTATGGCGAATCAGTTGTAAGGCATACTAGGCCTAGTATACTTTAGGTAACAGCAAAACCAAATTTAAAGTCGGTGCTAAATTAACTATGATAGGCTATTTCATCATTGAAAATTTTTTATTTCGCTATTAATAAATGATCAAGATCGACCAATATGAGAAATTTTCCAAAAAGTTCCTGTAACTTCTCCATCTCAAAATAATATTATTTTATTAATTATATATTCATAATTTTTCAATTTATTTGAGATTATTTTAGAATATTTATAGTTTGTAAAATATATTCCATTTGATTTGATTCCCAGTAAGTAGGTGGTTTACAACATTAAAAGCACTGTACAAGCTAAAATGTATTAGAAATGGAATAACTCTTTCTTACAATAATTTCGCAATTCTACAATCAGCAAAACATTTTTTGAATGTTAATTGAATTCCAAATAAAATAACGGCAACTACCATATTTGAGGCAGTCTGCTCTCTCAGCTTAATTAAACTGCTGGAAAATATTTTAAAAAAATAAACTGGGTCAGCCAATTTCAACTGCAGGACAAAAACAAAATGGCCGACCAACTAGATTTGTCAATGATGTGTGCTAGCAGTTGCAACGCTTGAAAATTTCTCCCAAACTTGTCAAACCTGATGCAAGAAAACTCGAAGCAGTTGCCGTTAAGTAACTGTTAAGTAAGTTACTTCTTAGGTCCAGTAACTTGCTTTCAATGGCATAGGTCAGTGGAGTCTAGAGTGTTTGCAAACCATTCTGCTGGACCATTCTACAAGTCAAATCTGCAACCATACGATAGAAGAGACCAAGTTTTTTGATGTATCACTTTACCACCAACTACTTCTCCCTCATCATAACTTATTTTATCTTTTTTTCTAGGATTTAGACTTACTAGACTAATGTCGGGGGTTTCCCAGCACAGAGGGACCTTTAAGTTTACATTTAACATTTTCTATACTTAGAATTTTCATACTTATCAGCCTTTCTATCAAAATTTGAGGGTCCCTCAAGTTACTAGGTCCCTCATAACCCACTTATTTTTCAATTCATCATAATTAGCATTTCCATGACGTGACATGAAATAAGACATGACATAAGACATGAAAACATTACATGTACAAACATGTGTAAATTAGCATTTGTAATGTACCGGTACCTATAAGAGTTTGAAAAATATAATTCGTCACACATTTCAAAATTGAGCGCTTTTCTGATTCACAGTTTTAGAAGAGATTACTATCAAGATATGAAACCCGACAACTCAACTTACATAAGATCTATTCTACGAGATAAATCGCCACTTTTACAGTGATGAACACTGCTACATTAGATCACCTTAAATGGTGCACAGAAGTTATCATTATAAATTTACGAGCAGTTTAGCATCATGACAACTGACTATTTCCAATCCATAAAGCACTCCTTTCACTGCAACCAGCGGCCATAAGGAAGTCCTCACACTTTTACTTTCCTTCTATCATTTTCCTTCCTCTTCCTTCTATTCTTCTCTTTCCTTATATTCTCCTTCTTTTCATTTTTTCTCATGTACAACTTTTTTCTTTTCTTCACATAATAATTGAGAATTTATGAAGTAAATAATTCCTATGTAATGCATGGATCTTTCTAAATTGTTATTACCGATGGATATTTTTCTTTGTACGATTGCTCTACAGCAATTCATTCTACTTTGGTTCTCTCTATTGTTTATCTTGATCATTCTGTTGTTCTGAAAATCTCAAATTGTTTATATATTTGACTTTCTTCCTTCCAATTCTCTTCATTGCTACAAGTGAGCCGTTAAAGTTTTCATGAGAGCTAAATGAATAACATGTATATCAACCAAAGTTCTTCTTCTTAGTTTTTATGTTGTGAAAATATGTCATCTAAACGAAACAATGGAGTAAGAGACAATAAACCAATCTGACGTCAATTGAATAACGATTTCACTTAAAATGCAGTTGAATTTTGTGCAAGTGATGATTTAATTAAAGAAAAATAGATGAAGAAAGATAGTAGAGTTTTTCTAAAATATGTGAAATTAATGTATTATGTGAAATTAATTTCAATTTCAATTTATCAAGTTATATTTATATTACTCAAGTTATACTTTATATTGATTCATTTTTTGCTGTTTTTAATAAAGACACTATATTCTATTCTCACACTAGTGCAAATTGCTTAAGGTTAAGTTTGCATCAAGCTTGCAGATTTGTCCGGAAAGAAACTCATGGAAGAGAGCAGACCGGTGCATTCAATAGGCAGAGAAAGATAAGAGAAGAAAGAGTGATAGTGCGAAAGAAAGTGAAGTCAGTGAGATAAGTTGCAAAGATGAATGGTATTGTGATGTGGTGATGAGGCGGTAGTGGTTCACTATCTCTAGAACTTTCACTGTAGTGTGGAGGAGGCTGTAATCATGCACTATGTAACATTGAACTGTAGCTTATTATCAGTGTTGCAACTATACAAAACAATAACAATAATCGCAGAATCATTTCGTACAAATCAAACAAATCGTTGATTGTCTTGATTCAATGATTGCTAAGTTGTAGCACCACGCTATTTCAATAAAAATCTTCCAAATTCCAAAATCAAATCAACTTGTCGAGTCTAGTTAGTATATTACAAAAACTGAATAGGCCTGATTCACGACTGAGGCAATGTGAGATTGGAGGAAATTTCATTTTTTAATTAAATAATTTGATACCTTATTCTAAGAAGTTATGTGGAATTGGAATACTGCACCAATCAAATCTCATGACAAGAAAAACAAAGGGCCTGTTTCATAAATTTTCACAAGTCCTATATAACTAGGAAAAGCTTGTTTATTATTTCACCGTATACGAGACATAACATTACAAGTGTGATATATATTACTTGAATGTATGGAACCCTGATTCAATTTAACTTGAATCAAATATGTTCATCCGAAAAATGTAAATAATCTCATTGATAAAAAAAATCTTGACCACATAATAATTATTAAATTCAATTGATTATTTTAATCAATGAGATTATTTACATTTTTTGGATGAATTTAATAATTATTATGTGGTCAAGATTTTTTTAATCAATGAGATTATTTACATTTTTTGGATGAACAAATTTGATTCAAACTAAATTGAATCAGGGTTTCCATATTATTAACGCCCTTTTCAGTTATGTTTCTCGTTGAAGACCTTTTGAAGTGGTTTGTACTATTTCAACTGTGAGTGCAAATTGTACTGTTTTCAGTGTACTTCCGCCTCTCCAGCAGGGTACCGGTCGACCAAGATTGGAAACTGGAACGACTAATGCTATTATAGCGAAGAGTTTGTTGAACCTCTGCCTAGTTCAACTCCGATGACCACACAAGTCTGTAATGAGAGTTGACTAGTAATGATAGACTACTTGGTGAAATTTCAATTGAGTATTTTCACTAGTGCTGCCAGAGATGAAGCTCAAAATCCTAGAGATCCTATAGTCTGTCCCAGTGGCGTAACAGTTTTTTTTTTGGTCCCCCCCGCAAACATATTTTCACACAGAGTGTAATGTTCACTGAACTTCTCAGGCTTATTCCCTACATAAGAATAATGAAAAACATTTCTATGAAAATGGATTCCAGTAGCGTAGCTAGAAGGGAGGGGGGTCCAACTTCCACCGCCAACTCAGTTTTGCAACTTTTTACTTCTTTGTCAACTGACCAAGTGGTGTCCAAAAAATGCAGATTGTTTAGAGTTGAAATGCATGAAGCCCGCATCAGTATTTTAACTTCATCTTAAAAAATGGAGCTGTATAATGATGTAAAGCCTTACAATTTTGTACTGAAAATGCCCCCCTGAACTGATCAAGTGGTGTTAAAAAAGCTCATTGCTGGGGGTTGAAATGATTGAAGTAATATTGCATAAAGTGAATAATCTAAATAATACTCTGGATAATCAATTATTCACTAGTAATCTTCAAAGGCAGAGTAATAAAGCGCTACTTTGGACACAAAAAATAGCACATTTAACAGAACCTTTTGGTGCTCAGGAAAACAGATACTCAAAATATTCCGATTGTTGAGGTTTGAGCTGTATAAAGGGTGAATCTGTATTATTAATTTCTCTTTGACAGTTTTATTTTACAATGATATTTTGGCAGAAATTTGCCTAAGAGCTCCCTTAACTAACCAGATTAAATAATGTTGAGGATTGAACCATATAAAGTAAATTAATTTATTTATCTATTTCATGTAAAAAAATATACAAGATGAGGAAATACAATGCAGGCTATCGCCCAAATTCTCTTCTATCCCCAATTTTGTTTGTATAAAAAAAGAGCTCTAAAACAGTATTTTGTACTACATAATTTTAACATTTTCCCGGGGGTGACCCCCGGACCCCCCTTTCTTTGGGGGAGATACCCCCCCCTCATTGGCTTTGGACCATCCCCGAAATCGAATCCTGGCTACGCCACTGGGCCCCCCAAAATGACTTTGATTTTAATTTGAATAAAGATGAATTTTTGTTTAATGCTTTGAACAATAATGTACCTAGTTTAAATGTGTATTGAATTGTTCCAAGTCAAAAAAGTCTTCGTATTTTGCTCATTAAAGATTAGAGCTTATATTATGTCACATCCAACGACCAATAAATCATAGCTTGCTATAGTTTGGAATCCCTTCAATGTTTTCGAGTATGGCCTCAGCATTTTTGCTAGGAACGAGCAAGCTTTTCAAATTTCAATCATTAGGTGTTACAAAGGCTTACAAATCATTCTATTAAATCATATTATAATTATTTACCATATTAACTTAGTTTTTCAAATTGTTATACATAACAATTAACAATTAACAGTGATTAATTTTGAAATTTGTACATCAAAAGTAGATTTGATTTGAAGGTTTTCGTACAGTCACCACACACGGAAATATTGATTTTTTTGTAAGTTTCATCTTTGCATAAGTTAAATTTCAATTGCTAACCTAAATTACAAATAAATTACATTGGTTTACTACGAATCTTTAGGTAGAGCATAAAAATATTTCATTGAAAAAATAATCAATACCGGTACCGATTAAATTACGACAAAACTATTGTAGAACTAGAAAAATCTCTATACATAAAAGCGAAATGGCACTGATTCATTCATTCATTCATTCATCACCAGAACTAAAACTCCCTGAACCGAATGAGTTCAAATTTGGCAGGCATGTTCAGTTGGACGTTTAGACGCACGCTAAGAACGGATTTTAAAAACTTTTCAAGGATACGCCAAATATTTTAGTTTTTCTATAGTTTTTCGGCGTTTCTTCATTTTTCGAGAAACAATCGGTAGAAAATGTTGATATTTGGTGGGCAGGTTCAGATGAGGTCTAGAAATGTTGTGTTAAAATATTCTTGCAATCCGTTCAAGATTACGCCGGTAATCAGGTTTTCAAAATTGTAGATGTGTTGCGGGTTGCATATCTTCCGCCTTGATACGACCAATCCTAACTGTAAATTCAATGTTCAGCGAGATTATAGATAAACTAATTTGGAAGATATTGAATCAAGTTCCAAACTATGTCCGATATACTTCCCAAGGTTACGCTTAATAAATTTTTTTAATTTTCGGAGTTTTTCGTAGATTTTTCTAGAACATATTGGCAGAAAATGTTGAAATTAGGTAAACAGGTCCAGATTAGGTGTAGAAATGCTGTGCTCAATAAATTTCAAATCCCTTCTGAACGGAATTTGCAGGCGAGCGAAGCGAGCCTGTTTGTCTCAGCTGACACTGACAGAGGTTTTGCAGGGTTAGTGTAGAATAAAATGGCACGAGTGTCTTTACTTGAATTTTGCTGATCTTACAGAGTTGTAAGAAGAAAATGCTTGAATGGTCTATTCTAAATCAATTTCTTTAACCATTTCACTTTCAATAGGTAAGTTATTGAATAAGATGATATCACTAAGTCTTTCTTGAGATATGCGGCGACACTTCGGAGGTAATTCTTGATCAATTTTGATTTTACGAATGACCTTTCAGCAGAAGCTATCGTTACTTGTATAGTTGAAAACAAATGTGCTTACATGTGGGACACTGCAAGCAATAGTGCAATACTCAATCAACTTGATAGAAGTTAACAAATTTCTATCACTGTTACCTTTTTCAATAATTCTGATTGTAGAGTCCTTCGAAAACTTATTCATTTGCTAACTACTAGTATTAGTTAAGTTATGTCAAATTTTAGCATTTGATGAGGAAAATCCATGATGAAGTCTTCTTATTCATATTCAGCCACTAGTTCCATTGATTTGAGGTTTAATTCTTCATCTGTAGCCGAGGATAAAAACTTTGGATTGAAAATACAAGAAATTCTACTTACATCATTCAATCCCTCAAATCTTGATCTTATTTTGTTTATTACAATATTCAAAAATCCATAATACACTACTGTTTCAAAATAGAGATCAGGATATGACAAGCGTTCATCCTCTGCTAGTTCATCAACAAATCAACATGAACAACATGAAAAGAGTTTCCTCTTGTCATCTCCAGCTCACCGGTTCGCGGGCCCCCTGGCTTTTGCCCCCGCATTGCGCCCTGCGGGCCCGGCTGTTACGCCACTGGTCTGTCCAAGCAAAGAAGAGCCTCTGGCAAGATAGGAAAATGACTCCAGCTTGGTCAATATTTGTTCAAGAAATATAAATGTGGTCTTAATAGAAGATCAAATTGTTTCCTACAATTTGAGACCAATTGATAGTTTTTGAACCAATATTGACCGAGCTTGAGTCATTCTCCCATCTTGCCAGAGGGTCTCCTTTGCTTGGACAGACTATACCATGTATGTCTGTGTTGTTGCTTCAATTGATGAAATATCAAGTGACTGAAAATGGTCAGTTGATACTTCTACTTCATTGATTGATACGTTACATCACAATAATAGACATCACATTCGATCAACCTTCTCAATGATTGGACATATTTTTAATATTTTTTCCAAATTACTTATCTCATTTGTTTTTGTTGATCATGATTCTCATGAGCCTGCCAGCCAAGCCCACCATACAACACATTTCTTAAACTTATTCTCCCTCCCAGGTTACTTTCTAGTCAAGGCTAACTTCTAGCCTTATTAAGTAACATATAAATGTGATAATTATTATTTGTATCTCAGATTAATCCTTGATTAATCCTATGAGTCTTATCTCTCAGCTCTTGGGTTAATCCCTCGAAACCAGATTCTGACAAGCGTCTCCTGATCGAGATCTACCAATTCAATATTTCTGATTTATTTCATCTAATTTATGTTAAGACGTTAATTTAATTTCATCGATATCATCAGCGATAATCCCTAATTATTCGATAATCCCCATCAGTCATTTCCTGTAATAGGCTAGCATACGTCACTTGCCTCAAAATCGAATCTATGAAACCTATAGGACATGTGATATTTCTGAGTCATTGCTATTTAATCCACATTATTTTATAGTTATAATTATTGAATTATCAGATTTCTGTCTGTATTGCGTAATTGGTCCCTACAGAATTCTTTTAATGGAGCTTATTCACCGCTATGACATTTCATCAGGACTGGAAATGAATTTGTCATTACAGATTTCCACCATGATATAGTATTATATCTGCAATAAAAAAACTAATACTGCTGTATAATATGAATGAATACACTTCTATCATGATATTGTATAAAGCTGTAATGAGACAAATTTTATTATTATTAATTCAGATAATTTAGCAAAATACACATCTAAACTAATCCATTATTGAAAGAAAGATTCAATTTGCCAAATAAACATAATTGAATCGCTGATTGCAAAAACAACCCAAGTCTAATTTAAATTGAATTTCAATTGGCAAGTCCTGGCAAGTTCAATAGTCCTGGCAAGCTATAAGTTTATCTCTAAAAACTTTTTTTAGAGATAAAAAATTTCTAAGATAACCTTTTGTAGAACCTTTAGTCTGAGTTGTTGTACGCCGAAGAAGAGAAAACCCATGCTTCTCTAGTAATTCAACCAATCACCATAAAAACAATAATTTCAACCAAGAACCACGGCTATTTGCAAACCGAACAAGAGTTGGCGATGTTGGTTCAAATCCAATTTGTGGTTTACAAAAAAACCTAAAACCAGAGTTGATAATATAAAAGGTCTGAATCAAGATACAGTATAATAACAAGCCAGTAAGTATCTGAGTATAATATTCGTGTTTAAGTGGCAGAGTGGACATTACTGTCCAAACTTTGCCACGTCATTCAAATACAGAAGTCATTCTATTCTATTCATGTAGTATTCTACAGAGTATATTCTTGACAGTGTACCGCCTGAACAATCAGATATCTAGAAAAAATTCAACTTAACATTTTAATGATCAATCTGTAGACAGATTAATCTAGTTTTGAAAACTATGTAACTCCTAGTAAGAAAACTAGTTTCAAACTATGAAAACACTGCGGAAACCGCTTTGGAAATGAGATAACTCATCTTTGGATCCAGACTAGATCTTAGATGGTATACAATGAGCAATACAACTGCCCAGACCTGCAATGATTACAGTACACTTACATTACTACACAGGCAAGTGTATTCAACTAGTATGTTACATCAATAGCACATGTAACACATTCTTTATTGTATGAAGGATGAGAAAAACTAGTTATGAAACAGTGAGACAGAAACTGCAAGGAAAAGACAAGGAAAGGGAGAAACTAAATACTTATTTATTGTTCAAAACACTAAAATCGAGAGGAATAAAGATTGAACCTGTACTTAAAAATGAATCTCATACATGTAAGAGACTTGAGGAACTACAATCAATAAAATATTAATAGTACTACACTACACAACTACTCTGGTTTTATTAGAGGCTAAAATAATAAGATAAAATAAGAATTTGATTTTACCACATTTGGATTTTCAGTATCCATATTATTTTAAGAGTTGGATGATTCATTGATGCTTGATAGAACAAAAAAATTGAAATAATTTGTCGTCTAATAACAACTTATGTTAAGGGACTATCTTTCTTTCTATACCAATGTAATTTATTTTGTAATGCTTTGATGCTTTATTGAGTTCTAAAAGCCAGTAAAAAGTGAAATATTTTTGTTCTAATCCAAACTGTGACAGTTTGAAACTGAAACTTGAGTGAATTCCTTTGAAGGAAACCCGTTTTCTAGGATTCATGTGAGTTATAATCGTCAAATGGGCTATAGTTTTTTATCAATAATGAAGGATCAGAACGTACTAATTTTACTAATTTTTACTGATTATTCTTGAAATAATCTTGCATTCATTAGAAAATTTGAAATCTAATAATATAGACTAGGCTATTCACTTAAAAAGGAGAAGTGTATATTAAAAAAATATTTTTATTAGCTTAAAAAACTTTCTGGCAATTTTGGTTACACACCTACGCTGTAAAAAATACGTTTATTTATTTTTTGATGAAAATACTGTATAGTGAATCACTACAAGCTTATCATAAGAGTAGGCTACATTACTTTTAGTAGAAGTGATTTTTATGGCCCAAAAAGATAAAGAAGAAGTTAATCTACAGTATAGGTATATTGCATACATCATCTATGGCGCTAATAAATGTTGATTTATTCAATGTATAGATATATAAATGTGTAGCTGCAGCAGCTCCGCAGTATCTTGGCACAAATTCTTGACCCGGTCTGTTCGATTGCGCGAGTTTCAAGTCTCCTTTCTCAGCTCAACACTCCGGAAAAAATACATCAACTGGTTTTGAACATTACGAGGTGGTTATATGTATATCCAAGCAAAGAAGACATTCTAGCAAGATAGGAAAATTACTGCATTTCGGTAAATATTGTTTCAAAAATTCTAAATTTGGCCTCAAATTGTAGATTGGAATGTTTTCTACAATTTAAAACTAAATTGATAATTTGTGAACCAATATTGAACAAGCTGGAGTCATTTTACCATCTTTCCAGAATATCTTCTTAGCTTGGTTAGACTATAACAATGTATAGCAGACGCCTAGTCGAAACTGGCGGTTGGCAAATGTCTGTTAGTATAATACTCAGCTCTGTAAGAACAGTCTGCAAGCGGTCTAAGAAAGCTGAGAATCAATAACAATCATTCGCCATTCGCCAACCGCCATTATCATTGACATCTGCACTGTGTCCAATAATTGGAGTGATTAAATAAAACATAACCAAGAAACAATTTGATAAAAATAAGAACTGAATAATATTCTGTGGTCCAGTGCCTTGGCTTGGCACACAGTGGAGTTTATGTTGAAATTTATAGCGGTTTTTCAAATTATGTTGGGAAAGTGTAGGTAGTAGGTTTTCAGACCTATATTGGTAGTAATAATTCATCGATCCGAATTTATCTATATAAGTTAGTCCAAAAAGATGTAAAAACGATCATCAACCTTACCGTTTTGTTTGTTTGTCAATGGCGCAACAGTCCTATGAAGGGCCTAGGCCTACCAGCTGGTTGCCAGTTTCATATTCACTCTACTATATTCACTCAAAACCTTACCATTACCTACGCATAGTATAAATAAATGTCAAAATCATAATCCAAGAGTAAATATGCAACCGCCTTGCTAAATGCAACTGTGCCTCATTATAAATAAATATAAATGATCAAGGCCGCTTAATTTGTGATTTACGTACCGGCACCTCTGAGAAGAAAAGGAAATGATAGTAAATAATTTCAATTTTTATGAAAAATGTGGAAAAATTATTGTAAAAATATACAACAAAAAGCTTTGAAATCGCTCTAACGTTTTTGAGGGGTTTAAATTTCATTTTTTCCTGGGAAGGACTCCCTAGCTCCCACCCCACCACCCTACGTTCCCCAACACCATACCGGAACCTTTAATTTTACAAATTAATCACTGTAATTAATAATAAAGATATATGGAAACGTAATTGATTTAATTATCATTACATTCAAACCAAAAAGTTTGTAAATTTCATTGAACTTTCCTCCCAATATTTTCGGTAGCTTGCGCCTAAATTATTTCTTAGGGCATTGATACCGAATTTAATATACAACTAGGAGAGCCTATTCTAGCTGTTTTTCTTACTAATCATAAAAATGAAATAGGCCTATCAAATGCCACAGGAAAATAAAAAATGCACGATAGCAACGTTACCGGTACAAAATCTACACTACAGCAATTTTAGCAAAAAAACTCAAATCGAATACATAGAATGGTGATTGAAAAATATCAGTGACAAAGATAGTGCTGTTACCAGCTACTGACCTTGAGTAATTTACGATTCAATCAGATCATTAACCCGCCAATCATACAAATTTATTGCAGGATAATAACGCCGATTTTTCCCGAGCTGAACACACCACCTTGAAATAATAGTTCACAATAACTATCTATTCATAATAACTATCCTTTTTTAAAGAACACTAGGCTACTAGGCTGTATCTATTCAACACTCACGGAGTTATGAAGGACGAATAACAATTGATGGAGCATTAGACTAGGAATGTTACAAGTTACAATGTCAAGTAGAGTACGGCGGAAAAAATTGGAATTTCCCAGTTCCTTGTCATTCTGAGTAAGTAGCTCATTTGAAAATGTTAACTTAGTCAATATAGTCTGTCCAAGCAAAGAATACATTCTGGTAAGATGGGTAAATGACTCCAGCTCGGTTAATATTGGTTCAAAAATTATAAATTTGGTTTTAAAATGTAGAAAATAATGTTATCTGCAATTATTGGAGGCCAAATTTATATATTTTTAACCAATAATGGTCGAGCTTGTCAGAATGTCTTATTTCCCATCTTGTCAGAATATCTTCTTTGCTTAGACAGACTGAGTGACTGACTATAGTAATGCCTTTTCTTAGAATTACACTGAGAAGTCAAATTGGTAATTTTATTGGGTTGATACAGCTGAAATCCCTAAAAAACAGATTTCAAGTTGAGAATGTTCCTTTTCTTAATCAGTGAATCGTGGTACTATAAAAATTTTAGCAATTACAAAGATAAAGGTCTTGTGTATTCCTTTATCTTTGGCTAGGCCAAATGATAGACAAAAACCAAGATGAGAACATGAATAAACTATGTTATCTCTTAACTATAATGTTAAGTTTGAATATTACAAAATCCTACCAGGCACTGAATCAGAATTTAAAAATTCAGATAATGCTATGCGCATATTTATATTTATTTAGTTCGATAAACGTTGTTTATCAAATGAGTACTGAATCGTTCAAATACCTAACACGCCATACATTTCACTCTCTATTTTACTAGCTAAATAATTTATTCATTGTCATTTCATAGCGAAGGGAGACATCAGATAATGCGTTTTGGACTTGATCCAAGTTCGTTCCAGTCCTAGTATTGGCACGACTCTGACCTCAAAATAAGGATTTTCCTGAAACATGGAAAGAATAGAGCCAATATTCCTGATATCTCTAATGAATCTGAACTACGGTACGGTGAAACAGGATCCTTATCCTTTTTTTTGTCAATGGCTCAACAGCCTTATGAAGGGCCTACCAGTTGGTTGCCAGTTTCAAACTCACTCCACTTTACAGTGGAGTCCGTCCAAGCAAAGAAGACACTCCGGCAAGATGGGAAGACAACCCCAACCCGGCCAATACCGGCCCAAAAGTCATAAATTCTCAAATAGAGCCCACAGTCTCTGAACCAACACTGACCGAGCCGAAGCCAGCCCTCACACCGCCATTATGCCTTCCCCACCCGGACAGACCATAGAACAGGCGAATTACCATCAACCATGATAGAGGTAACGTGTGGTTAGCCCGTTGATCCTCTCAACCATGAGCCAGTTTCCGCAACCAAGTGACGACGCAGAACACATCTGAATAATATCCAGTTAATCAGTTAGAGAGTCATTCAACAATTAATATTCCTCCAGAGACGGGAAAATACTGACTATCTTCACTAACGACAGCCAATCTCCCAAAGGAGATGGAATTCTTATCATTATCTAGTGAAAATAATAATATGAAACTGATTATTATCTGAAACATTATTTGTGCATTTGCTACGAGTAGGCTTAACAACCTTTCAAGTCGGCTTGAGATGTGATATTTGACAGAGTTTGGCAAAACATTTCTGTCATGGTAAAAACAATAAACATGAACATGAGTGCATTGCGAATGCTCTCATATCTACATGCTTCAATCATAAATATTATAACTCGATTCCGTCTTTGGTTCAGATTGATAATGATGTGACTGTTAAATTTAACTATTCACTTAAACATTTTTTTATATTATCTCCCCAAGAGAAAGTTGATGAAATCACAAAGAGAAAATAAATGAGATCACCTCTCACAATTACCAGTCTGAGAGGAAATTGCATGGGAAAATCATGAAGCATACTAAAGCAAATTCAAGCATAGAGATAGATGTTAACTATATACAGTATACATACATATTAGCCCACTTTTTTAAAATCACGTACGAAATTATTGCAGATTCTGATCTCTGTATGTCACGTATCATGATACAGGATACGTGGCTTTAATGCCAACTGATAATAGGATTTTTCCATGCATGGCGGAATTAAAATTACACTGACGACTCATGACAGTAATTTTGAGTGTTGTTGAACAATAGCACAATACTTATTTTTAATGATGCTTATCAGATTAGAGAGATTGTGAATTTTTGTTTCAGCTCCAGTGTTTATTCGGGTTTTAATGTATCAGAGAGAATTATTATCTCTTACATTAATAAGAGTGTTTAAAAAAACATAATATGGGGACGCAAATAGTTATAACAATTTCATGAAAGATCATGACTTTCTGTCGGTTCCAGTATTTATCAGGGTTTTAATTTATCAGAGAGAATCATCTCTTACACTGAGAAGTGTTTCAACAAAACAATATGTATATAACTTATATATATGAGGACGGGAATTGTTACTGTATCCACTATCACGTAACACAGTAATTAAAATTTATAGCTAAAGAACATTATGTTATTATAACATAGCAACCCAATAACATTTTAAAACTTGGGTCCTGTCCTGAGTCGCTAGGCCTCAGAGGATACTTTTCCACAAATGTTTGTGAGAGTGTGCGATTTTTATTCGTTCAGCTAGGGATGATCCTAGAATAATGAAGGTTATTTTCTCTTCATAGAAAATTCACTTCAGAATCTCTTCATAGATTGAGTAAGAAGCCTATTGATTCTATTGACCTAAGCCTATTGGTTCAATGTAACCGTCAATAACGTTATAAAAATATCCTATGGCTATTCAATGCTAAACAAAACAATTATTATGACGCCAAAAAAAATGGCAGTGGGTGAAGAGCTGTTACTGATATTTTTCTCTGTCATAATAGTCATCAAGCGGTCTGCGAGAGCATAGCGAGTGGAGACGACCTCAGTTAAACCAATTTGCCCTCATAGACCGATTTCAAACTGTCCTGTAAGAATATAAATGAGATAATAACGGATACCGGGATACTACTACAAAATCGCAAATAACTTATTAATGAAATATAGTTTATTATATAACTATGATATGGATTTCACTGCCTATGGTAGCGGAGAATGTAAGTTTTCACAGTAAACTGTAGCCAGGCCTATTATATTTCTGAGTCATTAAAGGCTTGGCATTATATTTGTTGGCTCTCTATATAACGATCTCAGTCATAGCGATAGATAGCGGTAACCTTTCAAGTTGAAAACAAAGACAATATCCAAGGTCCCTCCTTATCGTCGCCACTCTGATAATTCACGCATGCTTTGAGCTTTCATTAATCAGAGCATTTTCGACCAACTTCAAAATAGATTCCAAAAATGATTATTTATGTCATTATTATTAATTATTCATTCCAAAATAATTTTGTAGGCCTTCTGCAAAAACATTCAGTTGAATGTATTCTCCTTCTAGAATAATAACATTTTTTTATTTCTAGTAGGTAGTAGCATAGAGAAAGAATACCTATAAAATTGAATACTTATACTGTATCCTTTCTCTATGGTAAGTTACTAGCTCGATAAAATTCAGATTAGCTGACAAAATTATTTTCCAAATTATAATATATAGAAAGACGTGAGTTAGCAGGAATAAATTGTAAAAATGATTTGAATCTTAATAAAATGTTATTGAAGAGTACTAGAGAACAACCAGAACAATTTTGTGGCAGTGCAGCTTTCCTCTATACTCCAATGCTTTAGGGGTTAGCCAATATCGTTAATTGCGGTATCATTCTATGCATGAAAGCATGATGCTTTAGGTGCAATAGATGCTTTACATCAGCTCAGCTATTAGTAGGTTACATCACGTACAAAAAACAGCCAAAGCCAGCTAACTTTTTGGCGTCAGCTATACCAAACAGCAAAAGTATAGTTATCAACAAAGAATCAATTGCAAAAAACTTTATAAATTCTAGCCAAGACAATAAATTGGTGATGGAAGAATCCTATCATTCCAGCAATAGTTTTACAGTATCGTAATAAAACCATAGTATTTTTCAACGTTCATATTTTATTCCTTGTTATCAAGTATATGAAAATTATTATTAATTCATGGCTATAAAATTATTTAAGGAAGTGGGATCCAGATGTTTTTGAGAATAGGAAATATTTTCTTGGTCTATTCAGAAAAAATGAATATACTCAACTAGATAGGCTAAATATACATTATAAATCCTCGAAAACAAAGTCATTAGTGCATAAGCAAAGAAAGGAACAATAGGAAATAATTTAATTATTAATTACTATAGTGATGATCCTACTAATATATAAATGAGTAGGCCTAATTACTATTTAAAAACTAATAAACACATCCTGCAATGTTAGACAAGTCGACTAATGAAGTTGGAGATTTTACACTTGATAAAATTGAAAATACAACTCTTCTCTCTGATAGGATTTGTAAGTGCCGAGCGTTCAATTCAATTCATTTGCCATCCATGACCAGTAACTACTGGATAGATTTTGTCAATTTAGTTAAACCCTGGAACGGGAGGGAAACCACTGCTTTTCTCAAGGGTCTATTTGATAAGTAACATCCGACTTGGAGTATATTGTAATAACTACCTAGTTCAATTTAAGTCATAGGTAACATCGAATTCAGTGCAGGCTAAGCTGGCCAGAAAAATTTTAAATTTTTACACAAGGGTTTTGAACCAATCTTGGTCTTTATTGGGTTATGTAAGTACAGTCTACTTACCCGTTACCTCGTTACTAGCAAAGATGTTGGTGGAGAGATTAATCATTTTATAGCCTAATTAAATCATATCATTTGTGAGAAGGAAACATAGATTAATTATTCATTCAAACAACTATCAACTCAACATAACCACCAAAATTTGCATAAGTTTGAGAAATTTAGTCTATACTGTTGCCTACCAAGCAAACATATGAGTAATAAAAAAACAAAATTACCTGAATGATAGAGCCAGTTTATTTTCCAAGAATCGAATTGTTGAGTTGAGAAAGGTAGCTGGAAGAGCAACTCCAAGCCACTTCAGTAACATGAAGGCAAAATTTCTGACATCACGCTGCACTATAAACTTGACCATTTGGCCTTCCATGCTGGCTACATAGATCGACATAAATGTTCTTGTAAAAAGAGCCAAAGTATGCACAGCTAGAATTCCCGTTTCATTACAAAAAGCACTTGGAATCATTAGCTGTAAAAGTTTTACAAGTTGATAGACAAACTCGAGATTGAAGCCTGGCGTTTTTGCTGTTTTCCTCTTGACACTCTTTGCATCTTTCATTTGTTTTTTGAGAGAATTACCGTTGGGGATGACGATTTTGTTGTTGTTTGTTGTCTTTTCATCTTCAGAATCTGATACACTATTTCCAAAACCATTCACAAGTTTACCATTATTAGCACCACTGCAAAGAACTTTTTTCTTCGATTTAGGAGTCCGTTCACCACCACAAATACCTTTCAAATATGGATAGCTCAACTTGCAACCATACATAAGAATTGCGGCCGAAACAATACCCCTGGTAACATATTCTTTGGGTATATTGTATTTACGGGTAGTCCCGTCCAAATATTTTGATATCACAGTAGGCATTTTGAGGTTATCCCAATAAATGAGCGGAATATTACAAGAATAAACGATAACCGGGTTTGATTAAAGTTGGCACGTACAAATTAAAGCTTAGGACATTTCTTAAATAATAGTTTAAGAGCTACATTATGAAGTAAAATCACTTATAACACAAAAATAATAAATGTCCATTGTCTGGGTTCACTGAACACGGACGCGAAATAACTCAGCTGATGAACTGCGCAAATCGCAAATGATTGAACAGCTGAGATATTCTTCAAACAGAGCTTGGATCACGATCCGCGCAGTCTAACGACCGGTTCTGAACTAAATTGAAACTGAAACAGCGTCTTGAGAGAGAGGACAGAGGAGCAACTCCCCACCAACACGCGATGAACTCCTATCTAAATACAGAACGAGTTCGAGCCAGCTCGAAATTAAAAAATGCGGAGCATACAAAGAATGTATTAATCGCAATAAATCCTGAACTGAGTACTTTTCTTGTAAATAAATATAAACTTCCCAATATGGTAGAATAATTGAGAAGCCAAATTTATTCAAGAAATTTCACTGCTGAACTCAGGAGAACCTTTACATAAGAGGTGACTTATTTTAAAATCTTACATAATATTAGATTAATTATAAATCGAATATTATTTAATGATGTCATAGAAATCAAACCATGTTAGTTTATGTGACCTTGAGAAATTATATAAATATATTATTCCTTCCTCTGTGATCCAAGTTTCCTTGATAATAAGCAAGATGAGTAGAAAAACTTAAGGTCTACTGTTCTTTATTACAGCACACTTTCATAAAGGACATAATCCCGTAAAAAAGAGATTCTCATCGCCAACCAGTTTCACATAACATGTTACGTGAAAATAACATTTGTTATAATGAGATAATTTAGTTAATAGTTTGTTATTAACATTGGATGGATGATGTATTTTATTTGTATGATTTGTACCTAACAAAACCCTGTTTACACCTTACAAGAATGAGAGAAGGAAATAATTAGTTTAAAGCTCTTATCATGTTCTCGGATTTCACATAATTACTTGAAACAAACAGCGTGACCATGATAAAAAATTAACCATTAATAAAAATAATGATGTAATTATTATAGTTATACAATCGCGGAACCCATCACAGAATCATCTACCACAGCCAAAGTAGTATTTTTGTCTTGATGAAAGTGTAAGATTTTCTACTAGATAGGTACCGGTACGGTACTCATAATTAAATGAAAAAACCGTAATATTTTCTAATCATAATTAAACGGTAACGTCGGTAAGATTTACTATTTATTGAAACAGTTATATTCTCTCCTACCAAATAAGTTCATCTACTTTTCGAAAAAGTAGATCCAAAAAGCTCCAAGTGAAAACCGCTCAATTGTAAAAATGATAACCCTGGTCAGTTTTTTCGATTTAATTGCGAGGGAATAACACATTTATTCATGAACCATTCAATTCAGATTATGTACAAATTGGTTTTCTATCGCACATAACAGAACTGGAACATGAGTTCATTTACCCTGAGTGGAAGTATTTTACACTTTAATTGGCGACGATGTTAACGCATGTTAAAACTAAGCGTGCTAATGCTTGAATATTGGGTTAAAGGTCTGCTTGTTATAACTGATTTATACAGAATTTCTTATGTACTGTAAAGTACTGTACTGCATGTATACTGTTAACGGGACTACGTATTTAGAATTGTAGTGTTCACTGCAGTATATATTCCAACTTGTCTCCCTATTTGTCATATCAATTTTTTTTAATGCAGTGCAACTAAAACCAGCATATTGCCATATTATAATAAATTATTTCATCAACTTAATATCAAATTCAAAATATCAACAGACATCAAAATTCAGAATTTTTTAAAGTGAAAATTCTAAACTTTCATTCACCATGTAAACATCATCATTCACTCACTCATTATCATCTTTGCTTAAAATACTTGCTATCAAGTCGCAATTGTAACAATAAATTATGATAAATAATCAAATTCGCATATATGATGGGCCTGTTATTATTTGAATACTCCACAGTAATAACTTATCGATCATTTTATCTATTTAGAATTAGGCTATATATTTTATATCTAGGCAGAGTTGATAGAGTGCCGGTGATGTTGATAGCTTTATACATGATAATAATATGCATCTATAGCTCATGATAGAGCTAGAAAGTGGTTTAATAAGTGATTTTATCATAGGAAATTTCTTTACTTTCATTGCTATCCATTTTTTACCAAACGATTCGGCATAGTTGAGCTAGCTTTTGTCAGTGAATATAAAGAGGATTACTCTCTATCTCTTTGAATACTCGCTTTGTCTAATGTCTATATGGATTTTGTCTACGTTACCGTACCATTGGCTACTACTTTCTATCTTACTATATTTATTTATCAATTGTCAATTTGAAATAAATAAATAAATTGGCAGCCTACCTTTGTACCTTATCGAGATTTCTAGTTCACCAGAAAATAAACGCCTGAGAGATTCAAAAAATAGTTTTATTCTACAATTGAACAAAAAGAATGATTACCAGTGTGGCTAACACATTAGCCATCGACATGGAATTGCATTTAATTTTAGGAAAATAATTAGTTTTGTGGTTACACTCCTTCTCCTTGTCAATAATTAAAATTGAGAGAAATTACAAATTCTAAACCGTTTCGCAATGATACAATGACTATGTAGAAGATAGCTTATCTAATGACAGTTATTATTTTTGATTAGTTGCTTCGTAGAGAACAGAATTTTGTATTTTTGTGGTTTTGATGTCATGTGACATATTGCGAACTCAAATATTGATGGAACCCATTATTATTATCGTACTTCATAATTTTCGTTACGGACTTCAATAGCCTTTACTAAGCATTTATTTTGTAGAATATTACAAATTCATTAACTTGATACTTTAGGAATGAAATCCTCATTTTCAGGTTCATCTCAACTGGGATTCTTCTTCTTCTCCTCCTCCTCCAATAGTCCTAACTCCGCCCTTAATAAAGGCAATCAATCAATCAAACCTCCTCCTCCTCCTCCTCCTCCTCCTCCTCCTAGTCCTCCTCTTCCTCCTCCTCCTCCTCCTCCTCCTCCTCCTCCTCCTCCTCCTCCTCCTCCTCCTTCTCGTCACAGCATTTTCTTCCTCGATAGAGTTGATTGCTCATGATCAGTGTCTAAAATTAAATTCGATTTTCAAAAATGCAATATCATTCATTTGCTGAAGGAGGAAGCAAAGCTAGGTACTACGTGATAACCGTGAAATGGTGAGATGAATCAAGTAATCACTGAAATATTTGTCCTTGACATGGATTTGGATATCAGGACTAATAATTTGAAGAGCAATGACAGATGACAGACAGATGGAGATGAATAGATGGAGAAAGAGTGGAAGAGCGAATGATGAATAGATAGCAGTAAGTAGACAAGTAGAGAGAGAGAGAGAGAGAGAGAGATCATGAAGTTCAATTTCAATAGTAAACAAGTACTTTAATCTTTAGAAGTGGTTGTCATGTTCGCAGGTTTAATTACGCCATTGCCAATCAGATATCAATTAACAAATTTCAATTGATACTTATAAGCGTTACTCTTGATTTTCATCAAGAGGTTCTTGGCTAGCATCAGGTTCTAGTAATATAGAGTAATCTCCTGACTAATCTACCTAGCAATCTCATTAGAATAACATATCTGCAAATGGATGGATCTCTCATAATGTCCCTCCGCAGACCCTCAGAAAAAATGGCATGATCGACCTACATGTCCTACAATCGCACACAAGCGGATTAGCCTGTATAAATATACGAATCGAATGAAATAGATGTAGATTACATAGGTCCAAATAGGTGACTCATAGTTATAGTAGTAAAAACAGGTTCCACAGTTTGTTTAGTATCTTTCCAAGCCATTAAACTGTTCCGTAGATTTGGATTGACTCATAGCCTGGAGTTCATGTTCATAGTCTATAATCAATGCAATATCATTGCTGTGCCTGTGAATGAGCGAGTTCTATATTTTTAGAATCACCATTCACATGTCTCATAGTTTAAAACGAAAAAATCACCACTCTCCGCCGAGCCGCTGAGAAATGACGTGGAAATGCTATTAGCTTTTAAATGCACTGAGATTGGGAAACACTGTGAAATAATCGACCAATCACAGCTTTATTTGAAATAATAATTATTTCGTAAGATTGTGTAGGAGGACTTCGCAGGCTGCAGCTTACAGAAAAATGAATCCATACTTTAAATTTGAAATCAAAAGTTTAAACAAATATGTTGAATTTAGTAATAATAAGTTATTGTCTTTCACTCTGATGGAAAGCAAAAAAGATGAGTATTATTGTCTTTATTTAATTTGGGTATAACTACCATAATATCACCTTCACTAACTAATCAACAAGATATAAGTTCGTAGTATATTCATTTTATAATTTTGCTAGCCCTATCTTCTACATCATTGCTTCAATAATTTTATTTTCTGAAAAACTTTATTGAGATAGAAATAATGCCTCGAAACTGCTGAATGTGATTATTGTCAATATTCGAAATAATAACGACTGAAGGCTATAATAGCTATATAAGCTTTTGAATAGGACAGAGTAAGAATTGATTTGAAATAAAAAATAGGTTATATGATGAAAAAATGATAGGTAAAATGATATTGAATGTTCTGATAGAGTCCACGTTATTGATCAACTTTTACATCAATTATCCTGTTCGAGCGTGAAAAGTGAAGTAATAATGATACTGTATTCAGAGCCTTCTCAATTAAACTGTTCATGAGATTGATTCTAAAAATACTTACCGCACATCCAATAAACTTTGAATGAGGAATTGAATTTAATCATAGTTGATTATCAATTTTCTTCCATTAACTCGCTTCAGGTGAATCTAATTCTTCCAGCTATAATAGCCTTTTATTAGAGCCTACTAAAACCTGAAACTGAGTTTCAAGTTTTCATAAATTACCATCATTTTCTTTCATTCGGAATATTTTTCTGACTCCAACTCTGAATAAAAGTGTTCCCATTATAATTTTTTTTTTTTTGAAGTTAGAAACTTAATTGATATATATCAATTATATCGTCTATTATATCGTCTATGTTGCAATGTTAAGATTTATGGAGAAGATCTTCCAGCTACAGCCTTGAACCTATAGTTTCCTATCTTCTATAGTGGGATAACTTATACGATATACTGTACTCTAGTGTTAGCATATTGAAGTGAGCTACGCCTAGGTATAGTCTGTCCAAGCAAAGAAGACATTCTGGCAAGATGAGAAACCCAGCTCGGTCAATATTGGCTCAAAAATTATTAATTTAGTTTCAAATTGTAGAAAACATTCTGATTTATAATTTGACACGATGTTATCATTTTTGAACCAATATTGACCGAGCTGGAGTCATTTTTCCGTCTTGCTAGAATGTCTTCTTTGGACAGACTATAGGCGAGACATCTTGCCCAATCTTTTTCAATCACGCTCTCGTTTAGTTGTTAAATCAATTTAGTCTCCTTTTATTTTTCTTTCTAAGTCTTTTCTAAATGACTACTTTTTCTCCTTCCTGTTTGAATTGTAGAAAGAAAGCGAACAGTGAAATAAAAGTAAAACAACTGAAACGGATGAGTGAAGGAGTTGACTCTAAGATATACAGTAGTTGGTATACCGGTAATTAATTATTGGGAAACATTCTAGAAAGAATAAAAGGAATACAAATTAATCTTATAGCCAAGGTAATAGATAAAAATTGAGAAAAGATCTAGAAAACTTGCTGCAGCGTTCTACTAAGATATTGGAAGTGCTGTTATTGAACATTAACACATTTCTTCATGAAGAAATGAAGTAAGAACATTATGTTCTTCTATAACACAATTATAATATTCGACGATTTACATATAATTTAGTTTGATTTACATAATAGACCGGGCTGAAGGTAGTTGAGTATGCAAAATATGAGGACCGCACTTTCTCAACGGTTTCCTACTCAGAAAAGTGAATCCGGATGTTGCCAGGCGCTATTTTGGTGCAACAACCCCCACAGCCCATTGTTGTTCACCCTCTTTTATCTATTGTTACGGGTTTCCACTATAATAAAAGACTTGAGGCAATTTATACTGATTAACTTTATTAATTACACTACTATAACACACTAGAAAAAGATAAACTATAACAGATTGGAAGATAGCACAAGAGTTTATAACGTTTCACAATACAAATTACACTAAGTTAACACTGCACTGAATTAAAACATGATTAACAGTCTTTATCACATTACACTAGAAGAAATAAGAACTGACAGAATGAATATAACTATAGAGTGTCTATATACAACGTCTGGCTTGTCTATCACACAATACAACTGACACAGAACTGACACACTCATTTGATTGTTAAAGTACAACTGACTCGTAAACCCAAACATTCCGAATATATAGGCTTCTGAGAATAAACAAGAGAATGCTAGAAGGTTCTGGCATTATCACTTCGAGAACGTTCTGGATGAGTCTTTTGTTTACACAACAATGCGCTTGTTTGTTGACACAAAGCCTCCCCATCCCTACCTTGTCCATCCTTGTCGTCCTACTGTCTCAAGGTCATCAGACACTGTTGAATTCCATAACACTGCCCCCTCCTTAAAACTGTTCTGTCCCAGAACAGTCCAGATCCATCCTGGAAGTGCAAACAGTAGAAGCCGGCATCAATGGATCAACTTGTGTAACCGCCCATGGGTTGAAGACGCAACAGGTGACGTTGATTCCAGTGTCCTTGAAAATTCTTCCAATCATTGGTCTCACAATATTCCAGTCCAATCCGTCATAGCCACAGCCCAGTCTTGGGATTCCAAGCTGCTTCACTCCCAGGAATTGAAGGTGAGTTTGTAGATGCATCAGACTTTGCCACAAAGCCTGATATGTTGACTCCTGCTGGGGTTGGTCTTTTGTCACCAAATAGAACAGATGTTGGTTCTGATCCTGAAGATGAAGTGCTTTCCCCACAGCCGGATTCTGGAGATTCAATTCATCCAATCTTCCAAACTTTGTCCTGAATACTGTAGCAATTCCTCTTGAAGCTCCCACATTCCTAGCGATGCAATGTGCCAAGGCATAGCTCTTTGGTAGGGTGAATAAGTCCTGGTGACTGATGGCGACATTTCCTTCTTCTAGTGACATCCCTAGGTTGGCCATGAATCTTTCAAAATCAGAGATGGCAGGATGAAGAGCCTTCACCTCTTGAACTCCCCTTGCAGCATTGTCTCCATGATAAGGCGCCAGTCGGTTGAAATGTACAATACGTGGAGTACCTCTTGGTTTCTTGATCCTGTAGACCACATCGTTGATCCTTGTGACCACCTCATAAGGTCCATCCCAGGAGGTTTGCAACTTGGGAGAGTATCCACGACGTTGTTGAGGATTGTACAACCATACCATGTCACCAGCCTGGTATCCTCCATGGTTGGCCTTGACGTCATAGCGCTGCTTCATTGTGTCACTGGTTCCCTGGATGTTGGTGCGGACGGTTGCATGAATCTCATCCATCTGCTTCCGGAGCTTGCTGGTGTAGTCTTCTTGTTCCAAGTCCTCCACAGGTTTGCCTGTAGCTACAGTTATCCTGTTAGCAACTGCTTCCTTCCCTTCCTGCTTCTTGTCAGACATTGACTTCTTTGGGCATTTGTTTCGTAGGTGACCCCTCTTTCCACAGCCCCAACACCTTATCCCCTTCTTTGCAGTCATGAATTTTTCGAAAATCCTCTTTGTTATTTCCTCCACCAGCTCCTCATGGCTATCTTCCCCCTGATACTGAGTGAACGCGTGCACAGCTCCTCACAGATTGTGTCACAGCTTCAAATTCCAAGGCCTGAGTTAATGCCTCACTGAGGGTCTGAGGACGAGCCAGTTTAACAGCTTGTTGGGTTTCTGGCTCACGTAGACCATCCAGGAATCTATCAACTGCAATAATCTCCTTCATTTCATCATCCCATGATGCTGGGTAGGCAATCCTCACCAAGCGAGCTATGTCAGCTTCAAATTCCTGAAGTGACTCATTTGGCTTCTGGATTCTGTTCCTCAATTCTGAACGGTGTAGTTGATACATGTGTTGGTGGCCAAATCTCATTTCCATATGCTTCAACAGTTCACCAATGTTTCCTCTGTCAGACTTTGGAATTGTCTGGAGTACTGATAGTGCATCTCCCCGAAGTGATAGGCACAAATTATCAGCCTTTGCTGCAGGTGTCCATCCATATATATCGGCATACACATCTAACAAGGTACGGTAATCTTCCCATGGAGTCTTTCCATCAAACGTTGGTAGTCCACCATGATAATTTGTCATGGTAATAGGCACATTGCAGTTGTTTACTGAAGTATCCTTTTCAATTAGATAAGCATTATCATCCACCTCCAAGGTTGCTCTTGCTCCACTAGTGTTATTATTTTGCAGCTCTTTAATCTTTTTATCAAATTTATCTTCCATGATTTTAAGTTTTGTTTCAAATTTATCTTCCAAAATTTTACTATTTTCTTGTAGTTTTCTTTCAAATGTTTCTTTCAAAGATTCAAATTTACTTTCCAATGATGTTTTATTTTCTTCTATTTTACTCTCCAAATTTGTCAAAGCTGACTTATTTTCTTCCATTTTACTCTCCAATGATGTTTTATTTTCTTCCATTTTACTTTCCAAATTTGTCAAAGCTGACTTATTTTCTTCCATTTTACTTTCAACCAATTGAAATTTACTCTCCAAAGATGTTTTATTTTCTTCCATTTTACTCTCCAATGTACTCACCAGAGCTCCCGAGTCTGTTTCAAACAAAAAGGTATCTGGGTCCTGACCCTCGGCCAGCAGTGCTTCCCGGAGTCTATCTTGTAGGATAGATTTTACCCCATTTGTTTCCAGTTCTCGCTCCTCAAGCTCTTGCTTCAGTTGGTTTACTTTTAAACTAGTGAGCTTCACTTTGCAAAGGTACTAGTTCATAAAATTGCCTCAATCAATAGCTACATCCGAACTTCTGACACCAATTGTTACGGGTTTCCACTATAATAAAAGACTTGAGGCAATTTATACTGATTAACTTTATTAATTACACTACTATAACACACTAGAAAAAGATAAACTATAACAGATTGGAAGATAGCACAAGAGTTTATAACGTTTCACAATACAAATTACACTAAGTTAACACTGCACTGAATTAAAACATGATTAACAGTCTTTATCACATTACACTAGAAGAAATAAGAACTGACAGAATGAATATAACTATAGAGTGTCTATATACAACGTCTGGCTTGTCTATCACACAATACAACTGACACAGAACTGATACACTCATTTGATTGTTAAAGTACAACTAACTGGTAAACCCAAACATTCCGAATATATAGGCTTCTGAGAATAAACAAGAGAATGCTAGAAGGTTCTGGCATTATCACAGGTCCGTGAAGTTGGCCCCCATGAAAGCACTAACGATGAGAGTGGTATGTATGGTTAGAGCTTCGTTAGTGCTGGATAGTGCTTTTTGTCCCATCGTAGATGCTCTAATGGTTCAGGAGTTATGATCGAAGTGGGGGGGGCTAACTTCACGTGAAGTTAGCCCCCACTCATATCTCGACTCCCAGATATGATACAAGGTTCAAATTGATGTCATGCGTTAGTGCTTCGTTAGTGCTCAACATTCATTCTTGTCCCATCGTTCTCCCTCATCTGGTTCAAAAGTTATAACCAAAAAACGTTATGACAGTGTGAAGTTAGCCCCCCCCACTCATATCTCGTCTCCCAGGTGTGATACAAGGTTCAAATTGGTGTCATTCGTTAGTGCTTCGTTAGTGCTGGATAGTGCTTTTTGTCCCATCGTAGGTGCTCTAATGGTTCAGGAGTTATGATCGAAAAACTGTGGGGGGCTAACTTCACATGTGAAGTTAGCCCCACTCATATCTCGACTTCCAGATGTGATACAGGGTTCAAATTGGTGTCATTCGTTAGTGCTTCGTTAGTGCTCAAGATTCCTCTTTGTCCCATCGTAGGTGCTCTAATGGTTCAGGAGTTATAACCAAAAAACGTTATGAGGGGTTTCCCACTCATATCTTGACTCCCAGATGTGATACAATGTTCAAATCGGTGTCATTTGTTAGTGCTTTGTTAGTGCTGGATAGTGCTCTTTGTCCCATCGTAGGTGCTCTAATGGTTCAGGAGTTATGATCGAATGTGAAGTTAGCCCCCCCACTCATATCTCGACTCCCAGATGTGATACAAGGCTCAAATTGGTGTCATTGGTTAGTGCTTGGTTAGTGGTGGATAGTGCTTTTTGTCCCATCGTAGGTGCTCTAATGTTTCAGGAGTTATGATCGAATTGGGGCTAACTTCACATGTGAAGTTAGCCCCCCACTCATATCTCGACTCCTAGATGTGATACAAGGTTCAAATTGGTGTCATTCGTTAGTGCTTCGTTAGTGCTCAAGATTCCTTTTTGTCCCATCGTAGGTGCTCTAATGGTTCAGGAGTTATAACCAAAAAACGTTATGAGGGGTTTACCACTCATATCTTGACTCCCAAATGTGATACAATGTTCAAATTGGTGTCATTTGTTAGTGCTTTGTTAGTGCTGGATAGTGCTCTTTGTCCCATCGTAGGTGCTCTAATGGTTCAGGAGTTATGATCAAATGTGAAGTTAGCCCCCACTCATATCTCGACTCCCAGATGTGATACAAAGCTCAAATTGGTGTCATTCGTTAGTGCTTGGTTAGTGGTGGATAGTGCTTTTTGTCCCATCGTAGGTGCTCTAATGGTTCAGGAGTTATGATCAAAAAACTGTGGTGGGGGGGCTTCACATGTGAAGTTAGCCCCCCCCCACCCCCATTTATATCTCGACTCCAAGATGTGATACAAGGTTGAAATTAGTTGAAATTAGAGAGAAGAAGAGAGAGAGAGAGAGAGAGAGTGAAATGAGAGAGGAGATAGAGAGAAGAGGTTAAAGAGAGCGAAAGAGAGAGTTAAAATGAGAGAAGATGAATAGATAACTTTATTCATGTACATTAATTATTGATAATAAATATGACTACTTCGTTACAGCCTTGAAACGGTGAAGTTAGGACCATGTCCTGCCTTACATTTAACCAACAGGATAATTATATTATTTTATAATTAATTATATTATTTTATATTATTTCATAATATAATTATTTATTTTATAATTAATTATATTATGAGTAATTAATCTATTTTAATGAAAGCGAAAAGGCACTCATTTATAGAGTCTGATGATCATTGTAGTAATTTCTAGCTATTTACTGTAATCCAAGGAAGAAAACATTTTGGCTAGATGAGGAAATAACTCCAGCTTAGTCAATATTCGTTCAAAAAGTAAAATTTTGCTCTTAAATTGAAGATCAGAATGTTTTCTACAATTTGAGACCAAATCTATGATTTTTAACCGATATTGTCCAAGCTGAAGTTATTTTCCCATCTTGCCAGAGGGTATTCTTTGCTTGGAGAGACTTCCCATCTTTATCAGCAATAATACTATAGAATAATGATGGAGCTTTGTATAGTCTGTCTAAACAAAGGAGACCCCCTGGCAAGATGAGAAAATGACTTCTGCTCGGTCAATATTGGTTCAAAAATTATTGATTCAGTCTCAATCGTAGAAAACATTCTGATCTACAATTTGAGACCAAATTATTAGTTTTTGAACCAATATTGACCGAGCTGGAGTCACTTTCCCATCTTGCCACACGGTCTTCTTTGCTTGGACAGACATGCGCATACAAGTGTAGGTTTCTCGGAACTTCTGATCAACACTACACACAGAGAAGAAGCAAAGAAGACATTCTCGCAAGATGGGGAAATGCCTCCAGCTCGGTCAATATTGCTTTAAAAATCAAAAATCGAATTTCAAATTGTAGAAAACATTCTAATCTACAACTTTAGATCAAATTTATAATTTTTGAAACAATATTGACCAGGCTGAAGTCATTTTACCAACTTTCCAGAATGTCTTTTTTCTTCCGCGTGCAATTATCAACCAATCACAATGACATGGCGCCAAGTCTTTCTAAGCCGGGAAATTTAAAATGAATGAAATCGCCCGAACGGTTTTTTTTTATCTGGGGGGAGGAGGAGCCTTGGAAAAAACAAAAACATTCCTCTCTATATTAATGTCCTCCCCATAAAACTTCAAGTCAATCTGACAAGTGACAACAAATAAAAAAGTTACTCATTATTTTCGGATTTTATGTCTTGATACAATGAAAACTCAAGAAGTTCCGAGTGTTCTACCTAGATAATGAACTGAATTTGGACTGCTCATTTGTTTTTGATTATTATACTGATAACTGATTATTTATTGATATTTTCGCATTTCTGAACGCAGGATTGGGTTTATGAAGAGTTCCTTCAAACATATATATCATTTCAGATAGGTTTTAAATCTTACAGATCTTCACTAATTAACAATTCTATTTTATATAAGCATAATATTCTTGACAATGATATACTTTTTCACGATGTATAATTTGAATACTTCAAATCCAAAAATATTTGAGTGGATTCGTAAATATTTATTTGTTTTGGAATTTGCCTTATGTGAAGGTGTTAACTCCAGCACTTATATTAACCCACTCATCCACGGCCACCCTCAAGACTGTTTTAACATTAAAATTTCAATACAAAAAGTTATGGTAAATAAAGTCACATATGGAGAGCCAAATTAAAAGGTTCTTTGGTTCATTGGATTTTTAGTTTCATGAATACATATTATTAATTACCAATACAGATTTCAAATATTGCTGTAAATCATAAAAGTATTAATATTGATTAATCAAACTGTCACTTCCATAAAATTAACAATATTCGATCTCGAATTTCTAATACCAGTAGCCTAGTTTAATAAATTGAACAAAGATGATAAGATTAAATAAGTTGAAAGATACCGGTAAATTATACACAATATTACATTATAAATAAATATAACATATATAGGAATATTAAAAATAAGAGATATGAGTTGAATGGTAACTTCTGAACCATTAAAGCACCTACAATGTGACAAAAAGAAATGTTGAGCACTAACGAATGTCACCAATTTGAACCTTGTATCACATCTGGGAGTCAATATATGAGTGGGGAAGGGGCCAACTTCACATGTGAAGTTAGCCTCCCCCACCACAGTTTTTCGATCATAACTCCTGAACCATTAGAGCACCTACGATGGGACAAAAAGGAATGTTGAGCACTAACGAAGCACTAACGAATGACACCAATTTGAACCTTGTATCACATCTAGGAGTCGAGATATGAGTGGGGGGGCTAACTTCACATGTGAAGTTAGCCCCCCCACAGTTTTTCGATCATAACTCCTGAACCATTAGAGCACCTACGATGGGACAAAAAGCACTATCCACCACTAACCAAGCACTAACCAATGACACCAATTTGAGCCTTGTATCACATCTGGGAGTCGAGATATGAGTGGGGGGGGGGCTAACTTCACATTCGATCATAACTCCTGAACCATTAGAGCACCTACGATGGGACAAAGAGCACTATCCAGCACTAACAAAGCACTAACAAATGACACCGATTTGA
This sequence comes from Sogatella furcifera, assembly GCA_017141385.1. Taxonomy (NCBI): domain Eukaryota; kingdom Metazoa; phylum Arthropoda; class Insecta; order Hemiptera; family Delphacidae; genus Sogatella; species Sogatella furcifera. The sequence goes on from CM029551.1 coordinate 29,180,779, forward strand.
ACATTGTATCACATCTGGGAGTCAAGATATGAGTGGGAAACCCCTCATAACGTTTTTTGGTTATAACTCCTGAACCATTAGAGCACCTACGATGGGACAAAGAGGAATCTTGAGCACTAACGAAGCACTAACGAATGACACCAATTTGAACCCTGTATCACATCTGGAAGTCGAGATATGAGTGGGGGCTAACCAATGACACCAATTTGAGCCTTGTATCACATCTGGGAGTCGAGATATGAGTGGGGGGGGGCTAACTTCACATTCGATCATAACTCCTGAACCATTAGAGCACCTACGATGGGACAAAGAGCACTATCCAGCACTAACAAAGCACTAACAAATGACACCGATTTGAACATTGTATCACATCTGGGAGTCAAGATATGAGTGGGAAACCCCTCATAACGTTTTTTGGTTATAACTCCTGAACCATTAGAGCACCTACGATGGGACAAAGAGGAATCTTGAGCACTAACGAAGCACTAACGAATGACACCAATTTGAACCCTGTATCACATCTGGAAGTCGAGATATGAGTGGGGGGGGCTAACTTCACACTGTCATAACGTTTTTTGGTTATAACTTTTGAACCAGATGAGGGAGAACGATGGGACAAGAATGAATGTTGAGCACTAACGAAGCACTAACGAATGACATCAATTTGAACCTTGTATCACATCTGGGAGTCGAGATATGAGTGGGGGCTAACTTCACGTGAAGTTAGCCCCCCCACGGTTTTTCGATCATAACTCCTGAACCATTAGAGCACCTACGATGGGACAAAAAGCACTATCCAGCACTAACGAAGCTCTAACCATACATACCACTCTCATCGTTAGTGCTTTCATGGGGGCCAACTTCACGGACCTCATTATCACATCCAGAACGTTCTGGATGAGTCTTTGTTTACACAACAATGCGCTTGTTTGTTGACACAAAGCCTCCCCATCCCTGCCTTGTCCATCCTTGTCGTCCTACTGTCTCAAGGTCATCAGACACTGTTGAATTACATAACACTATAGTAATCGCTCCGGAAAATTTAAATTCTAGGTCCTAGAAGGTGAATGAAGACCGGAAATGATCTCAACTCACTCTGGGCACTACAAGTAAGACTTATATGCGGATTTGACGGATCCTGAGTACCATTTTATACAGGGTGCCCGGAAAATCTGCGGAATTTTTGGTTCCTTTTTTAGTTTTTTTTGCAATTTACTTTGAAAGGAAACATTCTTAGGTGAAAAATAATCATACTATTATTTTAGGCATAAAATTAACAAGAGAATAGTATCCATCTCATTTTTCTACGATCAATGAGTACCAAGCTATGAATTTTCAAAAATGTGTAAGTTCTCTGTACTAGGTATATAGTTCAAGCAAATTCGACTTTTGCCTACAAAAAAATTAATGTACGGTAAGGCTGTAAATCGTCTCAATCTACTTTGGGCATCCCAAATAAGTCCAATATAAGTTTGCGATGGATTCTGAGGTGTGCATAATACAGGGTGCCCCGGAAAATCTGCGGAATTTTGGTTCTGTTTTTAGTTTTTTGCAATTCACGCAGAAACAAAGCATCAGATAGAGGATAGATTTCTTATACTTAAAGCCAATAACATTTCCAATAGATTTGTGTCAAATTCAACCCTTTATCTTGAACAAGGACCGAGCTTTGATTTAAATAGTGGTATTTTTTAGAGAAACTAATATTTCACCTTTCCCAGTTTTTCATTTATCTTTCGTATGATGAGCTGGAAATGTGTATTCCGAGATCCTTCTGGAGATAATTTTCTCATTCACAATTCGAGACCAAAAGGTTTCATATATCTCGTATATTTCTTGAGTAAGGGCTGGTAATATGTTCCTTCCTTGCACAACAAAAAAGACAATATTTGCACTATTAACCATGAAAATAAGTCTCTATATTCTTGTATTTGAGTTTCCACTGTAATATGCATTCCAAGAATATGTTTTGATATAATAATTACCATGTTTGTTCATTTGTTTGTCAATGCATCAACAGCCCATGAAAGGCCTAGGCCTACCAGCTGGTCGCCAGTATTCACTACACTATACAGGCCATCCTAGCAAAAATAAGACACCCCGGCAAGACGAGGAAACGACTTGAGCCCGGCCAATACCGGCCATAAATTCTTATACTGTAGATCAGAATGTTTCCCACAATCCAAGACAGGACCCGCAGTCCCCAAACCAACACTGATTGAGCCATAGTCACCCCGCCGGAATGCCCTCCCGCGCCCGGACAGACCATACAGTAGGCGAAAAAAATCAACCAGGATAGAGGTAACATGTGGTTAGCATGTTGATCCTCTCGACCATAAGCCAGTTTCCGTAACCAAGTGACGGCGCAGAACACTTCTATTATTGGTAACGATTTCAGTTAGATCACTTAATGTGTAAAGCAACAATTACTATTTCTCCACTGACGGGAAACGACAAGACAAACTCACAAAGGAGTGAAATAACTACCATACCGCCCTGAATTCTGGCTATTGCCAGTAGGAAGAATATTTCAAGGATAATTTATTAAAGACCCCCCACAACTTTCGTAAAAGTTAACAGATCTTGGAAAACTATAGCTCATTGTTTTGAACTCTTTAAGACGGTTGAAATGCAGAATATATCACTTGTTGAATTTAAGAATTCCACTACCCTGAGTGCTGCTTTTAGTTCATTCTCATATACCGAAAAAGATTACTATTTGTGTTCAAAAGCGTCGTGGAAGTCATGATTGGAACAAGTCGCATTTTAGATCATTTTTTATCATTATCATTTCATTCAATATCAAATAATAATAATAGAGGATATTATGTTACACAAATTGAGCACAAATACGACAGACAATATTATTATCTCTGGAGGGGTCTTGGAATGTAACTCATCATTCGAAAGATAAATGAAAAGCTGGGAAAGGTGAAATATTAGTTTCTCTCAAAAATACCACTATTTAAATAAAAGCTCGGTCCTTGTTCAAAATTATTGTATAATTTTAAATTAATATTTTTGAATGAAGATTGAGCCGTGGGTCAATCACAGCTTAAATAATCAGAAACCAGGCTTAATCCCTACCTCTATGGCGTATATTACTAATAATAGCTCAACTATAATGATTGATGATAAAGGCAATCATCGCTTGATTTAATCTAGAATTAATCTAATTTTCAATTATTCTATTAGGTTTTGTTTTTTTTATAGGCATAGTTTATTCTTGGTGTCATACACTTCGATTATGCTCTGATGATTTTTCATTTTTCCCTTTTTTGTTCTAACTGAAATATAATTATATTCAAGTTTAATCGATGGTTATGAAGCAAGGTGTATAGAATAGTAGAGGTGGGGCGGAGTGAAGCTGCTGTCTGTGAAAGTTATAATTTTGACGTCACGGAGTTCCTCTAGTCAAAAATTTAGCATTGATTTCCCTATCCTAGCCAAAAAATTGTGCACTTTTCTCAATTTACGAATTATAGAATTGTTTAATAGGTAAATTTCTTATATGAGCTTGTGGAGAATTTCAAGACCCACATTTTGAGTGATTTATAGTACATTACACTACAAGCACAGAAAGTAGGTGTTTACGGTATAAGGATAGTTTCCCGGGCAAGGCTTGCCGAGCCCGGGAATATGTTATCCGAATACCGTAAACACCTTTCTGTGCGAGTTGAGTACGATACTTTTCGCCACACTGCGAGAATAAGAATAATAAATATTGTATAAGAATGTTTGCGGCTATCGCTGATTCGAACTGAAGTAGGCTACGGCGGAAAGCAGTGCATTGTCGCCCGATTTAGCGGCCGGATAGGTAACTACCAGTCTCTTTCTGTGCACTAGCTCCGAAAGAGCCCTCTTTCAGAGCTAGTAGCAAAATCGCCTGTAAATGGCGTCTTTCGAATCTCTTTAGTGCACAGAAAACAGCTGCTTTCTGTGCAGTGTGGCGAAAAATCTATAATTTACTCAAATTTAACATGAGAAAAAGTCTGTTCCGAGACACATCTCGGGAATACTCTCCAGCTGGGCTAAAGCAAGTTATGAATAGCAATGCTATCGAATGCAATGATATTATAAAAGTATCTTATAATAGCATTGCTACTCTTAATTGCATCAGCCCAGCTGCAGAGCATTCCCAAGACACATTAACGGGCATTTTCTCATGTTAAATTTGATTAAAATATAGATTTAAATCACTCAAAATGTAGGCCTTGAAATTCTCTACAAGCTCATATGAGAAATTTACCTATTAAACAATTCTGTAATTTGTAAATTGAGAAAAAGTGCGCAATTTTTTGTTGACCAAACGTAAGTGAGGTCTAAGATTCAAGTCGACGATTTTGCATTTGTTTGTATGTATGTATGTTCCGCATTTACGACTGAACGCGGCAATACATTCTAATGAAATTTGATAGGGATGTTCCTCTTGAAACCGCGCGTCGATGTATATGTAAGGTTTTTTGACAATTTTCATATTAAGGACGAAAAAAGGAAAAAAGGATTGAACTATTCTCTGATATAGGTATACTCCATAAATGATTTGAGAGTATATTTATGTTGATATTACTAAACATGTGATATTATGACATTCATAATAGAAAGATTTTCAAAAATTTCTACTTCAGATGATATTCTTTCATTGCAGTCAGCTGAGATATTTCAGATGAATATTAAGGTAAGTTTTTCTTTATGCGAAACGGTCAGACAGTCGACCGCAGGCTAACAACAAAAGAGCTGTGATTGGCTTCAGCTGTTCGACTGTAGCCGAACGTCGGACCGTTTTGCATGAAGGAAAACATTATTACAATATTATAGAGACTGATGCCCTGTTTTCTAAGCACCCTCAAATTTTGACGAATCGTGACGAACTGATGCCGACACAGAACGTGACTGTGGCCACTGCATTGCTGACCAGACTTCCTCGCGCCGACTTTCGGAATCGAAAGAATCTGAACGTACCGTGAATACAGACAGTGCTTTTATGATGCAGGGAACATGGGTGTGTTCGTGAGGTCTACCGTTCACAGAACTACTAGTCTAGGATAGGGAAATCAAAGCTAAATTTTTGACTAGAGGAACTCCGTGACGTCAAAATTATAACATTCACAGCCAGCTGCTTCACTCCGCCTCACCTCTACTATTCTATACACCTTGGTTATGAAGTACTCGTTCAAGTTCTTGTGAGCTGTATCAATAGAAATAATGTAATGACGCCCTTTATTGTTCATATTGTTACGTGATCCTTTCTAGGTGGAATTCCTTAATTTAAACGCTTTAAAGAGTGTTAAAATTTAAAAAAATGTTAAAGAATGAAGAAATTTAATTTTGGATGTTGCAGGAAAGTTTCTTAATCGAATATGATGATGAAATAAGCAAGAGAAGAGCAAACCAAATTATTGAAACTCAAATAAGTTGAAAAAATGTACCCTAATAAAAAAACTTGCATGCCAACGACAATATATAATCAAATAATATTGTTATTATAATTTAATTATTTCTTATACTGTATGAGAAGTTAAATGTGAGTATCCTTATCAAGCCGCCACAAAATAAAAAAATTTGAAGACGAAAAATGTTAAATCTCGGTATAACAGAGCAATTTAGGACTCTATGTTTACTGGAAACTTTTTTTCATTTAGATTTATAATAAGAAAACTCCTCATTAAGTTTGTCGGTCTTTTTTTCAGAAGCACTCTTGCTATTCTTGTATAATACAGTACGGTAGCTATTCTAGCTATTATACAGTAGCTATTCTTGTAAATGTTCAGTACGGTCCGTCTCCGTTCGCATTAAATAGGCTTCAAAATATTGTACAGACCTGACCAAGATTGTGACTCAAAATTAGGTATTTATAATACGTAATTTTCATGTAAAATTATAGCAAGATTCTCTCTGTTCGCAGAAAGTGGGAATAAGATGGGCGAGAAAAGTGAAAAAGAGCAAGAAGAAGATGAAGAAAGCAAAAATGGTCGCACGTACGTTTCTTACGGTGAAAGGTTAAAAGCTGGTCAGAGAATGTGAAAGAAATCATGGAAGAGATTTGGCTGGGATTTTGTAATAAGTTGCTGAGGCTGGTTTTTCAATAAGCTGAAGGAGGGGATCTTTCTAGTTGGCCATTTATATTCACTGCAGGGTCTGGTCTGTAGTTATTGCAACATACCAGGAACTTTTTTTATTAAGACACAATGTTTTTTTTTATCATGATATAGCTCTCTTGGTTATAGCCTTAACAGATGAGACTGTAGGGCTGTAGGCTACATGTACATATTATAGTCTCATATAAAGACTTGTAGGCCTAAGTATCTACAGACTTATCATGAATCTTTAGCAAGTCTTATATTAAATTAGAGTATCTGTGGCCTACTACCTCAAAGGCTGTATAAATCCATGAATTTATTGCATTTCAACAAGGGTTAAATTAATTTTTCTTCTCCTGCTCTGGGATTTGAAATTTTGTGTCAGATTTGTTTTGATCTGGAGATCTCCTCTATTTTAAATAATAGAATAGAAGCATCCAACTTCTAAAAATCTGTTAAAACAGTTCACTTCTAATAGCTATCTTTTGTCAAACCATTCAAAAACAGCATTTTACAAATGAAATTGAAACTTACTTTGATTCTATCCACTTTCAATTTCGGCCGCTCCTCCTACTTAAATTCAATTTTGTTCTGTTATCATTCTTCTCATCTCACCTCAATTCATTTTTCTTAATCCGCTTCTTCTTCTACGCAGCTTCTTTTTTCATTTCGTTCTTTGAGTCGCTATACAGAATAAAGAGCGTTTCGACTTTCTCTTCTCTCTTGTATGGTCGCGAAGCTTGTTACAGAGCTGTTATGATAGTGATTACAGTACATGGAAGAAGAAATACGGTAGTAGAAGAGAAAGAAGTTATGATCTCCCAGCTATTCGTATTATCGCATATCAATTTGCACGGTTTTCGACACCCAATAGTAGTTGGCTAAACTGCTATTATGTGTGTTCCATTTCCTATAAATTTCTTTCGCTGCATGATTACCTACCGTATATTTTCTTCCTTTTATTATGTCATTCACAAAAATTCACGTGTTATGCATTATTGACAGTGCATTGGGGAGTCCGATGGTAGCAAGCATTCAAAAGGCATACCAGTGTCCTAATGTTAAGTCGGGCTTCGGTCAAAAACTCAACTTCTGTCACGTAAATTTGTCAAACTCTTTAAAATTATGGGTTCAGCCCCAGTGCATTACATGGCAACATAAGTAGAAAATAATTCTAAATTGCTATACATAATCAACAAAAATAAAAAGGATGAAGCCAAGTTGAACAACCTGATAATTAAAATTATCATATTGCCGTACCGGTATTCGTTTCATTTTTATCACAATGTTGATCCGTGTATTTTTCAAAGTAAAAAGCAATTTTTTGTACCGTACACATTTTCATGACTACCTTACCGGTATTTTATGAATGAAGAGCTAATCATTTCCAATGTTTAAGGCCAATTTATAGTTAAACGGACTTCATGACAAGTTTACGCAAGCTTGACAAAACGTGTGGACTAAGAATGTCGAGGCATGGAGATAAAGCAGAAACTTGTTGACTTGCATCATGTCAACACAACACCTGAAGACAGTTTTAACTTTTAATCCAATAAATTTGGTAATTAGGGTCAAGTATAGGATCAGAGATAATAGGATAGAACTTTTCCATAATATAGTTCTATTCCATTCTCACTGAGTAGGATATTCTTCACCATTAAATTCACATATTATTGCTCTGATAATTATTTTGGACTATATTTAAATTGAACTAAATTTAGGAATTCAAGAAGTTTAAGCCAATGGCCTGTTTCTTATTTCCTTTGCAATTGTATTATTTTGTACTAATAAATATGAATGATAATATATCTCACTACTTTTACTAGTAAAAGTTCACCCCAATTTGAAATTTTATTACGGTACTGAATGTTGGTGTGGAAAAAAATTACGGTAACAGTAGAATTCCAGCATAGCCACAAATAGAATAAAGTAAAAATCTCATTATACCCTAAATAATAATAATAAATAATTTGAAAACAGAATTTAACAGACGTTCTTTTCTTATTTATGAGATTTGAAGATTTCCCGGTCGCTGTCTGCGGAGAAGACAAAATCAAGTACGGTAACAACGTAACAAGTATGTAAGTAAGTTTGAGTTATCAACTACGGTATGGTTAATCTTTGTACTTTTTTTGGCTATTGCTGTTTTACTAGCCAATATTTTTTTATGTAGCTCCGACGTCATAAACGGCCACTTTTTAGCAACAGTTCCGCATGAACCTGACTGTCAAGTTTGCATATTTTCCTACTTTCATTTTCATCGGCATATTGCAAGTTCCATTGACTGCTATTCCTGCGACCACTTTCGCCTAAATAATAATTATCAATTTCATGTTACACACGTTCTCTATCACCTACTGCCGTGATCAAAAGCTGACGTCTTTCCTCTGAAATGAACCTGTTGTTACATAAGTATTATTGGATGATTAAAATATGTAATAATATTCTCGCTGATGTGATGGAATCCAATAATCCAGAAACATCAAGCACCAATTCTAATAATCCAAAAACATCATAAGATTAACTTCAGAGATCAAGAAAGGGACAAGGGATGAAATAAATTTGGCCAGTATAATTTTGATCAATTTACGGAGTTTATTCATGTCAACACCAGAATAATTATATAATTCCACAAATACCTGCAATACATTTCGGAAGGCTATTATCACAACACATTTCCAAATATTGAAAATTTGTGAATGAGTAAGACAGAGAATTATAAAAAATCATTGTAAATAAAAATGTTCAATTTATACCGACATTGTTCATAATAATTATTATGCTATATAATGGTTGCTGTTAAACTCTCAATTCAATACCGGTGTACCGGTATATTGAATTATAGCATAATGTTGTCGAGTTCAATGTTTGAAACAGGCTCAAATAAACTGAAATATCAACTGCTTGTGATTCAATTTCAATAAGTTAGCAGAATGGTAATTTGCTACCCAAGAGTACCTTGCTTAATATTGTAAAGAATTCGATTTCATCTCATGTGAATTTACCGTAAAATATTCTATGGAAAATTTCAAGAAGACATGTTCACTTCAACAAAATATATATCACATAGCTTACATAATTTATTTCTTTACAATTAATTTAAAGCTATATTTTTGAAGGATTTATTTCAATACATCTTGTTTAAAGTGCAATAAAGAGTGCATAAATGAGAAATTCGATACAATTTTACAGTATCACTTAATGTTGATATTATTTTGTGACTATTTGTTTCTAGTTTTGGTTTTCAGTAGGATATCATAGCCTACCATAGCTACTTTTTCCCAACTGGTTGAAAAGAGCACAACTCTTTTTTTCAAGGTTGCTTTATGAACCAATCCAGATTCTATACTGGCTTACCATATGTGACCATAAAAATTCTGAAAGAAATCTAGTTAGCATCCACTCAACAAATTGAGCAACCCCAAAAGCGTTCAAAATAAAATTTGATTTCAATCCAGGCTACCTGTTTTATCATATCTAATACGGTACATAATTGATAAACCAGTTGGAGAGTCTGGAAGTTTGATTCATGATGATCATAAATCAAATAAATATATGATTTATCCAATTATCATAAAATGTATTGTTGATGTGAACTCAATTTTTATAATTATATTTTTTACTTCACAAGACGTTTCACATCTATAAATTCATAAATTCTTTTTATCTCTAAAATTTCTAATCAGTAGGCTACGGTACCTATTAAAAATATTAGAATTTCATATTGATCGCTTATATTTTGTGTCTTCTGCCATTTATTCTGACTGATAACTGATCAACGATATTCTTGATAGTAATTAATTTAGTTATTCTCATTCAGTTAGACTTTTGATAAGCATTAAATCAAGCATTTTCTACAAAAATACACATACATAAATAAAATTTGGTTATCACTACCCAATAATATACAATTGGTTTACCTTTTTTCGGCTACATATAACGGCCAACTATCTTTACAATAATAATCACATCCCTATATAGATATTATAATAGAAGTTTATTTATGCATTATTTTCACAGTAATAATAATGTTTATTATTGTTATAAATTATAAATAACTTCATTGTATTAGTATCAAAGTCAGTCTTCATTTTTTAGCTCCCTTCCATGTTTCATACATGTAACTTACGTGTTCTTTTAGTAAACATTGTTTAAACTTTGTCATTCCGAGAACTATTATATGTTTTAATAGTTTTTCAAACTTGAAAAAACTCAAAAGTTTTAATTCCAACCAATTGTTTTAGTTTGTTGATAAGGAAAGAAATTATTCAAAGCAACTATCGTTCAGAGTGTTTTGCCTGTTTTTGGACAAAGCTCCTTTTCAAAGCTATTATTTCATTGAGGAAAGTTTTTTATTATTTTCATAAGTAACTTACTTAAATAGTGTAAGTAACTGTATGTATGTTTGTTTGGTAAATATTATGAATGACCAGGATTTATAATCAACGGTTATATTATAATAAATACGGTGTTTGATAGTTGATGGAATGTTTTTCACAAAGATAAAAAAAATGTTCATATTCATATAGGTAATGGAATGAACGTGCTTCAGAGTTCAGCTTGAATCTTAAGAAACATGTAATATTATTCTGATCATTAGATTTGGATTTTAAATATCTTTTTAATTCTAATTTCTTGCTCAGTTTTATCCAATATCTGAGATTTGAATCCTTGAATGTCATAAAAATTTAATAGGCTACTTATCTGACTTTTATTGAAAATGAGAACTTTACGGGTGGGGTTCACCTAAACATTCTGGTCACCAATCCATAACAAGCTCCATCCAAATAATTTTCATTACTTGATTGATTCGAATGAATAATGATTGAATACTTAGAAGTTTCTGTATTCATTTTCCAATTATTTGATAGACCACGGTTCTAGGTATTGTATTACAATTTTCAAAAATGTTACACTAAAACTGACCGGATATCGTGTTAATTACAAGTACATGTAGGCTATATAATTATACTCTATACACGTCTACTTAAAAATGATTGAAAATCACTTAAAGATGATTATTCATTACAAATTCTAAACACGTGAAGATATTTGATGATTTTCCAATTTATTCAGTAAATTCACTGAAATAAGTCTTGTCTGACACCTCTCTTGGAAATCAACTACACAGCCACAGAATATATAAGCTACAATGATTTTATTTAACATTTTTCAAATATTATTACACTTGATAGGTTTTCATTTTATTAATTAACTACTTTAACTGGGGAATATAGCCTAATGTTGACTTTATGAATGTAAACGTAGGATATGTACGCTTTTTGGAGGAGGCACCCAACTACCGTACTTGAAAAACAAAATAAAATGAGCAGAAAAAACCGAAACTGATAATAAGCCGGTAGTAATTATTACACATGAATGGAGCCACTAGAATTTTATTGAACAAAAAACAATTAGAACAAAATAGTAAAACAAGAAGTAGTTAAGTCCTACAAACAATGACTTGGAAAAGTGCACAACTGAATGACAATTGATGGTTGCTTTCATGAGATTTGAGGAATTGTTCAATGCATAAGATTATCGCAATGATTTAATAAATCATATTATACCATAGAAAGGGTTGATAATACAAATTAGACAAAATTTATTATATAGAGTGGCGCAAAAGTAGCAGGACAGTGTTGATTAGAATTTGATAGCATTCAATGCAATTCCCTAGATGCCTGAATCATTTTGATAAGTTTCATTTTAGTTTACACCTTTATATTTTGGCTAGCAAAATGTCATTCTAAGCAAAAATATATCAGTCATAGAAATAAGCAAATTAACAGACCACAAACGTGGCAGATAATTTTCCTGGCGAATTCAAGTGTTAAAAATAATAAATTCAATTATAATGCTGACTCAAGTATTAAAAAACTCCAATTTCTATTAAATTCCACTTAAATTATTACGCTTGTAAACTGCGTGGACTATTATTACTATCAGAGACAGCACCATTAACTTATTATCTAGGATTGTGCTTTTATTTTCCCATTTCATTTCTCAATCAACATTCTAGGCTATATTATTTTTTCCTCTATTGGCACTGATAGAATGGTTTGAGCAGATCCACGTTTCAAGGAGCAGGGATTTAGTGAGCATTGGATTAATTATGGAGCAAGTTTTCTATGGGATGATAGGAATGAACTGACAATCTATTATTCATGTTATTTCAAATGTTTCCTATGATATACGAGAAATGTCTGAGACCAGTATGGAATAATTCTGCTACAGTTTTCAAGTTACATTCTATGGAATTTTTTAAATTACACCTGCAGAAGATAGAAAGCTAGCCTTAAACAACTTTTTCAAAATCATTTTCACTACATTGAATTTTAAATTTTATAAAATCAATCTCTTTATCCTGGTTGAAGTCTTACATGTCATAGTAACATTTCTTTTATAGGTCCATCAACGATGAAAATTGCCATATGTAGATATGTACTGGTAGTTCAATAAACAAGAAACAATCTACCCAATCCACATTCATAAACTCTTCTCAAGGTCAAGAATAATGTCTCGTTTTCAAGTATTTTCGACTTGGATCTATACTATTGTAGAAAAGCCTTATTCATTGGATGTCAATTAATATTTTTATTAATGTTGGCTTCATCCACATTCACGAAAATGCAACGTGACGAGAAGGGTTTCTTCAATGTGAAATCAGAAAGTTTTATCAACAAATGTATTCTGTAGGCTACAAAAATCATAATTGTAAATACTTTTTATCAATCTCCATCTCCGTAGTGTTTGAAAGGGGAGTATTCATATCGACATCGACCGGTGCTATTACGTTTACGTAATTCTAAGCACAGAATTAAAAAGATAGAATCTTTTTACAAAGTTGGTGTTGAAAGTTCGATGCTTTAGTGTTCATGAAAAATTAATACAAAAAAAGTATTTTTTATCAATAATCTTAAAAATCCCATAGCACACCGTACATAAAAATTGTAGGCTATACCTTACCTGGAGTAATAATTGCTTTCTGTCAAGTTAACCTTCAATTAAAAGTAGAAATCAGAGTTCAGTAAGCAGTAAAGAAAATCATAAGAAAACAAATTCTAAAAATAAAAAAATAACTTTATTCATAAATAATAACAAAAAGCTGTAATTACAAAGTTTCATGGACTTTTACAAGATCGGTATTCAATTTTGAAACTGGCTCAAACTTTGTTAATGATATTATTTTGCATAATTTCTATTTCGAGAAATTTCCAATAAATTAAAAATGTATAAGGAATCTGGTGGTCTCACCATTTGTTCACGTCACAACTTTCTTACAATATTGTACACGCCAATTTTTACAAACTTGATAATTTACATTGTACACAAAATTTAAATGAATATTTACAATATTTATAATAAATAATTCTCAATCCCAAGAAGCATTTTTCGAAGTTTTGATTTTATATCATTAAACTACTAGAGTAGCAAAATATTATGAGGAACAATGAATAATATCCGAGGATTAAATAACGAAATGATAACAGTATAAAAACAATGTAGTCAAGATTTCCAACAATATATGTTCACAAATTCGTTATAATTTTGTAATGGAAATTTTAGTTCAGTATCAAAAAATAACTAATAATTAATGATATACTATGAAATATTAATCAATGTGGGTTGAGCTGTTGGTCAGCTCAAGTCATATAAGTGACAGTTCCATAATTTATTTATTTTTCAATTTTAAAAAGCTATAATTTCAAAAGATGAGTTTTGTTTTGTGAAATTTCAAGGCTTTATAGTGAGTTTCAGTGGAATATGGAACAAAATTGTTTACAAAATTCGATTGCTCTAAAGAATTTATGCCACATTGAAAATACCCGTGACCTAAAGACTTGAAAATTTCGATCCCAAATGCTTTCCTAACACTATTTGGACTTTAACTAATGTGGTTTAAATAAGAAGGTGATTCAAAACTATTTAAAAAGATGAAAAGTTACAATATATCACAAGAGAAAACTCGCGTTAGCGCTTCCTTCTCAATTTCCTCTATTATCGAATTTTACAAATAAAAAAACATTATTGTCAATGTGATATTCTCTCAGTTTAAATTACTATAAGAGTTATGATCTCAAAAAAATCCACGCTGTCTATTTGGTTACCTCACGTATACATTATGCCAGCAGACTAGAACTAGACAAGAGCTTACTTCTCGAATTCAAATTTTAGAAATTGCAATTAGAATTTGAAATAAAAGCTATATAAATAGAAACCAAGATTTGAGTCGATAAATAGCATTGTCAGGATTTCAACAACAACAGTTCACAAGTCAAGTGCATAAAAAATAATTTCATATCTCAAATTTTATTAATGATACATGGATAAAATTTTTAATACTGTAACACAAAAATGCGGAGTCTCATAGACAGTTTAAAAATGTGATGAATGGAAATTTAATGTCATTTGATGAAAAAAGCTACCGTACACTTGGTTTTCAGAAGTACAGGGATCAGTATATAAAATTTACACGTATTTATCAATTTAGAAGCCATTGTAATGAAAAAAAAAAACCAACAGTCGAATTTTGTATTTAGTTAGTTAAATTAATCTTTATGAATTTCTATAACTGGTTTAAGACAAGTGATGTTTTGCAACAAAATGCATTAAAGATTTTATTAATCACAGCTCCAACCAACTGGATTGATCAACTTTTATTCTTGTGGTTTACTAATTACTAGCATTCCCAATCGAACAGAGTTTTTTATTCATAACTTCCAAGTTAAACAATTCAAGACTTTTTATGATAAATGCAGACCTAAAAAAATATATTCAAGATTACTGAAATAGACGTTTTACGTAATGCGTGACGGATCATAAATACTTGCATTAAAATGGACTCAATACATTTTATTCGATACATTTTAAAATATATATTTATATATTTACAATTTCTTCAGTTCTGTTCAATAATCCATTCACAGATTTTCTTTTCTTTCAACATACATTTTTCTTTGATTCTATTTCTTCAAATACTTGAACTCAATTGAAACATCTTCATGAATGAAATGAGTCACTCGACGCATTGAAATTCTAAAAAAATCAACAACAAAAATTGATATCTCCAAAATCTGTAAGTAAAATATTGGATAATACTTGCAAATCTTTTTCGAAGATTCACAATATCAGAGTACATAATATAGTTTTCATACTATATTCTTAAGAGTGTATTCCTCTTAATGGTTTTTCTACAAGTATGCAGAGAACCAATAGAGTTAGCTCAAATTATCATCAAGGATGAACACCACACAGAGACTAAGCAAACATTTTCAAAACAGAATACATAGTGGCATAATAGATGGTCTACTAATTTATAAAATATGGTTGAATATAGAAGCTTAAAAGAGAAACAATAATAAAAAATTGAGATGAATTTACAGAAGATATTATGATAATTCAATCTTAGAAGTGAATGAATTGCTCACAAGCCAAAGCTCAGAAATGACTGAAAAAAGTAATCCAAGCAGCAAAATAATCCAGAAAAAGTACCATGTAATGTGATAGATTATTGAACTTATTTTCTAAAAAATAAATAACGCTTCAATTTCTAATAACTATTATTACAATTTTTACTAGTATTAGATAATATTTATATCATACTTATTTAGGCTAACTATTTTCAGGGGAAAATTTAATTACTAATTAAATATATTAATCACAGAGAAAGTGGTCATCATAATGATATTAGATTACAAGTAGGGATCTCTACTATGACTCCACACGATACTAAAAATTATAATTTCTTTAAAGAAATCAATCAGATTAAATAAATAAATAATAATTATACTGGTTAAATAATAATAAATATGATATATCGAACGGAAAATCCAATATTAGAGTAATTTTTTAAAAATAATATCATCAACATCATCATCATCATCATCGTTCAAATCTATCCACAGCATTCAAATGTACATTTTAAGTTAATCTTTCTCGAATCCTCGAATTATAAACGTATGGCTTATTAGTAGGGAGTTCCGAATAAGTTACACAGCCGACATAACCACAATTTCCCATGATGAGAAGTTAAGATAGTTCTTGTTTTTTATCCTTCTGATTCTACCGAAATAGGTTACACAGACAGTTATTACCCACTCACAAGCCTAGGGCTCCTGTCGACATCGAGAAACTAGAAATCAAACATAGATTAAAATGATCTGAGGGATGATTTATCAAAATAGTTACTTGAAAACATGAAGGACTCTAGGAACATGATATTCCTGAAATTGGGTTGAACCTAAATCTTCATTGAAAACCAATTAGATGTTTATATGTATTTTCTTACATACGATTGTAAAAGGGTGAAAACGAACCAATATCTATGAAAATTTACAAAAAAGTTAGATTATCATGATAGAAACCATGATAGATTATCCAAATGATGACATCAATATTGTAATAACTGAGTTATCACTCATGTAGTTCGCTGTAGTTTAAAAATATATATTCGTATGGCTTCTATTGGTGGAGAAACCTTTACGGGTAGGTTCCACCTCGCCAATGTGTACTTCACCAAATACCGATCACCCATCCAAGAGCAGTACACAGTGTTCGTGACTCAACTTCACGATCACCAAGCAGCTACCCTCACCGTGTGGCTAATACCCAGTACTAGGCCTATATCAATTGAAAAATTCAGTTATAAAACATCCAAGAAGACAAAATCAATCATAATTATGGTGATGATGATGATGATAATGATGAGATAACTACTGGATTACAATCATACGGATAAAATTTGACTAATATATTATTTTCTTCTAAATTATACATTGAATGAATACAGTATAAAATTAATTTGCCTAATATCTTATTAGTAGTGGTAGCCGGACTCAAGTGAGGAGTGACTATCAGCACTAGATTATCATGATCTAACTGATCCAATATCTGGGGTACCAGTTTGCTGAAGCCTTATCAATTCTTCTACATTGAAATGTCTAGTCGATTAATCAAGTTGATTGTTTCGCTGAGAACGCAATAACAAGTGCATCAGAAATAAGTGCTTGAGTTTTAGTTAATTTTAATTTATTCGTGTGTTACAGAAGTTCAAGATAAGAATTTTCATTTGAAATATCCATGTATTCATACTATGAATGCCTGTTATAATTGTAACAAATTGCAGCACTACTTTTTCAACATTTATTCAGAAAGAAGTTTTTAAAAAGTTTTGAAATTAGTTTCATTTTGCATGAGTGCAAATGGGCATGAAAAAATGAATTAGAAGCATCAATTACGGCATTCATCGGGTTTAATTTCAATATTATCAAAGGCGAACATGATATTGACTAATGAATAATCCATCAATCTAGATAACTCATTATTTATTTTTTTCAAAATCGAACGACCTGAATTATGTGATTGGAATGACTTTGATTGTCCTCATTGAAACAACCACTACATTATAAAGGTGTTTTTGCTAGAGCTTCATACTGGTAAAAATAAAATTATGCTTGGACTGATCCAACTAGAGCTAGATAACACCCAGTAGGGACAAATTTCTTTCTAGCTGAGAGTATAATACTCGTAATAATTATTGACTTTTCGCACGTTCTAACTGCATTGCTTTGTCTACAAATGGAACAAGAAATAGATGGAAAGAGGCCATCTTGCTTCAATACAATGCTCCATTCTACTTGAAAAAGCCTCGACTTATAGCACTCGTTCTTATAACATTGCTATTTATACAAGTAGAACTAGAGCTAGATGGATATTAAAACATCTTGCTTAATAATATTCACGATGTTATGTTCGATTCTACTTGAATCGGCTAACAATATTTTCCAGCTACGATGGCATATTCCCACACTCCCTTTACCATTATATAGACTAAAATGTAGGAATTACATAAGTTATATGTTTCAATCAGAATTATTTGATTGAATATTTCAAAAATAGAATTACGTGCTATACGTGCTTTAGTCACTAGATCTAGAACATTCTAGTTGAATCGTCCAGCTCACTTGCACCCAGCTAGATCATTTGCAACTGTCTCCCTCACTCACTTACTGTATGGATGAGTGCAGGCTACTAGGTTACCTTTGCTCGTTGGTCGGAGGCTGTTGTTGTTGCTGAGGTGGTTGTTGAGGCTGAGGTTGAGGATAGAGCAGCCTGAGTGAGGTGGGCTGGAAGTAGAAAGCGCCTGGGGCGGCGGTGGCTATTTGAAAAATGGGCGCGGGGGCGCCCGTGAGAGGGGGCGTTGATGGTCGCGATTGGGTGTCGGGTGATTGAGGCGCTGTACTGTAGCCGTCAAGGCTGCCTCCTGGCTGATTGTTACTGCTACTCTGGCCGTCATTCGATCCGGCTAACAAATAATAAATAATCAAGTTTCAGTCAATGTTATCAGCTACCTACGTTATTCTGTTACATTTGGTAACCACAGAATGCCAATGAAATACGACAAACTCTGAACCAGCTAAGGAGATGCCTTTTTCCATGGGTAATGCCCACATGTGCTTTGAGCATATGCGTGCGTAATGAGATGGGTGATGATGAGAGATGACTGCTTTTGAGGCAATCGGGACCGACAGCTTTACGTCTCCTCCGAAAGACGGGAGTGGCTGTTAGCGTTCAAAAATTGGTGACTTCAACTGGGATTGAACCCCAGGACCCTTTCATTGGCATTCTCTGGATACCAAATGTCACTTTTGTGAATAGTTTTCATTCAAAATAATGTTATAATTGACTGGGTTGGGCGTCTATCCCTTCTAAGCTCTTAAAAGATTGGAGCAATATTTAACCTTGACCCAAGTCCAAGGAATCACTGTTTAGAGAATTCTTCAATAAAAAAAAGACTGTGTACCTTATACCACTTGGCGGCCACAGGGGTGGTTGGTGGGAGCATCCGCCAAGGTCTGGTATATATGCACAAAATGCCAAGGTACGAACAGTTTTGAAGATGGATGGAGAGATCAATTGAAATCAAACAAAAAAGGAGATGCAAATCGGTTCTGAATACCAACATATCATTGGAATGGAGCCTTAAAATCGTTCCCAAGGGCCCGTATTATAAATAGCAGTTTAAAGAAAAAATATATATCAACTAACGGTAGAATCAAGCCTAGTCGCATTTAAAATAATGAGTTTCAAATGAATCAGCTGAAATGAAAATAAAATTTCAGGCAGAGTTAGGACTAGGAAGCCCACTAACTTTATGAATTAAATTTATTATTATTCTTTTTTTGTTCAACTACTATTGATATACGGGCCAAGTAGTAATTTTCTGAACAGTTCGTGAGAATAATTCAAATAATAATGATAAAATAAATTGGTAGAGATAGGTAGCTAACCTGGATAAACAGCCTGGTAGAGTACAGTTGACACCCCGGACAGTTGTCTGCAAAGCGCCTCAACCTCTTTCCTATGCCTTTCCTGCATTGCCTCCAACTCCATTTGTTGCCTACAATCATCATTATTAATTTATTCGAGAAATTACAATAGAATTATTAAAAACATAGAAAATAAAGTACGTTGATTATAATAATTATAACAATTAAAAAACATGACAGAATCG
Source organism: Sogatella furcifera (assembly GCA_017141385.1). NCBI lineage: Eukaryota > Metazoa > Arthropoda > Insecta > Hemiptera > Delphacidae > Sogatella > Sogatella furcifera. The sequence goes on from CM029551.1 coordinate 29,200,375, forward strand.
ATAAAATTATTAAAAATTATCCCCCCCCCCAAAAAAAAACCCCCAGTGGGATGAGTCAACTCAACTCAATAGTGGGATGATCTCCATCACTATCAATTCGACTCTTTAAAGCGAAGCATCAGCTGTTTAATAGTTGAAGATTGATATCTTATAGTGGACTCCAATTGTTTGTTGAAAAACACACGATACTAGACTGGTATCAAAAAATTCATGTAATATACTGTAATTTATCTTATACAAGTGAGATCCGAAAACTTATTCCATGTTCATTATGTTGAGTAGCTGATTGATTCAAAGCTAATAATGTAAAGACATTGTTGTAATAGAATCAGCAAGTGTTACAATTGAAAAGTAAAATAAATTGATATTCGTATTATTACTCACCGTTTTAATAACGTTCTTAGTTCTTCACTGCTTGCTTCCACTGAAGTATTAGAAGGACGATCGGAAGCACCCTGAAAAAATATACATAAAATTAGAAAATTTAAAGGAGAAAAGTAAACTTAAAAGGTTTACAGATTCACAAATTAAAACATTTTGTTTCTGAGATGAAAAAATAATAATAATTAACTCTCGAAAAGTTAAACGCTGAAAGTAGATTTAATTCCCATGTAACAAAACCGTTCAACTCATGAAATCTGCTTTAATTCAAGATTGAAATCTCAAATTCAGTTTGAAGTCTCAAACTAAAAAGCTTCAATTCATAATTGATGGCTCAACTTTTAATTTGAGAAGTGAACTGGAAAATAATATCTAAGACAACCTTTAACGACATCAATAAACAAATTTGGAGTACAATAACTTCTGCATTTTTATGGGGTATGGATAATTGACACTTGTGAAATGGAATAATCTTAATAAATTATTCTCAACAAAGAAATGGATGTTTGACCGTTGTGATAGAGATTGATTGAAAATTATTGATACATCGTTATTCGTCACATGAAGAATAAGAAAAAGCTAACACATTCATATTATTGCAGGAGGGAAGAAAAAATAAAACTGTCAACCGATTATTGAAAAAGAAGCCTACTCAACAAAGTAAAGCTAAAAAGAAAGAACCGACATAAAATAAAAAGTAGATGATAACGTTTCACGTAATTACTGGGACTGAAGGTGTATATATTTTATTTGTTGAGTCTCAAAATAATTAGTAGATTGGGTTTGGATAACAAACCTAGTTAAACCTGAAAGACATGATCTATTTATTTTGATATACATGGTAACGAATTATAAATATTATTTTAGTGAGAGATAATTAATAACAAACTATCGCATATTGATTGAAAATTATAAAAATAGATCAAAACTTCTCAACAACATTCAGATTTTGTATTGAATAGAACATAGTGAATCTTTTCTCCAACAGAATTCCAAGGTACGAATACAGTATACAGTTGCGAAGAAAAATGGGAGATATCCATTAAAAACAAACACAAAAGGAAATGCATATTGTAGAAAAGAATATTGATAACAATAACAAATCGTAAAGCATTGCTCACATCAGTTAGTAGAAGCTTGTATACCTCCACCAGTTTGTGCAAGTATACCACAACCAGTGTTACAAATTGAAACATCAATATAATTGACTACATAAAACTAAATAATATAAAAAATAACAATATTGTAACAAAGTGAAAGTATTGGATATTGCTCACAAAAGTACAAAGATGATAAAAAAATACAAGTGTGAAGAGAGAATATCAATTGAAAATTCAATAGTATTTTACTTGGTTTGACTGCGTTGATTATAATAGAATAATAGTAAGATACTTGTAGATTGAGGATAAGAGTGATAAGGAAAACAAAAAGTTGTTCAATTTTATTACTATACTACATTGAATGTCTACGAGAAATCTTGGTTGAAAGTTATGAATTGGTTTGAATACTGACAAAATGGAAAAAATTAAGATTGAAAAACATTACTTACTAATGTAACAAAAAGTATTGAAAGTATATTCAACACAATTAAGTTATAGTATAGCTTTTTCTCTTACTTTTTCCATTAATTTCACAATAAATTTACTTTTATCAGATCTAGTGCGTTACAAATCCGTAATATGAAAAATGAAAAACGTTTTTGAAGGAAACATGCGTCAAAAGCAGTTCAAGCAATCTATTCCATATCAGCCACCAAGGTTTCATAATTCTATTTTTATGAGATCTGTATTATTAAAACGGAACAAAATTCATATTGATACAAAGTGCTGCATAAATAAAAAGAAGTAAAAGTTTATATAACTTTTGTGGTGGGTTGAAAATAGCTATTAATAGCCTCAACAAGTATATGCATGAAAGTGATGAAACTGTATGATACAAATTTATGAAATGAATAAAAAACTTCCATTATAGAAAGTAGAACGTAGAATATTTCAATTTTTTCAAGATTGAACTGAGCAACACAATGAATGAACTGAATTACATAATGAAGGTTATCATGAATCAAACATGAATTTTCATACATTAAATTCTAGCACTTCTTCAAGATACTACTTGATTATATTGAAAAAATAATCAATCAGTACTAAACTTCATAGAAATTACTGTTGAAGGAAGTAAATTTTAAATATTTCAATTGACTTTTACATTGCAAAATAAGCTAGAATCTTTGGAATAAAGAAGCAGAAAAACTTGATATATTTTCGTGATCTGAATATTTTTCTCCATGAATATTTCTTACTCCAGGTGTTCTCAGAAAGCATGTAATCAATCAATTATTAGTATCAATAACCACGGATTAGTTGAGTTAGTTTTCTCAAATGCAAGTTAATCAGTTAAAATAGTCTATAAACGAAAGATCCAACACTTCTTAACAGAATTTGTCCATCAGAGATTGACATCACTATCAGTCAAAAACTTCAAAATTACAAAGCTAAAAGTCCTAGATTTGTTAAATCTTCTAACAATTTGTTAAACCATATTAAATCCTCATCCCAGTACCTATCAGTATCCTATTATAAATTACCATTAGGTACTATTGATACTTTTATTTACTTATTTTACCCGAGTTAATTAGCAGTAAAGAATAACCTGGAAGGTCACATTTTGTGAAAAAACTGGCCTTCATTCTTACAATATTAAAATTGTATTTTTGAATCACATTGCCTATACTTTTATTGTGTAATAATGAGTTGAATCACCAATTGCTAACTACCGGGAATTGACGGTTAGCAAATTATTTTCAACGATTGCTGTCTACATTTGATTAAAGTTGTGATTACTCAATTACGCAATAGTTAAAATCATCCAACTTGCCATGCAAAGTTAGCGCACAAACATTAATAAGAGAGTAGCACCACCACAAGACAAAGCGAGCGAGCGAGCGAGCGACCTCCTCCAGTCATTGTCCTGTTTTTAGCCAGCTCATGCCGTCCTTCGTTAGCGCTTACCGTGGGCGATTTGGAGGCATCGAACCAGGGCCGATAGATGCGCTGATGATGGGCACTCAGGTCCGACCAGCTCGAAGTTCGCGCGCTTTCCTGCAGAGGACGGTTGTCATAGCAACACCACGACGCTCGGTGATTGGCTACTGGCTCCGACGCATGCGCAGTGTTCGACGATGACGTCACAGGTTGCTGCTGTTGTATCCTACTTTCATAATGTCTACTTTCCTGCTGTATCCTATTTTCATAGTTACTCCAACTGGACTCCTCGCCCAAATCCATCATACTCTGCGTTTGTTTCAAACGCGCACGCAGTAAATCTTTCGGTTCCGAACTGTAGGAGTTGGGAATTCTTTTTGGAGTTTTTGTTTTTGAACCAAAACTAGTTCTCCGATACCTCTTGTCCTCTTCTACATCCACTTTGCCTTTCGCAGCCAGAAACCCATCACTTGGCCACCGGTTCAGATTTCTTCCTCCACCTCCTTCTTCATCATCTTTTTCTACCTCACACACTTCATCATCTACTTCTTCATTTTTGGCACCAGGCAACGGAGGAGCAGCAGTTCCTACTTTACGCAAGCGCACATTCTGCTGGTTTAGCATTTTCGAAGGCGGGGCCGGTACTTTAAAATCACACCTTGTACTCTCTACTGCTTGATCATAACTAACTGTTCTAACCATGGAGTTGAACGGTGGATTGTATTGATTGGTTGGTGGTAATTTCTGATCAAACATTGCGTTTTCCGATAATCCAACTTTCCTCATAGGTTGATCACTCCTTGCCTGATTCTCTACTGGGAAATCATACTGTGCTAATTTTCTTACAGGTTGTTCGAAACTTTTATTGTCCGTTCGGACATTTTGATCATACTGTCCCAATGTTCTCATTGGCTGTTCAAATCTTGCATTTTCAATCAGCTGTTCATCATACTGCCCCAATTTTCTCATTTGCTGTTCAATTCTTGCACTATTTTCAACCACCGGTTGATTATACTGCCCCAATTTTCTCATCGGCTGTTCAAATCTTCCTTTTTCCATGAACTGCCTGATCATACTGTGGCAACTTCCCAACAGGATTGTCAATCCTTGCCGATACAGGCGCCTTCTCCAGCGTTTGCCTCATGAGATTTTCGGCTTCTCTGATTGGTTGAGACCAGTAATTGCTAGTGACGTCATAGTTGACAGAGTCTAAATTAATACTGCGCACGCGCCGCATGGTTTCGCGCTGCGTTTGCCGCAGACTCTCCCAGTTGCGGTAGGGACGACAGGTGGAGCGGCGCCGCAGTGGGCCAGGGGCGGGAGGCGGAACCGCAAACTGTCGCTGCGGTTGCAGCGGCGGTAAATAGGCAGGCAGTGCGGCTGGTACCTGTTGATGCTGCGGTTGTAATGGTGGTTGTTGGAGGTGTGCTGGCATCGGCGGCTAGTGTAAGTACGACAACAGAAATGTGTGTGTGCTAATAAGGTCAAGATGCAAGGCGAAATCAGTGCAATGGAGTTTAATTAATAAGTGTGTGACAATAAACAAGTTAAGAGCTTAAAAATATGAATTAATTACGATATCTAATGAGTGACAATAATGATTGTGAAGATGATGTAATGATAATAATGATCACGTTTTAATTGAACAAATTCAACAAATAGAAATATTTAGTAACAATGTAATTTGCGAAAATGGAATGAATTGATGATAATGACTCATTATTTTGGACTCTGAATCCAAATTGAGAAAGGAATAGTAAGGCCTTTTTTTCTTTCTTATATCATGTATGCATGTCAAATGTAGACGAATAGATAAATGATGATGATGATGATGATTTTAAATAACAGCTACTTCTCAATGCTCTATGTTCTCAAGCCCTCTAATCTGTACAATCTACTTCAAAATAGCGAGATTATGTTGTCAGTTTAGCATACGCTAATGACATGTAAGTATAACTGGAATAAACTCTCATGACAGTCCTCCAGTGGAGTGAGAAAATCAAGTTTACAAGGAAATAGATTCAAAGCTACAGTTGCCACGCGAATAGCTATGGAACCTTTTGTGTAGTTGTAAAGGTGATATTGTGGTAGTTATCCATAATTATTGGATAAGAAGACTAGATATTTTGTAGAAGCAGCATGGTACAGCTGAAGATTTCCTGTTAGGTTATAAATGAGAAATATGACTTCTGGATTATCATCCCATTCCCGTTGTTTATATTGAATAGATTCAATATTGCATTTGAAAAATTAAGTCAAGCTTGATAGCTATAAATTCAAGCTTATGCGCTGGAAGTTTCAATAATTGGCTGGCATAAGAAAAATAAAGCTACTATAGATCAACAGTTAAGCATTTGCTTACAAACAATTGAAGCTGACTGTGGGCTAAACTAAAGCTCAGGCAATAATAATGTAAGCTTGAAATATTACACTAAAGCTGGAAATCAATAATAGTTGTTTAAAAATTGGAAGCATTTTCCTCAGTAACTAGCAATTTTTTACAGTAGCAATGAAATAGAAATTCAAGGAGAAGGAATACCAGTTTTGTGAGATGTTATTGAAAATAATAAACCTAATCTGTGGAGTAATATACTCTGTAATTGATAAGAAGTGAAATTTCATGAAAATTTGAACCCTGTGAGATAGTGCATGGATGATATGAAGGATGTTGAAAATACTGATCATGAACCTGAATCGAAAATCGAAATTAAATCTATAGGATACACAAATGACAATTATAATTACAACTCTAGAAATTAGGAAAAAAATTAATCGACGTTAAATGGGAAACTGATCTAGACTACATAAGTTCCACATTGAAAAGGATGTTATTTACATGAAAGATATAAAACACAAATACAAGCAAAAACACATATGACAACTATTAGGTACTGTATTAAAAACTGATGTGAATTACGATTTTAAAGAAACAATCAAGATAGAAAAAACCATGGCACATGCTTCTATAAGGGTTTCTAGACAACAGATCTGAGAAAACCCGGCCATTCAGGAACTTGCTTTAGAAATTTGGTTCAAGAAAATACAATTTTGCACCGGCAATCATGAATCTTGATATTCTTATAATAGGAGATGGTGATGTTTAATACTATACAAAAACTTTAGATGAACTTCCATTTACATGTAGTCTAATATTTTCCTAGTTTGTGCGAAAAAAGGCTCAACGATACTTCTGAAGCAAAAGCAAATTTACAGCATGAAATGGAAAGTAAACTTAAAAAAGATAAATCTTTGAATAAGAGAGAAATAACCAGTAAAGTATTGAGGCTATTAGTTTGAACGTTTTCTCCAAAACGTCATACATACTGATTCTGATACATATCAGATATATATATATACTGATTCTGCACTGTAAAATAAAAGTTGATGATGGAATTCAAGGTATAGTTTCAGTGATTTAGATGAAGAAACAAATAAGATGGGATTGCTTAATTAACCTTGGTTGATGAAGGGATATGAAAACTATTTTGACAAATCCAATTAATTTATAGAGTTTGGTGAGAAGAATCGATGAGTTACCTGTATCGTGGATGGAGTAGCTGAGAGCGAGCTTTGTGTTGAATGATATGAATCTGAGTCCATCAACAAAATCTGGGAACCCGGTATACTTGTGACGGAGGTCTGCTTGAGTTCTCCTTCTAAAAAACAAAAACAATATAATTATAATATAAATATTATAATGGTTTGTAAAATATTACAATAAATATTAGAACGATTCGTTATTGACGTTTGATAGATTGTCTTAATACTCGTAATATTATAATTATTGCAACAATTTGATATTGAAATTTGGTTGATTATATTGATAAATAGATATCGTAAGGTGTACCGGGCAGAAAATTCTCAACAGTCTGAACATATACTAAATCAATTGAATACTTAGGAAAGACATAAATACATTCACATCGAAATTTGGGATTGAGATTATACTTTTTTCCCAGATCTGGTATTAAGATTACTGTAATTATAAATATGAAAACCATTCATAAGAATGCTGTAAGAAGCATACAGAATACTGTAATATGTATTGCTTTACTAAAGTAACTACAGTAGTACTGTGATAAAATCATATGCCTAGCAACATATTCCTGCTCTCAACCTTTCACCCTTGCAGACATGTATTCCTCTATAATAACAATTATTATAATTTACAGGTTCCACCAAGTTTAAACATGTTTGATATTTGATATGATTTTTCAAGTCTACTAAATTTTATCATAAGCATATAGGCTACTAAATTGTAATATAGTTTAAAATTTGACAAAATGAAAGATTTTTTGGAGATTTTGTCATCTATTTCCAATAAGTTCTAACACGTTTGATAATTAATATAATTTTATCATGAGGACGCAGCAGGCTACTGCATTGTAATTATACTTTAAATTTTGGAAAATGAATGATTTTCAATGAAATCCTACCTTGACTAGCATCAGTGGTGTATCCGAGTAATGTGGTGCTGGTGTCCCCCTGCTTCTCGGGCACAGTGGTCACCTGGAACCGCGATATCTTGCGGGTGGCCGGCTGCTTCTGCTCCCCCCCGCCAACTGACAGCAGACTCGCCGACGACGAAGTGTCCAGATTTTCACCACCAACCGCCAACGTCTGACCACCCTCGACTGAACAATCCTATCAGCAAACAAAACATTTCGTCAGTTCGGAAAGTTTCATTACTAGCAGAAAGTTGACAATTTGTAAACTCATGCACAACATACTCGTATATCATCAATTGGAGAACTAGATGCAAGTTTAAGAACTAGATGGAAGTTGACACTATTATTGTGATCGTATTTGATACTATTATTGCGGCTTATTAGTGGGGAATTCCACAGCCGACATAACCACAATTTCTCATGATGGAAATTGAAATTTTGGTGGAGTTCTTTTGATTTTATAGAGATAAAAACACAAAAAAGAACACTAATCCACGATCGTGAATAATTATTGATTTCGAAAGAATTTACACTATTTATCACTAGCCTAATAGTGATAGAAGTTGGAGAACTAGATGTAAGTTGACACTCTTTCATTATTAATATATTTCACCAAGCAATTCCTAAGCCATATGATGCGTGTTTGCGGTCAATTCGACTGGATGAAGTAAATGCGACGCCTGCTAGGATATTGAAAGTAGAAACTATTTGATTAATCAAAATGGAATTGAAAATTATACCTTCACTCGTGCATAATACTGTATATTATTTATACAGTATATAATCAATAATAAATCATTCGTTTTCATAGTTATTACTATTTGTTATTACAATTTCTTGTTTTGATTTGTTACTATTTTGACTATTCTAGCAGTCTAGCATCTTCTTTATTTATTTACATGAATGGAGATTTTTACATTATTTATTTACTTGATTCATGATCAAATTAACTTGACTGCAAGTGAGTATCGTGTGTCTGAGGCATTTAAATATAAATAGGGTGAATGTGGAATGAATAGAAGGCTATAGAAAGTGATCAAACCGATTTTTACCACTGATCACTTGTTTGACAGCCGAGAAAGTGGCTGTATGGAATAAAGTGATCCTGAAAATCTAAAAACAAATCTGAAAAGCATATTTACCTTATTCTGACTCTGTGGTTCTTTCTTCACTATGACTGGCTGAACTGTTGCTAATAACCCTGAGACCTGCAATTGAGAAATAAATTCCTGAAGAAAGTTTGCAAATTTACTAAAATTTTATTGAAGTTTGATATTGATTGACCGATTTTAAATAAAGTACCACATACTTGAGTATCGCAATTGATAGTTGAAGTAATATAGATACTGTATAGTTGAAGAAATTTAGAATAAAAATCACATGACCCTTTTAAATGTTTTCATTAATACAAGTGGTTTAATTGAATAATGGAAAATGACTAATGAGATCGAAATTACTTGTGTTCAAAATAAAAACACTTTCAAGGGTGCTGTGATTTTTTATCCCATTTATTATATATGCATAAGTAGCTCAGAGCATCAAAGTAAACATTGAATAAATTTATACGAAAATTTACCTGATTTTGATTAGACTGGGGATGCGGTGCAATAAGGATTGTAGCTGGTAGATCTCGACGATGTAGTTTTGCCAATTCCTGTCAATTGCAAAGAAAAAATACGTCAAATACATCTCTTGTCTATCTTCAAAAGTTTCATTTTCTATTGAAATCATAGTGCATAATCTCTCTAAATTCAAATATGTTCAAACTTCACTGTTCCATGTAGATTCGTTACAGTTATTAATTGTTAGCATTTTGCGTCACATCTGCACATTTAGTTGATGATTTTATATAAATTATGTGAAATACCGTATGAGTAGACAATCATGAATCATAAGGATTTCTGATGATGATGAAGTTGGTTTGGCAATTGTAATAAAACCATCTTAGTTTTTCAATTAAATCAATACAAATGTACAGAAGTTCAAGAACCTTCTAGTTAACTGACGTGATGAGAAGATGAATATTGGAGAATGCAGAAGCGACACATGTATAGGCTAGTCAGTCCAATCAAAGAAAACATTCTGGCAAGATGGGAGAATGACTCTCATCAATGAGCTCGGTCAATATTGGTTCAAAAATTATAAATTCGATCTCAAATTGTAGGAAACATTCTGATCTTCTACTTCTCATGAGACCAAATTTATAATTTTTGAACCAATATTCACCGAGCTGGAATCATTGCCCATCTTGCCAAAATGCCTTCTTTGCTTGGACATACTGTACCTACAATCGATTTCACAATATAGCTATATCAATTACTTCTTTTAAAACAAGAATGATGCCATAACAAAATAGTGGCCCGGAATTTTATTCAACAGACCTGTTCTAAATTATGGAAGTCAGCTAGTGGGGCATGGGTGGGACGAGCAGCAGGGGCAGAAGACGCAGCTGCAGCCGCTGCTGCTTTACTATCAGCTGCTGACTTATCTTCTTTGGCTACAGGCGATGGCATTCCTGAATCGGTGGTGAGCTGAAAACAAACAATGAATGGATTAATAACTGCTCAAACGTCGGTGCCGACTGTTCAAAATGTAGTCGTCGTTGCTCCTTTCGTTTCTCACGCACAAGTCTCAAGTTTATGTGGGCTTTGCTGTCAAAAGAGTAAGAAAAAGAGACAGATGAAGTGTGAGTGAATTCGACATACAGTCTAGAATTGTGTAATTGTATTAACACATATAGAACTATAGCAGGTGCCAAAAATTGAGACATGGTCATCTGTTCTTTGTGCGTTCCTACAGCTGATGTTGTCTGAGAATAGTAACAATACAATACCAGCTGACTAGAGAATAGAGTTACGAATACACTCTAGTCAGCTGATCCAATTATTTAATAGCCAGTATTTTCTTTTAATTTCAGGCACCAGCTTTACTATTTTTGTGAAGTGAGTCTCTTAATTCTAGATTTCAGTCAGTCCTTAACCACCGTTTTCTTCGATAAATAAGACTCGAGCCATTCTAACATTGACGATGATTCAAGCGTGTTTTATATTTAATTTATCTACGCGTGTATCGAAAAGTTCCTGTTTCAGTTTTACAATCTATATCGAAATGGCTATCATTACAAAACGGAATTTCAGGACTGTATCGAAAAACTCTCATTACGATACAGTTGTCACTTTTCGACACTGTTCCAGAATTCATTCCGTGTTCCATTTCGCAACGGGCTGATAAACAACCGACACAGCGGTCTAATCTTCTAACCTAAAAACTGCGACAAGTGATAATACTTTAACTTACCGGTATCTGTTCATCAATATTTCAGTTTTCAAATTTGAATAGTCTAAAGTTTAGAAAGTTTAATATATCTTGAAGTTCATAGTATCTCAACTTTAATTATAAATTGGTTAATAACTTGTAGGATGACATTAAGAATGAAATTCTTCTTAACTCCAGAAGGCAAATAACTTAGTTTACAGCTTTTGCCTGATTAGCTATATAGGGTATGTAGAAAGTTTTTATTGTTAACTTGGGCCTATATTTAAAAGATTATTAGTCTGTTTCGGATGTAAAAACAACTAAATTGTAACGTAAGTTATGAATAGAGGCCTGGGGTAGGCTATAACTTAATACTAGACTGTGAACAAATACTAGACTGTGAGATTGGGAACGAATATTTTTAAGAATAATTCTATGTTTCTTCACCAACTTCTTGTTTTAAATTATTAGTTACAAAACCAATGTTATAGCCCGACCAAGCAAAGAAGAGCCTCTAGTAAGATGGGAAAATGACTCCAATATCTATTCAGTCAATATCTATTCAAAAATTATGAATGTGGTCTTAATAGTAGATCAAACTGCTTCCTACAATTTGAGATGAATTTGATAATTTTTGAACCAATATTGATCGAGCTTGAGTCATTTTCCCATCTTGTCAGAGGGTCTTCTTTGCTTGGACAGACTATACATGTCTAGTTGAAAACATTTTCTGTACCATTAAAAATGCAGACAAGTTTGTTGAGTTACTGTAGATTTGAATCAATAACTGGATGTGAGTGACTTCAAAATTCAATTTTTATCGCTTCTCCAGAAAGAGGCCGCTTGGAGACAAGGTAAACATGCCAACTATAGAACCGAGGGTATCTGGATCGATCCCCAGCGCAGACCATTTTTTTTACTAGTTTTACACCTCAATGAATAATCTTCTCTACGTTTCGGAGCTATTGCTTTTCAAATTCCGTAGTATTGTTCATTTAGCAGTTGAATTTGGAAATAAAAACTTGTTAAATGAGTCGATTATTGACGAAAATTAAAAAAAAAAAATAATTTTCTTAATACTGTTAAACTGTTTGCAAATCATTTTTCAGTCATCAACTACTATGAAGTGTAATAGGCTATTCTAAATTTAGTTTGATGTTGAACTCGTATTGGCCTAACTTACTATTTTTGATTTCTCCAATAATTAAAATTGAAGTCTAAATATCGGAAATAATATCGCTATTGATCCTCATGTTAATGTATTACTGTGCAATAACTTATTTCAATTTTCAATGAATAAATTGTAAGTGAAATTAATAAATAATTAGGTAGTATATAGAAACATGGTGTTTCAAATAATCAAATCAAATAATTCTTTATTCTTTGAAAAAAGTTGAATACGATCTAGGGAGTCTTAAAACATTATTAGCTAAACCTCTAGTGTAGTACAATTGATTCTCAAAGCTTTGTTGAGTATGGTCACCTGACATCAAAAAGAAAACAGAAAGAACTTTAAAAATATAAATGTAGCAAAGTGGCAATCAATTAAATGATTGAAAAATTTGAAAGTGTTTTTAAAGCTTGTTGGTATTTAATTGCAACAAACATAATTATACATAATAAAATTAGAGCATTTTTTGTAACAATGAATTTTGACAAAAATTCAAACACTTTACTTCTTGGAACATTCTGAATAATAGTAAGCAGGTGTTCCACTAACTACTAACTCCTATGCTAGCTTTATATCCACATTTACTTCTGTGATAAGACCTGAGGTAGCCTACTCACGAAAACAAATCTTGTAGATTGTTTCATAAAAAGTGTCTTATTTTCGGAACACTCTGTAGATAAAAAAGTGTATGCAACGGTTGTATTCAGCCTTTAACGCACTCGATGAGATATTTAGAACACTCGCTACGCTCGCTTTGCTTGCTGCTCGTGCGTTAAAGGCTCTCATTATACAACCGTTGCATAAACTACTATTTTTCGTTAGGTAAATTATACAACTGAATATAATATAAGACGGTTCAATTTATTCATTTATTTAGCGTATGGCTTTAAATAGTGGGGAGACCCAAGGGTTGTTCTCCACTTCGCCAGATAAACTCATTTTCCATAAATGAAGACATGAGTTATTAAAAGTTTATTTGAAAACATAATTTTTTATTTCAAAACATTGTTGACTATCAAAACTGGAGACGGATCAATTATATGTTACAACTCCTTTCAATAAGATGCATGATACAAAATACAATGGAATACAATAAGATACATGATACAATGGAATTATAAATTTTGAATAATTATGGAGACTTCTTGTAACGTATAAATTCTTATTGTGTTAAGTGGGGTTGGCATTTTGTATCTTCTTGAAAGGAAATTGAGCCTTGATCCACAAGTTTTGGAATATGTCTTTTTTAAATATTTGAATAATAACCCACCTGTGTTTTGATAACCGCCTGGGTGTGAATAGAGATGGGCTGTGATACGTCGGTTGGTAAGGAAGTAGAAGATGGCGCATTGGTTGCAGGCACTTCAACTGCAACTGGTGCTTGCGAGGTTCCTGAAATTATAGAAAAAGTAAGGCTTAATACAGAACACAGAGACGCGCAAAAACATCAAATAATCATTAATTTGTCAAAGATCATTACACGCAGTACTCAGTTTTTTAAGACTTTCAAGCTTCAAATGTAGAGACTTTGGATACTAGTAAGCTTTGTATAAACTGATGTAAATGTTGTGGAATATCTTCATAATGAGATAAAAACCGATAATGTGGAAGTTGACCGCAAAACCTGGGTCCAGTCTATAATTTTTCATCATGAAAATGGAATTTTAGCATATTTTTTTCTGTCTCGCTTGATGATCGTTTTCCCCGTTATTTTTTGTTGTGGAACTTTTAAAATGATGCAATGCCTTTCAACTAGCAGTATCAGTTCTCAAGAATATAGCATCCTCTGTAACAATGAAATGATCACGGGTTTCGCATTTTCAACAATATTTCTACTTAATTGATTAAGAAAACACGCAGCATTCCACCTATTTCCAGTTCATTCCTCGCTATGCTGCATTATCCTTGCTATGCATCTCATGTCAACTTGACAGTTTCTGACAACTTTACAGAGTCTAGTCATCTCATTTAACAATGAACATAGCATCTCCTGTTACAATGTGATGATCATGTATTTGTCATTTTCAACAACATCTCTACCCAAATGAATAAGATAACACGCAGCATTCCACCTACTTCCAGTTCAATCCTTGCAATGCTGCATTATCCTTGCTATGCATCTCATGTCAACTTGACAGTCGAGTCATTTCATGTAACTATGAACACAACCTCCTCCATAACAATGGAATGGACATGGATTCATGACGAGGTAGAGCACCTTCGGGTCCCTCCACCAAATAAAGTCACACGATAATAATACAGTACCTCACCCCATCAATCAACTTCGCACTTCAATATCCATTACCCATGGACAAGCTAAAGTGCTTATGTGGACATTATCCGCAATTAAAAAAATATATATATATTATTAATGATAGTTCTTATCAATGTTGCCAATATTGTAGCACTGCAAAAATGTTGACTATAGACGAGTTTGAATTCAATAAAGAACAGTGATGGTTCTCTTCAAATATTCACCTGTTGCAGTTAGAGGTGGGTCTGTAGAAGTAGCTGTGGCGGCCACCAGTAGCGGAGCTGAGACACTGGAAGCGCAACCACCGGCCACACCAGTGTCCACCACCAGCCCTGTGTCGCTGACAGACGTCGCCACTGAATCGCCACCGCTCGCGCCACCAGTCGCTGTCAAATGCAGAGTGCTCTGTGGTGATAGAGGGCCCTGCAACACAACAACGGGTCAATCTACTAGTCAATATCGAATCTAGGAAAATTATTCTAAATGATTGTTACATCAATCTCTTTTGGTACAATATTTCATTTCAGTTATTCATTGAAACATACAGGTTGGAACAAACATCAAAGTAAACAGATTGATAAAAGTTGAAAATTTATGATGAAAAATTTAGATCGGAAGGTAAAGCTTGATCTGTGGTGGTCGTGGAATGAAGAATAATATCTGACAAACAATTTTGACCTACAAATGTCTTAATTTGATTTCAAGTTAACACGAGGAATAGAACTGATTGGAGTAAGGCTGGAGCATTCAGAGGAAGGCTGGATTGAAATAGATAATTATCAATGAATACCGTAATAGCTCTAAAACGGCCCAACATATGCGATTTTCGCCATTCATTTTGTCTTTAAATTCTGTATCGAAATTATTTATAACATTACCATCTTAATTTTTTAAGTTGGCGGACTGAATTTGAAAAGTCACTAACATCGTCATGTAATAGATAATTTCGGATACAATTGATTAAATGAGTTGGAATGGCAGGAGCACTCCACGTATAATACACTAATATTTCAGTAGGCATAAGTGCGTGAACGTTAACAAAAGGATTCAATCAATCAATCAATCCCTCCCACAAACGTTTCCCCGAAACTTGGTTTCTATGAATTCTATGAATCAAGTCAGAAAAATTTCAATTCAAGTATCAAGTGTAAACCTATCCTCTATTTTTAGTATCAACCAATCAAATTTGGGAGGAATAGACGTTTTAGACCAATTCTATCGTATTTTAATCTTATAAATGAATGATAAATTAATGAAACACATTGGTGACTTACAAGTTGCTGTCCGTTATGCATGCTGATGGAGGCTAGCTTCTGCTGCAGAGTCTGCATGTACATGTCGTAAGAGGTTTGGGCATGAGGGGTGGCGGGGTGCGAAGGCGGTGTGCCCCCTATGCTCAGCTCGCTGGGCCCCTGTGACGTCAGCTGCACCAGTTTCTGCTGCAGGTCGGCTATTGTTCCCGGACCACCACCGCTCGGCAGCGAACCTATTGTGCTAAATTAAAAAAAAAAACACATTTGTGAATAATTCAAAGTGATAATTTGCTTGAAGAGTATTAAAGCGAAAATAGCTTAGTTTTATCCAAATTTTTGAAAATTTCAATCGATGAGCTATAATTTATCAACATAATGGAAGTATTTCAATGATAAATTTTAATACTTGGATTAATTCAATGACAAATGATCTTCATTTGGAATGCTTGAAAAAAATTGGAAAAAGGACAGTTTTGGGCATAAGCCTATTGGCTATTCCATTCAGTAATATTTTGTGCATTAGTGTGAATAAGATAGAACCAATAGAATAAAGAAGAAATATATAAAACAGAAATAACATTAATCGCTTATTTGTCTTGAATTTCAACAATCTATTCATTATCATAGCCTCCAAGACTATTAAATTTCAGAGATAACATTATTCAGACATCAAATATTAAAAATTCACCTAAACATCATAAAATATTGTGAATAATATTAATCAAAACATAAGGATTCTTCAAATTGACTGACTTTTGTCTGTTTTGCTTCTTATCAATCTTGGGATCATTTTCATATAGCTTGAAAGTCACACAATTCATGAGTATCTCTTCTAAAAAAAGGGTTTCTGATTCAAATAGCTTTTTCCTGTAAAAACAAAATGTCAGCCATGAATCACTCTTAACAAGAGTAATAAGACAATCTACTTATTATGGTTCTAATCAGTAAATATTATATTGCATGAATAGACGATCATCTTTCTTTTTTCAGTACAACAAGTATTATTAAACTGACTTTACCTTACGTTAATATTGCAAGCTTCAAACTACAGCAGTTAAGTTACCCATAGACAAGATTTTCATTTAAAAATAATCCAACGAAAAGTATAAAAACTGAAATTATTAGGAAAGTTGCGGAAAACAGGGAAAAATTTTTCAATCTTATCACAGTACATATTTTGTTTGTAGAGTATTCTAGTAAAGAGATAAATTATTCATGAGCTATACTGAACACAATTTGAATTTGGTTTGATTATATAGAAATTATTTCAAAATAACATCCAGTATTCCTATCAGGAAATATTATTCATCAATTTTTTATACTGAAATCATAGCTACCTGGAGTAGAAGGTCCCGGTTGAATAAAATGACAGTTAATGAAAATGACCGAGTAGGTGTAGTCGGCCATTTGAAAGCATTGAGTCCAATTGTAAGTCAAGTGTGAAAAACAACTTGAAACAAATTATTTCAATGCTTTCAGATGGAATGACTGTATGTATTATGCGACGTTACCATATCTAAAACGAGATTTTCCACTAAAGTTCAGACTGACAGCTTTGACTGTGGTAGTCAAAAACTATAGAAGGATGGGGAAACCGGCAGTCGAAAATACATGTAAACTGGCAGGTCAATCGTTGAGCGATCGAACTGTCAGTACAATATGACAGTGGATGTGGACCCTTCAATTTCTTCTTGTTGAATATCTCATTGTTACTCTATCTTCCTATTTCTCCAACACTATAAATTTGCTGCTTCAGCATAGCATCAGGCTCTTTATTAAAAAATATCATTCACCAACCGACGATATTATTGTTTGGAACTCTATCTTTACCGGAATGCAATAGATTGTTGGTTTTACCTGTTTTCGAGCGAGTTCTGATGCGACAGCTTGGCATGCTGTTCCTGTAGGGACTCGCCGTTGATATTAGCACCGGGCGTGATGGTGTTGTCGGGCGTCAACTGAGCCGTCGCTGGCGAACTCGACGACTGGGATAAAGCCGCTCCCACTGCCATCGAATCAAGCGTATTTAATTCTACTCCTAAACAAATTACAAAAATCGATAAATAGATAAACTAATGTCTTTATTTTTCCACTTTGTACATTACAAAAGGTGTTGTGGGCAAAGTTGAGGCACAAAAGCCTCTTCCACTGAAATTATAACCCACTAAAAATATGAGGAATTACACCTTAAGAATAGTCGGTGAATCGGGAATACACGCTTCCTTGTGTAATAGAGTAGTTGTATAGCTTGGGATAAAGTCGCTTTTAATGCTACCGAATCAAGCGTTCTACAAATACCGAATCAGAGAATTCTACAATAATTTATGATAGCAATATAAATAGAACTGGACTTCTGCTAATACAAATATTGACCGGAGTATTGATTAGTAAGAGGAAAATAGTTGAATGAAACTGTTCAAAGAACTGTGCCCCGACCAGGATTCGAACCCGGAACCTCTCGGTTGCCGTCCAAGCGGCTTTACTTCTACTCCCACAGGGAGAATTATAATATTATATTCATACAATTATACATTCTATATTATAGTAGAATAAAAATAAATATCAGAGTCATGAGACTAAACACGGTTTACCTTCAAATTTGACTTTTTATAATAAATCGCAGTTTTTAACAAATTTGATGAATTATAGAGATGTAAGACATTATTTACCTTCAATTTCAGTAGAAGAAGGTGTCACAGATTCAGACTGAGGCGCTGTGGGAAGAGGAACCGCCAATAGTTCAGAACTCGGCGAAGATTCGGCCGGATTATTGGATGGACTTGGCTCGGAAACCTAAAAGCAGAAAAAGAGGTTGATAAGTAATAAAGAAATAATTCACAAATGCAACACATAGATTCACTATTCAAAAAGACAAATTGATAGCCTATTTCTTCTTTTTGGGAAGAATATTGAAAATAAGATATAGTTGGTGACAACGAAACTGGCGGTTGGCAAATGATTTTTTTAAAAATAAGAGCTAGACTTTATGAGAGAGAAAAATAAGGTTAGAGAACGAGAAAGTGTTCGTCTTGTCATCTGATTCATTCGCCAGGTTCGTTGTCACCAACTATTCATAGTTTTACGAGTAAGAAGGTATAGTCCAACCAAAGAGGCCATTCTGGCAAGATGGAAAAATGACTCCAGCTCGGACAATATTGGTTCAAAAATTATACATTTGTTCTCAAATTGAAGATTAGAATATTTCCTACAATTTGAGACCAGTCTCAAATTATAAAAATCAATCTGCTCTATAATTTGAAACGAGATTTATAATTTTTAAACCAATATTGACTGAGCTAAAAACCAATATTTTAGAATGAAAAATTAGATTTACCTTATTTGGGGATTCAACCACTGGACTGACAAGGAACCTTGATATTTTGCGAGTCTGAAAAAAATACAAGTTCTATTATAAAAGTTGTAAAGAAAAACATTGAAATTTAATTAGGCTACAGTAATTATGAACAGACACAATATTTGAAATTTCATTTCACAAGTGCTCATTCGTAATATAGGAAGCAACACAACTGATCAACCCGATGTGTGTGATGATGTGTTTGTTGCCAACTCATTCAAATTTAATTCAAGAATTTGTTTTAATGAGCCTCTCCTTCCATCAATGTATTAGAACAGTACTTCAAGATAAAGGGAGAAGGATTATTCAATCAATCTTGATCAAATTGTGATTTTAACACAGGTGAGAATTCATAACTTGAATAATACCGAATTTTAAAAATTAATCACAGAATTCTGAAATAATTTGGATTAGAGAGTAGAGACAAATGTAGCCTCGAGTACAATTTTACATGAGTCTGGATATATCACAATTTTTTCAGAATATGTAGTGTTGTAGCTGATGAGTGGTAGTTCAAAGTGCCTCATCAACACATAAATTATCCATAAATACAGTCTGAATTTTAGTTTTAATTATCCACGACTGAAACTGTATCAGGTAGTTTGAAATAATTGTAAACGTATTAAAAGAGAAGGATCTTGAGAAGTTTAGGACAACTAGATGGATAGTGCGAATATATTAAAATCGGAATAGACTGTTCTCACAATTATCCACAATGAACTATTTTGTTTCAAAAATTGGCTGGTGAATACTTCAAGATTCTATTTAAATTTTTTTCAATCACGTATTTTACAATTTTGAAGAAATATCTGACTAAATATTATGAAAACAGTACTCAATTTATTCATAGCCTAGATGAGACAAATAACTCTGCCATTGAAAAAGTCTACCTAGATAAGAATAATTTTTATTGTCATAACTCATGTATGAAAAAACAATGTTCTAGTTACAAAAACAAAAATTACAATCATTGTTAGAAAAGAAACAAGACAGATAAAGAACAACAGAGTAATGTTTAGATGTACTTAATTAGCTTCAGCTGAGTTGAAGTTACCTACACAAAAATTTCAACTAAACAACTTGCAAGAAACAGATGCATTAAAAACAAAGAAAACTTTGTCCATGAACAAGAACAAAATTGAGTAAAATGATGCTATTTTTAAATACTCACAAAACCAATGATTAAGCAGTTTAAGTAGTAGAGCCAATTTATGAACTGGTGAGAAACAACAATATTGAAGTGTGATTAAATTGATCTTTCTTTCAACTTGATGATCAAGAGGCATTAATATTATCAACTATAGGCCTATGCTTTGACGAGTACAGAAAAATCTATTCAAATTAGAAAAATAAATTGAAAACAGAAAGCAGAAAACAATATAAATTAATAGGCCTGAATGGAAAATGGTTCAATATAACTATTTTTTTTTCAATGTGAGTTTTTCATTTAAATTTTTGTTTTTCAAATGAATGTGCTCTCCCAGGAAGGAATTGAGGACATTATTTTTATCAATCACTTTTTCTCAAATTTCAATGGATAAGTCATCCTATTTATATGTATTCTAAGTGACTGTATGTGAACCTTCCAACTACAGTTTTCATCTAAATCTAAACCAAGATACTAAATACTATTAACCTGATCAATTTCTACACAAGCTGTACAAGACTCATGATTAGAGAGCCAGGCTTTACATTTAAACAGTAAATGACTCTTAATGACAGGCCTTGATCTTAACGCAAAACGATCGCATTTGGATTTGAAGCTTAGAGCCAGTCTATCTATTTACAGTAAACCACTTTTTGAGCTAGTCCAACTCATCTTGTATGTAAGATTCTAAGGTTTCAGTCTGCTTCACACAATACAGCAAAGCAGAATCATCCGCAAAACAGGTTAATGCACTTTATATTGGAAGCACGTACATCCGTATTTCAAAATCACTCTCTACTCGGTGAAATTTATTCCTCTACAATTTGAGACCAAAGTCACACTTCTATGGTCAGTGGTTCATGTGCTACAGCGATTTTAGAAAACCCTTACACCCCCTAAACCCCCTAAAATTGTATATTAAAACAAAAAATACCAACTAAAAGTATTGTGATTCGAAGGCGAAAAAAAATCTTTTGGGCAATTGGTGATCTTTTGGGTGAAAAAAAAAGGCAATTTGGGATGATATTGGGCTATTTTAGAGCAATAATATACGGAACTTATCGAAATGCACTCACAGGAGTATGAGGCTGAGTGAGATTGGCTGGAGAAGAACTTGTTGACAGCTGCTGCTGGCCATCTTCTTGAGAAGCATTACTACTGAAAGCAGTACTCTCATCCTTCTAGAAATCGTAAAAAACAAACCAATTAGCACAAAATACTAGAAGAGTGATATAAATCTGAAAATATCAAAATATCAACGTCATCATTCGCTAGTTGACAGAAAGCGGCAGGAAGATTATTGGAAAACATAGAAAATAAGTAAGAGGAGATAAAAGAAAGAAAAGTTAGAAATAGATGGTACAGTAGAGCGAGAGCAAAATTTTGATTGGCTTTTGCAAAAGAGTAGCAAGTGTTTTCAAATTGTTAGTGGATAGTTTCCCTCATTCTAATAAGTTTTTATTCACTTCATCTTACATTGATTGAATAGTGAAAACATCTTTCAAATAAAACGTAATCGACCCAATGAGAAATAATAAGACATAGATATTGTCAATACCTCTAATAGTGGTATTTACAATATCTATGTCTTATTATTTCTCATTATGGAAAAATACCACAATATCTCATCAAATACAATTAATTAAGTAATTGACCTACTTTATAAGAGGTATAAGAGGTTCTCTACAGACTGTAGATCTTATCTATTGAATTTTTGTCAACGATGTGTATTTGATTTGATGTGATTTACTAGTGTATATCACATGAATCAGGATAAACACTTCATTAGTAGGATGACATAATTATTTTCATTACAATTTGAACTTCCAATAATTTACTATGTTTCAATATTCAAATAATTTGACTAATCTTTCTAATAAAGCTGTGCAGCATAATGATTAACTCGGTTCTTATTTTAAATTGAAAACATATAAAAATAAATATTCATTCTTTCACACCTAATTTAAGTATCTATAATCATTCAAAATAAAAATTCATAAATCAATACCGTACAGTACTCAAATTACTTATCCCAATGACAGATTGACATTCATTAATAAGACATATAACGTAAGACTTTTATGGTTTGAGATTTGTATCAATTGCACTTTTAAAATAATGTACATAAAATGTTCAAATGTTTAAAAGAGTCGTACTGAAACTGATTCTAGTACAACAAATTTCATCATGCTTCCATCAATGCAATAATTACTACCTATTGAATAACTATTAATTATAGATCAACTATGTTTAAATTCTCTTAAAAATAAAATTTAATAAATTATTCAAATAAATAATCAACAAGAAAACCATTGTATTATGTATATTGGTTACAGAGCTACATTATAGCTGTTAATAAGGTATTGAAAACTAATGGTCTAAGAGGAATTATTTTAAATTAAAACTCATGATCAAGCTACATTTTTTTAGAATCACATTTCTTCTTTTAACCACGATATTTCAGTACATTAAGACAAATTAATATTTTGTATAGTATAGTGAGTAAAAACGGAAGCCTAGTAGAGCAGCAGTATTTCAAAGCTCCAAAGCTGCACTTCTAATGCAATCTGTGAGATAATTTTGTTCTTTTTTCGTTGATAGAATATTGTATCATCGTAAATTTTATACTTCTATTCCATGCTTGAAGCTAAGCTGTAGCTTGTGTTTTTGCTTTCAAGCTTAATGCTATTGATAATTATAAATAAGATCTGCAACAGCACTATTGTGGAAATACACACTTATTGAATAATAATTGAAAGCAGTAATGCGTGTTTATATCCAGATAATTAAAATTTGCCATTAAAATAGTTGTAGTAGCACTGTAGTATTATTGTCAGTAACGGTTAAGATATAATTAATACAAGATAAATTAAGAGGAATACTGAAAAGTTACTGAAATACTGAAAAAGTATTCAGCCAGTTAATATTTTTTCCAATATTGAAAAAATACACAGTTATGTCGTAAAAACTTATTGCAATTTTTAGCACTCAAGTACTATCTAAACACACTAAATTTTTATTTTTAAGAATTTCTTGAATATTCCATGTTCATGGAGTAAAATATTTTTGTTTTACATTTGTTGGTTCCGTTAGCTTATTTCTAAGTAAATCATACTACTTTCTCTATGATTCTAAATTCTTTAAAAAAAACATTTTTATGAAGGAGAACTTCAAGATTAATTTGAAAATTCAAGTTTATATACTTGCTACCTATCGTTCTAATCTACTCATTAGCTGAAACTTCATGAATTAATGAAATCTACCAAATGAATTCCACTACAAATATAATTTTGGATTAAAATTTATGCTAACACTAAATCAATAACGAATCAATACAATATAAATAACTATTTATAATAACTATCATATCAACTACAACAACCAATATACTGTTGAAATTAATCCAATTTACAATGGAATGACAAACTTAAATTACTAATATCATTTTATGAATGACATTTTTTCAGGAATTCATCGCCGAAGTCTACATGTTTTCATAGATGCTAATCGGATTGACTTTGTCTAGTTGGATATATATATATATTTTTTTTAGTAGGTAGGTCTTGCTCCAGAGCATTGGAGTATGATAAGGTATTAAATTGGGACAATCGGTCTAACTGGAGGTCATGCTGAATAGATTGATTGGCATACAAACTGGAAAGAAGGAAAGATAAGCATGCACAGTAAAATGTCAATAGTCGATACTTCCAAATTAAATAAATATTCATTATTTTTAACGATGAACTTATTTTTAAATAAGCGTGGTTTTTCGTTACAATATTTATATTGATTTGAAAGAGAATATTCACATCAACTGGAATATTATTTCATTATGATTTTTTTTTTGTAATTTTAGTTCATATTTTGACATGATATTATTGTGTTGATAAACGTTTCACCATGTGTCGCGGTCAAAAGGAAGACTGAACATTACTGTCCAAACTTCAACACGTCATTAAAATAGAGAAGTCATTCTTTTCTATTTTATATGTCTTTTCAGAAATAGTGGTAATATTATGAATCAATTTGGAGAAATAGATGAAAATATAAATACAAAATGGATAAAAACTTTTCACCAATTGATTATTTACCACTTACAATATCGACACTCTACTGTGCTTTATAAACCAATGAAACAAACAAAATCCAAGCATAGATTGGAAGCTGAGGAACAAAATGTAGTGGAGAATAAAATTATAATCAATAACGAATAATCACAATATTATTACAGCATGTTCAAGAAGATGAAAATGATGAAATTTCAACTAAATACAATCTATTTTCAGAAATAAGAAAGTTACAAATATTGGAGAATGGGTAAGAGATAGAGAAGAAGTAAAAGACATCAAACAACACGTCTGTTTTACTTGTATTTAGGTGTGAGTGTGTGTGTGTGTTGTGTAAGGGTGTGAGTGAGGTGTTTTGACAACTGACTCACCGAACGATGCCTCCTGTGAGTCCGTATGTGTGATGATGAGGTGGCACGTTGTCTTGTGAGTGAAGGATGACGAACCTGTCAGTGAGTAGGGCAGGGGTTGAGGGGGGTTATAGAAAGTGGGTGAGGGAGGTGACGTGAGAAGATAGACATTGAAAGCGAACAAATAATGCGAAAGAAACAAAAAAGAAATCAAAGCAGTCGAAAGAGTAGAGATTGAGTATGGAACAAAAAAGCGGGAAAATTAACAAAAGAGTAGAGAATGATTGAATAAAGAATGGAAAAGAGAGAAAAATTAAGAAGGGAGGAGGGAATAATGTAAAAAAGTATTTATAAAAGCAGGATTTAAACGAAATGTAAATGATTGAATGGAAGGAATGCGAGAATGATAATTTAGAACAAAAATCAAATTTAGAACATCACAAAACGTGGAAATGGAGTATAGAATGACCAAACAAACAAGTAAAGTAGAACAGTATTAAAGGGATACATGGTGATAAATGTAGCGCAAAATTAATAAGTGGTTGATGATATTGAAAATAAAAGTATCAATTGATAACGAATCAGAATATATAAAAATTTATAATGAATTAATTACATGAATAACGAAAATTTGGATGTATCAGGAGTTGATTGAGATACAGATTAAAAAATATTTTGGAATAAGTATAATTTGATTGGATATTTACGATATCGTATAAGATGCGATGTTTGTAATTTTGGAAATATCATGGTGGAGATTAAAAACAAGGAATATGACAGTCAATACCAAAAAATTGGAGAGGGTAAAGGGAGTAATTGTAAAGACATTTCCAAAAAATAGAACAGCCAAAATAGAATAAAATAAATGTACGTTTTTGAGTGTAGAAGTTGCAAAAAGAGAAAAGGAGAATGTTGAGAAAAATGAAATAAGCATTAAATAGCAAAGGAAACAAATAATTTAATTGGAAACAATAGAAAAATGTAGTATGAGAAAAATGATGGATGAAAATATAAAGCGATTCATACACAAACAAAAAGCAGATAGTAGGCAACAAAATATATATAATGCAAATAATAAGAAAATATGATGAAAAAAGGGGAGAGGAGAAACACAGAAAATACGTTGAGACATGCACTTTCATAAAGGATTTCGACAAAAATAATAAGTTGGTAACATGCAGGACTCATATTCAATATTTCATCACCTTTAGAGAAAATGACAAATATTTGTATTTTATAAAAATGTTGCAATTAAAAATGTAAATATGAATTGAAATCTTACTTCACACAATGAATATGATTTTTTGACATATGTGTTCGTATATCATATTTGTGTTCGTATTACTTGAACACACCATGAATTATTTCTTAATTGATCATTTTATAGTGTAATAGAAATCAATTTTTCTAGTAGCGATAGTTATTAATTTTATTGAATAAGTTGATATTGCTGTAGATATTAAAATCAAGTGGGAAGACTAGGAATGATAATTACTGCCACATTTTCTTTTGGATCATTAGATATCAAACAGTTTAACAGAGGTAGGTTTACAAAAGATTGACAGTACAATAACCGAAACCTGGATCTCATTCAATAATAACTTAGTATTACGTTATGTAAAATTATAAAAATCTAGTAACATCACAACCTTATTATAGTAATGGCAATGTAAAGTTTATTTTATTTGAAAAAAAAATTCTTTTGAAAGACTTCGTATGTTTAGTAAGCAATTGTGGGTTTCAACCTTTCGTCTTTACAGAAAGATTATAAATGAATAAAAAATGTTCAATATCGATTTTATGAATACCAGGGCGTGAAAACAGTGAAATTATAAATATTCTTGTATGTGAAACAATCAAACGTGGAAACAAATATATAATAAACCTCTTTCTGGAATTTTGGTCTCTTGAGCCAATTTTCTCTTCAAAACATTCATAAATACATTGGATATAGAGAAAATGGATTTTTTCAAATTACAAATTGAGGATAAAGAGAATAGATTTTGATTATGTAGAAATAGATTAGAATTTTCCTGTGAAGAACTTACCCTTGGTTTTCGGACATGTGTAGGACTAGAGGTGGTGGTGTCAATAACTGGTAGACGATCGGGCTGCTCCTTCAATTGACGTACCACATCGCGCAAAAGTTCTCCCAGCAATTCCGTGTGATGCGAGTTCAATAGTTTCTCACCAACCTGAAATCACAAGATAGACAACCGATATTAGATATTAGAAAGAAACCGATAACCGTATGGAGAGTGACTCTAACGGATAGTTCCCACCTCGCCAGTAAGAATTTGGATAATTACTGGTCCCTCATCCAAGAGCAATCTACAGTGTTTGTAAATCAACTACACAATCACAAAGTTACCATCTTCAACGAGTGACCAATACACGAAACTATTAAGAAAACGAATAGACTTTTAACATTAACTAAACTTGAGACTCACTGGAACATATTTAGACAAACTGAGATGGGAAAGATGTCTTTTTCTTGATAAAAAATATTAAATTGAAGCTAATACTTATAAAAGAAAAGAAATAGACGAAGAGACAATCAATCTGAAACTGAACCATTTCTCTTCTTCTCACGTGTAGTTAAATGTGTACGTTCAACTACAACTCATAAAGAGCTGAATAGGAATCATAATTGCATTTCAAATTCATTTCCAATACACTGTTTGGATGTAGGTAGTAGCAGCACAACACATCAGACCTGGTAGATTAGTATGTTTTGACGCTATTACCTACATCTAAATACATTTTACTAAACCCTTTCAGCTACCATCTTCTAACATCTCTGCTTCAGAGTGTTTTTACTCTTCCCATCCACCACGAAGAAATGGGCAACCTCAGCAAAATAAAAATACAAGAAATTGTTAAAACCTCAGGTTTATCAACTATCAAGAAAGACTGTGGTTTGGAGGATTTCTTGACTTTCAAGTCTACATGGATAATTACAGCAATGTCATCTTTACAACATACACAGAACTGGCAATTGGTCTCTCGGTGAGGGTGATCTATTGATGAACGTGATGTTAAGTCATGAACACTGTGGACTGCTCTTGGATGGGTGGCCAGTATTTGGCCAAGTACATATTGGCGAGGTGGAACTACCCGTAAGGGTCTCCCCACCATTAAACGCCATAAGAATATTTTTATATTTTTTACAACATACAAAAAAACTATTATAACACTCCTAAAGCAGCACTCAATAAATGTGATGAGATTGACCATAAGCTTCAAGATGAGATTCATGATTGATATAAGATAATTACAAGACAATGATTAGTGATGATAATTCAATATTATAAATAAGAAGCAAAACTAATTTGAAGTGAATATTTTGATACTAACCAGATTCTTAGTGATCTCTTCAACGTTCATGTCATCAATATTGAAGCGAAAGGTGACCGTTTTCTGCCTGCAAGTTTCCAGCTGGCACTCGACCACCACTCCGTTGAAGCTGAGCACCGTCATCTTGGGGCCCGACGGCCGGCTGCGACGTTTCACCGGCGCCCCACCCGACACCTTCTTCGAGCGACCGCCTCCTTCGCCGCTCAACGTCGACTCAGCACTGCACAATCAATAAATCAAACATCAAACTCAAAAAAATACAACAATCTATCGATAATTCAATCATTAAACTCCAAAAGATACTAAAATCTATGTCCATACAGTTTTAATTTGATTATCAACGTTTACCTATGTCAATACGACACTTGACAATCAATAATTCAAACATTAAACTCCAAAAAATTAATAAATCTACGTCAATACAGTTTCAATTATATTTTCAAGACTTGCTGAAGTCGATTCAGTACTGCTCAATCGATCACTCGAAGATTACGCAGAAAATACAACAACAGAAAATCCAAATAAATGCAGTTTCAATTGAGTTATCACAGCTTCAGTTTTATTCTTTTTTATGCATTGTAAATGGATATTATTAGACTAAACTTCTTGTCTATCACTCCCCTGTTACCTCACAGCGTCGGGGTAATTAAGACTAAATATATTTTTTTAATATTGTATGTCAAGTGGACGAGATCTTGTGCCTCTACCTCTCCCAATTCACTTATGTAATCTACAGTACTTAATATAATGTAAGTACATAGCTACTAAAAATATAGATATTTATCTATCAAACTTACAATTGATGAATATCAAAGTACCCTTTTCTAAAAACAAGTACATTTAACTATCTACATATTGTACCGATGTCGTTTCAGTACTATTCAATTGACAATTAGAATAGCAAACTTTATTGTAAGGTTAAGAAATATGACAGCAATACAGTTTCAAGATTCAAGTATACTTTTGATCCAAAAGGCCTACTATTCATACAAAAAACAAAAATATTCCATAAAGTAAGTAACTTAAATTAATCTAAAATTTATGTAGATAATTAAAATGAAAACTAACCTGTCTGATGGATTGATCGAAGTAGTCGACTCACTATCTTCAACCTGAAAATATCAACACTTAGATGAGAATAGAATCAATTTATAAATGTAGTTCAGTCATCTAATTCTTTTAGCAACATAAATGCTTGGAATTGAATTTATAAACAATTTTTAGCCTAGGCAATACGTATTATTTTGATTCAGTACCAGCTCTGTGGCATGTAAAATTGAGTAATGTATTTGAAAGAGGTATTTAGCTTGGAGATGTACCAAAAAATAAAATATTAATATCTTTTGAAGTTATAACAGAGATAGTGATTATTCAAATATTTTATAAGCTAGTTAACGATGATTATACTCAATTATATTTTGTTGATTGATAAATGAATGAATGGATGTGATCAAGCATTGAATGCCCCACTAATATTGTATCAAACTTTATATGAAATGAATATGAATATGAAATGACATAAGATAATTCAATTTCAAAATGAATATGAATAATATTCATATGAAATG
Organism: Sogatella furcifera; assembly: GCA_017141385.1. NCBI lineage: Eukaryota > Metazoa > Arthropoda > Insecta > Hemiptera > Delphacidae > Sogatella > Sogatella furcifera. The sequence goes on from CM029551.1 coordinate 29,229,962, forward strand.
AAATAAGATAATTCAATTTCAAATTTCCGTTATCTGCGTCTAGGTGACGTAGTATTTCCAGGCCTGTTTACTGGATATTAATAGACAAGAATTCATCAACAAGTTGATTGAAGTTTTCATTAACTAGATTCTCATAATTAGCTGAGAAACTCATCTAGTTACATCTTTAAACGTCTTCAATCACACAATTTCAAATCATCCAAAATACATACAGGGTGATTCATATTGAACTTTCCGGTTTTAGAAGGGTGTAGCACGAAGAAGAGAAGGAGCAGAAGGGTGGGGATGGTGTCATTAGACGCACCATGACATGCAGTTTTAGTGTGAGCAATGGCTTGGTCGGGACAACATCCAGTCTTCGTAGGTGAAGTTTTTTAAAAATGGCGGCTCCGTGATCTCAACACAGCGTGCGTTCCGTTTACATTTTTCTATTGGTCGACGTGATCCCATTCCCACTGGACCAACAATCAGAAATTGGGTATCAAATTTTAAAGCAACATCATCAGCATTAAAAACAAGACTACATGGCCGAATTAGGACGTCAACGTCAGTGGAAAACGTGGATAGAGTGCGGACACGACTGAAGCGGCAAGTTTCCAAACAGAACGCCGAGGGGATTGTTGAATTGAAGCCCGCACCCTCTTCACGTTTTCCACTAACGTTGACGTCCTAATTCGGCCTTGTGGTCTTGTTTTTAATGCTGATGATTTTGCTTTGAAATTTGATACCCAATTTCTGATTGTTGGTCCAGTGGGAATGGAATCACGTCGACCAATAGCAAAATGTAAACGGAACGCACGCTGTGTTGAGATCACGGAGCCGCCATTTTTAATAAATTCTTCACCTACCAAGACACGATGTTGTACCTAAAACTGCATGTCATGGTGCGTCTAATGACACCATCCCCACCCTTCTGCTCCTTCCCTTCTTTTTGCCATACCCATCCAAAACCGGAAAGTTCAATATGAATCACCCTGTAGTATAGAGAAAATATGCTGCGAAAAAATTATTGAGTTACCGTACTTATTACTAAATATATTGCAGAAAAAAGACCAAATCAATAAAAACAAAAACTTTGAATACATTCATGCATCAAACTATTACAATTATGAAGAAGCAATAAAAATTACAATTGAAGTAGAGAGGATACTGTGAATAAAAATACAAGCAAACACCAAACCTTTATTGTAATAAAGCCACCATCGATAAATAACAAAAAATAACTTTTATAAAAATAACTAGCAACCACAATAAAAATAATTATTGATCCATGTCAATACAAATTGTCCACCAAATAATACTTCTGATGTTAAAATACTAGCAGTAGAGATCAACTCCAAAGAACAGCATTCCTTACTTGAAGCACCAAGAAAAATACTTGAAGTGAATAAATTATGACTAATTAAACAGAGGAAAAGGGCCAATATAATAGATCAATAACATAGTCAGCCTTAGATTGACCAGTAAATATTGCAGTCACTTGACAAATATTGAAAATAATATAATTGAAGTGAATAGAAGATTTCAAACCATTTCCATATAATGTGGATGAAGAATATTTTCAATACAAGTAATGGTGTCAGACCTCTGAATAATAGAAGAACTACTGCTCGATTGTGAAAAAATAAATAAATGAGTGAAATTTTATTGTTCTTCAAATAATGGATGATCAATTTTTCAAAATATTGAATTCCTAAGTTCAATATTTTTTCTATTAACCTCGAAGTAATTAATCTCTATTAATTACTCTATAACGAGAATGTTTATAGTGTTGAATTATTCCAAGTTAGGATTGTATTTTGTGTTCGTTAGATAAGTGGAGGATGAAACCATCTGTCCATAAATAAAACCAGGAAAAAATCAATTCAACTATCAAATCAAGACAAATTATAATCCAAGCGGTTCAACATTATTCAAAGGTCTGACAGCAATGACTTCTACAATAGAGAACCCAACGGAAAAAACTCGATTCAACCAAAAACTGAACGAATAAACAACCAAAAACTGAACTAATAACCAACCAAATAATTATAATCCATCCAAGCAAAAAAAAAAAAACATTCTGGCAAGATGAGGAAATGACTCTAACTCGGTCAATATTTATTAGAAAATTATAAATTTGGTTTGAAATTGTAGGTATTATTCTGATTTATAATTTTGAACAAAATTCATAACTTTTGAACCAAGATTGACTAAGCTGAATTCATTTTCCCATCTTTCGAGAATGTCTTCTTTGCTTGGAAAGACTATGTAACTACTTCAAACTGATAACACCAACCAGAAAAGAGTGCAGAAACCACCAGCAAACTACTAGCACACTCACAAAAAAGACAGTCACAATACCTGTTGACTAGAATCCTGTTCATCGGAGACGCCAACAACAGATGTTGTTGTAGCCGAATCCAAACTGATCGCCGATGATGATGGTGCAACAACATCATCAGCCACCGATGTTGTTGCTGTTGTTGCAGTACCATCCAACACCACCACTTCTTCCAGAGCTGCTGGAGTGACTGCAGCTGCAGGTGATGACGTCATTCCAATGATACAGGAAGGTGATGACGTCATACCGGTGACATTTGCTGGTGATGACGTCATACCCGTGATATTTGCAGGCGATGACATCATACCGGTGACATTTGATGGTGATGACGTCATTCCAGCAACATTATTTGCCGTCATTCCAGTGACATTTGATGGTGATGACGTCATACCGATGATGTTTGAAGAGGGCGCGGCAGTTGAGGCAGCAAGATTCTCAACTGCAACGCTAGACGGCGTTATAATCGCTGGCGATGATGACTCAGCAATTGTAACAGAAACTATGGGAGGCTGTTGCATAACAACTGAAGGTTGCTGGGATACAAGTGGCGTTTGTTGCACTACAGGTTGGGATGCGACTGAAGGTTGCTGGGAAACAACTGGTTGAGAGACAAGTGGCGTTTGTTGGGATACCACTGAAGGCGGTTGAGAGACTAGTTGAGGTTGCTGGGAAATTATTGTTGCCGGAGTTTGTTGCAAGACCATAGGAGGTTGTTGGGCAACATTCTGCGTGTAGGTTGGAATTGGTGGTAGATTTTGCAGGTTAGTTTCGCTGTTGGCCACAATTGTCGGTAATGTTTGTTGTGAAACATGTGTTGATGACATTTCAAGGATTGGTTGTTGATACTGTAATTGAGAATCAGGCGCCGAGTGAAAGGAATCTGTTGAGATTTTCCGAATCGAGTCATCAACATAGCCAACACTATGAGTGTGACTGACAACGCCGCCATCTTGCTGACTCATCATTGGTGGACAGTAAGCGGTGGTGGGGGGAACGGCCTGCATCTGAGAATACTGAACTGGATCGCGATTAGGTTGGTAGTACTGGGTGGTGGTTTGCTGTTCTATGGCTGGTGAGGGTTGGTAGTAGGACGGGGAATTGTTTGCAGTGGCCGCTGTATAGAGCATTTGCGGCGGAGGGGGTTGCTGTTGGAGTAGATTCATTTCACTTACATCAGCTGTTTTTTGATGGGCACTTGCTAGTTGTTGAGTACCGATTTCGGCTGGTTTCTGCAAGGTGTCGTTAAGTACATTGACTGGATGCACTTCATTCTGAAATCAAAATTAAGGTTCATTTATTGCAATGAGATTTTTACAGTATTCTCAGAAAAATTTACAATTGTTCAAAATAAATTAATACTTGAAAGCTCCAAGTACTATTACAATGATCTTTTACTCAACTATATACAGGAATAAAACATGAAAAATTAATTTAGGTTCTTAAAGGATGAATTTCAGATAAGTTATAATATCAAATTTTAAAAAATAGCAAAATTGCATTTTGCCTTTGTCAAGCATCATTTTTCAGGGTAGAATAAAAGATTTCAATGGAGCTGCCTTATCCTATTAAAAATCATTCCTCCCAAATTTTTCCATAGAGACTATTCTAAATTGGATAGAGAGACTACCAGAATATCCTCTCCACAACTACTGTGAAGGTAAAACTAATTCAGTTACAGTATTCATAATTTTTATTTTATTGAAATGTGTCATCTTTATTCAACACAAGTAATATTTATCACCAATCAAGTTTTCGGCCGACCACATTTTATAATCTCAATCCCTGGTTAAACGAGATTGGGCAGCTTCACTAACATCCTTGTCAGAGATGCACAGACTTTTAATAAATATTTCAAATTATTCATACATCGTTTTGAGAGACTTAATTCCCTGATAACATCATCTTTCTTTTACTGGCAAACTGTATGAATACAGCTATTTTGAATCATTGGAACTGAAAAGTATATTATTTTATAGAATTGGAGACATGTTGCTATTAAATTACTTATGGAAGATTACACATAAATATGTAGTCTTCCATGTCTTGCTTAGCATACCGACATATACATAATTATGATAATTATAATATTGCAATAGTAAAACCTTGTCAGCTTACAGAATCAATGCAATACTTAAGAACCAAAAAAATAAGTTAATGTTAATGCAATGACCTCATATTCAGGTGTTGAATGCAATTGAATTTATTCAATCTAATTGAAACTTACCGTATTTTTTAATACTACATTTTCATATTACAATAATAGGAAAGAATATAAAAATAATAAGTTTGGGGAGAAAATAATGCAAAACAAAAAATAAATAAGCACCTTGGATGTTGAATAAACAGCTGAAGCTGGTGAAAAGACAGGCGTGAATACAGTGCTGGTGCCGGGATAACTAGATACAGGACCCTGAGAATTACACAAAAACATAACAAAAACACACAGATAACAAACAAAAAAGCATAATCGTGCAAAACACAATATTTACAGCGCCAACAAATAAAGGCTTTCACAACAAAAAGCAAAAATATGGTTAAAAATTATTGCAGTTTTTCATTTGCATCTCTGGAAATTTTCTTGTACAATATAAATGAGTTTAATGTGATATATGAATGAATGTGAAATAAAATTCAACAATATAATTACTGTACTGATAACTTTTAGGTCTAAAACTTTCCACAAAATGGAATTTATCCCAAATTTGAGTGCCTAGTTCAATTTCAGCATGAAACTAAAAACTAAAATAAGCTATTATCTCTCAATCTCCAATTAGAAATAATTTGAAAACAATAACCCATTGATAAAATAGATGGATAAATGCGTATGTAATGAGCCAAATTTGAAATATTTCTATAATTAAACAAATTAGCAAAAATTAATGGAGCATTTGAGGCTCACAAGCGAAAAAGGTGTTGTGTAATTAATTTCAAGACAAAATAATATATTTGAGGAATTCTATAACTCTTATCCGTTTACTTGAATGGATTAATTTCATCAACTCAATAATACAAAAAAGTGTAGGATAATTATATATCCAAATGAATTTAAAAAACCAAGAATTTAAGCATCACAAAATCAATAAGGCTATAAAGATCAAATACTGAATAATGGAAAAACACACAAGTTCTGTACAAAAAAGGTATTATTTGGCAATCTTTCAACAAAATTGAGGAGAATGAGCTTCAATTATTGGAGTTAGAAAAACATGTTCACCTACTTCTCTACTGAATTATGGAAAATACTGGGAGAAAACAACATTCACCTGTACAACGTCTTTGAAACAGATAAATACCTGAGGATAGATTTGCGAGGTGTCGTGTCCTGGAGTGGGGAAGCTGAATACTGTTGTCACTCCCTGAGGAGGCGTGAAATACTGTTGTTGCTCGGACACCAATTGGGGGTGGGGCAGGGGGGCAGCCAACTGAGAAGTTGAAAAATGTGAGATTAAGGTATTGCAAGTATAATGAGGAAGAAATACATAGATATTCTTTGATCCTGTTGAGTATCTGAAGCAAACAACTTAGACAATAATGGCAATACCATAATACGTAAATAATGTTTAAAACTCCGAGCAAGGTACAATGAATTATAACACTCAAGATTTAATTCACTAAAAACACTCAGTGAAGAGAGAATACAGTGGAACAATTATTTTATGTCTGGAAAAACGTTTGTCAAGTATAATACCAAGATTTCTCATTCATCTAGAATCCGAAATATCCAGTGTCTCATTATCACTAGAGATCTATTGAGTCACTACTTTTTCATCAAGAATGTCCGTGGTTGTATAATGTGTTTCATACTGACAAACATAGATACTTCATGTAATAATACATATACAGTTTCAAAGTAAATGTGAAAAATATGTTTTTATCAAATTGTACTCACAGATTGGCTAGAGGGTGGCAAGGCCTGTTGCTGTTGATCTTGTTTTGTCTGATTCATTTGTTGATGATATTGATCCATAGCGGCAGCCATCATCTAATAGGAAAACAATTGAAAAAATTAATACATTGATAAAAACCACATTCAATCAGAGCTCTTCCATCAAGTAGTTGGAAAGAAACGTAAAATAAAATACGAGCTTGGTTTTTAGTATGAGCGCGTGAAACTCAACTTTCAGGTAACACAGAAGCTTGAAATCTTTCACAAAGATTTCGATTATACTAAATCGTTCTGTATACGGGAACAGTAGTGTCGGCCAGTTGAATATATGTAGCCAATCACAGCTGTTCTTGTTTGACTCAATGATAAGACAAAGGCTGTAATTGGTTACAGATATTCAACTGGCCGACACTACTGTCCCCGTGTACAACATGCTTAAGGATAGTTTTCGATAAACTTTCGCTTAGAAATTTAATCTAATTAATGAAGATATATTTTCGTCAAAAATATCCCGATTTAATAAGTTTGTTGCCCGATCTCAAAAATATAAATATATCAATATTTATACGAATATAAAACCTGTGTGGCCACTTTATCCACATGTTTCATGATTTTAACAGCACGTATCGTTATTTTTCTCCGGTGCAAAGCACAGTTAACCTTGACTATAAGTAACATTGACCTTTGAGGAGTATTCAATTTGAAAATACTGTATAGCATTATAGACGTATATACACGATTGAATTTTCTCATTCCATACAATAAAGTAACAGAAACACCGAAAATAATAAATAGAGGTACCCACACACAACATCCATTAGTTTGTCGAGTAGGTACCTCTCATAATTGTACCGATGAAATTTTATGTTTGTTCAAAGTCAATTCAATAAATGAAATGTAATAAATTTATCGTACACAAACAAATCTGTTGTGATTGCATCGGTCATGGGTTCCATTCCCATTTCATATTAGATTTATAAAATGAATGACTTAGAAACAGAAATTGAAGTATAGTAGATACTCCACCATTACCTCTTCCATATTTGAAAACTCATCACTTATCGATTAAATAGTTGAGCAGAGAAAGAAACATAAAATTAATTATTTTCAAAGTTGATATGATATGCAATCATTTTTCATAACGCAAGCATTACAATAAGGAAAATATTTATAAAGGAAATTTATGATAGATTTTCAAAAATCTTAAAAAAATCAAATCACTTGGCAAGCAAGGCTCTAAGTTGAAAAAAGGAGAACTAGATACAAAACAACAGAAAGTTCTATTAATCAATTATTCAATATTATCTTAAATTCATAATTTTTTAGAAATCATACCGAGCTACTACTGTACTATCATCCATGGGGAAGAGATACTAGTGAAAAAAATTATTATATTTCTTTGAACAGCAAAACCAAGCAAGAGATTCGCATGAACTGATAACAACTATCTTTTAATGGGTTTCCTTTCCTCAACAACATAATGAAAAACATACATACTGTAATATGAAGAAAAAATACCAAGACCTTTGAAGCAATTAAATAAGATAGAACTGGTCGATATAAGAATACTTACTAAATGATAATAATATACATGTTTCAAGAATATTCAAGCTAATATTTCCATGTAAGGGATCTAAAAACAACTAACGATAACTATTGAATAATAACATACAAAAGCGATAACAACAACAAATAATTGATAGCATTATCTGCATTCAACAGATTGAAAGATTTCAATTATTCAGACGTAATTAAAAACTCAGGACTCAATCATTTTTTTCGGAATCACAACTTGAAATGTTACAAATACATAGCTCAAGTATACATTCCATTGCTATTGACCAATTGTTTTATCTCAGTCTTGTTCAATTTATACTTTCAAGACTATGCATTCACAAGATGTATCATCAAATGAAACAATCTATCCAATAGAAAAATATCGTATCATCATTGATACAAAATGCTTCAACAATGACACAAGTCTTTAAATTCCATTGTCTCATAATGTTTTTTACAAGGCGTTAGAATGATGATACTATTTGATTGTTTCATTTGATGCATATAAAATAAAGTCTATCCAAGCAAAGAATTCTGGTAAGATGGGGAAATGACTCCAGATCGGTCAATATTGGTTCAAAAATTATAAGTTTGGTCTCAAATTGTAGATCAGAATATTTCCTACAATTTGAGACCAAATTTATAATTTTTGAACCAATATTAACCAAGCTGGAATTATTTCCCCATCTTACCAGAATGTCTTCTTTGCTTTGACACAGACTATATATCATCTTATGCATCTTCTTCAACGTGAATTGAACCTTGGGCTCACAGTTTTACCAATACATTTTGAAGACAAGCAATAAAGCATTCAACACAATCCATGAAACAAATACCTGCATCCAATTATTCAATCAGACTACAACTACATGCAACATAGCCAAGCACATCAAGCAGATTCTACCGCATGCAGAGTGCAACAACACACCTGAGGCTGACTTGCCGTATCAGCTGATTGCTGCAAGGGAACTCCGCCAACCATCTGTTGACTAGTTTGAGCAACACTTGCTGCAGGCTTGCTGCTTGCTGCCGGTGGCAAGTGAACCACTGGCGTCTGATTGATCGGCGCCTGACTGGACTGCACTTGCTGACTAGACTGCACTTGAACAGGTGCTGATGATTGCTGACTCTGCATTACTGACTGCTGAACAGGCATGTGTTGTTGCTGCGGCTGCTGATGATGAACGGTTTGCACCAATTGAGTTTGACTACTGAACTCTGTTGGTTTGCTGACACTCTGTTGCTGGTTGACACTAGCCATTGATGACACCTGTTGTTGATAATCGACATTTTGGAGTACCTGTTGCGGCTGCTGGTATTCAAGATTTTGCGGAACCTGTTGTTGGAATTCAATGTTCTGTGGAATCTGCTGCGGCTGTTTGTACTCAATATTCTGAGGAATCTGTTTTTGGAAATCCGTATTCTGGGGAATCTGTTGTTGGAAATCTATATTCTGTTGAATTTGTTGAGGCGGTTGATATTCAATATTCTGTGGAATTTGTTGAGGTGGTTGGTAATCAATATTCTGTGGAACCTGCTGCAATTTTTGGAAGTCAATATTTTGAGGAATATGCTGAGCCGGTTTATATTCAACCTGTTGGTTCTGTTGCATATTTTGGACTTCGATCTTCTGTGGAATATTATGTATTTGCTGCCCTTCAACATTCTGAGGAATAGTTTGTGGCTGTTGATAATCAACATTTTGTAAAATCTGTTGTTGGTATTCAATATTCTGAGGAATCTGCTTTGGTTGCTGGTACTCAATGTTTGAAAGATTCTGGTGAGGTTGCTGAAGGTCTATATTCTGAGAGATATTTTGTGTTGACTGTTGAACTTGTTGATAATCAACACCTTGTGAAGTTTGTTGATATTCCACCTTCTGTGGAATCTGTTGATAATCAATACTTTGTTGAACTTGCAACTGTGGGTAATCAACTTTTTGTGGAATTTGTTGATAATCAACATTTTGTTGAGGCTGTTGATATTCCACTTTCTGTGGAACCTGTTGGTAATCAACTGGAATCTGTTGTGGCCGTGGATAATCCACCTGCTGTGGAATCTGTTGATACTCTACTGGAACCTGTTGATTTTCAACCTTCTGAGGAATCTGTTGAATCTGGGCTTGTTGATATTCCACCTTCTGTGGAATTTGTTGGTAGTCAATTTGCTGAGGAATCTGGTTTGGTTGTTGATATTCTACTTGCTGCGTCATTTGCTGCATCTGTTGATATTCTAAATTCTGTTGCTGTATTTGCGGTTGATACTCCAGATTTGATGGAACCTTCTGTAGGGTTGGCTGTTGCAATTGAGAACTGCTCAAAGTTTGCAAATTTTCTTGAGGCTGTACAACAGCTGATTGGTGACCTTGGAACTGGGAAGTTTGAATGTTAGTAGTTACTTGACTCTGATAATCAACATTCTTCTGTTGATTTGTCTGCATCTGATAATCAACACTCTGGCGTGCTTTATGGTAGTCGACTGAATCTTGAAATGTCTGCTGTTGATGAATCTGAGCCTGCTGATTGACATTTACATCTTTGGTCAATTGCTGATTGGATGAATGTTGAGGCATAATCAACTGCTGTATACTTTGTTGTAGATTGTTGTAATCAATATTTTGAACATTCTGAGACACATTCTGTTGAGCCTGATAATCGACTGCAGAAGGGGCAACCACACTAGGTTGATATTGCTGTTGATTACTTTGATAATCAGAAGCATTCATCTGTTGTACAGGCATTGAGTGTGTTGGCAACGGTTGATTATGGTAATCAACATTTTGTTGCATAATTGTTGGTTGTTGGTTGACATTTTGTTGTTGAACCCCGATATTTGGCTGTGACTGGAGAGGCTGTTGATAATCGACATGCTGATTGTTTTGCAATGATTGGGTTTGTTGATTCACTTGCACATTGACAACATGTTGTTTCTGCTGATCAAATGCTGGTTGACTAACGATTGGAATTTGTGTTTGAAATTGTTGCTGGCTATATTCTGGTGGATTTTGATTGATTGTTTGTTGACTGTAATCAACAGAAGGTTGATTATTAGTTTGATTTCCCAAATTCTGAATGGCTATCTGCTCAAATGGTTGGGTAGATGGCATATCAACAACTGTCTGCTGCACATTTTGTGCATTTGAAATTTGCTGACTCTGCTGATATTGCTGAACATTCGTGACTTGTGCTGTCTGCTGCTGCTGCTGTGCTTGATGTGAGGAAGAAGAAGAAAAAGAATCCTGTGGGACAAACACACACACAACGTGCTAAACAAACATGTTTTGGTGATGAACAAAGCATTAAGCCATTAAAATGTAAATGAAGCGCAATGTACTGATAAATTCAGCCACCTGTGATTCATTGTAAAATGCATAATGCACATAACTGTTGAAAGAAATGAAATAAGCATTAGAATGAATATAAATTGATGTAGAAAAATAAAGTAGAGAGACAAATATATTTTCAAATTGCCATTAATCATTAAAATGAGAATAAAATGAGTTTTGACATCTCCTAATCCTGATTTCAGAGGTTCAAGTGCGTTCTAGTCTATCACTTGACAATTATACAATTGAAGTTAATAATTGGTTCATCCACTATTACTTCGGATCAATAACTTTGTCAATTCGAAGGGGAAAATGATTCCCAGCATATTTTGCCTATCAATTATAACAATTCTAAAAATTTTATATTTCACACGAGATGAAATCATTTTCATAACCAGATGGAAAGCCCAGTAGTTTGCTTCTGATTTTTTACAATAATTATCTAAGCATTAAGATTTTATTAGAAGATAACTGGCAAGAAATTTGTAATTTTATTAAAACTCAGAATAGTTGAAATATCTTTGTGACTGAATTTGGAAAAGTATTGACAGCACAGATAAATGAAGAGAGCAACTCAAATCAACATGTAAAATACCACCCAATACAGTATTAAATCAGTGAAAACTAAAATCACACACATATTCTGATTTAGGGAAGTTCAACTCTTCATAAATATTTTTAAAACCACCCCCAATTACCAAATACACAAAAAACAAGTAGATAAAATCAATTACACTCATATTGATCTGAATTACTGCAATCAGTGAAAAATCAAAATTACTGTTATATAGAAAAGATTAAAATCAAAACCATCAATTAAACTACAAATTATATTATGTTATTATGGTCACAAGGGTTTAGCTGGTAAACCAATCAATAGTAACATTTTATCATAATCCTATGGTAACCCGGTTCTCCTGGTAAAAATTAGTATCCATCCAAATTTTTCAGTTAAATGATATTCAAATGGTTTTCATGAAGTGATGAATTATTGAGAGGTTCAGCATGAAGCAAATTCTTTAAGTGAAATAAGTAGAACTATTTCCAATAAATTCAATTACTTTTATTGAATTAGTCTCCATTCTTTGTTCTTATAAAACATTGATATCTATTCTATGGTTGTATTTTAGTGCACTTTCTATGGAGGTTTGAATGTTTATGGAAAAATTATATCACCTCAATAATCATGCTAAATTGATAGAATATTGTATACTGTTCGAATAGCAAATTTCTTCATTTAATCATTGTCGTGAATAACAAGTTAATAATTAGTGTAAAAGACCGTTAGCACCATCACAAATTGAACCAATTACAAAAAAGTAGTTTTTATTGACTATTCACAGTATAACCGTGGATCTACAGCATTAAACATCTTTATAAAAACATCGATTTCACATGAAATCTGAAAATACTTTCCTTCCCTTTAAAATGTTAATCTTTTTTAAATAAGCTTGAATATATTGCTCACTGAACCCTTCACTAAAATCATACTCATATTAGCAAAGAATAAGTGTATGGATGACATTTATTAGTGGGGAAACCTTTACAGCTCAGAGAAGGTACCTAAATCCTGAGTGCTTAAGGAAGCTGCGGGAGCTATAATTTCATGATCAGCTGGCATCGAGCAATGCATTTCTAATGACTCTATGCCAGCGCAGCGCCTGAATGTGATCATGAACTAATGGTTCCCGCAGCTTCCGTCAGCACTCTGGATTTACCTTCTCTGTGCTTCGACCTCGCCAATATGTATTTGATTAGATACTGGTCACCCATCCAAGAGCAGTACACAGCATTCGTGACTGATTTACACATAATGGCGTACACTCGATGAGGAATACAAACATTGAAACCACTTTGTGGGTGTATTATTAGACAAAATGCAAACATTCTGTGTTATGTTCGATCGCAATTTCTATAAAAATGCGCAATCAGCAAGATCTGAAGTACACAAACCTGTTGTTGCTGTTGCTGTGATGGGACAGAAGTGACTTCTACAGGAGGGAGGTGCATGTCTTGCGCCTGGTGCTGCATGACTGTTGTCTGCATGGGCTGCGTGTAGTAGGTGGGCTGATGAGTCATCTGCTGTTCCGTCGAAATCATTGTGGGCATTTGTTGTTGCGAGGTGACAATCTGTAATAGAACGATAGATATTCAATAGAATCGAATAGACAATTAATCTGCAAATTCTAAGACAACCTATCTAATACATGCACTGGCGGCTCTGTGGAAGTGCTGTACAATAAAATATACGGGCACTTCACCTGTTTCGTGGGTACGAGCCTCCAGTGATAGTATGTATAGTCTGGTCAAGCAAATAAGACATTCTGGCAAGATGGGAAAATACTTGATCTCGTAAATTTTTTATTCAATTTAGTTTCAAATTGTAAAAAAATCTACAATTCGAGACCAAATTTATAATTTTCGAACCAATATTGACCGAGCTGGAGATATTTTCCCATCTTGCCATCATGCCTTCTTTCTTCGACCAAACTATAACATCTAGAGCTGATGCCAAAAATTAAGGCAGTTAGCGAATGACTGTTATAAATTCTCAGCTGTGTCAGGACAGTCGACGAGCTGAGTGCGAGAGGACATTGAAGCGAGAGCGACCTCAACTATACTAATAAGCTCTCGAAGGTAGCTTCAGACTGTCCTGACAGAGTTGAGCATTAATAATCGTCATTCCCCAACCGCCTAAATTGATGGCGTCAGCTATACCCAAGAAAATATTAACTTTCTCATTTAAAGAAAGAAGAACAGAAAGAAGCAAAAGAAGAGAAAAATGAGAAGAAATATTGAAAAGAAAAATGGAAGAAAATCATGAAAGAGAAGATGAAGAAAATAAATTAAATGAGAAAGATGTTGAGAGAATTTTATAAACGGGAATCAGAATAAGCAGAGAATATCAGGATAAGTAATTGCGAAAAATTGAAACTCCCTCTAGAGCTTTGGTATAGTTCTGTCAATAACAGAAGAGCCTTTGGCAACATGGCTGCCATTCACTGCTGCCAGTAGACGAAATGAAAATTGTTCTAACATAATGAAATTTAGGAAGAAATAGTACAGGCTATTTTTAGACTATTTTTTCTGTCCTAGTTCATAATTATGTTATGATTTGTGCTATCATATGTCAATAATTAAATAAATGCATGAATAAAAAACATTTTTATTCAATATGATTATGATTAGTATAAAAACAGTAGGTTGGCTGAAGTGATTTCACTCTTAAAATTTCAGTTCTGCGCATGTGTAGTTACACTCTCACTTCCCTCCGCCATCTTGCAAAAGGCTCTTCTGTTCTTGGCAGAACTATACAATATCTTATAATACTGAATGTGTGTCAAAACACTCAATTTAGTCTCGAACAGTGTATAATGCGGGAGTAAAGTTTTCCATTCTTGATGTCAACGTGAGATTTCAATATATAATCAAATATTCTATTCTAAAGGCTTTATTGGATAAAATTTCAGTTTAATTGGGCTACTTACGAATGTAGTTTATTTTTAGTTCTATCACTCACAAATGCTGAAGCGAAAACAGGTGTTTTATCTAATACATTTAGCTAGATTAATCACATTTAGAACAGAGATTGTGCTCAAATGCATAATATTATAACTCTTTCTTTAGAATTACATACCAAAGAATTATTACTCGATCATTTTATATTTATTTTCAATATAAACTATCTAAAAATAATGAATTTATTATTGTTTAAGTGGCATAGAATGGCAAAAATGGCACATCTGAATCTTACAGGTCTTATGCTCAATTGATTATGAATAATTTGAAATATTGGAACATGATGCAATATTAAAATAATAAGTGTTTTTATTGATAAATTGACTCAATTGAATACCTACACCAATCAATATATTGTTATTATTATTTTGTTGCAGCGTTATATAGTAAACAGCCATAAAGCATTCAAATCAACCAGAAATGATCAGGTAAGAATAGGCACCATCCACAATATTTACATAAAATAGGTGATATATGAATGATATAAATTATAATCATGAAATTTTAAATATGTGACCCAAAAAGTAGTGACCCACCTGATGCATAGAATGTTGCACCTGTTGCTCCTGTACATGATTCTGCATTTCCTGATTATTCTGCTGACTTAACATCTGATTCTGCATAGCCTCATTACCCGTCTGCTGATAGTTCAAGTGCTGATCATTCTGATTCATCTGTTGCAGTGTTTCCTGATTTTGTTGCACGTACTGTTGCACAAGATTCTCCTGATTCTGCTGAATGAACTGTTGTTGCTGCTGACTCAAATTTGGTTCAGCAACAAAATGTTGCTGCTGCTGACTGGAATTTGAGTCAGTTGCAGCATTATTCTGTTGAACAAACTGTTGCACCAGATTCTCTTGATTCTGCTGAACAAATTGTTGTTGTTGCTGGCTCAAACTTGTATCCGCAACAAAATGTTGTTGTGGCTGCTGATTCATGTTCACTTGCTGGTTTTGCTGTTGCATGTAAGCATTCTGTTCATTTACGTTAGATTGCTGATGTGTAAGCACAGGTTGTTGCTGATTTTGCTGCTGAATTACATTCTGCTGTTGCTGATTTTGCTGCTGAATCACATTTTGCTGTTGCTGACCTTGCTGTACAACTGCTGAGTACGTGGGCTGGACGTTGGTGGTTTGCTGATCAACAATTTGCTGCATTTGTTGCTGTTGTTGAATCAAATGCTGCTGACTAGCCTGCTGATTTTGTCCAGTAAATTGCTGCAAATCGAAATCAAACAATTGTGCGCCAATGAGCCAACAACGTTAGCCATGCAAAAGCATAGAATTTTAGTGCGGATAGATAATTTGAAGTGAAGTATTACAATGGAACTCAGTGCAGCTTTTCTTCATTTTGAACTAGGTGGTTTAAATTAATTGAACCAGTTCAATTAAATATCAATAATAAAATCGACTGTTTACAATGTATTTGATAACTAAAACGCAGAAAATTACGAACCGGTAAATAAGAATGAACGGTAAGAGAGAAAAATGAGAGATTTCGAAATCAGACCGTTCAAAATACGATTTTCATTGAAGACTACAACAAGTCTGTCATGTCTATAACTCATGGATAACTCATAGAATATTCGTCCTTTGTTCGTATTTAAAATTCCAATTCGATTAAAATAAAATAGATTAAATAGGTTATGTATAAGAAAACACTAAACTTAGAATAGTTTGAACAGATTGATTGAAATTAACAGCTGTTGTGCTTTTTTCAGACGATACATCATCAGTATTGACCTACCCTCTAGTAGGGCTCAAGGAGGTTCTGGTAGGGCTTTATAAAGACAAGGAAGACGCAGAATCCGCCATTCCGTTACCCCAGCTGTTGATCACTCAACTGGATAATTTTTCACGTCAGATGTCATTTGTTCAATATTATGTATTCAAATTAGGAGCTATGATTTGACCACAGAATAGCGGATGCTGCTTATACATTTGGACTGTCATTTTGGACTGGTGGAACCTGAACCACACAAGTTTTTGTTACCAATAGTTTCCCACTTGAGATGGGAGTTGTAATTAATATTGGATTATTTCCAATTTCAAACTTATTATTATATGATCGGTTTTTGGAGTGAAATATAATAAGAAATATTTTCAACATAAATATGTTTTCTGAGAGAGAAAGAAAGAAGTTTGGACTGAATGATTGTGGTCTTACAATAGCCTTTGATCTAATATGTTTAGATCTAGTCATCTTTGATCTAATGTTTGTAATTTAGTTCGAGAGCACCTTGACCTGAACCAGAACCACCAAATGAGAATGAATTGAATTGATATATGAATACATTTGATTGTTAGTGAAATGGATAATAACATGATGCCACGTTTTGCTATTAAATGTCCTGAATTAAATCAAAGCCTTCTCATGCCAAACATTCCATATCAGTGAATAGAAGAGAGCTGCACTTACAACTCCATTTCCAATTTATATTATTTTGATGTTACATGTATCAGTAATGAAATTACTATTTTTTCATATTCATAGCTATTAGATACAGAGAAATTCAGATAAAGAAAATTTGCCAACAACTATTTAGGCTGATTTTACTGAGCTTCAAGAAAAGCTTTCAAAACTTTCAAATAGATCATTGACTCAATAATCTGATGAACCAATTACAAGAAGCAAGATCTGATAAGAAATTTGAAGTACTGTAAGTAAGAATATGAAATGCAGAATTTACATTGTTATACAGCCTATTAAAATAAGACTTTCGATACCCTCTAACAGATTGAGGCTCCAAATGAAACCTTGGTTGGAAGTATTATTAGATATTGCTGCACACCAACGGCTGGATAATTATTATTAAAACCTTAGTTTCATACAATAAGTTGAGAAAATATCAAGTTGGAGAGACTCATTGAATGGAGGAAAAGATTCAAGAAGATTCTAATTCATGGAGACAGAATAATCAAAGAGTTCAAAGAAAATCAAAATAATTCGGATTTGATTCATTTTTAAAAAAATATAGAAAAGAGATTGGTTGTAAAAGTAGTGGAATATAAATGATTGGATCAGAAAGGGAAGGTTTGTATAAGACAAAATAATTACTTGAAAAAATTAAAGAAAATACCGTGAAACAATAAGAAATATGAATGACCAATTTTCACTTTTTACAAAGTGTTGTGGGCGAGGTTGAGACATGAAAGTCCATAGAGAGGAATAGGCTGAGAAGAATAAAAAAGCATATTGACTACAACTCAGTTAAATTTTTGAATAAAAACTATTCAAAACATACGAAATCAAGAAAGGGAAAACTATTTCAAATTCAGATAACAGTAGAAGGAAGAAATAATAACCAGAATCAATAATAAATCAAACTATTACGAATTTCACGAGATAATGCCAAAACTATAATGATACTTTTGCATTTATGCATAATGTACAATGATTTGAAGCATGATTGATTATATCTTGTTAAATCACTGATCATTTGTGATTGGGATTGATATTTTGAAAGAACCTACCTGTTGAGTCGGGTAAGCGTTGTTTGTTTGTGTGGTTATCATGTTTGGATCGGTGCCGATATTCACATTAGTATCCTCAGTTCCAGCATTCTGAATTCCACCTGGATGAACAACAGGAATTATATTTATTTCAAACGATAATAATATTCTAATTATAATCAAAGAGATAACCTACTTTTTGTTTATTTTTATAAATGGTGAGAAACACAATTTTGAGCTTGAAAGCTTGTTATACTTACTCTTACAAGTCAAATAACTCAATAAAGATTATGATGATTATTACTATTGAGCTTATTTATAGGCTTACTACTATTACATATGAATAAGAATTTAGTCTAATACTGTACTTATAAGATTGCATTATTAGTAAATAAAATATCTCCTTTTCATGTACTGTAGTGGCCAGTAAAAGTTGGCCATTTTCCCAACAGCAGAATCATGTCCCATAAGAACAATGTAATTTTTAACAATCTCTTGGAGCAGACATCACCGTTATTTATGAACAGAATTGCTTTATGTCATTGGGAGGAGAATTCAATTCTCCAGAGGCTGGACTGTTTACTTTCTTTCAGTTTAAGTTTATTTCAATCATTATTGTATTACTAACTAACTATAAACGTATTAAACTTAAATTATTGACATAAACTTTAAATCAAAGAAGTAAAAAGTCCAGTCCCTGGAGAATTGAATTTTCTTTCCAATGACATAAAGAACGTGAAATTCTGTCCATAAATAACGGCACTATCTGCTCCAAGAGATTGATAAAAATTACATTGTTCTTATGGGACATGATTCTGCCGTTCGGCAGTTGGCTGTCGACTACCATCCAATCTTAATTGCCAAATGAACGAGATTTTGATTCGATTTGCATATCTTGCAATTCAAATAATTAATTGATTTGAAAGATCAGACACCTACCAGCAGCACCCTGAGCCAAGGCCTCCCGCCGCTCCTCACGCTCCCTGGTCAGCGACTGTATCTGAGACACGAGCAGTTTGGCAACAGTGCGCGCATCCTCCTCCAACACAAGGCCTGATCGCGCCATCTCTCCCGCCACCTACAACAATCATCTCGTTTATTCCACATAATTACATAATCACAGTACACGAAAAATAATTATTAGCTTATTTTGATTCGGAAGAGTTAATTTCAATTTGGGAGGTCCAAAAACACCAAAGCACAAGACAAAATCACTAATCGAAAATTTTTGAATTTAACAAAAACTTGAGCACAAAAGATTAACGTGTTGGTTAATACTATACTATGATACAGATATCGTATGATATGATATAGATGTAGAACTATGTAACACCCGCAGCCTAACCAGAAGCCTCGCCTTTTTGACATATTTTTACCCTGATACGTAATGCAGCGTGAAGCCACTGGTGTAAGGTGAAACTTGTTCGCCAGAGTTCTTGTTCTTACAATCACTTACAATCGATCATGTCAAAATTTGGGACGAGGTTTTAGACTTCATTGTCTGTATTTTTATCCAATATGTTTATTGTATTCTCTCGAATAAATAATAAAATAAATGAATGTCACTAACAATAAGGAAATATCTAATAACACTAACATGATACATCATAAGCAGAGTACATTAGACAAAAGTGTAGAAGAATAAAAAATAAAATAAATGTAAGAAAAGAAACAATGAATTAATAAATTATTTAAATCGAAATAAAGAATTTCGACAATCCAATTTTTTGTTTGAAGGAAACTAGTTTGAAATAAATAGATACTGTGTTTGAGTAATCTATAACTTACTTGCTTTCTGTGAAGGTGATATTGTGGTATAATTGACAATGTTGAATAAAATACTAGTAATAAGTTGAACAGGGATTGAACACAATTACTATTTCCTATTACTAAATTTCAAATTACCTCGTCGGGGTTGTCGTGTGCCATGTCGAACTCGAACTGAATGGCTTCGTTCTCCTTGTGCTTGTGACTGCGCTTCTTGGGGTCGAGCACCCGCAGCCGAAACTCGACGCGGGTGGCCTCCGACGCGACGGCATCCTCACGCGAGGACACCAGCTCCACCTTCAGACCCACGTCCTCCGCAAAAAACTCCACGTTCAGCAGCTCGCGAATTCCCGGCCTGGCCAACACATCACATCAATTATACCATTTTCATAATAACTTGGGACAAAATGAACAAACTTTTCACCTGTGTGTGCTTGTAAGTAAAGTCTTGTCTGTAGAATATCTGTATGATCATAAATGCTGTATCTCACAATGAAAAATGGACTTTCTAGTATTGCACCTACAATATACTAAAAGGTGAACAATCTTGAAAAATAAGCTATTTAGTCTGGTCAAGGCAGTTGACATTCCTTCAACATAGCAACTGATCAATGCTTCCAGCAGTTGAAATGAAAATAATCCCGCTCTTACCATCTGTGTCTCATCACATCTCGCCAGCGTTACTCACTAAGTAGATCTGATGATTATTGATATAATGAGAAAAATATACCAACGTATTTCCAATTTTTCTAAGTAAATGAATGAATATTGAATCGTGATATAGTATTTCAAATTAATAGAACTAGTATAGTTTTCATCAATAACACTTATGAGAAAATCTAGTAGTGATAACACAAGACTAAATTTGAATAGCTGAATCAAACAAATAATCACTATACACATTACCGTACCTTTCATCTCTCCTAAGGCGAATGCATCGTTCAATTATGTCTTTCACTTCAGGGTTTTCCACTTTCTCGAAACTCTGTGGTTTGACTCCCTGAAAAAAGAATATAAATTTATTAAGCTGATGAAATTTACTTCTGAAACTCGATAAAATATCAATAGAACCATTTCTCCGGATCATTCATTGAAAAGAATTGATATTGTTCTACTTTGTTTAAACAATAACTCCTCATAGAGTTCTGTATTTGTAAAGTAGCTCTAATTAAATTTTATTTTTAGAATGAATAATCTCGTAGACTTTTGCTGAGATACACATGTAGCTACTGATTATTTATTGTTGGATCATCTGCACAGCAAATTTGTCTCTCTAAATACTGTATCTGACAATGAAAAATGGATTTTCTCGTAATGCACCGAGAATATTGTATATTTTGTTCCTGTTTGTAATATACAGTACTTACGAACGGTGGACTATCTTAAAAAATGAGCTATACTATAACATCTACACAAGACACTATATTATTATAAGACGCTATAAATGCTGAATAATAAAATAGTTAATTTTGTTGAACAGAAAAATGGATGATACTCAATTTCAAGTGCAATACATGCTTAGTTTCTTTCATGACCATTTTACACCTACAAAGACTATAGGCTAAATTCTAAACAACGCAATAGTTGATATTGATGAATAGGAAATAGGTGATGCTCAATTTCATATGCAATAAATGATTAGTTTGTTCAATGATGGCTGACTGACCGAAACAACTTTTTTGTATATCTGCGCCGGTCCCGTACATTCCGAGTAGGGATACTCGGAGGTGGCCATCTCCAGCATACACATGCCGAATGCATACACGTCCACACTCTCGTCATAATGCTCCTCATACATTTCCGGCGCCATAAATTCGGGGGTACCTGTGAAACAATAAAATTAATTTAATTAAAACAAACTAGAACACTGTGAATGGCAGTATTGAAAATTGACTATTGAACAAATCGTGGGTTAAGTGGAAGAGGGGGCATAATTTAATCAATTAATACAACAGGTTTGTTTTTTTTTTAATTAAGTCTTGAAGACTTCAAGCGGGTGTATATCACAAGAGCAATAAAACATCCAGAACAATACTCTGTCCAAAACTATTCATCTACCTCTATTGATGGGCTCATTAATAAATAACTATTTATTCATTATTCAAGTTTTCTAGATATAATTTGTGTCTGGACACAAACTCATATTAGACTTCGAGTCTATCTCATGAATGTAGTGTAATTTCGTTGATAGATTCAAATGTATTTATTTATCGTTTAGCTTTCGATATGGGGAGGCCATATCGTCGTATCATTTTCCCTAGATAGGAACATGGAGAACCAAGTAGGTTATAGTTCTTTTACACTTTAAAACATATTTCTCCATTTCAAAACATTATTATAACAGTTAAACCGAAACACTTCACATAAACTCTTGACCATGATCGAAAATATTAAATTTCGACTTCAAATTTAGAACATGAAAATTCAATATCATTATCTTACAATAAGTCGCATTTTATAGACGTAAGAATACACCTTCAAGAAGCAAGTTATTTCATAAAAACTACTGAAACAGCAATTTTCACATGAAAAGCAGAAGTCGAAGAATTTAGAATTTTGCAATATATGCTTTAAATAATTACTATTATTTATAATAATTTTGAAATAATTGAGCTGACTACTTACCGATAACGGACTTGGCAAAGGAGCGATTCTTGAGTGTAGCGAGACCGAGGTCTCCGATCTTGACACTACCCGTCGTGCCCGTGATGAATATGTTGTCGCACTTGAGGTCGCGGTGAATGATGGGCGGTGACCGCGAGTGCAGAAACGAAAGACCCTTCAGAATTTGCCGGCACCACGATTTCAGCACTTTCGGGTTGATCTTTTTGAACCGTCTCAAATACCTGAAACACATTAATAACGAAATTCAATTGAGAAAATTTGATAATCATTATTCATTAATTAAGATATTATATTTATAATACTTCCGGAAAGGTTTCCTTTTTATCTAGGGCTACTATCAATGTATGTTAGTAGCAAATTAAAATCACAGTACCCTTTTTATTTAGAAGTTGTCACATTTGAAAATGTCTCTGAAGAGTACGAAACATGTTGTCCTCAAATTAAAAAAAAACTTCTAAAAGGGTACTGCGATTCCAATTTTTTCAACAACATAATTTGGAAAATTATAAAACAAACAGCAATTTTCAACACTTCAATACAAAAAATAAGACACAAACTCAGGATTTTGCAGTAGGATTTATGTCTGTAAAACTGTTTAATTCTACTCCAGATAATTTCAAATTGCTGTCTTCAAATGAATTTAAGAAGAACTGTCAGTGGATGAGAACCCTAAAGAGAGATTATTTCGTCATGAACAAGATTCAACAAGAAATTCAACACGAGAGAAAAGAAGCAAAGTTGATGCATTAAGAAGCTCATTTAGATTTTTAATAATATAATTGAGAGATTATACGATGTTGTAAAGCACAAAGATTATTGCAGATATGTATCTTGCTTTTTATATTGCATACGTCACTGAAATTGGCGGTTGGGGAATAATACTGTTACAGTATTCATGTTTGATTTATTTACGGAGGCAGTTGTGGATTTCGACCTGTTTCCTCCAGAGAGAGATTGTTAAATAAATGCTCAAATCTGTCAGAATTAGCAAATCATAGTCAAGAGCAGTCTTAGCAAACCGTTATCAGACTGCCCCGACAGAGTAGAGCATTAATGGCAATCGCCAACAGCCATTTTTATCATTTATTCAAGAATAATTATAAACTCAGGTGAGTGCAACAGGCTTAGCCCAAAACTGCTCCTCTACCAATTTTTAAACAGTCCAAATAAGGTTATCATGATCATCAAACTCAACATTGCAATTTCTCACTTCCAAAAAAATTTTACCACAAACAATTTTGAATTTTTGTTGGATTTTGCTATAATTATTGAAAATTCTAATGACTGATGCACTTACGTTTTAAGCGTTCCAGACGTCATAAGCTCAGTGACTAGTACAATGTATTTCCTTTTGGTAAGCGTTACTTCCCAATAGTCGTAGAAACGAACGATGTTGGTGTGCTGGAGGCCCTTCAACATTTCCGCCTCCTCTCTAAACCTCTGCCTCTCACTTTTATTCAACTTTTTCTCCTGCAACAAACAAATAATACAATTATATTTTGAATGACCTTTGATTTTTGCAATAATTTAGAAATAAAGTTTTGTACTCAAAATATCGAATCAAATATTTTATTTGAGATTTCCAACTGTAATCGAGTATTATGATAAGATTTTTGAAATGAATAGAATATCTTATATCACCTAAAATGTATGATAGACAAATCGTTTAGGCCGGCATTACACGATAATAATTTCTAATACATATAAAATCACATGAAAAGAGATGAAAATACGAAATCATATTTTCATATGATCTCATATTATTTAATAGAAAATATTACTGTGTAATACCGGCATCATAAATTGAAATAGGCTATAACATTGTTTTATATTATGATCATCCTACTGAGAGTTTTTAATGAACTAGTAAACTAATAACTAATGAACCAAGCAGAAGTAATGAAACTGATAGGTTATTGCTATTCATGGCCCGTTTATATTGCAACATAACCTTGAGAAACTTTTCTAACCCAGCATACCTGAGAATAACTCATGGAGGAAGCTTGATTACATTCGTTAGGATGAAATGTGGCGTGTTGTGCAGGGGATGATTATATTTCAAAGAGTTATTTATTTAAAAAAGATACTTCTTGGAAAATAATTAAGAAGAATGTAGAAGGAAGAATAAAAAGAACTATGAAGTAAGTGGAAAATGTTGATTGTAAATCACCTGTAATTCACACCAAGCCACAGCCACACCGGTCTGAGTGTCCAGGCCCTTATATACAGTCTTAAAGCTACCTCTCCCTATTTCCTCCTCAAACTTTAGGAACCTGGAACATAATACAAGATTCCAAAAATTATTTTCATGAATAAGTTGAACAAACATTCACATTATTATTACTATTTGAATGAATAAAAGAAACTTTAACTATTTCTCAAATCCTTCCATTCACACATTGGTGTAGCCAGAAAAATTCCAAAATCAGTACATTTTGGGTGGGGAGAAGGGGTTAATTTCTAGGAGGGGGGCAGAGCTGCCAGTGACATTTTGGAGGGATATACCACCATATCCCCCCTGACTACGCCACTGCATTCCCATAGCCAATACAAATAAGCTTGGCAAAAAGAAGACATATTGCTCAAAGGCCCTTCCAGAAGAATCCTAAAAATCAAAATGAAACTATAGGTTTAAGATGTCAAGTTTTGAGATGATAGATCTTCATATAATCATATTGGCCAATAATCTAAGTAGCTATTACTAGAATTTCAATCTTGAAAGTTTATTCCAAAAGAAAAAGTTTACTATTCGTTTTACAAACAATGTCTGTCCATCTTTAAAGTACAGCAACTTTATGTGTTCAACTGACGCGAAATAATGGCAATTTGAAAACATCTACTCAGTGCATTTACTCCCAAAAATTATTAACTAGCTTATTGGGGCGTTTTGCAAAAGCCTGTTTTCATTCATGCTTCTGGAAGGCTATCCAAAATATCCGGGTTAACCCAAATACCTTTATTGATTTTTTGTTGAATCGAATAACATTTATTCAAATATTATAGATAAACGATATCTTTTTTTAATTAATGATCCTCCTACCTTCCATCGGGCGACACTCCGACAGCCTTCTCCTCGTCGTCCTCGGGTTCCTGGGGTGGCTGGCTGCTGGACGGCTGCGGAGCCTCATTTGAATTTCCCTCCGCCGCTGCCGCTTCTTCAGCAACAATGACTTCACTACCCTCGACAGCCGCCGGAATGACGTCACTAGTCCCTCCCCCCTCCTCTTCAACGACCACATCCGGCGGCTCTTCGCTCGGCTCCGCGAGGGGAGGCGGCGATGGCGGATGCACAACCTAAACAATTCAAAATCAAATAATTTTTCAGAATGATAATTATTTTTGTCATTTTTGTAGGGCATGATAACTCACTAAATAAGTGATTTTGTTTTGAAATTATTATAACATGTGAATTTAGTGAGGAATTTATTGAGTGAAATCGTTCAAAAACAGCTAGTGCCTACATCACCTCTTAGCTGCGCACAGCATTTTCCTAGCAGGTAATTGATTTTATATTCTAGCTGAACTTTTGTTTTTAAAAACCACAATAGAGATTGATTTGATTGATTTTACAAAATTATTCATCTAGAAACTAACACAATAACAAAAATTCTGACCTCAGTGGGAGCATTTCCGTTGACAGGCTGCCGCTCCCGACTGTGACTGCGATGAAAGTTGGAGCTCCTGCCGCCCCTTCTGCCGCCCCCGGCACCCGCCGGCTCCGCTGTCAGGTTGGTGACACTACGTGACGACACGCCCCCGCCCCCCGTCAGCGAGCCCCGGCGCACCAGGCCCCCCACGCAACCCGTCACGCCCCCGCCCCGCTCACGTTCACTGTGCAGCCGTGACAGCGAGCCTTGTCTCGTCTACAACATCAATAAATATATTGTAAATCAACAAATATCAGTAACACAAATAAGATCAATTGCAAAATAGTATATTGTGCTACGAGCACAGATAGTTTGGGTTTACGGTATAAGGATGTGTTTGAGTATGCTTCCCGTGGAGACTTGACGAGCCTGTGAAGTAAACGAATACAGTAAACACCATTATGTGAGAGTCTCGTACCATAATTTTCGCCACACTACGTTCCTGGAGAATGATTAAGAAAGAATTGAATAAGAATGTTTGAGCCGATTGCTACAATTCAAGGAATAGAGTGCATTGTCACCCGCTCAAGCAGACGGCTAGGTAACTACTAGTAGGTCACATGACTTCCCTCCCGTGCGGTGCAAGGAAAATGATTACTTTCCGAGCTGGTACAGGTGTCGCCTCCATATAAAGTCTTCCCAATCTCTTTAGGAACCCAAAAACAGCTGCTTTCTGTGCAGTGCGGCGAAAAAATCAAATTGATCTCAAATGCGAGTATCCCTTTAAAATATCCTTTGTTGAGACAGTTTAAAGACAATTGAGTTTGAAAAACTTACGAGAGGTACATGTAACTTCAACAGCAGCTGTAATGTTTATGAAATAGACAGCACATGTCAGGGTTTTTAGAGAGTTATGAAGTGTTTCTTTAATGGAGTACCTTTTTGTCGGCAGGCGACGTATGCCCGAGGCTGGAGTTGCCAGTTCCCGTGTTAGCGGCTAGAGTACGCACCAGTCGACCCGTGTGCTTGCTCGCTTGTCTGAGTGGCGACTCCCCACTCCGCTGTTGATGCTGATCACGGTTATTCACGTTATTCACGTTCACGTTCGAATGACCGTCCAACCTGTCATGTAGAAAAATCAGATTTAAGTAATTAAATTCACTAGGCCTATAGTCATTATAATATAACACATTATATTCTATTCATCAAAGTCATTATATCTACATTCATCATAAATAGACACCAGGAGCCTATTTCAAAAAAAGACAACCTTGTATTTCGGAAGAAAAATAAGAAACAGGGCTTTGGGATTCACTATTGAAACATTCGATTTACAAGTTCCAAATTTTGGAGAGAATCAGAGGAGGATCGGTATGCTCTCAATATAGCCAGCTCTGAGCTGGTCTGCACACAGCTTACGTGTTGGTACGAAAGTTTCTGGTTTACAAAACTCCAAAAATTGGAATGAAACATTCTCAATTTTCTTCAAGAAACTTTATAAAACAGGAACGATTTCGATTCCGCGTTTCGTTAAATAGTGCAGCTTATAATTCTTCATGAAACAGCCCCCCGGAGTCTATTTCATAACAGGTGAGAAGTCTTGTAAGCCTGAAAATTCCGTACTCCCGTCTTGAGCGCTGTGTAGACCATGAAACGATAAATTGCTGTTCATATGCTAAAGAAAATGCTGAAAGATTCACCTAACAAATTGGACAATCCAGTGGGACGCTCTTCTATGAAGGTACTAACTTCCTTATGATTTTTCTATCAAATTATGGACTTTTGCATCATGTTTCAGCATATTTCTGTACCTACTTTCCAGGAACTGTATCATGGTCCACACACAGCTTTAGGCGCGACTTATGTGTTAGTAAGAAATACTCTGGATAACAGTACTCCTAAACTTGGAATGAAACTACTTCTAAACGTTCATGATATTACACAAAATTATGATAATTCACCTGAATGTTTCAATAACATTTTTTATTTAAAGAGCATTTCATTTTCAATTTTTGGAAGAATTATTTTATTATCCATAAACTGAGGTTCCATTAAATATATTATTTTAATTTCGTATTCTTTCAGAAGAATAGAATCAATTTAATTGAAGAATTAGTAACAATTCATCACATAAGATTCACACATACTAAGATTGTTCTTTTTTTAAATATAAATAAAATGGGAGGTAACAACCAAAAATAATAAAGTCCATTATTTTATTTATATCAAAATCCTTCCATTTTTTATTCTATTTTATAAAACTGCTTAGCAATAAATAGTGATAAGTTATAAGGACAACATGATAATTATGATAAGATCTTATTTCACATGGAAGTTACATTTGATAGCTATTTTTCGGACTTGGAGGAAAAAACTGGTTATTAGGTTTTCATTGGAACAGTTCATACCAGGTTAAAAAAATTCGTCAATTCAATACTCATGCAATAAAGGAAAGCCTTGCAGTTTAAAATATAAAACTTGAACTAAGGAAATCTTCTAAAACAGCACAAAACATCTATTCACAAATAGACTAGCTGCATGGAACCCCCTCATTTGAAATCAGTAGAAATATTTTGAAGATCACTCGATACAGTGGCGTATTTAGAAAAAAATGTCGGGGGGGGCAGCAGCCGCGGATCCAGACCTCTGTTATGGGGGTTTGGGGAGACCTCCCCGCTCCACACAATAACAGGGAGTCTGGGGGGCCCCCCGGTATTTTTTAGCACAAAATACAGCTTTAGAGACCTTTTTCTGAAGATTGATTAATAATACAGATTAATTTACTTTATGTGTGAAGTATTTTTCCAATAGTTGGTGATATTTTCTACATTATACGTTTATTGATTAAAAATCTGAACATGGAAGGGCCGTATTCATGGTGTTTTGTCGGATTATTGGTCAGGCTCATAAGATTATAGAGGAGCTTGATAAAAATTATAAAGTTTTTTTTTGTTTCAATTGAAATTGAATTGAGCTTAATTTTTTGAACTAATCAACCATTTACTTTCAACACTCATTTCAAAATTAGTAGAATAAATTTTAAAATACCTTAGTTGAAATCATTTGTATTTTTTTAAATTATTATTCCTATTTATTCAGGCCCAGTCCATCCTGAGTGGGAGCCTGGTGGTCCCCAGGGGCCTCTGAGCTGGGAACTCCTAGTCATTGCCCCCCAATTATCCATGGATATTGCAGCGATATTGTATTATAAATTTCAACATAAGAGACGAAGAACTCATCAGTATTTAGATACCAGACGGATGACAATGTCGAAAACAAAGTTGCATAATGTTTGAAAAATAGTGGTTGGCGGTAGAATGATTGAATACGTCCTTCAAGAATGAATCATACTCGAAATTGAATGAATTAAACAAAATGAAAATTATATTGGAAAAATGAAAAATCAGGGTTCCAATTATTTTAGGAGAAAAGCCTATGAAATATTGTTTGACACTTGAAAAAAATGTGGGAAAGTTATTTTTAAACAGCCTTTGTATAATATACATAGCATATTATGCTATAAGGGTCCTGGTCAGATGATTTTGACTGGGACCTGTAATTCCTGTCTACGGTCCTGAATCTGAACATAACGTTTCTTCAATAAACACAATCTTCACTCGTATAGTCAACTGATGTCTTCTCAAATTTTGTGACTCCCTTCGAATTGAAAAAATTTGATACATACAATCAGAATGAAATTACAGATTCATGCTGTTGAGAAGGGTGGGGCGATTTTTTGTTTTTCTAAGTCTAATTGTATAAGAGAGCTCTATTTTTCAAGGTTGAATGAAAATATAAATTAAGATTTTATGCTGTTCAAGTATCAGCAATTAACACTTTTTGGTCACCACCTGGGCAGTTGAGGAATAGATTTTTTTGGTATTCTATTGTTTGAAATTGCTTTTTAGAGCTGTTTTTTTAATTATAGGCTATATAAAGTTATGATCCATTTTAATTTCGTATTGGTATTTTTATTTGAATTATTTGAAAAAATAAGAGTTTTTCAAGAACAAAATACTGTTTTAGAGCCCTATTTCAAAAGATTGATCAATAATACCAGAGACAATGTATTATTATAATAATACATTGTCTATGATAATACGTATTAAATTTATGTTTGGAAAAACAACATTAGATATCATGCATACTCAGCATATCATCAGAATAGAATATTTTAAAGATTCAGGCTGTTGGCGGGGTTAAGGCGATTTTTCTTGTATTTTTTAGTAAAAAGTAGGGGTTTAGAACTCTATTTTTAATGATTGAACAAAAATATACAAATTGAGGCTTTATGCTAATCAACCCTCACCAATATGCACTTTTGGTCAACACTTGGGCGGTAGAGGAGGATGATTTTTTTGTATTTTAATGTTCAAAATAGCTGTTCAGAGCACTTGATAATGAAAAAGAATATAATAATACATAAATTATAATTAATTTTTCAATTATATTCTATTTTAATTCATCGAAATACCTCAGATTACGGTAGGCTACTTATTTTTCTTCACATTCACCATTTCGGGGTGGGCCCGGGCCCCCTGACCCCCCTCCCCCCCTAAATACGCCACTGACTCGAAAAATCATTTTAACGCGGAAATTTGAAAAAAGCTTTAGAATCAGCCACAAAATTTCTTTTTATCAGCAGACCAATATTACCTCAATAATTAAAAAAATAACATTCAACACAGTCTGACCAAGCAAAGAAGACATTTTGGCAAGATGGGAAGATGAATCCGTCTCGATCAATATTAGTTCAAAAATTATAAATTTTATTCTTAAGTTGTAGTTCAGAATGTTTCCTACAATTTGAGACCAGATTTATAGTTCTTGAACCAATATTGACCGAGCTGGAGTCATTTTACCATCTTGCTAGAATGTCTTCTTTTATTGGACTGAATATACCAATATCTATATTTTTAATCGTTGACTGAACACAACGGAGAACTCTATCAATAACCGTAGAACAATATAACAACATAAACCGTAAAAAGTTACGAAAGAGGAGTAAAAATTGTAACAAAACAAATTTCATCAATTTTCAATCACACTGGTCGCCACAAATTATCCAAGGTCAAACCTTTACCTTATCGAAAATCGAATGTAATCATTGTTTTTGAACACACATCTTGATGTGAATATGAATATCTTCATTTTGTTTAGAACTTCACAAAACTTCACTGCAACTACACTTCAAACTAAGCTTACTGCGTAACAAAACCAATGTAATGACAAAAGTTGATAAAAAGCAGGTGAGAATTGAACTCAAGTGGACGGATACTATGTGAAATAATAATCAAAGGAAAGAGAAAGAGAAGAAGAGATAAAGATGAGGGAAAAGAGACCGCGATAAAGACCTGTCTGTATAACTTGAACGACTTTCAGTAACTAAGATGGATTGTTTACTAGTAATATGAGCCAATGTTCACGGAATAGTTAGAATAATAATGATAGAAATAAAAGATAAATAGTTAAAAATAAATTTCTGTAAGTTATCCGGTTGAATAGTTGAACTACTGACTCATTCGCTCTAGGTAAATGGTTACTGCACATTTCAATGCTAATCGGATGCTTCTACAGTCACGTAAGTAAATTTTACAGAAAAATATACTATATCATCAGATAACAAGATTAAAATCTGTCAATACTATAGGGAAAAAATTATGGAATTCACTATTGTAACTGAATAATAATGTTCAAGGCATGCATTTGGTCTAATAAAAATGTAACTTAAATTAAATGAAAAGTCAAGATGTTGTCAAATTGTCAAATATTCGAGATACCGGTTTCGGTTGTTACACCATTATCAATATCTGGTAAGCTCCAGTTTACAACTCCAGTGTAACAACCGAAACCGGTATCTCGAATTTTTAATAAATTAGTGGTTCGACAACATCTTGTCTTTTCATTTAATATGGATAACTACCACAATAACACCTTCACAACTACTCCAAAAGTGTAAAATGTTACTAGAGCCTTATTAATGAATTCAAATGGTCAAGCTTAAAGCACTGGCGACTCGTGCCCACGAAACAAGCGAAGTGCTGTACAGTAAAAGAGACGGGCACTTCACCTGTTTCCTAGGTACGAGCCGCCAGTGGCTTAAAGAACGTTTTTTTTCAATGACTCAGTTAAGTAGAGATTGAATTGAGATTTAATAACTGACTTGCCATTAATAATTACAATTCTAACAACTTTCTGTGAAATTACTCATATTTCTAACAATACTATTAGAGTAGGTGATTATATTATTTTGGAAGAAATTATATTCTAGAAAAAGACATATGGATAAATATCTTTATTTTTCATAACAAAAGTGTTGTGGGCGAAGTTGAGGCACTAGAGGGTCCCCTTAATCCACTTAACCCACAATTTAAATGAGCGTTGGTAGCCTAAATTGGAAATATCTTTTGATATCTGAAAATATATCATTGAAACCTATGTTTCTTTTTTGGCAACTATCAATGTTATTGATGCTAATGGATATGTGTTTAAATAAAAAATACTGAAAAGGCACCGTGATTTTTGTATCAACATCCATTGTATTTTTATTTAGCGTACCTATGGCTTTTAATAGCGGGGAGACCCAAGGGTTGTTCCACTTCGCCTTATAAACTCATTTCCCACAAATGGGAGCATGGGAAACATAAATTATAACCTATTATAAGGAAATAATAGGGTGATTACAATATTCCAATATGTCCTGTGTTGTATTGTGAGAAGGTGAACCTGAAGGTGAATCTCAATGTATTTGTTTCCTG
This sequence comes from Sogatella furcifera, assembly GCA_017141385.1. Classification (NCBI taxonomy): domain Eukaryota; kingdom Metazoa; phylum Arthropoda; class Insecta; order Hemiptera; family Delphacidae; genus Sogatella; species Sogatella furcifera. The sequence goes on from CM029551.1 coordinate 29,262,761, forward strand.
AAAACGACCATATCCATCAATAGTAGGAGGCCCAAGCCAAAGTAAATTAAACCGCTGCAGAGTCGGTGCTGTCAGCAATTTAAAAGCATTGAGTTCAATCGCAAGTCTTGGGCGAGAGAAACAATCTTGAAAAGTAATGACATCAAATTATTTCAATGGTTTCAAATGAGATGATTTCACCCAATATGCGACATTGACGGGGACTTCTACTCTTCTACAGGTAGCTATGCTGATGATTATGAAGAGATCAACTACACTCATTTTAGATATTTTTAAATTGCTTATTGAATGGAAGTAGAGGTCCATTCATAATTAAGGTGTTTAATCTTCTCTCATTAGGGGTTTTTTATTAGTCGGCCAGGTTGAAAGAGTAGTTTGAGGCGTCGCAACTTTCAGTCTGCTAAAGTACTACCTGGTCTGGGTTCGAACCATCCAACCATGGGTGCTTGACCATCTCATCAATAACAAGCGCAATTTCCATTACCCACGGACAAGCAAAAATGCTTATGTGGCTTCATCCGCAAAAAATAAGAAATTAAACTCGATATCGAAGGCAACGTGAATAGATTGCACCAGACTAAATGCAATGCAAATGTCTACTGCATTGATACGAAATAAGAGAATACTGTTTAGTGTAGGCTATAGAAGACATGCAAATAATATTAATTTTACCACGAAACACATTACTTTTCATCACTAGAATAGTAATAATAAAAATATTAATAATTGGAAGCTACACAAAATTGTTAGAACATAAAACTTGAGAAATCAACAAAATTTAATGAAACATGAATTATTTTCGAATATTAGCTGTAAATACTGCAATAACATTATCATATAGCAAAGCAGCAACTCCTCAGTTGGTAAGTGGAAAAAATTAGAACTATTTGTTAAGAAACTAGACCTGAATTAACAACTCCTCACCTAGATGACGGTCCCGATTCAGAACTAAAAAAGCAAAAAATATTTTGGTTGCATCTATCAAAGATAATATTAGTTCCTTAGATTTTTATCACACCATCAAAAAATAGCCAATGGATATTGTAAGAGCGACTATTGTATCGTTTATCTGAAAGCAAAATCGTAATGAGATATTATTTATATGGATAGAAGTGGTTTCTGAGATTATTCACCTTCAAGAAATTTATTACAATAATTGTGAATTGGACTTCAGAGATTACTATTTTTTTGATCAATTTATTTAATTTTTAAATTTACTTGATCGCATCTCTTTCAATACAAATTTCATTTATTCTAGCAAGCAGTTCTAGTCTATTGACAATAATTATTCTTGAAAGATTTCCACTGATAGTAACTTCGTTGCTGTAATTACGAGTTATCACAGTCATATTGAAAAAAATTAAGCTACAGGACACATTTTAAAAAAATTTTGATATTCGAAATGTTTTGAATAGAAAGGATAGAAGGCTGAAATCTTGTCATTTGATAATGGGATAAGTTTCTTTTCAGATTGATTAGATTGATAAAATTAGATTAGATAAGATGAGATTGCCTTTTTTATGATTTTTGAGAATTTCTTCAGCTTCCAAAATCCAGTATAGACATACAATCCCCTAAACCGCTGAAACCATGTAGGTAGACCACTGACTATCATCATGGAATCAAATTTTAAAGTGATCTCAAGCATTCATAAGCCAATTGATCAAGAAAAAAATTATATTGAAAATACTATTTATTACCTTCAGGTAATCTTATTGAAATAACACTTGAAAAATTAAACGAGAGAAATGAGAAAATATTATATATAATATTATATGTATATTATTATATATTACATATTATTATATATTTTAAATTCCAATAAATCATAAAACATTCATTCAACTAACACTATCTTGTAAAATCCATTATTCCTACTCGCTATTCCCCCAATCTTATAGGCTACCGTACACCACAGATCTCACATATGTTAGAAAGACTTTCCCCAACTACAAACTTGCTCGAATATTACATTAACGAACAACTTAATCTTGTTCATGCATTGCGATCAGTGTACAAATATTGATAATTTTTAAACGAGTTTGTATTAGTAGCCCGGAGCCTACTAAATAAGGAGCTGATAGACAGTAATATTTCATTAAGTGTTTCATTCTGCTACTTCAGTTACAAGGAAATTTAATTGGAAAATGAGAAAGTTATTGATGTTTGCTTCTGGAAGCAAGGAAGGTACTGTATGCATATATTGATAGTAATTCCACTTAGTTCATATATTTGTTTGGACTAAGTCAACAGTAGAAGAAAAGATAGTAGAGGAAGGATAATTTAGAAAGCAGATTGGAAAGAGGAAGAAGAATTCGGGGCGGAAAAAAGACTGCAAGTTGACGTTAATTCCATGTCCAGTTACTTCTTAATTCATGCCTTGTCTCCAGTTAGATTCAAATCTCATCAGTTCCCCAAATCACTGATGGAAATTGGACAATGGTGAGTGAATCACCCGAAGGCTATTGATTCTCCGTCAATAAAGACATAATCATAATAAATTCTTAATGACACTATAATAAACTTAAAATCTATTTATATTTAATTTAGAAAATTCGTCTATGAAAATGGTAATAATAGCTTTGATGGCGGTGAGATCATTCACGTGACTGATTTTATCATTAATTATTGAAAAATCATTACTTTGAATTAAATGGTTTAAAAAATTAATAATAATAATAATAATAATTGGTCAAAGTGAATTTACCTAGAAAAAGTTAATCAATCACCTAGAAAAAGTTTAAAGTGGAATAATACTTCCCCCAAATTGAAATCATGATAAAGGTAGACTGGTGCAAAGAATATGAAATTCAAATAATTAGAGTAGGTACACACATTCTTGCTTTTGTACAAAATATCAACCACCTACTTCAAGGTATACATTACTTCAACACCATTGTACTCTTCCTACACCAATATCCGCCCAAATTAAATCCAAGTAAGCCAGTAAATTTTCACTAGTAGTGCAACACGTTGATGAGCAACAATAAATCGAAATAACCACTGAGATCGCCACCAACTTATTGTACCAGGTAATCCATTAGCATGTTAAATAGGTCTAATTCTAATAACATAGATTAATCAAATCTCAGAGAATTCTAGGGTGCAATCACACTCCATCAAAACAAAATAACAGGAGTGCAGAATGAGCCCGAAAAATGATAACGCTCAAACAAGGTTCGGGGGAAGTCGTTGAGGGTCTTGGGTCACTTTCAGGACTTGAACACAAGCTGATAAGTCGACCTGATCAAGTATAAACTTGCATCAATGTCGGGCCACACGCTAAAAAGTCGACTTAACAGCATGTGGACTGATCTTAACATTGAATCAATTGGATCCACGCATCTGTTGTTTGTTTTCTGAGGGTGAAGCCCATATAAGCATAGGCTCGTGCTTGGGCAATGAGATGGATGATGATGATGAGAGATGACGTCTATTTTCTAGGTGGTCGGAACCAACGGCTTATCGTCTCCTCCGAAAGACGGGATCTATTTGATCGAGCCAAGCCCTTTGGCTGATTATTTTTCAATTGGATGATTCTAATGCCCGGTTTTTCCAAGCACACTCTATACTTATCATAGAAAATGTCAGCTGTTCATCAAAATTTGAGGGTCCCTCAACTTTGAGTGTACTTGGAAAAACCCGGCATAAAGCCTCTTAATTAACAATGAGAAATTAAATTTCAGCAACTCACCGACTACGAAACAGCTCCCTGGACTGGCGTGAGCGTAGAAACGAGTTGGCGCATGCGCGCTGGGACGACGACAAAGTGAGACTGAATCCTCCCCCTCCTCCCGGTCGGCCTACCCCTCGTGTGACGTCATCAAGGTGCGACGGCGAAAGCTGGTTGTTATTGTTCTTATTGTTCCTAGTTGTTGTTGTTGGGAACGCGCGTTGTGCACTGCTGCTCATTTCATGCGCGCGCACAAAGTTACCCCCTAATGCGCATGCGCTAGATAATTTGGCGGGAAACTAACAAATCAACAAACCGCACTAGAACCTTTCGTCACCGAAACTAATAAATCAAATTAGCGGGCGAATTTCAGAGTAAACAATAGTGAATCAAACACAAACTTAATAATAATACAGTAGCTTGATGATAGAAGAATAACTAATTATCGATTATGAAGATGTCAAATTGGGAGGTACCAAAATTGATTATCGAGAACTTTTTGGGAATTCTTGTGAAAATAGTTGATATAGGCGAGGTAGAGTCTTACACCAGAACAAAACTTATCGAAGAAAAAAGCTTGGATAGTTGAAGAATTTCTAAGTTGATTTGTTATAATGAATTGGCAAACAAAATGTAGAAGAATTTTCAGAGTCCGTTTGAAATAGAAAATCAATAAAGTGCTGTAAGAGTGGAAAAGAAGTAGGAATTCTCAAGTAAATTGTAGATTTTTAAAAATAATGAATTAGCATAGAAACAGAAGTAGATTGACTAGTATCGGTGGTGTTTTAGGATTGTGAACTAATCTTTCTACAATATTTACAGCAATCTATGAGTCGAAATTATTGAACTATTACCAACTACCAACACATAGAGGCATAGCTGATCTGATAGCTGGCTGGTATCGAATGTGTTAGCAGACATAATTATTGTTTTTGTTTTCGATGATAAATTAAAGAATCCAAACTGAACTTGTGTCGTCGTGTGTCTAAGTTGGTTAAATTTTTATGGATAAAGCGTTCAATTACATTCTAGCTTCAAGATTTAGTTAGTTGTTTGTTTTTGAGTTTCTGATCTGATCACAAATTAAAATTGAAGTCTGGAGCGATTCGTGTTGATTGGTCACTGAAGCATTCAGGCATTTTCTGTAAGAAAAATCAACAGTTAGATAATTCGTTCATAGATTTAGCATACAGTCACGTTAATCATGGTTAGAATTGAAAAAGTTGAATATAATTTCAGATAGCAATGTGACAATAATTGCAAATTCTATATCGAAACAAAACTTTTTATGAAGGTGTTTGCTGGATGATGTTCACAATAAACTAATTTATAACCAGTAATACAATATGATAGAGAAGATAAAAACTGTGTTAGGTGATAAATTGATTACAATGTGTACTTTAAGGGTGTGAAATTCATAAAACAAGTGAAATATGAGTGAAAAAAAAACACTTTTCCTGAACACTCCTTGTTCGGATTCACTTCTTCACAGTTAAATGAAACAGGGAAGAAACGTTTTAAAGACCTAGTTTTTATAGGTGCAGTTCTGGCTTATCGATTATACCAGCTGAATATACAAGGAAATTCTCCAAATAAGAGTGCTACGTAAAACCTTCCAAACAAGAAACTGCTCTCAGTTTAGTGACAGCCAGTACGGATTGGTAGTTAAGGGATGAAAGATTGAGTATCCTCTTCGTAAAGAAAATCAACTTGCTCTCCGCGAAGGCAATAAATTAGCTCAATTTCTCAACAGTTGCTGGGATTAATTTCAGTTTGAGAAAGGAAGAATTTCAGTTTTAGATTAGCTTGAATCAGATTTTGAATTTTTCAAATTTTTATTCAATCTTGTTTTGGAGAAATTTTGTATTTTTTAAAGTTATACTCATGGAAGGCTAGAATGTTCGATAATTTTGAGTTCGATCTGATTTGAATCAAGTTCTGAATTATCGCGAATACCATATGCCACTAGACGTTGTACAGCATAGTTTATCCAAACTACAAGGGGAAAAGCAATTGGGACAAGACAAAATAAAAACAACTGAAAATATCAAAGATGTTCTTTTATGAACTATAAAAAATTGGTTCATATGATAGTAGTCTAATATAACATTTTTTTATGAAGAGCAAGATTTGTACTAAGTACAAATATTTGTACATACTTTGTACGATTTCATAATCTTTTTTGCTTGACAATAACATATTGAGTATTGAAGAAATGAATCATCTAAAACAAAAATAAAGTGAACTTTAATGCTATCGAAGATGTAGGAGTAGGCCTATTCAAGTTCATCTTGAATGAGTGGTTTCATTGCATTTATTTATTACTGTACGGTATAATTTCAAGTGCATAAGTAAGCTATGTATCACTCGACTTGGCAAATTATTAAAAATAAGTTACCTAATGAGTATTCCATTGAAGGTAGAAATAGAAGCATCTGGAGAATAAATAATAATTTATTTCAATAACTAAAATAATAATTGATTTATAATGGATGAGCATCTTATTGTAAGATTAAATTCAAGTCAATGGTTTGGTCATATGTGTAGACTAATCACATTGCCTGGATTTTTATTACGGTACGGTACTTCAATAAGGAGTGAAAATTTATAGGTGAGCTTGGACTTGACTTAAAGGTTCTGAACTAGGAAAGTAAAAAGCTAAACAAATCAATGTTTGAATGAAACTGATTTTTATATAATAAGCATTTCAGGTGTTTTAATTCCAAGAAATTAACGTATTTCCAGAATATTTTATAAAAACTTTTGATGTTGTTATTTTACATTGGTTCCATGATTCATAATTATGAATCTTCTAGTGAAGAAGGTTGCAATAAATGTTTGAATTCCATGAACAATGTACGGTAACTTACGGTAGGCCTACCTATAGATTAAGGTTGCTAATTGAAAAATTTTCCCTGTTACAATTTGTTTCATTTTCAAAATAATATTCTTATTTCTAAAACTATTAATCAAGAATTTAGTCCAGCTTTATAAAGTTATGAAAACTTTTCAAGCATTGAAGTAAAAAATATAGTTTTCCAACAAATTCAACCAACACAACCATCATTATTAATTATAAACTGATTAATGAATATTACGCATATACTGTAATGTTAACATTAAAACTGCCAAACCCTGCAGTGAGATTCTATGAATATTTCAACGTAAAATATCTTCATTCACGGTACTATAATATGCTCATGATGAATTCAACAAGCTGAAACTTGCAAGAATTTAAAATTATTAAGGGAGAAGACCGTTGTATATCGTAACTAGAACAAGATATCCAATTGTATGAAAATTAGAGAATACATGACTTTATTTCTCTTCATATAGTGCAGCCAGATGTTTTTACAAGAGCATCTTGAGAATAACTAACCTACCGCCATACATTTTATCGTCTACAAACTTGAAAAAAATTCATCAAAGGTGTATCATAGTCATGGAAAAATTAAAATATTTATTAAAGTTATATAAATTAGTTATACTAAACCGCAGTATCTTCAAGCATTTGACAAACCACAATGATTATACACTCGGGCTGGTATCGAATTCAAGGTCAATAATGCTGATACTACACAAGCATTTGAAAAGTGAAGGTGCTATCACTAAAACAGCCTTTGTTTAAAACCTACAACTTTGTTGGACATCAAGTGAATTAAAAAAATAGAAATAAAAACGTACTTAAAATCAAGAATTAATCATCCCCTCCTACGAGAAAATTTCATCCACCCTGTAAGCACTATGTTGATTTACGACCATAGAACTGCAATTACATCATTGCATATCATGAGACAACATTGTACATAGCTAGAAATAACAATCGGATGATGAATTTAGGATATTATGACACATAAAAACCGAATTAGTAATAAACTGTAATAATATTTACCTTTATTTTACAGACGAATAAAATGCACAAACAACACTTTATCCGACGACGACACTAAATAGATCTACTACCACTCCACTCACTCATACTTCTTCAAAGCCTTCTGAATTTTCTGTTTCAGTGACAATACATTTTCAGGATTTGATGATTATTGTACTGATATGTATTCTTCACAATAGTTTATATTTTTTAAGTAGGTCAAATTGGAGAATAATTCATATTTTAGAGGTAATTGAGGCAAATTATCTTGAACAACACTGAATTCACTTTTTGCACACTCAACGGATGCTAGCACTCTAGTATTGTAAAGATCTAAGCTGTACAGTTATTCATAAACAGCTGTTGGTTTATTCCTTCCCTGTTCGTTCTATTTTTAGTCATACTCATACACTTTTCTGCTGCTATAAATAATTTTTGACTGTTTGTACTTTGTACAGTCACAAAATACATTCCATTTTTGCATTAAAGTTTTTAAATTGTTATACATTCTTAATAGAAAAATGGAGTTTAGATTCAATCTTAACGAATTTTTAAAAGGTGAAATATCTAAGATCAACAAAAATCTTCTTCCTGACACTTTTAATGGTGACCGAAGAGCTGCAGCGTAAGTTTTTAACGTCAATCTAATACTTTCATGTTAATTCAGCTGTTCATCATCCTAATTTTGGAATACTGTATCTCTTCTTTACTCTCTTAATAACATATTCATTTATACAGATCCTTTTTTATATAAAATGTAATTCAACTAAGCAACCAGCTTGATAGAGATTTAAATTTGTTTCGCCTGATATAAATTGGCTTTGTCTGATAAGTATACTATTATTATTATATTACTTCCATCTATATTATTGTTGTTTTCAAAGTATCTTTGAATTTCTTTATTGGAGTATTTATAATTAGCTCGTTGTTGAAACAAATTCTCTTGGTAACTTAATATCGCAAACAATAATGACCGATGTTCACCAAATATTCAGCTCAATATATTTTCACAAATATATTTAGATGATAATGATCATGAAAACGTTATATAGTTGAGAAAACCATCAATAATTCGCCCATTCAAAGTGATACTTATTAAAATAACTTTTTTTGTAGCTAACATAAGTTTCAAGGACATGGTTAAATCAACCATCTGCTACAACCTGTCAATTTCTTGATATATACCGTTATGATACTTTAACGATATTTTTGCTTCCTTTTTTTATATCGTACCCAATCGATAAATTGATAATAACCGCTTTATTTTTTAGGAAATGTATAGGATATGTGTCTGAAATAATGGATACTATGGGAATAGCATCAGCTAAAGCACAAGCATTGTTGAAACCCATCACAAGCGCTGAGAAGCTGAGAAATTCCAGTTATGATGTTTATCTTCTAGCAGATCTGGAATCTAACAAGTGAGTTTTCTGTACTTTTCCTTTAAAAGATATTCAGCCATTGATGATGATAAGTAGGCCTATATCAACTTGATCAATATCGATTATTATTGCCTATTTCTAAGATTTAATCAAGAAAACAGAAAATGAATAACAAACAGGCGATCACTTATTTCATGATAACAAATCACAAGGTGAGACAAGCCAAACATACAAGGTTAAAAAACTAAGGGTGAGTTCATGGCGGAACTGTGATAAGCGATCCCATCCCAGCTGTGATACTAGATAATATTGAAGTGCTTTCTAATGGACCTATTTATGTTTGAGCTCTTCAATATTAAATGGACAGTTTACAAGGATCACAGCTGGGGTCTCTTATTGCAGTTCCGACATGAATTCACCCAGAAGTAAAGACATGCACCAAACCTTTTTGTTTTGAAAAACGAAATTGCACTTTCTTCTTTTAAATGAAGATAAAATAATATGTTAGTGGAAAAAGTCAATAAGCTCATCAGTGTTATGTATGATGGTAACATTGTTATGGATATTCAAAAAATCTTACATTTAAGAAATTACCTTCTGCTTCATCCATTACCCACACTGTGGGATCGATGGCGTCATATCAATAAATACATTAAACACTTAATTATCAGGATGGAAGTGATTCAGACAACCATTTTCAATTAATATTTAAATTATTGAATATATGATTTCTTGAACACTGTAATATGATTTGCCACATGGTAGCTCCCTCACGGTTATCTTGAAAGCGGCCTCATGCAACTGCTTCACTGCAGCAGGCTGCTTATTAAATAATTTCAGGGCTGAAATCCTTACATAACAGCATCTTACATAACAACTGATATAATTAAAAAACATGATTTAATGATTAATATGTATATCAATAGAATCGATTTATCTTCAGTAATAGTTATTTATAGCCAATGCGTTTAAATGCATTTATACATCTATTTTGGTGTGTGCCGGTTTCCCAATCCACTTACAGTTTTTGAATGCCACAGTCAAAACTGACTGGATGTGGACCTCAATGAAGAACGTTCACAACAGTTTGAACTTGGACTGTAGTTGCACGATTTGAATTGCATGCAGGTCTGCAGTCCGATTCTTAAATGAACTTCATATATTTTGTATCACCTGTATTGGCTGCATTTTGTTCTCCAACTGCTAAAATAAAACTTTGGTGAAACTCTTTGAGAGCGCGAAGAGTATCCATTTTCGAAATCATGTCGTATGCAGTCGGTCCAGGGGCACCACGTGGAGGAACAGCCTTACCCCCCACTGTATTAAGTGCTTTCCACCTCAGAAACAAAGAAGCCCAAAGGGAGCTTAAAATCTTCTTGTCTGGCCAGCAGCTGACACATGTGGCAGACCCAACCTATCTTGGTGTCCAATTGGACAGAAGCCTGACATTCAAAGGTCACTGTGAAAAAACTAATAAGAAGGTCAACTCCAGAAATGCACTCTTACGCAAGCTGGTTGGGTCTGCCAACCAGAAGAAGTTAGACGTGGCTCTCAATGAAAGCTGTCGGATTGTGACTGGCTGCCTCAAACCAACTAAAACTCACTACCTGTACCAACTCAGTGGGATAGCTCCTCCATCAATCCGGAGAGAGATAGCAGGTAGGGCTGAGCGAACCCGTCAAGCTAATTTTGTAAGGCATCCAATGTTTGGCCATTCTAACTGAGACACAGGAGCTAGTCTCCTCAGCACCAAAAGAAAGAATTCGACTCTGGCATGGAGATGCAGATGCCACTGACTCAGTGCTGAGGGAGCAACTGCCAGCAGGAGCAGAGCTACCATACAGTAAATTGAAAACTTTGAACCGCCTTAGAGCAGAGTGTGCTTGCACTAAAGAAAACCGCACTACTTGGAGGCAGATTGATGACCCTTATTGTGACTGTGGAGACATCCAATCAGATGATCACCTATTAAAATGCTGTCTTGCACCAGCATGCATTCGACAAGACCTCTTCAATTTTAACGACGAAGCTGCTAAAACAGTGGACTACTATTCTAATTTAGGCATATAATACAAGTATAATCACCTGACACGAACGAACGAAATGAACTTCATTGAGGTTCAATCAATGTGCCTTCCTGCCACAGTCCCGGCCTGCAAGTGGTACCTGGCCTCAATCAATTAAATGATAGCAAACTAATTAGTGCAAAGTTCTAGAGAGCATAGGTAGCCTATAGTCTGCCCAAGCAAAGAATACATTCTGGCAAGATGAGAAAATGACTTCTGCTCGGTCAATATTGGCTCAAAAATTGTAAATTTGGTCTCAAATTGTATGAAACATTGTGATCTACAATTTGAGATCGAATTTATAATTTTTAATCCAATATTCACTGAGGTGAAGTCATTTTTCCATCTTGCCAGAATGTCTTCTTTGCTTGGATGGACTATAGTAGTTGAAATTTTGAAAAAAATGATTCATTTAATACATTATTAATACAAATTTACAGTAATCAATTGATAAATTTACATTAATTGTCTTGCTTGCTGAAGCTTCCTGTCTGAATGGACGCAGGAATTTCACCTGAAAGCGAATATTTTTCTCTTTATTGAATTGTTTGAAACAAAAAACAACTTCATTCTTTACTTGTTTCAGTGGTAAAGGAACAGTTTTAGGATTATTGAAAGTTGGCCGAAAAAACCTCTACGTGTTTGATGTGACTGGTATGACACACGAAAGAAAAGCTCTCTGCATTCTTGATTTCTACATATACGAGTCAAGCCAACGTAAAGGATATGGAAAACTGTTATTTGACCATATGCTTCAAGTAAGTATTCATCAAATTCTTCATTTCTTTTATCTCGTATCACTAGTATTAAACTTAAGTACGCATCTAACTAGAAGTGATATTCAAATCAATCTTAATCCATAATTCAAATTCACATGTGAACTGACTAATAATATTGAGACATTAATGCTGGGTTTTTCCAAGCACACTCAAAGTTGAGGGACCCTCAAATTTTGATGAGCAGCTGACATTTTGTATGCTAAGTTTAGAGAATGTAAACTGTTGAATGTAAACTTGAGGGTCCCTCAAATTTGAGTGTGCTTGGAAAACCGGGCATAAGAATTATTTTCAAAATTAGATGAATGAAAAAACTACATATGAATGGGTTTCGTGGTGAAGAGCTACCCATAAGGGTAGGTTCCACTTCCCTTGGTAACATGCTGGTCACCCATCTGAAAGCAGTTCATAGTGTAAGTGACTGTGTTTAGTGTTTGTAACACCACAATCACCTAGCAACCGTCCTCACACATTACACAAAATTTGAAGTATCTATGATAAATTGTTTGATCAATAAACTTGAAATATTTTAATAAATCACTCCAATCCAATTTGTCTGTTTCTATTCGTATATCCATACTTTTTTCTGAGCTGCACAGTGTGTTGCTTATTTATCAAACATTGGTAGAGTTCCCAACAAAGAAAAATTAAAAAGTTGGAACCGCTGATGCTGTTTGATATCTATAGTAGGTGACAATATTTGAGGCGGATTTGACTGTTCCTTGGACCAGATGATTAGATTATATTCGCAACTCTATTGTCTAGTGTGCTGATTAGATTATATTTGTAACTCTATTGTCTTGTCTGCTGGTCCGGTACTTTTACACAGACAATTTGGGGACACCAACGGCTGTTGGAACCCGCAAGAAGCAGACAAAATCGCCTTAATTTTTGGCTTCAGTTATATTTTTCTCTTTCTCGATAACTGTTCGAATGAATTTCTTAAACAATATTTTTGTTGGAAACTCCAGCTTGCTAAGCAGTTCACAATATTTCAAATAAACAAGTTAGACATAATGACGGCAAAGCATATCCCACAGATGAATATCATTATGCAGGGTGGAATTGGTAGTAAAATTGTTTTATTTACCATTAATTATCATACCAAACATCGTCAGTCTACTGGATAGGAACCAATAATATCGTCAGTTGAGAACAGTAGTTTGCAATGTCTTACAAATACATTGAGTTTAAGTGTAGCTACTGAAATATTGTCTATTGACAAATTTCTATTGTCTTCTATTTCAATTCTATAAACTGAATTCTTTGATAAAAAATAATTTCATTTATTAATTTACAGGAGGAGAACGTGTTGCCTCATGAAATGGCAATTGATAAACCGTCCGAAAAGTTCCTAGCTTTCCTCTTCAAACACTATGGTCTAGAAACAATCATTCCTCAGACAAATAATTTTGTCATATACGAGGGATTTTTTGACTATCTCAAAGCAGGTAGGCTATGCTACTATAGTTGTGTCAAGCACAGAAGAGCCTTTGGCAACATGGCTGCCATTCACTGCTGCCAGTAGTCGAAATGGAAATTGTTCTAGTATAACCAAATTTATGAAGAAATAGTACAGGTTTAGACTATTTTTTTCTGTCTCTGTTCATAATATTATATGATTTGTGCTATAATATGTTTATAATTAAATAACTAAATGAAAAAGAAAATATTTAAATTTGTGAAATCAATATGATTACGATTGGTGTAGTTAAACGGTAGGTTGGCTGAAGTGATTTTACCCTGGAATTCTAAGTTCTGCACATGCGTAGTTACACTCTCACTTCCCTCCACCATCTTGCAAGAGGCTCTTCTGTTCTTGGCACAACTATACCAAGCTATGTTTCTATTCAAGCATGTATTAGATGTACTTCAACTGGCTTATTTCAGAAATGTTTGTTTTGTCACCCAGAATCTACCTCAGATCTAAGGTAATCATATTTACCTTCTCTTTGGTTTAGTTAACTAAGTTCTCATTCCATATGGTTTTTCTTCAGGTTCATTTATTGAGAACTTTTTGAGAGTTCTCCTATGGAATTTCAATGTTATCGAACTCCACGTCTTTCTCTGAGCTCTGAGTTACGATAGGCGAGGATTGGGCTCATTGCTTTCATGCTATTTCAAACCCTCCAATCGACCAAATTTGTTTTAATGTTTTTTGTAAACTACTATGTCGAATTCTTGGATTTTCCGTTGAATCTATTAATTATCCATCTCTATATTTTTTAGTAATTTTTATACAAAGTATCATCAATTAAAAAATAAAATGAAAATCAAATACCCTTTTAAAAACTTTAAAATTATTAAAACAGAAACATGTTTCGGGACATTCAGCCCATTATCAATGTGATTATTTTCTCCACATTGATAATGGGCTGAATGTCCCGAAACATGTTTGTGTTTTAATAATTTTAAAGTTTTTAAAAGGGTATTTGATTTTCATTTTATTTCTCAATTATTTTAAATAGCCCCAAGTTTTAAAGTTCAATTTTTAGGTATCATCAAGTTTTGACTGCCAAGTGTCATTGAGTGCAATATCAATATTTCGGGAAAAGTGCCACCCGGCGCTGAGAGGCAGAAGGGTTAGGAAAAGGAGAAGGGAAAAGTTGTGTTAAGCCACTTTGTGTTGATAGCGTGCTCCTTCTATTCCATCAGTTTATTCCAAGTTTAGACTTGTTAAGTTATTCATTTTTCTCTTCTTATTTCGTATATTTGTAGTCTAATCAATAAATTTCTCAAGAACAGGCTACGTTCAATTCAATCCGTGCATAAATTAAGTAATGACATTCTGATAATTCTTTTTTTTTCAATAATATTTCTGTCTTTTTTTCAGACAAAGTTGATGGAACAAATGGCACATCTTGCAAACTGGCCGCAAACAACAAGTACGAGTCCGAAGCACAACATGCATTCCCCAATCAGCAGAGTTCAATTAAGCCGTAAGTAGTCAATAAAGTATTCTAATCCAAAAGCATTAATCAATAGTAAGTTTGACAGCTAATTATTCATCACCTATACATATTTAAATGTATATAATTAGTTTACATAGATTATATAATCACACTTCAGATTAGCTTATCAAATCCGCCATACTTAGCCAAATCCAACTTTGTGAAAAAAACATGAATCATAATCAACATTTTATGTAAAGTAGAACAAAAAACGGTAGAATTGATAATATCAGTTCATTTTATTTTCAAAGTGAAGCACTTTCAACTACAATTTATGTTACTTATGCTAATGTTTGTCTTAATGATAGCAAGCTTACAAAGCAATAATAAGAGTAGACTATTTTCAAGTTAGAGAGGTGGTTTCTTACGTGTTTCTCTTGAAAGATTTTTTCTTAATCTGTGAATTATTTCTGTTAAGGTCATATAATAATGTTATGTAAGCTCATATTATAATTCAAAATACTGTATTGATAAATTTAGAGGTATGGGGGAGGGGGTTAAGGACAGTTCATCTTGATGTTCGTTTTACTTTATTAGCATAAACGAGATTTTGATTAAATATCCCATTTTTAATGTGCTGGGCTGAAGTAATATCCTCTTATTTTTTCAGTGATGAATATGGATTTTCAATGTATGGCAGACATGCAGCCTACAAGCCTGTATCAACTATTGGACAGGTAAGTCTATTCAATAATTATGATAAATTGGAACTTTTTTTAAAATTTTATTCTCCTAATAGCTCTTCGAATATTATTCATAAGATGGAATATTGTATTTGCACCAAAGTAGCCTTTGCCAGATGTCTTGATTCTAGTTTGTGTATGATAGCCAGTGTTCACGTTACACAAACTAGATTATTAGAATTCACACATGCACTGCATTTATTGTGAATCGATCAGAAATCGAGGTAATGCATTAAATAAAATATTGAAAATGGTAAGTTATCTCGATTTTTAATTCATTGGAATATCATCATTGTTTGCCTGCCTTACATATCAAATTTGATATTTGGAAATTGGAGGCAGTGGCGGATTAAGGAGGAGGGCAGAGGGGAAAATTAACACCCCGCTCAGAAACTGAGGACAAAAAATTGTGTATTCATTTCTAAATTGAGGAGTACGAGTGCCACTGGCCACACAGAAGAGAACTTTATATATTTAATGAATAATCTAATTAAAAACTATAGATTTAAATTGGGCTAAGAAAAATGATCAGGTTTTAGTCTCTAGCTTGTCTAAAAACACGAGTTTTCAGTTTCATTTTTCCAAAATTTCCGGACCCCCTCCCCCTCCACTGGAAGTGGAAATCTATCCCCCAGACCCCCCGGAATGTTCCCCACTTAATCCTCCTTGACCCCCCGCCCCTTTAAATCATGCCCTGGATCCGCCACTGATTGGAGATGATCTTATGATGGTTTGAAGTGCATTAGTGTGGACCTTCAATATTATCTAGAGTATATTGCAATAATCAAGGATTTGTGAATGTCAATTAAATGAAATAGTTATGTTTTATTACAATAAATTCCATGAGTAGCAGCACATATTCTTTCCCATAATTACTATAATTTGTACTATCCTTTTGTTGATAATATAACTTTTCTTGCATTGAGAATGCTTCAATAATACAATTGGAAATTCAGCTTTGAATGCAACAATAATTTATTTCTCTATGAATAGAATATCTTAAACACACGCTTAATTTTAGCTGCCTATGCAATATTGTAGCTCTATTTAGAAGAAGCGATGAGATCCTCAAAGCGTTCTGTTTCTCATAGTTGGAGTTGCATTCTGTGTCATTTCTTTCCAATGGCATATAGAGCGTAAATAACGCTGCTATTTGCTCCTAGATATTAATGAAACTACATTGTTAAGGGACATGATTCTGCTGCTTGGCAAATGACCGACTTCAACTGTCCACTCTCGATTGAAACAAAGTTTGGAACTTTTTCTATTCGGTATGCATTCTACCTTTCTGTTGTTGTGTTTTTCAAACCTATCAAATTCCCTTGGTTTTTTATGAAGATGTTAGTTATTTGTGCCACAATCTAATGAAGTTTTACTCCGTGCAACGGTTTCTATAGTTTTCTTATAGTATATTTCAACAGTTAAATATCTTAAATAAGTCCCGTTACCATTACTACACAGTTCAATTAGGTTGACTGATCAGTATTTGTTTCAAGTTTCTGTTATTGTGAATGTTTTGTAGATTTGTTGTATCTTCTATCTATTAATGTTCACTTTGCCTATATATCTTCATTGAATTTATTATAGCCTACTGTAGATGCTATGAATGTTCCTATAACTAATTACTTGTATGTTTGTTTTATAAATTTATTAATTGTAGTCTAATTTTCAATTGATTTGTATAATATTCTGTTGTATTCTGAATCCTTTTCGTTGGCCTATTATTCAGGAAAATGATGGAGAGGATAAACCTGAATAGGAATCCTGTATTGCGTCACATGAAATCAGATGTTTGTACTGTTACGTTATATTTTTCCAATTAACGTCTAATTATTCTAATACTATTACTAATCAACGCTACTTTGAACATTTTTTCCTAGATGATCTTATAAAATTCTAATCAATTGGAAATTTCAAATTGATAATTATTTCCATTGTTTATTCGTTTGAACTTATTATTGTGTTTGATTTCGGATTTTTAGATGCTATTCATTTCATGTCCTGGATATTTATTGTTGTCCATACTAAGATTCAATTTTTTCTCACATACCGTTTATCACTTCCGTTCATTCACTTACCAGGTGGTTCGGAACCCACTCAATATTGTTTGTCCATAATGTTTCTCAAACGGCTCAAAAGGCGAGGTGGAACTAACGCGCAATGGTCTTTTCATCATATGCTTTTTATAATATTATTTTATAGTATACTAAATTCGTTTCGATTTCAATTTAGTTTGTAAAAATGTATGAATAAATAGTTTATAATTATTGGACAAAATTTCCAATAACATCATTATTCCAAAGAACCTTTTTGGATTATTGAAGAGGCATTTTCAAAAATGGTTTCAGCTTCAACATAATCAACATATTTCGCATTGGTCTCAATGTTTGTTTTTATTTTTCAAACAAATGTAAATACTGTAGTAATCACTGCTTAATTTGAGTTTAATTATTCTTATATATATTTTATAAATGAAATTTTCATGCAAATATTTATCTTGTTGATTATTTTTGTTCAATACTAACGAAATATTGAACTCATAGCTTTTAACTAATGGATTGATAGTTGAACGTTTAATACTGCTTTATTAATCGATTTACCCGTTCCTTATAATATTTATTAAAATTTTAATGCAATCTTCCTCTTGCATTAAACTAACAATATCCTTTATTGATTCGAAGTCTGTATATCAATTTATTGATTATGAATATAGCGAAGCTTTCAGCTCTCCAATAAAACTTGCTCGAGCTACAGCTGAAAAAGTCCCACGAGTGTTCCATGAAATTAATTTCAATTCCCATTTAGAATCGGTTTCTACACATAATTTTTCCCAGAATCATGCTTTATAAAATTGTAATGATTTGAAAGTCCGTAGAATGATAGTTGAGTTTTTCAACTTCATTATGATTGTTTCCCAGTCTAATGCAAGTCGATCATTGTTTATTATTATTATTATTGTTTCGAAACTAAATGAAATTATAACCCATAATTCACTCATATTGAAACAGTATCTTACCTATTTTCAACTTTCTACTAGTAAGTTGAGTAAACTAAATTCGATAGAGTTAGACGAGGATTTTCGTTCCCCGATGATTTTATCGTTTAGTTTCAAAACTTTTGTTCGAATTTCTTTTAAATTCTCAGTTAAGGTAGCAAGCTTTTCGAATTTCGTCCCCACGTGCACCTTCTGAACTCACTCTTAACACACCAATTCTCTATCATTTTTTCAGATAGTCCAGTCATCTGCAAATATACCGAGAAACGGGTGTGTATAGAACAGCCATAATATCAACTAATATAGTCTCCTCTGTATTATCACTTGCATGCTCGATTCCCTGTATTAAAAAAATTTCAATGATCATAGTCTTTGTCTAATGCATGTATGAGTTTATCACAGAGTGACAGCTATGGGAATAGAAAGAGTGAAATCGTTCATAAGAACATTCAAATTTTCATTGGTTTAATTTAGCAATTGGAAACTTGGCAATCATAGAACACTCAAGTAAACAAAATAATTGGTGTTAGTTTAAAACAGTTTGAACTGTCTGATTTCTAGTATATTTGTTCGATTTTTACGAAATCATTTCACAATTATTGTCTCAGCACAAAATACATAGATCGCTACTTCGAATTCAAAACTAAAATTCCTTGCTCTGGTACTTTGTAATTTCTATCATATCATAATGCATGAACTACCAAATTTCTTTTCTTTACTTGGAACAAATATTGACGGTACGTACAAACTTCGATAAATACATTTTGAAAAAACAAAATACGGTATTTCGTTTCTGGGACTTGGTTTCTTGGGAATTGCTTCAATTCCTTACATTCATTCTCTTTGCTTTGTTTTCCATCCTCCGTAGATTCACAAGGTGTTGCTCCGACATTCTTTGCTACATTACTTGTGTCAAATTGATATTTTCTGTTTTTAGTGTTGTATTCTTAGAACAATTGTGAAATATTTGTTGGATTTCAAAATTGTTTTTCTCTTCCTACCATTTGGTTTTTTGAGCTGGGTTGATTAAAGAACATGAAAATCATAATATTATTTGAGATAGAGGAATAATTAGTTATTTTAATGTAGTTTGAAATCAGATCATGTTTCCAAAGCACTTCAGCACCAATTCCCGGTCCATAAATATTTCGCTGTACTAAAAATATTGAATTTAGAGTGATAAGTTGAGAATTGGTAGTAAAGTTTAAGGCAAGCACTGACTAGTCAACAGTCAATTCTCCACAATGAGTTCTTACATGGTAGAGTATAGGTAGTCTACTATTTATGTCTACAGAAGTATAGTCTGGCCAAGCAAAGAAGAGCCTCTGGCAAGATGGGGAAAATGACTCCAGCTTGGTCAATATTGGTTCAAAAATTATTGATATGTTCTCAAATTGTAGATCAGAATGGTTCCTGCAATTGAGACCAAATCAATAATTTTTGAACCAATATTGACCTTGCCGGAGTGATTTTCCCATTTTGCCAGAGGCTCTTCTTTGCTTGGCCAGTCTCTAGTCCACACAATTATAATATAATTATCACCTATACATAGAGTGAAGGTGATAATCACTAATATTCTGCTTAATTTGGAATCCCAGCTTCAGAATAGACGAACTCGTGTTCTCTCATTTCTTAATAAGCCATCTCTTGTTTTCTTGACATGATTTCATTCTTTGTCTTTGTTCATGTTTTCATGTTGCGTTGGTTTGTATTGGATGTTTACACTCTTGGTCTTTCCTTTATTCTGTTATTTTGACTATAATGATACTGTATTATTCAATGTTTATATTTATTTTTTTTGTTGAATCCTTGTTGAGAATTTCTGTATCTGCTCGACTATAGAGACTGAATAATCATAATGTGGCCATTGGTGTGAAGCGCTTCAATTACAATATTACAATAAATTCACCTTCACCGCTGCTAATTCTTTTTGTGAATCAATAATCTTTACACAACCTATTTTAATCATAATTGTGTTAGAAATACTAAGGGCTATGCCTATTCTTTCTTTCACTAGCCTATGTGTATTTGTTATTAAATCATTGTCACAACCTCATAATTTCTGAATAGATGCTCAATTATTTTGTTTTATGCGTTTTCACATTCTAATTATAAAATGACGGTATAGTTGATCATTGGTGTTGTTTTCTGTTGATTAGATCATGAGCACAAACCTTCAGCAAGACCTGCAGCCAAGTGATTACACACTGAACGAGTTCTACGACTCATTTTCGCAGAACACGCAGTGCGATGTGGACAACGCTCGCTACGATCTCAAATACAACCATTCTTCTCTTTGGTAGTAGTGTTTGTTCATCACACATCAATCATTTTTAACCTCAACCCACCAACTCTAACAGGTTTCGTCAATTTTCTTACTTTGTTATTCTAACAAATATTGTATATTTTGTTCATCATCATTTGAACATTGTGGCTAATTCAATTTACTTAGTTCACTATTTAACAAAAATTTTATATTTTGTTGATGATCATTCAGATATTGAAGTTCAATTTCATTCCTTTCGTAATCTATCTTTACGATATTATCTTTACTAATATATGTGAATCATCTCGGTAATTCGTGACAAACTTCTGTGAAAGTTTAAATAATTTTTTGCATTTAAAATCTATTGAACTCAGTGTAGCAAATATTTATCGTTCGTTCCTTGATCAGGCATTTTCAATAAACGATTATTGTTGTTTTTAAGATTGAAGTAATCTCATTAATGTTTGCATTTATGTGTTTTCAAAATTATATTAGCAAATCGATGTTGTTTCACGTTTTTTTGTTGTTTATTTAGTATATTTGTATTAATTATCATTAATCTTATCCCAAATTGAAATGGATTTTTTGAAATTTGAGTAAACAACTCTTATGAATTAATTATGTCTGCATTTATCATCTACAAATTAACTGAGAAGTTATTTTCAGTTTAACGTTTCTATTCATCAGAGATATCATATCATATTCAAATTCCAATTTAATATTTCTATATTTATTCACGCATACACTACATAAAAATCAAGTGATGCTCCTGTTTTAGAAACTGTAATCTTCCGTTACTTGATTTTCTAATTTATATACGTGTAATCTGTACAGTAATGTAGTAATGCTCACAGAAAATTATGACTGGATAATCTATTATTTTCAGTACTAGGAATACTTTCTCAGTTCATTGATAGGCTACTTTCCGTATTGAAGTTTTGAGATGAAGAAGTTCAGTAATGAGAGAAGCTGAATATTTGAAAATGAACTCCTACGAATATATTTATAATAACTCACCTTTACGGATTTGTATTTTTTGAATTTCTTAGTTTCTAAGGGGTATTCACTTGACCAGTCGAGTCGTGGTATCCTGTTATTTGTTGAGTCAATGCTATAGCAGTACATGAGAAAAAAATAGCAGCAGGATTCGATTCAACTAGTACCACGACTGGACATGGATCGTCATTCATCCTTTGCTTAAAATACTTGGAAACCAAGTCGCAATTGTAAAGAAAGAATAAAGAAGAATACCCCTAATATAATGTTTTAGAGTTGTTGAAATTTGAGAATCTTTATACAATTTCAACCACAAACCTTCATAATTGTCCTAAACTTTCTTGTCTTTCACGCATAAAATGCTAACATGTATAAATTCATCTTTATACTGTACTGTGTAATGTGCCTTAGACAATTCATGAGGTTGTATAATTTACAAACATTGTGCTCTCTGTGCTGTTGTTACTGGAAGGATATGTGATATATTTGAACAAAATCAATTTGAAATGCTATATATTCATTTAAAATCACGTTGAAATTATATTTTTATGAATTAATCAGATATTGTATTGTTGATGTTGATAAGCACTTATTGGGTTTGTTAGTTCCAGAGATTCATTATTTAGATACTACTCCAGTCAACTTTTCATTCCATTTTTCACTATTATTCTATCTTTTTTTTATTATCTTTAATTTGTATTTACGGGTTGTTTGAGTGTTGTATTCCTTATAAAAAATGCACCTAGTAACTTTGGAAAGTTAAGTTTATGAATAACATAAAATGCATTTTCCAAACTCTAGCATATTTCATGAGTTATAATAGAAATACTCCATTTCACCTCATATGTTTAAACTTGAAGATGTTCTGGACTGTATCTCTTTTCATAAATCGATAGTATTCATAGAATGTGGTTTTGATAAGTTTGAGTTGAATTTTTGTACGTGATAGTTACTAGTTAGGGTATCAATTTAAAAGTATTCTTTATTGTGATAGACAACGCTAGAAAAGACAGAGCTACACAAAGACAAACCTAATCTTTTGCTCTATTTACTGACAATACTTTCTTTGTCCAAATTACTTTCTTCACTGACAAAACTAATGTTTCAGAAAAATCAAGTTTTTGTAATTCCCGAATTTTGAAACCTTGTCGCTACTTTTTTAGCAATAATTATTGATATATCTTGACCAGCTATTATTTAAGTTGTTGTACAAGGATACAATAAATAATTTTTTCCTCCACCTACTATGTAAGGTCGCATTTTACTCCCCGGAATCGAATGATAAAGCTTCAGATCTTCTCCCTCGGGAGAAAAAGTTGATCATTTTTTCCTAAGGAGTAAACCCATAAGATAACATGGTGACGTCGTCTATCAATGCAGCATGTGAAGAATATACATTCACATCTGTTACAGACAGTAAAAAGAAATAGCGATTTTTGACATGTTTAGGTACAGGAAATACCTGCGGCTTTTCGATTGTGAGGTTATGTCATCTCTACGACAGTATGGTAGATCACACTTATTTATTACATTCTTATAGTATTCATCGGTGTAGGTGGAGGAAAAATGTTGTATGCATCTCGGGACCCTCTCCCTCGGGAAATTGTCGCCCCTGGCTATGCCTCGGGCACCAACAGTTTCCCTCAGGGAGAAAAAGTTTAACATTAGTCTCTAGATGCACAAATAACTAATAGCTTGCTGCTTCAATATTTTTTGAACTGTATCCTAATTAGTTTTCAAGCCTGTTAAAGGTGTTCATTTTAAATTACCTGCCAAGCTCTAATATGCATTACTAGTAGGCTATTGAATTTCTATCACTAGAAAGCTTCATTCTATAACAAAGGGTTTCAATAAAAGCATACAAAATAAAGATATGGAACGGTATTTTCCATTTATCAGTAATTGAAGAATAAATAAGCTCTACAATTTTCAAATTTATCATTTTTGGAAAAAATTAACTATGCTTTACTTTGTTTACGAGGTATGAAAACTGTCACAGTGAGCAACTTTTACAATGCTTTTAAATTCTGCGAGTCTTTGAAGATAACTGATTATAGTTGAACTTCAGTTATTTACAAGAAAATAAATTCATTCGCATTGTTTTGATTTAATGTATCCTGAAATATCTGTATCTTCAGAAATATTTATCCTGATAATACCCACCATATATAAAACTTTTTAACAGATATGGGATATTTTTCCAAAGTACCGGCACTCAGCGCTTTTCAGCTTGTCTTTAATTTTATCAATAATAACATGAATTTAACATGGAAAATTGTTATAATTTTGGCTTTATTGTTAGGGACTAACCAAAATATTTAAACTTGTAGATTTGTTCGTTAACTAATACTTCGGATTGTTGATTGTTTGTAACTTTTCTATGTTGCATTTCATGCTTTTATTCTCTCAAATACCTACTTCTATTTCTTATTCATTTAGGTTTACATTTAATTCCATGTTTAGAAAATCTAATTCTAGTTATCACTTGCCACCTATTTAGCTAGATTAAAATTCATTTATTTTATAATTATTTATTCTACAATACTTGGTAATTTCAATTCACGTAAGCTTTAATGAAGGATCCTACTCCATCGAATCTTATTACTAATTTTAGTTTTGTATTCTTTGAATTGTATTTATTTTGTTAATGTGAATGAATTCTAATCTATCTACACCAAAGACTTATGTTTAACTTCATTTGTATAGAAATTTATTTTTTAGTTTTATTTTTGGACATCTTTTAAGTTTAATTTTGTTTATTTTAAGTTCCATTGTACTATAGTTTTGTTGTAATCCATAGCTACTAATTGGCGAAATACTGAAACTATTGGGTAATTAAGACCGATATTGTAATAACTATAGAATAACTAAAATTATTTTTAATAATCCAAAATACTAGCCTAATTACATGATGGATAAACGGTGGTTGTAATTATAAAGGGTGAATTTTAGAGTAACATTCTAACTTGTAACAATGTTAGTGATTAATGCAAAAAACCTAAAGTAGCTTCATAGTGTTTGGAACATATTGAAAGAATTGCTTTTGCTGAACATTCCAACATGAGAAATCCATTTCATGTTCATTGATTTGAAACAAGTTTGAAGATAAAAACAAATTAGATATTACTTTACTTAATTGTATTCAAAATCTAACTGAATTAAAAAATTATTTTCAGTATTAAGAAGAAATTAAGAAATATTTTCTCGAAAATTTTCATGGAGAAGCGTTTACATTAAGAAACAGATGCTGGTGCTTATCCTTTGTGAAAATTTTAGTGCAGTTCAATTGGTGGCTGATTAAAAGAACTTTAATCAGCTTTTGAAAAGTTTTTATTGAACATAGTATTTTCTTACATTTTGTTTGTGTAAACGTCCTCCACTGGTTTTGACTCATTCTCAATTTGAATAAAAATTTTATAAAAAAAATTAATATTGTCAAATGTTTCTTGTGAATATATTTTGTGAATTACAAGTTTTCCTGTCATATTATTTATAAGTTTATACTTTAATGTATACATTTCAGTTTTCACTATAGGTACTGCTTTATTCATTACTCAACTCATCAATTAATGTAAAATTTCTGTATTTTTATATTTTTGATGAATAATTTTACTATAGTGCACCAATCAAACCCACTAGTTGCTGCACAAAATTTAACATAGAATGCACACACGGGAATTGAAGGGTATCTATTTTTACATTACCATGCCAGTATTATCTTTTTGGTTCATTATGTTTTTTTGTTCATTTTGATTTTTGGTTCTCATTATTTCGAGGTGTTAGCCACTTAAGTGATCATTATTTATTTTTTTGCATAGATCATAAACTCGAATGTTTTCTTTTGTTCGATTTTATTGTACTTGTGTTTTGTTGGTGTTGTTTTGAAGCTGCTTTTAGTATTTTTGTTATCAATAAATCATAGATTGCTTTGTGAAAATAATTGTTTAGTTTCATTTTTCCTTAGTATTTTACATACTCCATTTGTGTTTTGGGATATTTGTTTGAATAAAATTGATAAACTAAAGATCCAATCCAAACAATACGATTTTGGTCAGAATCGCTTTTAATCAGTGACCTCCTATCATTCTCTGTACAACGGTCGATGGTATCGCATAAATTCCCAACAAAACGAATAGAACAACACCAGAAATTGCAAGGAAAAATAGGATTGTCAACTTGTTCAAACCAATCATGTGCAAGAACACTCGGCATGGGAGCAGCCAGAATGTGAATCTCACAATCTTTCGTCTGAAAATTGAAGAAAGTATATTTAGTAATTTTCTGTAGGCAGGAGCATACGTTCATATTAATTTCTGATACTGTACGTTGATAAAATTGATTCTTATTAATGTTATTGAATGTTTCCCGCCAACAGGAAAGTATAATATTTCAATTGTAAAAACAACCTTTATTATACACCTTGGTGGAATAGATGGGAAAATGACTCCAGCTCAGTTAATATTGGTTCAAAAATTATAAATTTGGTCTCAAATTTTACATCAGAATGTTTCCTACGATTTCAGACTAATATTGACCAAGCTGGAGTAATTTTTCCATCTTGCCAGAATGTATTCTTTGCTTGGACAGACTTTACCACAATAAAGGTATATCTTCGTTCACTTTCTTTGATTTACTTTCTCTGTGGTTCTATAATATAGCAGTTTCTCACTGCTAAAATCTATTTTAGAGAAAACGTTTGAGAACTAAAATCACACAAGTTTATTAAAAACTTACTTAGGATCTGGAAGACCATCAGGCTCGTTGCGTCCGTAGCCTACAGGCGAGCGAAGGGCTTCAAGGTAATTCACCAGGTGGAATTCAGCCTCCAAGTAGCCCTGGAAAATGCAAAAAAGTGCATAAGTTGGATTAAGTTGATTATTATAATAATAATAATTTACAATGAAGAGAACAGCAGGATTACTTCCGAAACTGTTCCTTTTCCAGTTTGATAAGGAAACAAGGAACAGCTCAGGTTAAGGAATGCTTACACACCAGATTTCTTTCACAACACAACAAAACGTTTGCTTTGAACCAGCTGGTAACCTTCAGCATAGTATTAGGATTGGTTTTTTTCCACGACACAACAAAATTTTTCGCTTTGAACAATAGTAGGACTCCTTTTGCATTGGAGTAGTGAGACCAATACATATCAGTTGGAAGAAAACGGCTTGGAACATCATGTGTGAAAAATTGTGTACGACACATTCAAGCAAAAACTTACAGTTAAGTTGCGAAACTACCTCTCTGGTGTGAAAGCTCCCCTTCAGCAGTTATGAGCTACGAGAGGATTCACAGTTTAAATTAAGTTGAAACTAACGCCTATTCAACTCAGTTAAATTATGTAAACAGTAACTGCACATCTACGTACATAAATTCCTGATTCTCACAAACCATCATCCAATTTTACACTCATTTTAACTCATCATCATCCCTCATTACCCACGCACAAGCCTAAGAGCTCATGTGGGCATCACAGATAACAATACAAACAATAAACTAAAAAAAAACAATCTAGAACATAGTCTGAAAAAATAAATTCAAATGATAAAAAGTGGTCTTACTGTGATTTTATTTCTCTGTCTGAACCGCTGTGAACCATAGAATGGCCACCATCCTCTTGTTTTGCGTTCTTCGAACAAGTTGAGAGTGTTTTTGGGAGATTCATCCACATGGGACTGACACAACCACCAGCGAGTGGCTCCTTTGATCATATAGCGAAGATCCAACGAGAGAAGACCTACAAAAAAATGTTACCGTAATCGAATCTGAAATATTATCATGAAATATATTCAACATGAAAGATAAAAGTTCGTCATTTTATATGATGAATTGGTAATTCATAAATCTATTCACTAATCTATTTGTCAATAAACAATAAAATATCGTCAATAACAATAATTTGCCAATAACAAATAAATATCTGTATCGTATGATACAGAAATACATAGTCATATCCACTGATTCTACGAGCTATCGTATAGACCTACTTTATCGATCTCGTATAATACTCATACGCGATTTCTTTCTCCAACAGCTCGGCACATTATTGGCATGCACTGCGTACTGCACTCCCCCCAGTAGGCAAGTTACTGGGTGCGTAAGTAATATGTATTTCTTGTGTGCGTTCTCACATTTGACTTGCTACAAATCATAACTATCCTTAGGGATTTCTCCTGGGATTTCAGGAGAGACAAGTGGCGCATGTATATAACATACGATTCAGGGGACTCAGGTATCCAGAGCACAGGCTGACTCTCTTGGAGAAGGGCCCTTATTACATGGGCATCAAGGTTTACAATGTCCTACCACAGATAGTCAAGGAAAGTGCTAATCCTGGTTTATTTTTAAAAAATTAAAAACCATTCTCATAGGCATGTGTCCCTATAAAGTTGAGGAGTTTTTTGAGAAGATAGCCTCTACATGATTTGCCAATGTAGTATGGTCACTGCTCTGCTAGTGTTCTATTTATGTGGCCTTGGATTGGAATATGACAGTGGGTTATAGTGATCCATATTCATTGTTTTTCTCTCCTCTTT
The DNA here is from genome assembly GCA_017141385.1 of Sogatella furcifera. Classification (NCBI taxonomy): domain Eukaryota; kingdom Metazoa; phylum Arthropoda; class Insecta; order Hemiptera; family Delphacidae; genus Sogatella; species Sogatella furcifera. Next base: position 29,290,956 of record CM029551.1, read on the forward strand.
CTTTTTTTCTCTCTTTTCTCATTTAGAATAATTAAATGACATTTCACACATCATTAGAGCTTAGCTCTGCTTTGTGATTTTTACGTGAAGAATTGAATAAAATAAAATTAAGACATAATAGTTTATTTTTAATATTCCATGCTAATTTCTATCATAATCCAGTACGGTACCGTACAGAAAACACGAGAGAAATTCTGTAAGAAAGTATGATATAATCATATTTTGAAAATTATGCTTAAAGAAAGAAAAACTAAATCAAGATGCATGATCTGTAACTATACGGTACCCAATGCTATTATATGATAGATTGTACCCACGGTGCAATGTTGCAATTTTATTAGGCCTGGGCCCTGGGCCTCCTATTGAAGAGGGCTATGATCCAACTCATGATCTAGCGACAGCCAATATCAATAATATTGAGAGAGAAGCCCAGCTCATCAATAATTTTTAAAATAGTAGGCCTATTTGCCTTGAATATTTCAAAGTTTTATACCAATACGAACCAATAAACTGGTCGGAAAAAAGTCGCTCCTTATCGCAGACCTGCAAATAGATTCGCGGCGGAACTTTCGTCAGCTGACTTTTCTTTTTTGACGATGCTGACGTTTGCAAATCGGCATTCGGCGTGATACATCCTTCGGCCGATAGATATTTGAACGGAAATATGAATCGCCAGTTGAAATTACCATCGCCAGTGATCGACTTGTGATGGACATCGGTGCTTTGAGAATCTGCTTTACCTAGCATCCAACTGTAGAATAGAATATTTCTATTTTTATCAGGTATTAAATTAACAATTTTCAATATTCAATTTTAATTGTGATTTTCACTTATCGTTATTATATGAGGACTTGAGTCTTGAAGCGATCCAGTCAGACACACTCAAGTTCAAAAAATATGCCACCATAAAATAAAATAAATATAATTCTCTAGTCGAGAAACAAGTATAACACGTTTATTATGGGCAACGTCAAATTGTCAATTGAATTTTTCATCAACAGAAAAATGTGAATTTTGAAATTAACAATACCGGTTGTCAATAATTCAAGTTAACAATAATAATTGTAGTAATACATAAGCTTAAGCTACTGGTGGAGAGACCTTTTACTTTTAATTTGAAATTATATTGCGTAAGTTATGGTTTTTAACAATGACAAAAAATATGCTAACAAAATAATCCATGCATGATTGGAAAGTGTGCAGGAAAGAAATTAATTTATATAATTTAAATAATTTGATGTTACTCGAAACTAGTTGATAGAATAACAGGAATTTTTGACTAGCCAAGAATACAATTTTTGCCTAAACAATTTATACGGAGCTTCCATCGAAGCCTGTGGTAGTCCATCATATCGCTCATATTCATAAGAATATAGTCCTACAGTATCATGCTAAGAATATAATTCAGACCCGTAAAGTATGCAGGATCTCCATTCAAACTGACTCAACTAAGATTATAGTTTTAATTTGCTTTAAACACTGGATTCTCAGTTGAAACTGTGGAAATATTCAGTTTAAACTAAGATGAGAACTATGATCCAGTCTTTCCAATAATGAAATGTTGAAAACACAATCCAGATACCATGAAATTATAATCTTGTACGTAAAAAATTGTATTTACTCCAAATACTAGTGAACAAAGCAGTATAGTGTATTGTACTTACCCTTTGACATAGATATCCGAATGCTTGTATCCAACTGATACAGTATTGTCCACCAAAAACACTTTACAAGTTTTATAAATTATCACCCGCAATTCGTAGGCTTGTGGCTCTCTTGGTGTGATATCAAGCAAGGGTGGCAGCGGATATGGATCTGGATGTGGTTCACTCAAATCAAACATGTCCACCCACATTTCAATGTAGCCCTGAAAGCAAAGTCAAATTCAATGCCAAAAATTTTCGCAATTGTTCATTTTTATTTAGTTTAAGCAATATTATTTTTTTTATTAATTTGAGCAATCTATTATTTTATTTCGTTAATTTAAGCAATTTGTTACAAGTGTGGATTGAGGTTGATATAATATTTTTAGTAAGTTCTCAGTACTCACATGTCTAATGAAATTAACCAAATTGTTCACAATGTTATTAGGCTGAAGGGTGTTCAATTCTAACTTTCAGTGTTTCCAATAATTTCATGAGAAAAAAGATAACTTGAAAATAATGAATAAAATTATGATTTGTCAAACCTGTATTATACCAGGGTATTGGGGTTTGTAGAGAGGGCGAGTCTCGACATGTTCTCTAACAAGTTTGCATCCAACTATTGGAATTTCTTCCCAGCGAAGCAACACATTCAGGCTTCTTTCTTCTTTCGAATCTATAATTTTTATAAGATTTTGAATTGAATAGGAAAAGTAGATTTGGCATATTTATAGGTTTGACTATATTTTGAGATTATTTTCCTACAGTTGACTATATTAAAATCACATTTTCAAGAATTCAATTCACTCAAATTATTGGACCTACTAACATTGAAAGAGACAAATTATGAAATAATTAACTTGAAATAAGCTTACAAAATTCGATTTTGTTCTCAATAACGAAGTACTTGTAGACATTTCTTGCAATCATATATATGTACGGCGTGTATTCCACTGTGAATAATATTGAAATATTCCTCACATTACCGTATTTCTACAAGTGAGATCCACAGGGAGCTGTATAGGAGCTGATGAATGAGCTACACATCAGTGAAATACATTCGTTATTTGTCAAAATGATGTTGGTGAAATTTTAATTATTTTAGTAAAAAAAGTAAGGATTGAAGAATAGATTGATCTTCAATTCTTACTCTATGGTTAAATACTCATCGTAGCTTTGATAGACATTTCAATAAATTAGAATGATAGGTACGATAGGTATATAATGTGGAGAGGTTTTTACCACCGCACTTCATTTACAGTATTATTGATCGAATTCAACTGAATTTCAATATGTCTACTTGGTGTGTTAAACTGGACGCTATTAATCCAGCATTATAACGATTGCTATTATTCTGTGACCAAAAACTCACCTGTGTCTAATGGAGAGAATATAAATTCTTTTCCCGCTACAATGATACAGTTGGGCAAAAATAATGGAGCAGGTAGTCCGTTTTCTTTACATAGGTTTTCAAGTATATCACTAGGCTTCAACTGGTCGCGCCAACTATTGAAACCTTTCCTATATTTGGAAACAAACAAATTTCAAAATTAATCTTACAAAACCTCAAGTTTGTTGAAAAAAATTAAACGAAATACTCAGAGATAATTCAATAACTATTTCAACTTCAAGAGATCAAGACAACTATAAAATACAATAGTTAAGGAGATATTTGGGAGAGGAATAGTACTATACAGGCTATGCCCAGTTTCCCTCCCAATTTCAGTAGCCTACCTATCTTTTGTAAATAGATGAATAAATATAATAAAATATAAATAGAAATCAATAATTTTTGTGGAAATAAAAATCAACTTACGTTTCGTAGCTTGTTTGAAGACCACATCTTGCCCTGTGTTTAGTGTAGAATCGATTTTCTAAATCAATTTTCGTCTCGCCAATCAATTCATTTTTGCCAAATCGAACAAAATTCATCACTTTAACAGTAAGCTCGTAATCTTTTGGCAATTCAGCGGCAAGTTCAAAGCTCCTGTGAATCGAAAAATATTAAACGAATGTTAATAAAATGTAGGGAAGAATGAACAATTAATAAAATTATTATAACTATCATTAAATAAAGAAGATATTATTTCAAATAAATATAGGCCAACAGTACATTATTTTCATACACGCAAATGTGACATGGGTAGAAGATGATATTCATAAGCTACATCCTACATAAGTTATAGGCCTTCATTGCGATAAATGATACTACGTACTCTATACTATAGGAATATAATATACTATATGTTGTTTAACTCAATGACAAGACAAAGACTACTGTGATTGGCTACAGGTATGCGACTGGCCGCTACTACTAACCCCGCGTGTACAGGAGGCTTTACGGTATAGTAACGTGAAATTTAATAGTTCAAGTGGAAATTTGTATGAAATATGTATTGTACTATAGAATAAATATTGCTGAGCAGAGGAAATAAAATAATGTTTGTATAGTAACTTTAAACAACTAAAATATAATTTTTGGAGAGTAGCAATCCATCGCTTTAATTTTTTTATGATAATATTCTAATTCGTGTTCACAGCAACCGATGAAGAATGCTCATATAATCACTCTCATCATAATTCATAAAATGTATTTTCACTAGATATTCAAGAAATCTTCAATTATTTTATTATTATTGTATTACACAATTATTTTCAACATTTTGAAAAAACTCAAGTTTGTAAAACTTGAATAGTTTAATAATTTAAAAAAACTCACATTCCGAAGCAAGGATTTGATTGATCAGTCAAATAGGTAGCGAATCTCTCAACAGAAGCACTGGATACTGAAGCTGAAATGTAGGGATTCAACGATTGGCCATGTTTAGCGTACAAGTTAAACGCCTGCACAATATAAAAGCGCAACATGAGTCTTTGAGAAGAAGTGGGAGGAAGGGAGGAAGCAGGAATAGGAGGAGATATCGAAGGAAGATGAGGAGACGACGGAAGAGGTGATGAAGAAGAATCACAGGAGGGAGGAAAATTTTTTGAAGCCACCACATGACTCGACAGGACTGGTGTCGAGTCATCTAATGGACAGCCGTTCCTTGTGAATAGCTTTTGGCCAGGTTGTGGTACTTCGTATAGCACAATAGCCGCCTGTTGAAAAGAGGAACTTGTTATTATTAATAATATACTTTTTACTCGCTATGCAGTTCACTTACAGTTTTGAGTCGCGGACGCGTTTCGAGTATAGTCTGTCCAAGCAAAGAAGACAATCTGGAAAGATGGGAAAATGACTAGCTCGGTCAATATTGATTCAAAAATTATAAATGTAGAGCAGAATGTTTTCTACAATTTGAGACCAAACTTGTAATTTTTGAACCAAGTATTGACCGAGCTGCAGTCGTTTTCCCATCTTGCCAGAGTGTCCATTCTTTGCTTGAACAGACTCTACTATACTAATCAACTTGACCTAGCTTAGGCGTCTAGGAGTGCCGAAGATGAGTATCGCAGAATTCGAAACGCGTCCGTGACTCAAAACTGTAAGTGAACTGCATAATAGAATACTAGGTATTATAATACTAGTATCCGTGAGTGAGTATACCGAATAATATTTATTAATAGCAGTTTCAAGAAGAATGAATAACCTAAACAACTGTATAGAAACTTTATATTAATATTAAGTAATAATAATAATATTCGTGTAACCTGGCTGGCTCAGGTCTGGTGTCAGATTTTTCAGGTCGATAAATTAATTAATTCAAACAGTAAGGAATGCATGATTACATGATAAATTATTTATCTGAAAATTCCATACATTTACCTTTACTTTGCAGAAGGTTTTGTTTTCTGGATCCTCATTAATTTTCGATTGTGTCAATTTGAATACTTTCAAACAATCAGTGAACCCATTAAAATAATTTTCCAATTCTCCAGCGTAAAACTAAGACACAGATAATGAAAAACATTATTATCTCATCACCGAATGTGTGATTATTTTTTCCCCCAATAATTAAGATGAGCTTTGTAAAAATGTGTAAAATAAATTAATTGACGTAGGCCTACCGGTACCGAGTTTATTGACACGAATTCGACTCTAAAGCCACGTTGACACCAGAACGACGAACAGAAGCGAGCGAGCAGTAATAACGAATACTACTTTTTAAAATAAAGCAAGGTTCGCATTCGCTACTGCTTCTTCACTCCTGTTTACTCTCGTGTAATCGTGGTTGAATAGTTATTCTACCTACCATTGTGAATAGTTTAGTCTTGTCAAGCAAAGAAGACATTTCTTTAAAATGGCCAATTGAAGCGAGAGAATAATGAATAATGAATTTATTTTCCTTCCAAAAACATACAATATAAAAAACTTGAAGAAAAAATAGGAAATAAGTCGACTACATATTAAACCAGTTTTCGTAGTCAACTGAGCATGCGCAGTTTTTTAGAATAAATAAATCACTTCTGGCAAAGGTATGCTGGTGAGATGTGATGAGAGACAGTGATGGTAAGACTATTTTCATTTCGACTGATAGCAGTATTGAACAGCTGCCATTTTGAAAGAATGTCTTCTTTGCTCGACAAGACTATACCAAAATGGCATATAATAACGCACAAGACTTGAAAAACATAAAAAATTCGAGAATATCCTACCTCGAGTGACGGCTGATTTTTCGTTGAATAAATAGTTATACTCTCTCCTTCCATCCTTCCATTATTATTGAAATCTTCTACCTGAAATCAGAAATATTGGATGAAAATCTTGAAATATCACATGAAAACTTCAATAATAAATCAATATTGTTCAAGCCAGATTTTTTTCTAATAAGAAATGTCTCAAGTTTTTCAAATCGAAATGAACGTTGAATTGAAACACATGCAAGAGCTCATTTGAAATTAAATTCCGTTGTATATAAAGTGTCAACTACATAGTTATATTATATCTCTCATGTTTTTCAAAAGATCTTCTTTGCAATTTGAGGTGAGTGTCTACGGTTTAATTTCCTACACTAAGAAGATACATAAGGCGATCAAATTTTGATACAATGCAAGAACTTTCAATCAGTTTGTTTCATTTTATACATTATCTAAACTGTCTTTTGTAACTTTCGCGGAAACGGTAGACACATAGTTTCAATTTTCAAATATAAAAGAAATAATTGATGAATATTTATTACAATAATATCTATTAAAATAATTTAATATTTAAAAATTGAAAGTTGAAAACTCTTACCAACTTTTTACTGTTGAAATATTTCGACCACCAATCGTGCTTTCCCTCTTTCTTGACTCGCAGAACCGGTTCAGCCAAATTCTCTGAATGCATCCAACTATTGTCATCTAGAATTTGATATTTGGAAAATACTTTTTTAACTGAATCGAGAACGTAGAAGATAGCTTTCTTCAGCAACCACAGTACGTCCAACAGAAGTTCCGGAGGTTTCTAGTAAATAATAATTGTTAATAATTATAACAATTATAATTAATAATAATAATTGTTCATCTTACCAACAAAATACCTATTATCTTAAGACGAAATACTATTATTTCAATAAAGAGTAGATTTTCTTTGCTACTATCAACGCTTATAAATTTTCTTATAAGACAAAATTCGGTAATTTGTTTCATCTATGTTATAAAGGGAGGCTAATAAGTTGATAAGGATAACTAGAGCTCAGGCGATTCCTAGAGAGAAAAAGGTGGAGAATTATTAGTATTTTCTATTTATTATCTACAAAATATTAAACACGCATTTAAATTGTTGGGTTTGTCAATTCATTCTATTAATCAGTTGTCGATTAATTTAGTCATGGATGCAAGTTGATCAAAAATCACTCCGCAATTATATCTATAATGGAACGCTTAAAAACGAACTGTATGAATAAAATAAAACAACAATAATTATAAAATTAGAATTCAATTTTCTGTACATCCATTACAACATATGTTGAGAATGCTTCCCTTGTTGGATACAAAATTGACAATTCAATTCGTGCTATCATGTATGCTTAGAGAAATGTTTTTGTTAGTGTATGTTATCAATTTGAGATGTAACATTTTCAATTATTAATATGAAATTCTAATTGACTAAGTAGGAGGAAGAATAAAAAAAAGTTTCTTCCTATATTTAAATTGTAAGGAAATAATAGCTACAGTTTACTAATTCAATAACAATTTTAACAAAAAAAAAACAATTAAAAATTATTTATATAGGCTATCTATAATATTGAATGTATTTGTTGAATAGTTTTATGTATTATGTAATGAATTGACTGACAAATGAACTCCTCTGGATATGTTATTTAGCATCCAGAGAAATTAGAATCTACCTACATTTAGTGAGATTATAGTCTGTAACGAGTTGGTCCCTTATAAATAATATACTGAATAAGAACACTTTTAAGAAATTGCACTTACAAATGCGACCTTTTTGAAGAAACTCTTCTTACGATGAGTTTCACTATAATCGATGTAATTGAAAGATTCTCTCAAAGAAATCAAATTCTGTTTATCAAATTTTTGCACTTGGCGCCATTCATCAGGAGTAATAAGACAATATTCAAATTTATCGTGAATATCAGCAATAGAGCAACATCCCTTGTATATTTTCTCTTTTCGATTGTCTTCTTCAATTGTGTCAATAAGGTTAATTATCATCATGGGAGCGATAAGTTTTGATTTTGGTAGTATCTGAGAGATTGGAAAAAGAAACAAAAAAAAAACAATTTTGGTACCCTCAAACGGGTAAAGCACTACTAAGCTTCAATGTTTTTTCATTTGGTATTTAAAGGTATTATGTACTACTTCATTAATTAGAGACCATAAAGTCCACTTTTGAATGTTGAATACAGTAGCCTACCTATTACAATGATTAAATAAACATCAAAGAGACGTAGGTAATTTCAAACTAGTATCGATAATAATGATAGAATAACGCGATTTTTTCAACTCAACAATTTGAATAAATCAACTTTTATCTATAACAATTCCCATTAAATCACTTTGAAGAACAAATTTTAGATTTTTTTCAATTACTAACGTTTTTTTCAACTAAGTTATAGGTTTAAATACTTATTTTGGTTTACAACTTATTTCGCTCTTGTTAAATCTCACTATATTTTGGTTGATATGATTTACTAATTGAAAGTCCTATTGAATAGTTATTTCAATTACATTTATAAATCTTTAGAATGCCACAATTTATTTGGAACATGTAGGTGTCCATAATTTAGAATTTAAAAATGGGATGGCTTGACATTAGAGATTTATTCACAGTCAATATTTATTTTGAATTGGGAATTTTCCAAGCAATACTCTTTCTAACCATACATTTTCTAAAAGGATAATGGGAGATAACTCAAAAAGATGACTCGAAACATAGTATCGATTTTCAGGATACGGAAAATCGTAGGTCCAAGACAAATTGAAAAATAAAATGAAATACCCTTTTAAAAACTTAAAATTATTAATGCACAAACATGTTTCGGGACAGCCCATTATCAATGTGGATAAAGTAATAATTCTATAATTTTAAAAGTTTTTAAAAGGCTATTTGATTCTCATTTTATTTTAAATATATTGATTTCAATTATTTTAAATAGCCCTAAGTTTTAAAGTTTAATGTCCAAGACAAATTACAGTACCCACACATTGAATTTTTTCAATTGCTAGCCTTTTTTCAAATATACTTTTTTGGTTTACAACTTATTTTTGCTCTTGTTATCTCACTATTATGAGGTTGATGTGATTTCAATTTACTCCTTAATTAATAACCAACTCACCATATCATTGACAATTATATCTTGTTTGGTGAAATATATAGAACCTTTCTGAATAATTAGTGGTGAGGATGATAAAGAGTATTTCCCCACAGTAATTTTAATGCATATATTTTTTGCAGATTGGTACTTGAGATCTCGCACTCCCCAAAAATAAACTTCCAACCTTTTAGAACAGAAGAAATACAAACAAAATAAAGAAATTGGAAGAAAAATTGATAGATGAGATAATTTACAGTTGAATTTTTTGAAATATTCATATGATTTATTCTTGGGTAGGATTCAGTGTTTCACCATGATTTTCTGTTAACTTTTGGTCACCCATCCAAAAGCAGTTTCGAGGGTTCGCAATTTTGAACTCAATCATGATCACCAAACAAGTTCAACCAATCTCTGTTTAATTCAATACAATGCATTTAAAACACAATGGTCTGTCCAAGCAGAGAAGGCAAGATGGGGAAATGACTCTGACTCAGTCAATATTGGTTAAAAAATTATATATTTGGTCTCAAATTGTATGAAACATTCTGTTCTACAATTTGAGACCACATTTATAATTCTTGAACAAATATTGATTAAGCTGGAGTCATTCTCCCATCTTGCCAGAATGTCTTTACACATAAAATGAATAGGATCTGAATTCAGTGGAAACTCACCTATACTTTGCAGTTGAAGTACTGGGGAACATTGTTCTATCAAACTTGGGAAAAGACGCTTCAGTTTCTTCACCAATCTAATTGAGGATAATAAAATTAAATTAAATAATGATTTATTTATCAGAAAAAAATAAAATACGAAGCCAATGGAATGTCACAGATCTTTTAAAATCAAAAGACTACGAAAAAACTTTAGAATTTGAGGAGGAAGATTTAGAGTCTTTAACACCTCTGATAAGTAAGTCTTGGTAATAAGTGAGATAGGTAACGTAATTGCATTGATCAAACGACAAATTTAATTTTTCAAAAACCTAATACAAGTATAGGAGGTATTTGGAAATTTACAAACTGTTATATTTAAATGATTAGGCTGGACAAATTGAAATCTATAGAAGGTAAATTGACGGTGGTTGTATGTGATGGGCTGTGCAATCATTTGTCTAGAATTAAAATTATTTGATTGATAATAAATATTTGCTTATTTAAAATAGTTTGTCCAGAGATTAAAATACACTCACTCTATTTTCCTCATATTTATCCTTACCGTATCTACTGATACATATAGAACGATGGGCATTTCTAGACGTTTGCAAAATCTATAAATTCCACTTCATATTGGATGTATATTTATAAATAGGTATACCAAAGACAATCTACTAAAGTAGTTAGTCAATGGCTATACATAGTTATAACTTGTATATAGTTATTATATTGTTTCAATAGATAATAGTTCAAGCATTATATTAAAAGACGTTGCGTTCTATGATAAGAGTTCAAGTGATAGAAGCTATACAGTATAGATTTTTTACCTCAATAAGCTCAGCACATATAAACAATTTTCCCACTCTGGTTGATTCCTGTATAATATCATGACATTCCAAATCTTTGCTTACAGAATCACCTCTTTTCAATTTCGCTCTCAAACATATATTTCCAACCAGAGAAACCTGCAAAATAAGAGAACATAGATCAGATTGACTGAAAGCATAAAGAAATGCATTAATTTACGAAAAAAATAGTAATACTATTGCCCGATTGTAAAGCTATAATTCAATTTATTTTTATTTATTTCATTGAAAAAATCAAATCAAACCACAGTGAACTCACTTCATCCCTTATATATTTAATACAGTATATTTTTGTACACTTTATTTTTGGTGGAATCAATTTAGAAGATTTTATTCGGTGGAGATTTCATTTGGAATAAACTCCTTTTGTTGACGTTATTATACAGGTAAAACGATTTTTTTCAATTGAAGAGCTCAAAAGTATTGTTTTTCTTAGTGAGAAGCACATTCAATATTCAATATTCATGATTTGAGCTGAAAATATTCTGTTAGTGGTGTGTTAATTTTATACAACTTCTAACGAAATTGCAGAGCAGATCACTTTTAGTATTGAAATTGATAAGAAATCACTTTTAGTATTGAAATTGATAAGAGATGGAATAACCGTTAGGCCTAGAGATAACCACAGACAACAAAGAATATATTCTTCTGTTTATACTAGAATTAAATATTTCATAGCTTTGCGCTATAATTTTGTTCTTAAGTCCATTGTTATATTCATGTCCATCAAATTTTTAAACAAGAGCGGACGATAAGACCCTACAAATATTTTATTTTTATTTTGATGAGATAAGTGAAGGATAGGAAATGGAGAAAATTTTATATTTTTGGCAAAAATCTCAATACTATAGGCTAGGCTACTCAAAAAATTCAAGTTTTTAATTGAAAATCTATTGTATCCAGATAGTAGATATTGTAAATATTTTCATAGATAACACTATAAATGACAGTAGCCTACCCTTTTATTATTTTTCATTTAAACACAATTTTTTATATTTTCACTCTCCTAAGAGACTAGGGCTCTATAAAAAACCTCTTCTTCTCAAGTATGAATGAACAGATGAAAAACATTAAACCAATTTTCGACTAATTAATTCTTATTTATGAATATATATGTTTTTCATTTCTTAACTCACATTGATAGTAGCCAAAAGACAAAAAGAAACATTCTGTATCTAATGTTCTGTTTGTAAACATTAGATGTTTATTGAGTTGGTATACTGTATCTAGTTTACTGGCAATATAAATACTCCACCTTTTTCTTCCTTTGCCATACTTCGACTACAATAACTTCTGGATGATTTTCAAAATAATGCTTATCACCATACAAGGTGACAGGACCAGTACTCAGCGATTCAGACCATACGACTTGCTGCATACCAAATTCTTCCTAGAAAACAAACATTATATGGGCGGTTTTAATACAAATGATATTTGAAGAATTTTACATGGAATGTCACAACTGAAAAATAATATAAAACATTCTAAATACAATTAATTGTAATTCATTAAACTTTAAACGGATAGGCCCACTATAGAGGACTTCAAATGTATCTGAATTTCTGAATCGATTAGGATGAATTTAATATTAGATCTCTGTCTTAATATCTTCTTATAATTTGATCAATAGAGTAGTACCGTAGTTTACTAGTAGCACAAACTATGTGAATCTCTATTATCTCTATGAATATCTCTTTAAATCTCTATTAATATCTATCTATATCTATATAAGCGAAATGGCGCTGACTGATTCATTCACTGACTGATTCATTCATCACCAGAACTAAAAATCCACTAAAGCGAATGCGTTCAAATTTGGCAGGCATGTTCAGTTGGACGTTTAGACGCGCGCTAAGAAAGGATTTAAAAAAATTTTCAAGGATACGCCAAATATTTTAGTTTTTCTAGAGTTTTTCGGAGTTTTCCTCATTTTTTCGAGAACCAATCGGTAGAAAATGTTGATATTTGGTGGTCAGGTTCAAATGAGGTCTAGAAATTTTGTGTTGAAATATTTTTGCAATCCGTTCAAGATTACGCCAGTAATCAGGTTTTCAAAATTGTAGATGTGTTGCGGGTTGCATATCTTCCGCCTTGATACGACCAATCCTAACTGTAAATTGAATGGTTCAGCGAGATTATAGATGAATTAATTTGGAAGATATTGAATCAAGTTTCAAACTATGTCCGATATACTTCCCAAGGTTACGCTTAATATTAGCGTTTTACTATTTTTTTTTTTTTTAATTTTCGGAGTTTTTCTTAGATTTTTCTAAAACAAATTGGCAGAAAATGTTGCAATTAGGTAAACAGGTCCAGATTAGGTGTAGAAATGCTGTGCTCAATAAATTTCAAACCCCTACTGAACGGAATTTGCAGGCGAGCGAAGCGAGCCTGCCGGCTAGTATTATTATATTATCTAGTCTGTGCTAGCAGTCTAGATTTCTTGTTAGTTGCAGAGGTTAGGGCCAAGTCTAACATGAGGTTAGGGTCTACTTTCTTACATGAGTTTCCGAACTTCTATTCTGGAATACAACTCTCACTCTATTGTGGCTTGGTTTATGAAAAAGCGATTGATCTTCAAAATACGCTTGCTCTATGTATACATGACAAATGCAATCCTGAGGGCAGAAAAAAAATAACACATAGCACCTTGATAAACCATCAACACAGACAAAATAAAAACGAAAACATAGATGTTCATTTACAGAAAGTTTTTTAAGTCTCGATGTAGAAAAATATTGAAAGATATCTAGACGCTATTTTTGAAGAGAGTAACAAGACCTCATAAATCTCGGTATAAAAACAATTTATTTAGAAAATAAATATGCTAATCTAAATTTGTATAGGCGAATTTACATGAATTTCTCAATAAATTATAAGACTCATGCCCGATTCGTAGCTAATCCCTTATCAAGATCTCAATGATAAAAACAATAATATGTTTATGTTTTCATAACTCTGTAGTAAGTGTTACTGTCACATTAGATAATTTAATGTTTTACGAGCCAGGAACTAATCTTTCAAGAATCAGAACATGAATAATATGTTCATGTTCTCATTCTCTGAAGTGAGTGTTACTGTCACATTAGATTATTAAATGTTTCACGGACCAGGAGCTAATCTTTCAAGAATCTGTACCTACTGAAATTTATAACAAAATTACTTGGTTCAGATTACTTAAAAGCCTCATTAAATGCCTTATTATATTAAATTAAAGCCTTATAAAGCTTATTAAAAATTTATCATCTAGTTTCGATTAAGGAAACAATAATGAATGTTCATGTTTTCATATCTTTGTAGTACCTAGGCCTAACGTAAGTGATTTTATCACACTAGATAATTTAATGTCTCACAAACTGGGCACTAATCTTTCAAGATTCTGTACAGAAATTTATGAAGAATTATTTACTACTGATTATATCAAAGACTTCATCTGAATCAGATTATTACTCACAAAGCAATTCCGATATTGGATACAGGCAGGTACTTCTGTAGTAGGTGATGTGATAGAGTCAGTTGGTGAGGATTCCATTGAGGAAAGGGGATGTTTGTCCTCATAGGTGGTGGAATGAAACTTTGAGCAGTAGGCCAAACCACCGGGAAATGCGTCATGCCAGTGGGCGATGTCATTCTGGATACCCATCCATATGCACGCAACTAGTTTTGCACTATTTTTCCTACTACTTAGTTTTGATGGAAGCTTCTGCTTGACAAGAGAGAGCATGAATAGTTTTCAATAGAAATTTCATTTACAAGGATAGCAGAGACAAACTATAGTCTGTCCAGGCAAAGAAGACATTCTGGCAAGATGGGATAATGACTCCAGCTTGATCAATATTGAGTTAAAAATTATAAATTTGGTTTCATATTGTAGATCAAAATGTCTCCTACAATTGAAGACCAAATTTATAATTCTTGAACCAATATTGACCGAGCTGGAGTCATTTTCCCATCTTGACAGAATGACTTCTTTGCTTGGACACACTATACCTGCATGGTTTTCATTTCTACATTCTAACAGAGATTTACGTATACCGTTTGTGACCAGTGAGATAAGACGATTATTTTTCATGTGCCATGGATCAAGACTCCATGATCATGTCAACTCCGAGGCAGGCAGGCCTCCTACTACAAAATCAAGATCTTATCAGGAGGCTGAAGAGAACGAAGCCTTTTGAGCTAGTGAAAATCAATTTGTGATTTAAATGTGTGCTGATCTCAGAACTACTTGAGTCACCGTTGTATGAACTGAAGTTTTTTAGTCTTGTCCTAGTTTAAAAAGTGAACTGAAAATTATTGATGGTTTGTCTCTAAGACAAGTTTTAATGGCATTCATGAAAAAATTCTATATTCTCAAACAAAAAGAGTATAGCTATACAGGTGTATAGCTGCTTGACTTATATAGTGAATGGATAATTGACTACTCTGGTGCACACATTTGGTATTCCTTAAAAGTGGCCTCTGGAAATGTTAGTGTAAAATCACTTCTGCCAACCTACCGATGGTGCATTGTGATGGAAAGGCAGACTGTGAGAGTGGAACTATCCTCATTTCAACTGTTGGCAGCATTGAACAGTTCCATTTTTCTAAAGGAATGTCAACTATTTGCGACCAGACTATACCCCTAATATTATTATGTGATGAAGAATGATACTCTTCACAATTTTATTGTTCCAACTGATTTCAATTTTCTAACTAAATTCAATGCATGTTAGATAAATGAATCAACCTACTTCCATGAATACAGTTTCTAGCTGGCCACAACTGCTACCGCTGAAATTTTGAGTGTTTGCGAAAATCACATCTTCTGGTTGAATTCTGCACGAGTAAATCCGCTTATTATTTTTCCAAATGTTTATAATTATGGACGGAAGTGAGTCTTGGGGCTAGAAAAAAATCAAGAAAGTGATACGTAAAACTTTGAAATATTTCTAGTTCTGAAGAAATGTCACGCAAATAATAATGTAGTAGCCTATTATAGATGAGAAATATGATAGAGTATTCAGTAAGACTTGAAATAATGTCAGCTTTAACTTCATATTAGGAAGTTTTAATCATTTAAAAATACGTAATTCTTCCTCAAGCTAACTGGCCGACTGTTTCTTCAATCTTTATGATAATGATGAATCAGATTCTATAAATATTCTTCATGTTATTCGTATTTCTATGTGTATATGCCATATATATTTAGCCTATATTGTGAACTTTTATACTATGTTACTTCTAAGTGCTATTGCCAAATCTATCTAGTTTTATTTAATCATTGATGTGAATTATAAGTTGAGTGAGTTGGAGTAGACTAAATCATAGAATCAATTATCAATCCAGTAGCAGTAGAGCACATGAGAAATAACTCATAAGTAAAATGTACAACTCATCATCGTCGAATATACTTTATGATAAATTTTGAGATCACAATAAAATTATCGAAGCATACGCATTGAGCCAATAAATTTATATTTAAAAAAATTATGAATGTAATTAGCACTCACGTCTTTGGCAAACTTCTTGAGGTCATCCAGCACCACTTTTGTATCGTTATACATTTTCTTGAAATTATTTCCTCTTATAATTCTACTTGCTTCAATTGAAATTTTACTCTAAAACACATCGAACTCTCAAGAATTATCCATATAGATCAATATAGTTTTATTTCTATAAAACCATTGAACATATACACAACTTCAATAATTTTATAAAATACCTATAAATTCAATAAATATAATAAAAATTAGTCATCACTTCTATACTACTGAATCATAGGCTGTAGTAAATAACAAATTTTGAAATGCCTTTTATTTTTTGAATAGTTGTGAAGGTGATATTGTGGTAGTTATCCATGTTGAATGAGAATACAATATGTTGTCAAACCACTGATTTATTTTAAAAAATCGAGATACCTGTTTTGGTTGTTAGACCATTATCAATCTCTAGTAAACTTCTAATGCCTTCTATCTAATGCCTTTTATTGGTGGGAATATCCTTACGGGTAGGATTCACCTTGCCTTTATTTATTTGGTAACATATATGCTGGTCACCCAACCAAGAGCAGTCTCAAGTGTTCGTTTCTTAAGCTAATGATCCCTAAGCAACCACTCACAGAGTGAATAACACACCACTAACGCAATATTTTGGTTCTATTTTGCTCTAAAATTTTTCCAGTTCATTAAAAAATCCCAAAGTTTTTGAACATTTTTATGTAGTGTTTCTGATCAGATCTTCATTGAACAGTGAACTTATATCAAAATTCAGGATTTTTTAAAGTGAAAAGTGTTTTTTAAAGTTAAAATTGTAATGTAAACATTCATCATCCATCATCATTCATTCACTATGTAGCCTCAACATCATCATCCACTTATCACCTTTGCTTAAAATACTTTATATAAGTCGCAATTGTAACAACAAATAATAATAAACAAATAATAATAATACCTAAAACATCAATAATCATTATTTATTCTGAATACACACTGTTCTATTCTATATTTCGTATATAGAGGTTTCGCATTACGATGAAACGAAGATAGTAAGTTGAGATATATTATTAAGTTTTGGTTTTTAAACTTAGATAGATCATATTGGTCACAAATTCAAAAATAACTTGAATGTATGTAAGCTAAATTTAATACAATGACGTATGCATGATTAATCGCAATAATATCACTGCAATCTAAACTTCTAACTACAAAACTACAAAATTATATGAACAAAAAACTTACCACCAGATTCTTTATGAAGTTCATTCTATCTTTATCCAATTGTGTTGATCCATTAATAAAATGCAAACTTTCACAATCTATTTTCAAAACTTTCAAAGCATCTATTATAATTTTCGTTTTTTGGCTGGTATCATCTTCATTGTTCACCAGAAATAATTTGTCATCCTGAAAGTTCAAGCAAATCAATTTTATAAGCAGGTAGCGATTTTTAGATGAGCTAAAATTCATGATACATTCATGATGAATCATTCATGAATTTGAAAAAACGTGGGATAGAATTTTTCAGTAGGAATACAGTAACTTAGTTCTCATAGCATTTCTTCCCATATGATGAATTTTTGATTGAAGATAAAATGGATCGCAAATTTTAATATATTGATGAACATTTATGCATTCGGATTACCGGATAAATCTAGTACTGTATAACTTTTTTCTACCGAAAGGCCAACATTTATTGAGACTGTTCAGGTATATTTATGGTGAATTCCATATATTATGTGCTTCATAAGAAGCTTCGAAATCGCATCCCTTTGGTCCAAACCCCGTTTAAAACTGTGGATCTATTTATCAATCCTTTTTTCTCCCATTAACTACGCAAAAGCTTAGAACTTTGATATCACTCTTAGCAAAAGCAGCTACTGTACCGTAATTCAAAAATTTCCGACAAACCAAATGATAAAATTCGAACACGTGAAAATATTATTTCATATAAGATTTATGTAGTAGGCTACTTACAAATTTTTTGCATAATCTCTTGAGGCTATTGGTCATGAAGAGGCGCCATCTTGTGTCAGGCAAGTTGTCTTTAACAAATAGGCAAGGCTTCCTTCTCCCAAATGAAAGCCAACAGTAATTTCCTTCAGTTTCTTCAGCAACAATAGGCTTGGTTACATTAGCTATGGACAATATTCAGATGAAATTATTGAATCATTATTTTTCTCTTTATTACATTTTCAAGATATCATCCAAGCTGAGATCACCCGAATAAGGAGCGTTACGCTTTTCAACAACAGAAGAGCTCTCTATACAAACTTGAAAATATTATTTAACATTTTAGTACATTCATTTTTCGTATAATGTATCATTTACAGGCTATCAAGAGTTTGAATAGACCTGATTCTTACTTTCATTAAATGCAAGCCGGCCTTCTCTTCCAAGCTCAATGGAAACAGTCAGCTCCTGGTCCAAACACAAGCTTTTATCCAACATAGAAACTTCATAAATCATGCAGTAACAGGAGAAATATTGGAATCCGAAATGTTTTTCCTGAAATTGAAAGTATGAAGCTGATAATTTCATTGTTTCATTTCATAAATGTTATTCATGTTATAATTCCAATGCACAATTCCATGAAAACAAATATTGAAAGCTCAACAGTTTACTATACTTAATTTTTTCTGTTCAAGTTCAGTTTAATTTCGTCAAATAACACAACAGAATCAAGCATAGCTTAATTAGTACATGACATGTCAAAAAATTGGGAGCAATTAATATGGTACTCAAAACAATCAATATACACAAAATACATCTATTTTTCATCCAAATTGCTATTTGATTCCTTGAATAAATCTTTATATTTACTCAATACGGTACTGATTTTGAAGTATTTATTGTAAAATGTGTTGATGAATGAAATTGAATATTTCAAAGAAATTAAAAAGGCTTGTACGACTTAATACAAATAAATAAGGATACAAATTACGTGAAAATCCTGAAGTTTTCTTCTTGCAGGACTTCTTGAGTTTTATAAAACCTATTGTTATCAATACAGGTAGCCTACCGATATAAATTTTATTGACGTTAAACAACTTTTCCCAAAGTGTTTTTAATTTTGATATTTAATTTCAACCTATAACAATGAAATAATTTCAAATTTATTAGATTTGAATTTGAACTCACCTCAACCAAACCTGAAATTTGTACCCTCTTCAAGACACTACTCTTAGAATCCTCTCTTCCATCTCGCATTTCAATTGTTTCTAATGAGAAAATAACGTAACCGAGGTAGGTATTATGCGATGAATAGAAGTATTTATGAGCTGGCCCAAACGTAGGCAAGAATCCTGCAAATAAGATTTTGTTCAGTTCTCAATTTCAAGCGTTTTTCTGTATAAGATTGTCGAAGAGAAATAATAATTACAATACTTACTGTACGTTATTAAAAAAGTTCATTCATCAAGTTTTACAGGCTTTTAATTTTTCAAAGGATTTTAACGAGATCGATCTATCATAATTATGAGTTCATAATATAACACTGTAGGATACTCTTAAAAATTCTATTATGTGCAAGATCATACTACTTCCATAAAAATTTTAATTTTCAAATGTCACTGCTTTCTTCTTCTGTAATGTATCAAAATATCAGTAGTAATAAAAATATTATCGGTAGGTACCTACAATTCTATTTCACTTAGCATAGTTCAGATATTCCTCTAATTCTTCTGAATTGCTGATTCCTTAAATGAATCTATTACTACGCTACTGAATATGAAAATAATTCGTAATGAAATTTTGGTTACATTGAATAGATTGAATGAATCTTCATGATAATGAATAAGAATGTTGAAGTACTATTCATTGAAGCTTGACAATAGAATGCTATACTCGATCTAAATAATTCTATACATAAGAACTAAAGGAAATATTACCAGACTTGATTATTCTTCTCGTGCTTTATATAGCTTCCAACATTTTTAGATATAATAAAATGCATCATTCACTTCCTTTGTCATTGACATTATATGTCAATATTCGATTGTACTGTACGGTAGTTTAGAAAAATCTGTTTTTGTTATACTCATGTTCAGGAGGAGCTCAAAGCATAGATTGACATGAAAATAGATATAGTTCTACTAGCTATAAATGCCTCAAAAATTGATTTATCACCTTTGAGCGTTTCATGTGTGCCGGATAACTCATCCATTAGAATCCCAACAGAAGACACTTCCTTGTCATTTATGAGGAGATCCAGTTTCAACTTATAATGTACGGGAGGAAATGGACTTAAGATCTTGAATTCTTCATTCCACACTGGATTGACGGTATCTCTTTGGTCGCTAGACTTCATCTGGAATAAATTTAAACTTCACATTAATCTTCACCAATCATGTTCGATATAAAAATCATAATATAAAATTGATATTTTATTCATGTGATGGCCCGAATATGTAGCGCAAATGATATTTTTATATAAATTCATACCTTTATTATTGATAAATAATGAAATATGAAGACGAACTTGAGAAATATAACTTACCGTGATACCACAGAATGTAATGCTGACACTAATTTTCGCATGCTTTTTTGATTGATGGAAATTGTAGAAGTCTCCACCTCTATAAATTCTTAAAAAATAGACTGCCACGCCAATAATCCCGTCTATGTCATCTTTCTTGTACAGTGAGAGGCCCCTGGAAGAAAATAACGATTTAATAATATAAACTGTGACTGACAGGAATCTAAGTATAGTCTGTCCAAGTTAAGAAGACATTCTGGCAAATTGGGAAAATGACTCCAGCTCGGTCAATATTGGTTCAAATATCTTAAAGTCTCATCTACAATTTGAGACCAAATTTATAATTTTTGAACGAATATTGACCAAGCAGGGGTCATTTTTCTATCTTGTCAGAATGTCTTATTTGCTTGGAGCTGCCTTAAATTATGAAAACTCAATTTATTAAAACTACAACAAATGTTTGTATGAGAAGTAAAATTCTTATTCAACGCACTTGAGAGACACAAAATTTCTCTCGCCTATTGTTCGTTCTTTTATTCAACATGTGACAAAATAAAACTATGCTTTAGTTGATAAGTCTGTGTGGCATCAAAATATTAGTCCAGTTTTCTATTTCATTTATGAATTATTCATATTTTGAAATTTTATACAGTACCGAATCAATTTTATAGAAGATTCTTTCCTTTTTTCTAGAAATTTCTCCTAAAATTTCAGCTTAATGCCTCACCTCTATTTTTACTTTAGTTTATTTCAAATTGACAATTTTCACTGAGTCTGGAAAGATCGACCCATAGTAACACATAAACAAAAATAGTACTGCACAAGTACTGCAGTTATAGTAATTTTATGTCATTTATTAAAAATATTTCGTTGTACCATAATGAGATATAAGACCGAGTGCGTGCCTTAAACTAATCTTCCATGTGATTATATTTACATCTTTAATAAATTGTATTTACAAGGAGTAGGCCCTATAGAAGAAATATTTTTCTCAAGCAACTACTTTTCCTAATAAAATTTCATATTTTAAATAATAGTCGTAAATGATAATCTTATCTAATTTTATCAATTGCAAAATTGTAGTTGACCTCACCTTCCAAATGATGGTGACAACTGATGCATTGGTTCTGAGTCAGCACTCATAATTCTAATATCACATTGCAGGAACCCTTTTTCTTTTGCTCTGTGCCGTAACGTGAACCACTCATGATAGAACTGATGATCTGAAATTCACCAAAGTGACTCAACAGCAACATAAATCTCATTTTTTCATTTGTAAAGTTTCCAGCTCAAAGAATTGATTTTCAAAAATTAATTTGCTACATTGGAACTCAATCAAGTAAATTTAATATTTTATTTTTGAACTAGATTACAAAGATTTTAAGGCATGAAAAATGTAAAAACAACCAAGGAGGAGATCCAGTATAAGTAGAGAGCGCCTCTTTTTCATTTTTTAGTAATTTCTGATTCACTACTGTCGAGTCTTTTTACTATTATTTATGTATATAAATAATTTATATTCATGTTTTTTTGGATATACTAATGTCATCAACAAGATTTATTAAATACTGTACCGTTATAAGGCAGAAGCAAAAAGGGAGAGCCTCCAAAATTTGCTTCCCAATCAAGAATAAACAATCAATAATATAACTTACAGCTTACAATAATTTTATTTCAGAAAGAAAGCAAAGAGAGTTAATAATTTATCAAATTAATGAGAGCTCAACCACAGTACCGTTTTACGAGAAAATAAATCCTCTTGAAGGCTGGGTATCAAAAATGTTAACAATTTTTTTAATGAATTAATAATTGTTTGAAAATATACCTATCAAGTTGAATTATTGTAAAAAACAAAAATTTTGTCAATTATTCCATAAAATGTTATTCAGTTCATTACAGAGAAGTTATACGTCATAAATGTGACAATTTTGAAAAATATAACTTTGGAAGTATTTTTTGTCGATAATACCCTAATGGGAGAAGGCAGACACGGTAGGTATCCGTGTCAAGTTAGGACCTATCTTGAAAGCACATAGTCTTTCTAGCGGCTGATTTCATCCGCATGCAAAAATATACTTCCCATTTAAACGTATGTTAACTCATACTTGAGTGATGTATTCAAACTGCTCTAATATACCGATACATTGAAATTTTACTTTTCTCACCTTTTCTATTCCAAACAGTTCCAATATCCAATTTGGTTGATGCCAAAAATGTCTTATTCCGTAGATTTCCTTTAGGCTTGTACATCTGTAGTAGTAGGTATAAAAATTTGTCAAATACATACGAGCACTTTTTCAAATAAATTATAATGGAACAAACATTTGGAAATACCAATTCTCAGAAACCAACTAGTTAAAGAAGCAATTATTTCTAGGGCAGTCAAATGGAACGTAATCAGAGTACCTACCTAAATAAACAGTTTAAGTAAAATAATGAATAATATACGTGGAAATTGATATACCGATGTATTAATGTTCGATCCTCAATATTCTCTTCAAGTTCTCTGATAATATACTGAGTGGCAAAGAGAAATGGAAAATTTTGAAGTAGGTAACACGTACGTAAACGGAGGAAGTGTAATCGCAAGTTTTATTGCTGAAAATATAAATTAAGATTATTAAATTACCTTTAAGAGATCTAACAGAAAAACAATATTATCATAGATAATGTACTTGAGATGACGACCGTTCAAACGTAAGTTATGTAGGCCTATAGATTTCTGGAAGCAAACAGTGAGATTTTGCATGGCACTTCGAAGCATTGCAATGAGAATTGATTCAACTCAATGATTGTTTTCGAGAGGGAAGCGTGCACTTTACTTTTTAACTAGCCTTACTAGCCCCACGAGAAAGTCTCACACAGTGCTTTGACGTTTGTATAATCTCTCTGTTCGCTCCCAAGAAAGTACTCGTATATGTTTGAATGGTCGTCATCTCAAGGATGTTATCTATAATAATTGATTTTTTTGAGGATAGAACTCTCAGTGGCAACTATTCTACTCCATATTTCCAGCAATAAAACTTATGATTGCATTTCATTTATTTACGATTTACGTACCCGTTACTTCAAAATTTCCCGTTTCTTTGTGACACTCTGTACTTGGCCATGGATCGATAATGACTGGCATAATTATTGCAAAGCTTTGTCAGGATAGCGACGGCGAGCGGTGTGCGACTGCGAGAGCATTGAGTCGAGAGTGACCTCAAGTAATAGCCTATTAGGCTCTCGCCATACGCCAACTCCGTTGGAGTCTGCTAAATTAGAGCTACTGGGCCACGTTTCTCATTCGCTTAAAAAAATCTACAGTATAATAATTTCTAATGAATATAGAGTTTACCAAACTTAGAGCTACTGTATTGATGGTGAGACGTGAATATTCAATTAAAGCTCATTTTTGGAAAAAAACTGTTTTGTAATACTTACAGAAATTTCAATGTCAGTGCTCATTAGATTCTTTAATGATTTTTTCACTTCAAAGACAAAATACTGGAAAAAATGTTACAAATTACAAAATGGCAAAAAATAGCCTATAACAAATAACAGCATTGTACTCAAGTCAATGGCTAATGAATAACGATAACATAATAAACTTTATAAAGAAAAGTAAGTTTTAACTTACATAGAAACTTATTAGTGTGTGGTAGACTGGTAAATGATACATTTGAACGACTCAATCTAAACAAAATCGACAAAGCTTCTTTGAAATTTTAAAATTATCAACTGAATTTTCCTTAGCTACACGAACATCCTGAAGTAGTTTACTAGTTTATATTTTATAATAAAGTAAAGAGAACTGCCATATTTTTTACACATTTCATGGAATAAGCAATTTTTTCATCATTTGATTAGTTGAAATAGTAGACCTACCTCGTTGAAGAATGGACGATCCGAGCATTCTTTTACTTTTGTAGATTTTTTCTTTCCATCGATTTCAATTTCTACATAAGTTTTTGAATCGATCCAAGCAAGGTACTTGGCTTCCAAAATGCTTATACAGATATTGTAATAGTTTCTGGTCTTCATGTTGTGTAAATAATATTCCAACAAGAGGAAAATATTCTGAGAAAACTCAAGTTCAGGTAATTAACTATTCACGGCAGAATAGTTGAAAAATGAGTAAGAGACCGTTATTGATAACAGCCATTAATTAGTAATAGACATTGAAAATTGAATATGAAAACAGCTAATACAAACATGAATTGTTATGAATCTATAGAAGACAAATCATAGAACTTTCAATAAACATAAACAAATTTCAAAAGATTATAACCTACTTGAAGAGAACTATCTGTTTAGTTTGTAAGCAACTGTTAAGCAACAGCAGTGCTGTAAATTTATCGACAGCTGTAGATCAAATTATTTTCAAGAAGGTTGATCCTCCCAAGATGGTAAAACTCCGTGGTTCTCCTTGATTAAATTTGATATTTTCTGCTGAGTTAATTAGGAATTCAAATTTGGCTACTAATGATTATACACAGAATTGCGGATGCTGCGATTAGTGTTTATAGAACCAGTGCCCAAACCACTTCTTACGACTGTATTCTCTACCCCCGTTGCACGCACCATGATTTACGTACTTCCGACTTTTAGCCGTTCTTACGATTTCTACTAGTGTGGAGTGGAGAAAACATGACAAGCACTTAATGAAGTAGTTCTGGTAAAATCTACAAGGACGGCAAAAATTGTACGTTTAAAAAATGGGGTGGTTGCAACGGAGGTTAACAACAAGCACTAAGTACAGTAGGCCTACGTTAACGCTCCTATGAATTTTCTTCTCTTTAAGGAGGCCTTCTTGGAAAGGAGAGACTGAACTAAACAACATAATATATTTTCATCATTGATCAGTATAATAAATTAGTAGGCTACTCACCAACCTGCCATTAGTTCAAACTATTTCAATTTGACACGTGTAGAGAAACTGGTTGAAGAATCTCGCTTGGCTGCTCCTGTAAATTAGTCATCCATCTCGTCAGCCGAACGATTCATATCGTTGTTGACAACAGTCTCTCCTTTCCAAGTAAGGTACAAAAGTTGAACTACTTCAGTTATCAGAAACATTAGACAGCTATAAAACCGCTTGAGGTGTTTAGATTCTTGGGCAGCATGTCAATGAAGACTTATTGTTTGTGAAGAACTATCAACCACATCAAGTCAAAAAGGCCTAGAACGCAGTAAAACACAAATGATGGTTGAAAATTATTTATAAAGAAACTTCACACTTCTCATACTCAAATCACATAAATCATGGAATACTTAAAACACTTTTTATCACTTAAATACAGTTATTTCTTTGCAAAAGATATTTTCATTGCATGCGACGGGGTAATTTTAAATCCGTTCAATGCAATCTTAGCGGCACCCGACTGCATTTCCGTTTCAAACTCAACAAACGCAATGTCGTGTCGATTCGGTACCAATCGCACTTCCTTGAAGCCAGGGAACCTGCAAAAAGTTTCAAAAGTATTAGTTAACTTTCAAATCACTTCGGGCAAATTGTTTTTTTTCAACAACTAACAGACGAAGTACTATTTGAGACGTTTTTGAGACAAGTAACTTATAGTGGGTACCGAAAATCATGGAGGTTGGCGAATGACTGTTATAAATGCTCAGCTCTGTTACTACAATTTGAAGTTGTCTTCGAAAATAAATTCACTTTCGATGTACCCTCGCTGACTATCTTGAAAAAGCTGAAAATTGATAACAGTCATTCGCCTAAATTATTGACACCAGCTATAGCTAGGTCGAGTAGATATACAGAGTGTTTCAGGAGGAATGTGCAATACTTCTCAGGCTGATTCCTTACACCAAGTAGACAAAATAGTTCCATGGGACCAACCCCCAAAAACGCTTTGTTACTGAGATAGCAATGGCGGAAAACTGAAATTTTTCAAAAAATATCAATTTTTCTAAGGCTTTAGTGAGGTTCTAAAATAAACAATTCCTATGTAAAAGTAACTGAGAAATTCAATGAAACCAGTTCCAAGTTTGTAACTTTAACGGTTATTGAGATACTTGGAAAAATGTGCTAAAAAACGCCATTTCTCAATAATAAGGGTTATAACTTGATAAGTAATCATAAAGTCATATTTTTTATTGATGGAAGTTGAAGAGAGTCTGATTCTGAAGAAAAAGTTAAATGGTGGCGATTGTGTAAATCTTACCCAAATCACTCTTTGAGTAGTTGTGAAATTGATATTGTGGTAGATATCCATAATAAATGAAAAGACAAGATGTTGTCAAACCACTGATTTATTAGAAAAACGAGATACCGGTTTCGGTTGTTACACCATTATCAATCTGGTTTATCAGAGATTGAGATTGATAATGGTGTAACAACCGAAACAGGTATCTCGTTTTTCTAATAAATCAGTGGTTTAACAACATCTTGTCTTTCCATTTCTTACCCAAATCTCAGAAATAGCGATCAATAATCGCAAAATCGCTACTAAACACAAATTCATCACTTGTGCTATGTTTTGTCAATTTTGCGATTTTTGATCGCCATTTCTGAGATTTGGGTAAGATTTACATAATCGCGAGAAGTATTGCACATTCCTCCTGAAACACCCTCAATAGAGGCTGCAATAAGACTCAAGGTTATTCAGTCGAAATGGGAAACCCTGATCTTATCAATATGCTACTCGTTTAATGACACTGAGTATCAACTGAAAATAAATGACCCCTTCTTCTTAAAAGGTACTTCAATTTAATACTTCTCTATTGTTGCTATTTCTTTGTTATAAAAATTCAAGAGTGACTTACTGGTTGAACAGCATGGAGAGCATCATTTCATTGGTTTCGTCAGGAAGGTTGGTTAGGAATAGAATCTGGTTAGGCGGCTGCTCGGGTACTGTTGCTGGTCCTCCAACTAAAAGATAAAAAAATTGAAATAATACCATCATGAAATATGGTGTTATTTTTTTCATAAAAAAATTGAAATAATACCATCATGAAATATGGTGTTATTTTTTTTCATAAAAAAATTGAAATAACACCGTCATAAAATATTCAATAAAATATTAAAGAAATTCCAGAGAACTTTCAGGTTTTAGTATTAAAGAGTAACTTCGAAGATTAATTTTGATAAATAGTCAACATTCATTGATTTCGAGTCAAGTAGATAATAGAGAGAGAGAGAGAGAGAGAGATTAGATTAGATTACTTTATTCAATTAGATAACAAAATTCGGCTTAGATTATACATTGTAATATAAATGAGTAAAACAAAATTATCCTATAAATTTCACAAAATAGAGACTTCTAGTAAAAATACGAAAAACGGTGATGTAATGAATGCAAAATTTATACAGATTTTAAATCTGTAATAATTCTGAGAGAGAGGCTGCAAATCAAATCCAAGTTTTTTTGGAAATGGGGACCAAACGTTGAATAATGATATTGTATGATGAAGAATGGAGGCTCTCCGTTGCATGAAAAACGATTATTTAATCAACATTTTTGGTCTTAAAATGTTGGGTTGGACAAATTTTTCATGTATTGCGGAGCCTCCACTTTTTTATTACTCACGATAATAACTTTAATATATTATTTTAATATTGTACTATCCATAATAATTCATTATAAGTTATTATAGAAAACTTGAGGCTCAAGACAACAGATCTTGTATGAAAGCCGGCTTATAATCAACTTTTACTAAACCAGCCTAGTTACCAGTTTGGTACCAGAATCGGGCCTTAGGCCGGTATTGCAAGGTAATATTTTCTATTGAATGTGAAATTAGATGAAAATATGATAAGCCGGCATTGGACGGTAACATTTCTACGTTATAATTATGTGATTAAAATATAAAACAACATTTTCATGTCATACAACTATTACCGTCAAATACCGGCCTTGGTTTTAATTCATTAAAATTGTTTTGAATAGAAATGAATTATTCAGGATGCTTGCAATCTATATCTATAAAGTAGATAGTAGTGCAACAGCCTACCAGCCATCATGGGTGGTGCAGCAGATGCGGGCATCTGTTGCATCTGTTGTTGCTGCTGCTGTTGCTGGTAGATGCGCGCCTGCTCCTTGGCCGCCTTGCGCTTTGTCTTCTTCGACTCGGCGGCTGCATCCTCCAGGGCGGCAGCTGCTGCAGCCGCTGCTCCGGCTGCAGCCGCCTTACGCGACGCCTTCTTCGGCCGCTCCGCGAACGTGCCCTTCATCTTGGCTATCACGTCGCTGTCCACCTTGCTGTACTGGATTCGCTACAGCACACACATTCAAACATTTATAATCAATGTAAATTCAATTTCAAAATACTGAAGAGTCAAGTACATTGCAATCTCTGTGCCGTACAGTAAGTATGGTGTCATCCGCATATAATATTAGACTCTGGGTAAAGCCGCGTATCGACAGTCCGAGGCATGTGCCACGAATGCCTCGCAGTACAGTCTGGTGACGCAAAAAAAGTATAAACTCATGGCTGAGGCATATGTGTGAATATGATCTGCAATAATCGAAAATAATTATAATTATAGTATAGTATATAGTATATAATTATAATAAAAATAATTATAATAAAAAATCTGCATTTTTTGTAACGAAAAATGCGAGCACGCAAACAAATTGACTATCGCCATCAAGCGGGAGACAAAGCAACTAAGCTCTGACAATTGATAATTTGGACTGATTTTGAATTGATAATTGATAAATGGAGGTTAGTTTGTGCTCAATTAGTAGATAAAAATTCAAGGCAATGCTTATTATTGCCTATTAGAACCTTCTGCACCCAAATAGAATTCTTAATCACAAAAATGCATAGGAATGGGGTACAATTTTGAGGTTAGTTTGTAGAATTGTTTGTTGTGCGTTGCGAGGCAACAGACACTGCTCGCTGCGAAATGTATGCAGCGTTTGCCTCGCTGTTAGCAAACCCGGTATCGACAGTCCGAGGCATGTGTGGCACATGCCTGGGACTGTCAATACGCGGTAGTTAGCAGACTAGTAGTAGTACTCTTTTTTTGTGTCAACAGACTGTACAGCGAGGCATTCGTAGCACATGCCTCGGACTGTCGATACGCGGCTTAAAACGTACGCTGAATCATTCATTGAAATCAGGAAAAGTGGTGGCCCAAGAACAGAACAATGGGGCACCGGCACACCATACATGTCCATACCTGACAGTAATCTCTTGAGATGACTTGCCAACACATAATATTTGTCTCCTGTCTTTCAAATATGAATTTATTAGATCCAGTTCCATATACAGATCCAGTTACACAGATTCTATACATTAGATCCAGTTTATAAAAAATTTACACTTTGTAGCCTATATAGTGTGTATCACGAGAAAGGTGCCTAACTTCTCAGTCTAATTTCTTA
Source organism: Sogatella furcifera (assembly GCA_017141385.1). Lineage (NCBI taxonomy): Eukaryota > Metazoa > Arthropoda > Insecta > Hemiptera > Delphacidae > Sogatella > Sogatella furcifera. The sequence goes on from CM029551.1 coordinate 29,321,110, forward strand.
CACAAAGTAGCGAAAAAAAGTTTCATAGGATGTGCCCCCAGAAATTATATGTTATAAAAAAAGTTGGGCGGGTTCGTCTGCCTCTTCGTGATACAACCTAACAGCTGATGTAAAGCATCAATATTGTGTCTTACTTTTGATTTGAAAAAAATCATCTAGCTAAATGACAACTCTGACAACAGAAGTTGTAGCGTACAAGGAGCTACTTAGGCTACTTCAATGAAAAAAAATTCTATCTTATATTTTTTGTAATCTGAATTCAATAAATCCTTCCTGATTTGGGTTCGGATATTTATGTTTAAAAATCAATATAAATCCCTAAAAATACGATCAAATTATACAAAAAAATTAACATTTTTAAAACTATTAGTAATATAAAGGATTTTAAATCAATAATTATTTGAATATGCCTACTTTGATCCATTTAAAAAGAGTGTAATTCTGAAAATTAATTGATTACTGCGATAGTTAAAACCGAATGTCAATCTGTGACTATTCAGTTTGCTACTGTATGAATTGAGTTTTTGAAAAAAACTGGAAAACATGTGAAAAATTACTCACCATAGGTTTGTCGTAGAAAGGAAAGCCATGCATTGAACGTAAGGCATTTGTGGCACTGGCAATTTCTTTGAAAATCACAAAAGCCTGGCCACGCATCTTCAACGTCTTCATTGCTACTATGTCAAGAATTTGTCCGAACTGTGAGAATATAGCGTATAATGACTTCTTGAGTTCTGAAAAATAAAACATAATGATTTAAATCAACGATACTGATGTCCTTTTCCATAACATTTTATCAAATGTCCCTTTCCATTTTCAACAATAAGATAAGTTACTTCTTTTGACATAACATCAATAAAATCAATAAAGATAAGTATAAATCCTGAACCAGTGATTCTCATTTAGAATGTGTGGAATTTTATAACTTTGATTCAAACTAAATTAAAAACTTAGCTACTAATTAAGTACATGCTCAAACTATTTTTTCATCAAGATCATTTATAACTAAAAACCTCTATAATAATTGTATCAATGAATAAAAATTTTTGTTTTGGACATGAAATGTCTTGGACTGAGATTCAAACTTTTACTTTCCAATTCGGAAAAGTGAACTAATAAAAAGAAATATTTTTCAAATGCAAAACTGGAAACATTCTTTTGAAACTGAAGAAGGTTAAGCGGGATGAATGATATATTCAAATAATATAGAAGATGGATCATACTTAGTTTCTCAAAAAGGTATCCTGGCTTAATAAATCAATCAAACGTTAGTTAGTTGATATAGCAAGGCTGCTGTCACACCTGGCTGAACACGAAACGACAAAATGTTGGCTCCAAACTGGAGTAGAATGGATGAAAGTAGTTCAGTAAGACTTGATGCAACGATGCCAAACGAGTTGTTTATGAATTGTTGTATTATCGCCCCCTCGCAAGGGGAACAAATTTTACATTTTTGAATTTCAAAATTTAGACTCAGATATGAAACATTATTGTGGCTTACCTTCCTTTTTAATCTTCTCATTCAGATTATTTATGTATATGGTATGATTTGGTCGTATGTCCATCATGGTTCACGCAAAAATCTGGAAAATTGATAACATGGATTCTTAATAAATTATGTAATTCTTAGCCTATTTCATGTTTTACCAAAAATTTATTTCAACCGTTTTGAGCGAGTTTTGGCCTAGTTTTAGCCAACCCAAAAACCCAGCCATCGTTAGCTAATTCGTATTTTCTACCCCATATCTAAAATTAGTCGTTGAATTTATCAATCTTTACCAAGCACAATCGTCAATTTAACTAGGGAAGCCCATACGGAGGCAACCGCAAATTGAGCGGAGCGAGCTTTCTTTTTGTCAAAAAGTTTTTAAAGCGTGGACTCGAAAATTTGATCCCGGTATTTCAAGCCTAGCTAAACCTAGCTGATGGTGAAAGGTGCTCATTCTATTACCATCTAATGTTATGAAATGAGAATATAAAATATGAGCAACAACCTTCAAGTGAATGTTCCTCAAGTGAGTGTTTATTTTGATAAAATAAGGCAAGATGAGAAAATGACTCCAGCTTGGTCAATATTGGTTAAAAAAATATTGATTGGGCTCAAATTGAAGGTCAGAATGTTTCCTACGATTGAGACCAAATCAATAATTTTCAAACAAATATTGACCGAGCTGAAGTCATTTTCTCTATGAGTGGTTCAACTTTGTAAATACAGCATTTGACATATCTTTTTTGGTCTCGAATGTGCTCTGATTGTTTAAAATAATTATTCAGTGGCAAATTATAAAGGAAAATCAATATAAACTTGAAAAATCACGAAAAATAAGCCTATTGAATGAAATTTGGGCAGAATTTTGGTGTATTTCCACAACAAGCTTCCATTGTTTGTTAGAATGATGAGAAATATTGAATGAATGCAAATAAATAAATAATTTTATTAATAGAGACATCAGGTAAAAACCCATTTTGCCTCCTTCACATAGTAAAATATAGTTATTTGTGTATCAGTGCGCAAAGAGTGATTTTGCTGCATCGAGAGAAACACTTACGCACGAGCAGCAGGCGAGTGCGGAATAGTTTCTCAAGTGCAGCAAAGAAACGTTGTGCCCGTATTAAACATTAAATTTTTCCAAACTACCATATTGGATGTGAAAGGTTGAAATTAAAATTGAAATTGTCATATCTCAGTTATTTATCATCGAATCCTGACCAATCAGGCACCATTTTATTCAAAATCAGGCTCCGCCCCCTGGACCCCCGACAGTATAGGCAGTGTAAAAAATATAGGTTTTCGAAATAATTAAGGAAATGCCGAAAAACTATAGAAAAACTCAAATATTTGGCGTACCCTTGGGAAGTTTCGAAATCTTAGTAGGTCCTGTCTAGAGGTCCAACTGAACATGTCCGCCAAATTTTAACGCATTCGGTTCGGTAGATTTTAGTTCTGCTGATGAGTGAATGAATCAGTGCCATTTCGCTTTTATATATATAGAGATTTAAAGCTCTAAAGTTTTGAATGATACAGAATTTAATTAAACTATTACTTTTAACAGTAAATTTTCAATCTTCAATTTTTAATTTAATTTTTTTAACCAAACAAATCTTAAAAGGTCGTTTATTACTTTTATTTCTATGTAAAATAATATTGGGAGTTGTTCTGAGTTGAAAATAATCGGAAAAAAATGTTCTGCTCAGGTTTCGAACCCCCCTGATTGGTAAGCAGTGAAATACTAGTCCACGTAGCTAAACACTGAGCTATGAGGGTTCGATGAGGAGTCGATTCTGCCAGTGATACCAACATGTTTTCAAGAGCATAATAGACATTTTTGACCAGGAACGTTTCTCAAAACTGATGTTAGGTTGCAATCCTGCAGTGCAGAGAGCATGAATATAGTATCAAATAATGTGTTTAGTAATAGTGTGTAAGCAATCCTTTTTTCGTCCTTAATATGTAACTTTTCAAAATGCTCTATAGCCTATAACCTCTATCTGGTCGTCTATGTCTACTATCACCATGGCAAGTTCGAATCAAATCGGTCGAGCGGTTCCGGAGGAGTAGCATTACAAAGAGTGACTTTCCTAATCCATTAGAGCTTCGCTTCGTTCCACTCAATTATAGAACTCATGTAAATTGGCTATCAAACTTGGGGCCTTGTTATATGTGCGTTAATCACGTCACATGAAACTAAGGCTCTATCTCATAATATCTGCACAGCGTTAAAAGCTGCATGATTATTTATTTATATGGTTATAAATCTAGAGCTCTGACGACTCGAGACGCGCAGCTAGAACTGCGCAGCTTGAGCCGTCGTTTGGGAAAATGCACTCATTATCTATTACCCACGAACAAGCTAAAATTCTTATGTGGGCATCATCCGCAATAAATAAAAAATTCTAGCATTTTAAACAGAGTAAACATGTCTACCACTCGTCTAAATGCATGATAAATAATAATATTCGTGTAACCTGGCTAGCTCAGGTCTGGTGTCAGAGTTTTCAGGTCGCTCCTGATCAATTTCAAGGACTATGCATTATGGAATTGATAAGTTAGACCCTTTCTACACGGGCGTAGGAAACGCGACGTTAACGTCGCGTCGAAAACGCGTGTTCGACAGAAACCATTGTGTTAAATGGGCGCGCGTTTATCACGCCCGTGTAGACAAGCCCATTCAACACAATATGTTCTGTCGAGCACGCGTTGCCCGACGCGACGCTAACGCCGCGTTTCCTACGCCCGTGTAGAATGGGCCTAACACGAAATTAAATAAGGTGGGTATTACATGATAATATTTCTATGACATATTTCTATTATCAAACATCTAAGATGATGAAATATTACCGTGTAATGAACCAAATATTATAAATCATATAATCCTTTGTCCAAATATCATATTCTTTCTATGTCATATGTTCTCCTATAGAGAACATATTATTATAATATCTTTGATAATAGATGTATGACATAAAACTATTATCGTGTAATAGCGGCCTAAGTAACACCAACATTAAAATAAAACTAACCTCGCCACAAAAATGCCTAAGAACAGCCTAACTTTAATTTTGAAGGATGCAATCGGAGATCGGAACAACATAAAATAATTAAATGAGAACAATAGTATTGTTAGTGCGTTTGTACAATAAAGATGGGATTAAAATAAGTTACATTACCAACAATAAATATAATATTTGAAATGTCATACAAAACAATTTTTGGGACAATGCTTTGGACCTTTTAGGTTATGAACACAAAACATGAAGATTTATGTCTTTACAATCCTGAAGATTAGAGGATTAATTGAGTTACATTACTTTTAAGAAGAAGCAATCGAACCAAACGAATAATAGTAATGCACTTACAGTTTATGCGACTAAAAATAAAAGATGCCGATTCCGTAGCGGTTCAAAGCAAAACGTTTCTTCTTGTTGACTGGAACACTAGCGCTAGCTCGTCAATAATTTTCGAACTTCTGCGTCATCACTCATGAGCGCGCAATTTTAAAATAGGGATTACTGCTCTAATCCTGAATATCACAATATTGAGAATGTCACATTATTTATTATGATTTGTTACAAATCATTCTTTCTTTTGTTTTTATTGATCTTAAGATTCTGGTGGCTGAATTCAACCAAATCTAAAGAATTTTAATTTATCTACTAAAACCTCATCTACTATTTAACAATTAATGCCAAAATCAGAAATCAAATTTAAATTTTAATTACATGTAACATCTTTGGAAATAATTCAAACACGTAACCAAAAAACTGAAAAAATTACCACTTATAGGCCCTTAAAATGTTGGTTGTTGTGCCCCAAAACTTTTCATCTTTAAGAATATAACTTACATTTGATTTGCAGGGCGGGTGGCAGATGAAGATAAAAATACACCCACGCAGTATCCCCTACTTGATCGTAAGAGGCGACTTAAGGGGTACCAATAAGTTACCACAATTCAAACCAACAAATATCAAACCCCAAGGCAACTTCAGAAGTTGCCTTGCCCTCAAACCCATCAGGGCGGGTTCCTGAATCTGAAATGGGAGAGTCAGGAACACAGGAAGTTGCATATATTAGTCTCTGTCAACATTGAGAAAGGTTTCTATGGTATGGTGGATCACTTAGGAAGCATCTCCACACAATTAGGCTAGACTTTAAAAATAATGAAATTCAGATGTGTAGACTTTGCAATTAATCTGAAGAGACTGCCAAGCTTATTATAGGCTACTGTATTGCAAGAGACTATAGGCAAGAGTAATAACTAATAAAAATAAGGGCTCCTGTTTGAAGCAACCAGGTGATGAATGGGACGTTAGTGTAGGGAAAAACCTCCTGGACCTTGTAAAGGACACAGGTCCTTAAATATATGTTTGTCCAACGTACTGGGACGTACAATAAGCTTCGATTGACGTGTGAGGATTTTTGAATCTGTCCTCCTAACATACAATGAAAGGTGGCTACCATCATTTTGCACACGTTGTCCAAGTCTCACGTAGGAATTCTCACTAGGCTATAATACCTTTGGTGTTATTTCACGTAAGTATCTCTTGTGTTATCCATATTTCAAAGTCCTGTATTGTTGCTACTTATTTATAACAACGTGCTGAGTGTCTGGTGTCTTCGAATTGAATAATTTGGATCATGTTTTTTGAGGTTGACAAAGGCGACTGTCACAGTATAGTAACATCAGCTCGCTATATGTTAAAATTCTGAACAACTTTCCTTTAACTTTGACAATTTTATGTACCGTTAATGAGAATAATTAATTTCAATAAGATGGAGCAACTAGCCATACGGCCAGAGTATCAAATGACATTATAAGAAATCTTTTTCTGAACCGCTTCATCATTAGGAATGGGGATATTTCAGTGGCCTCTTCGTACGATTCATCATTGGCCGATCTAAGCTCGTATGATTTCTTTTATTATCCATACCTCAAGGTTTTAGAAACTTGTCCAGCAACAATAATTCAGTACCTAATTAAATGTGGATGAAACAAAGAGATTCGTGCAATAACACCAGAGGTTTTACAGTGTGTTGGAATTGGAATTTCACTGTGATTCGGACAATGTGTGTAAAATGTTAGTATCCGCCTTACTGAAGTAATGCGGTATTCAAAAGTAACAATTTTGTGTATAAAAACAAACTTCCCATTTGTGCTCTAAAGATTTGTTGCAATATACAACTTGAAAATATTATTTTATTTGAGTTTTATTCCATTAGCTTAAATAGTGCCACACAGTACAACTGCCCCACTCTAGATATAGCCTACGTATATTGGATAGTAGCAATTGAAAACCTCCTTGGTTATTCTTTCTTTTACAATCTCTTTTGCATTAAACCTGGATTCAGGAAAATAATGTTGGTATTAATCTAAAATAATTGAAAACAACAATTTTCATTTTTCATTGAAAATATATTTGCCTACTAAAACTATAGAAGTACACAGATACAATATTATAGAAACTTATCAACACTTATGTTGACTAATAACTTACAAGTTTCATAATATGGAACAGAAAATCGCAAATTTGGCAAAACATATTTCTACAAAAACTGTAGGCGGGCTATAATAGTATCAATAAATCAATATTTTATTGCAGTAAAATAGTTTTGAAAATTTAATAAGACTTGTTGCACGCACCACGAGTTTTGTACATCCTGTGGTTTGCCGTTTGTAAATTTCACGAGATTGAACAGAACTTGGCTAAAATATGATGTGTCAGCGCACGTCATAAGTTTGCCAAGCTTCATTCAATCTAGTAAAATTCATAGGAATGGCAAAAACCCTGACGTCCAAATTTCGTGGTGTGAGGGGAATAAGAAGGCTTTGATTAGTTTGTTGAATATAAAATCATTGTTCAAGGCTTCACAACCTCGATGTAAATGTGATGAGATATAGAGATTGAACTAAGCTACCAGAATGGACGGAACTCAAAAGAAATTAAATAACAGCACCAATATACGGTGAACACAATAATATTACTTTTAATATAACTCTAAAATTGATGAAAGTATTTTTGGTGGTATCTGGGAATCGATGGAATTTCGTTGGGCTACAAAATCTTAGAATTAATGTTATTTAATTAAAGTTCACTTGAAAACTTCAGAATAGAAAATGTATCAAGTACATACGGTACTGTCATACTCATACAAGTGTGCGATTGACAATAATGCCTTAAAATAAAAAACTTATCAATGAATTGTATTCCCAAAGTTTCGTTTCACATAATAAGAATAAATATTGATTTTTCGAGTTAAAATAGTCCGCTTTAAAAAATAGAAACTCATAAAATATTAATAATTAAGATTTAATGAAACGACTTACAGATATGTTTAAAACAAGTAGTCTAAAATTTTGAGTACGGTAATTGTGGTAATTAGACTAAATTTGAAAAATATATATATTATAAACAAGATCAATTTTGCAGTGTAAATGCTTTCATGTGGCTAGTAACTCAATTGATAGCAAGGTTTATTTCCAATCAGTCTTCAAGTTTATAGTGGTTAATATAATATCTGAACTTGATCCTGGATACAACCTTGACTGATATTTGTCCAACTAGCCATTGAATTAAGTAAAACCCTGAACTAAGGTATGATCAAACAGTCAGCAATTATTGATCGTTCAAAAGTAATTCAATGGTAGTGTCCCAGAGTCAACATTATAATGTTGTATAACAATGTTGCATATTAAATTTGTATAACTATTACATTATAAATACATTAGTAGAACAAATAATTTTGTTCAACTTATAGAATTATTATGAACCAGGAGGTAATATCGTATTGCAACTGCAAATGGTAAAAACTTTAGGTGATTCAGTTACAAACGACTAGATTGGTAATAATATTATAATATGACTCTAAAATGGGACTCCAATATTGAGGGAAATTAAGAATCAGATAGAAAAAAAGTTTGTCTAAGGATGCTGCCATAAGAAGAATGCATTCTGCAATAGTTTCTTGCATGGCGTAACCATTGCATGAGTGTTGCACTAATACTGTTCATTTTAAATGTGATTAAAACAAATGTCATTATAAGATATAACCAATATCGTAGAATTGGTTTCTGTGATGAGGCGTACAGTACTAAAATCACAATAATGTTGGAAATATTATTAAAATCTGCATGCTTTGCAAAGTCCAATGCTTTAACAAAGTTAAAGATTTATCCAGAGATTCTGTAGATTTTAGATATACAAATTCCAATGTGAAAAAAATGAACATTAGGAATAAAACATAGCCAGGATTATGCCTGACACCCGGTATTGCACAGAATGGAGGTAAAATAGCTTAGCTATGTTAAATTTGTATTTTTTTCATCGAGAATTACTTAAAAATGGTTAAAATTAATCTTTTTATAAAATCAAAGTTTAGAATGCTTGAATTGATGATACTGTACCATTCACGTAATTGATATCTTGTTTATTATAAATTTGATAAGAACATAATTAAAATTAGAAAATACCAAAATTACGACTTCAAATGTATTATACAAAAAGATAGTGAGATATCCAAATGACTATCATGAATATCAATAGCTTCGATAAAAATGACTTGACTATAAAATAGTATAGGATAGATTACTTATTTACATCTTCAACATTAACTAGAGATATTACAATAAAAATGCTTTCTAAAACATGTCAGTGGCAGTAAATATTGGGTCAAACATTATTTTATAGACTTTTATGTCTATTTAATATTATTCAAGTACTATCAATTTCATCAATAATATTATAATTTTCATAGATTTTACATACAATTGGTTACCTACAACAGGAGAAACATCGTACTTTGATCATACTATTAAAAATATTCGTTCATCACAATATACTACCACGACACAAATTCTAGCTAGATAATATTAATTTATGATTACAATAATTACAGTAATAATATAATTTATAACAAATCGAAATGAAAAATTAACTTGCCTAGGAGATCATTAACATATCTATTATTACAAAAACTGAACATAATATGTTATTCTCTTTGGCAGGCATTCAACACAATAACACATTATTTTGAAAGTTAATCATTCCTAGTAAACTTGCATAAAACTCAGTGGAATAGAAAAGCTTTATTCAAAGCAAAACTCAAGTATTGAGTTGAAAATTTTCAATTTGGTTATCCGAAGTAGTGACAAAACTGGAAAATGGAATTTTAATTCACATATTCAAAACTACCAAGAAATTAGGCAATCGTTGAAATTTCAAAAATTTCGTTTATCACAGAATATTAATTGTTTTTTCCGCAGCTAATTTCTAGGTTTTTCAAGAACATGCAACATTTTTAGAACTAGATAGTAGAAAGAACAAAAACTGATTTATACTCAATTCACTAGGTGTTGCAAAATATTATAGATAATAGAATAATCAAAGTAAAATACAACAAATTCTCCTAAACGGGAAAGCTTTGAACATTTACTAAATGAAAAAGCAAAATATTCTTCTGTTATAATTCAATTATTTGATTGCCTAGAAAGTAGAAAAGAAAACCCAAATGCAAGCTATGAAAGTACTGAAAATTACAATGAAGATTTAAGATCATTCTATATGAACAAAACGACAAAAACCTAATTAAAAATAAAAATGAGGTAAATGTCTCACTAAAAATAATCAGGAAAATACTATTTACAAAATTAATCTATTATGATCAGCACAATGACTGATGGAAATGTTTTTCAATACAATCAATATTAAAAAACTGTCAATGCATCCAATATGAATACAAATTTCAACATAATACACTGTGACAAATCCATTTCAAGTGCGAGGACATACTATATTACTTATATTCAGTTAAGGCTCTAGTAATAATTGCAGGTTTTCCTACTAACAAAATTGAGGAACTCTGTTAAGGTTTAGGAATTCATATAAATGTAGCTCTCACAGTTATAAGCAACACTCAATGCATTGCACACAACCACATACAAAAATTCACCTCATACTTCACCAACCGCATTCAATGCTAATGCATCAACAATCAACAATATAATCGATTGCAATCAAACAGTAACATCAACAACGAGTTATAAGACAGTTGGTAAGAAAGCCGTAGATAGAAAAAGTTATATCGTCCCAAGCAATACAAAACTCACCACAAGCTTAAAACAGGCAACACATCAGAAAAATGAAACATTTCGCCAATTATTGCACACACACCTTTTCACAAAGACACATACACAGAAAGCTTTTGGAAATTAAATTCTACAGTGGAATATCACTTCAATGATTAGGCACATTAGAAAGATTACTTACATTAAACTGATTATTAATTCCAGAAGAAATGTTTGATTTTTACTGTATTGACTGATATTAGATAAAGATATATCGCCACTGATATTAGACAGTCAATTAGAATTACAGTCTCAAGTAATATAAGCAATCTTCTAACCCTGTTTAATCTAGTTATATGCTTTCAGTGTGCTAAATTCAATGTGGTTTGTCAATGGCGCAACAGCCCTATGAAGGGCCTAGGCCTACCAGCTGGTTGCCAGTTTCATATTCACTCCACTATACAACCCGTCCAAGCAAAGAAGACACCCCGGCAAGACGGGAAAATTACTCCAGCCCGGCCAATACCGGCCCAAAAGCCATGAATTCTTGAACAGAACCCACAGCCCCCGAACCAACACCGACCGAGCCGAAGCCACCTCTACCCCAACAGAATGCCCTCTCAGCCCGGACAGGCAATACAGCAGGCGAATAAACATCAACCAGGATAGAGGTGACGTGTGGTTAGCACGTCGATCCTCTCAACCATAAGCCAGTCTTCACAACCAAACGAAAAAATGTTTGATTGATTTAGGGAGAAATAGATTTAATAATATTACAGACTCTGCTTTTCAAAATTTTGAATTTTGCTGTGATTGATTTCAGTTGATTTTATTAATACGAGGAATGAAGCTATTGATGAATTCAACAATAAGTGGCTAAAACATTGATTAAGCTTCAAAAATTCATTTCACTTTGATAGTGGACACAATAATGGTTTGTGATTTTACCAATGATGGGAATGCTTAGTTCTTTCAACTTATTGAAAACTGAACAAAAGTCTATTATAAAAATGAAGATTTCGTCTAATTGATATAACGTCAATACTGTATAACGGTAATAGCTAAAAATAATGTGTTAATCATCCAAGTTTTCAAACAGCAGGAATAATGATATGCTTACAATAATTCAAACTCTAAATATTAAACGCTTTTATTGCTGTGATACTCGATATTTTGCGCTACTATCATTAATAATATTTGATATTGGATCTATTACACATAAGATTTCATTACTATACACACACATTTCAACATTTTCTTCATAACATTCTAGCTAGTGAAAATAATCGAAATGAAACTGACACAGATACGATAATAATTTTGAGAAAATCAAGGTAAACGTTCGATAAAATGACCATAAAAATGCAATTTTTTGGAATACGCCTGATAAAATCTGTGATTGTTCTTATGCATATTTCTTTACAGTAATCACTTTGATAATATTATTTGTGCTAAGTATTTTGAACAGGAAACTACATAAATGTAATGAAAATATATGAGATCTATTAATAAATCCACACAATTCATAACATATCTATTCTGACAAGTCTGACGATGAAAAACCCGAAAAACCAGTAAACCATTATATGGGTATGATTAGGTATTAGTAGGGTATTGTGCGTTCATATATACCTGTCAATGTACGAGTATAGGATGACAACTGCAGATCTGTAATATCAATGATAAAAACTGACTAATAAGCCAGAGAAGCGTTTTTGTACAATACTTATGTACAATAAATAGCGTATTTATGTACAATACTCGTGATGTAATAAAAGGCCATAGTAAATTTTAAAGGAACGTAATTCTCAATAGCTTGAATCATTAGTCAGTTCCATTCGCTAATTATTCGACCAATTCGGGAAAATTCAAATTGCTACAAAGAGCAGTTCAGTCCGTACAATTTGCTAACATTCGAGTTTAGAAAAGTTCAGACAGTAATTATTGCAAAAATTAGTTATCAAATCAAATTAGGATAAGTGAAATTTAGTCCAGTTATCTACAAACATAGGAAAAATCATTGAACGCCTTATAGTATTGGCTAGCTAGCAACAATATTAAAATCGCGCATGAAAGCGTGATCTAGTGAGATATACTAGCGGCAAAGACGATATAAAATAAAAATATCACTGAGAACGTATTGAACCTACATTATTAATCAAAATGGTTACTGACTCACAAGATCTCTTAAATTAAATAAACCCATTAAATGTTTTAAAATGCCTGAATACTTTGTATCATTTTGTTGTAGTGGTAACAAAATAAATTGGCAGTATATAATCATTATATTTACACTTACAAAAATTGTTTCTAATAATCGAATAATACTACTAAAATTATTACACCTATTTAGAAATGATAAAACCTGGAACTAAGTATTACTCTTTAGAAAGGTAGAAAATGAACGTTACAGTATCACTAGATAAAAATTAAGCTAATCCGAAGAATAATTAAAGTTTATAACCAAGGCTAGAATAAATAAATAATCCAACAGCGAATAAAATAAATTTCACTATCAACAAATTCTCCACTAGAGCAATTGACAAGACAAATCTGTACTCATGATTGAATTTGAAATCAATATAGTTAAAGCCTGGTTGTATGATTATTAAATTCAGCTGACACAATCACCATCGCATCCATAATAATCATAAACTATTACAATATTCATAAATTCCGACATCATTCTGAATCCGTTCACAAGTACACCAACTCTGTGCTCACAAAATTGGACCCAATTAAGTTGATTGTTTGGCAGCATTTGTAATCTTTATTATCATATTTTGTAGCTTAAATTATCATTTTGTTGATTCTCTGTGATCGAGCTTCAAATTAGTCGTTCAGCATGGAATGCTTGAATTTAAAACTAAGAACATGAGTGAAAAATACGAAATATCACAAAAAGTCAGTAATTTGAGGACTATTCGTTAGTGAATTCGGCAAATAAAGGAACAAATTACCTCATGCGATGGCAAGGAAGATTTTTCAAATTAGGAATTAATTCAATGTATGAGAAATCTAATTGGTTGGATAATATACTGTACATTGATTACTATCAACATAAATATGCTCAGATTTTTTGTAACATGATAGAAGAGAAGAACTAACCAAAATATCAAACACGGTAAAATCTTCTAGTAATTTACGGTGGGAAAATACTTACATGTCTCAATGTACCTACGACAAAACTTCCTTCAATGATTCACAATACAAGTATTGAAAGTAATCATTGAAAATCAATGCAATGACTGGAAGAATCAAAACATAAATTATCATATATCTCTTTTGACAAAATCATCAGCTCGATCACACATACAAATTTCTAAATAAGGTCTAAGAATGGCGAGGTTCTTCCCGTTTTTTTGACGCTTGAAGCGTCAAATTATGGAAAGCTTGCGCAGAAAAACCAAGCCATCCTTAAAACCTTCATTATTGAACACAATCCACTTACAATTCGTCGTCTGTATACGAACAATGAATAACAAATTTAATAAATATATTACTATCGTCGTAGTACAGTAGAACTCCGATTATATGAAGCTAAGAATGAGGATTACACTCATAATGATCGAATTTAATGTAATATTTGATTGAACAAGGGTATTTTCGCAATTGTATTCAAATCATCAAATTTTACAATTCAAAACTGGATAATTAAATTGATTAAAATGAACTGTATCATGAACAATTCAAGCATATTATCAATTCTCACTTAACTTTTGATTGAATGAATTCTATTAATGGTTGTTAACAGTGTGTAATTGATTATTATACTCTTTCAAGAAATTAACATCTTTTATTTGAATTCTTAACCAAGATCAAAGCCTTAACCTTTTTATATCTAATAAATCTTGAGGTTACATTCAACACAAAGGTATTTAAGAACTAACACTTTTGCGTGAAATCAAAATGGACGTTTGGCAAGCAACATTGAACTTTACAATAATAATCTTCAGGTATAAAAAAGAACTTTTGAAGTTCCATGTGTCTTTTTAACTTCTATCTTTTCATTCGGATTTTAAGCACTTTTAAATAGAATTTAAAAGGATTTTCAGTGATAAACACAAATAAGAGATTCAATAGTAAATCCTGACAAATCAAACTAAACCCCTCCAGATCCATCCCAATTCAAACAGATTCATGACTGAATTGAGTTAATGGAACACCGAAAAAATGAAGCCCCGAACTAATTTCAGTAATAGATGGATTCCCGGAACTTTGAGAACAGAATTCCATTTGAATGGAATTCAATTCAAAATATAATTATTTCGATCTCATATTGACTTCGAATAACTGGAGTTCCACCGTACCCGTTACATTTTTTTCAATGATTTTCTCGAATTTCGATAACCGCACAAAGTGCCTTACGAAGGTAAACTAATAATAATAGTAATAATTGTTAATGCGCTAAGTTGTACCTTGGTTAATTGGCTGTGGACGCGGAGGCGGCGGCGGCAGCTGCAGCTATGCTGAGCAGTGAGGTGACTTCGCTCTGATTGGACGATTCGTCGTAGCCGGAGTCGGAGGAGGCATCGCTGAACGGCGGTGTGGCGCTGGTAGTGGCCGGGGGTGGCGACTCAGTGGCTAGTGGTAGCGATTCGGTGGCCGGCGGTGGCGTTATGGGTGGCTGGGTCTTGCGACGCGAGTGGCACGGCTTGAAGAAGCGTGTGTCGATCAGCAGCTGGCCGTGACGGCCTTTGAACACGATGCCGCAGCACACTTCCTCACTGAAAACATCAACCAATTAAATTTTATTACTCATATTATTTTATACTGAGAACCTGTTCTTTCTATCATAAATAGATTAGATTCGTAGATAGATTAGATATCGTAAATGTTTTTATAAAAGTACGTTTGTCATTAAATAAATAATAACTTTCCTTTAATTAATAATAATTTTCCTTTTCTGCAAAGCCTTGTTTACGTTTAAATTTTTGAAAAGAAGAAAAACAAGATAAAACACAGTACACGCTTGTTGTGAATGATATAATTTGTTTTAACCAAATTCAGAAGGCACAAGGCTTGTGTTCTGACAGTGTATACTGTAAAAGAATGTATACTATCCCAATAAATGAAATGAATGAATGAACGAGGCACTTACCGTTTCCAGTAGTCGGTGTCGATGAACCCGCTGATTGGTAAGGGGAGAGGGGGCGGAGCTAGCCGCTTCAACATGGACCGAGTGCGATGCGGATTGGTGGTGGGGGTGAAGGAGGACTGCTGCTGCTGGTGGTCTTCGCTGGGAGTTGGACTGGGGGGCACGCTCAAATCGGACAGGGAGTCGCCTCCTAATAAAATCATAACAAATTATTTATTGCACAAAACGTATAGGCCTATACAAAATACAAATTCAAATAAAAATTACATCTTTGTGCTACACGCCAGCATAAGTTATCTTGAACGCCGACAAGTGGAGAAACTCGAAGTTGACATTAGAGATTGCTGAAGGGTAACAACCGATCCGGTATATTAATTTGTGTTGTTGTTATAGCTTCAAGTCTCATAATAAAAAATACGGATAAGAAGAGATATGACTTATTAACAATTTTGAGAACCTATATGTATCTTCAAATCTGAATGAATCTTTGGATTGCTGATCGAACAGTGAATATTTTTCATTACATTATCAATAGAATAATGGGACAATTTGAAAGGTACAAACGTTTAACTCAAAGATTGCCAAACTAACATAAAATTTGAAGGATAATACCTCAATTTGACTATTATCTGGAGAGTTATCTATTACCAGAACTATCATTCTGGAGAATTATTAATGGATGATTGCATTCAACTTCATTTCCAGTCTATTACTATACACATCCACACAAGTTTTTGTGTGTGCATGCCTCATTTACTAGAAATTGAATAAATTACTTTTCTTTTATTGAATGTAGTATGTAGAATAAATTGATGAAAACTCAAATCTCACCATTGATTTCATCACTGAGAGCGCTGGGACTCTGTTCTCTGATGGCCTCCATCATGACCACGTCCTTCTTGCCATCTTCCTCCATATTCTCTTCGACTGCCACTCCTTCAATCGGTTTGCTCTTCATTTTTCGCTTCTGTTTTGACTTGAACTTCGTTGCTGATTTTGTGCCAGGCCCGGCTCGAGCATCTACAACCTATGAAAAGGAGTAAAGAAATTCGATGAACAGAAATCGAAGGAAATTCAAATGAAAAGAAAATACAATGAAATTCTTATAATCATTGGAAATCAACTGGATCAAATTATTGGCCACTTATTAGTTCCAATGCTATATTTCATGTATCAGATATAAACATACATTAGAAATGCATGGCTCATTTCAAAATTTTATATACACCTTTTATACCTTGATATCTATATTGTTAATCAGGGCCTCGTTTCATAAAGATTTACAAGTTGGAATCTTCTATTTTCCCCCGATACACACATCACGATAATTGAACGTCCAGTTTTTTGACGTACCCATAAATTTTACTATACTTCATTCACAATAACTTAAAGCAAATTACGATACGACACAGTTCCGACAGTCGTGTATTGGTTATGGTTTATCGTGGCCACCCCATATTTGCAAGCATACATACACAAAAAGTAGCTTCTTCTTCGCTCAGCACTACTAAAATTCAACTCAGTCAAATTAATGCTGAGCTTTGTCAGGATAGTCTGAAGCTGTCTTCGACTATCCGCCGACAGCTCGCCGACTGTCCTGATAGAGCTGAGAATTTATAACAGACATTCGATAACCTTCTTGATTGTTGGCACCAACTTTACTGATGATAATAGAACAATCGGATTATTTTTATTGATCATATCACTCAATGATTTAGTTCATGTGAACGGAAAAATCATATACTGATGCTCTTGTTAACTGCTTTGGCATAGTTGAATTATAGTAGTGCTGAGCAAAGAAGGATGTGTGCATGTAAATATGGAATGGCCACCTTACACACGTCTTTGAATGTACAGTATTCAATTTGATATACATTTTTGGAAAAATGCTTATGGATTTTATTGAGGGGTGGGGGGAGACCCTTACGGGTAGATTAAGTCAATAGAATAAAATCATCGATAAATTGGATTTCTGTTTCATTTGAGGCACTTACATGTCTCCAATTGCGCTGACTGCCCTCTGGTAACTTTTTCCAGCGTTTGACAAGCAGAACGCATGCATTGCACACTTCTCCCGAGCGCGGCTCCTGCAGCTGGAAGCACTCTACGAAATCATTCTCATATTTCCTACTATCGGTGAACCGGGAACTGCAAACAAAAACGAAAAAATGTATAAAAAGTGTATGGAAATGTGAAACTACAATCGAGCAAAATACAAATGAGCTTTTAGGTTTTGATAAATTGCAAAATTTTACACGTGAAAATATCTGTGGACTAAGAACTTGAGAGATCAACCTATCTATCTAAGCTAATTGAAAACAATATAATCAAAAAATATACATACACACAGATAAGTTGTTAACGTACATACACATATAATTACGAATAGTCTGTTTGAGAAATTAACATGAAAATAGAAATACACACTAAAATAGAACCAAGAGGAAATTGACATTATTTTGAGTAAAGTTTTTTGTTTGTTTTAGCTGGTATACGAATCTACTAAGTTCACAGTTTGACGGAACAATCTGCATGCTTTACATTACTGAATCTAAATTTTTATTTATATTGATTAAATATTCGAACACCTACAATTATCTTCAAATGAGATAAAAACTAAACCAAAATTGCAAGTTTTTCAAAATTTTTCAATACCAAGAATATTATAAGCTTTGAGAATTGGGAATGATTACAGCAGACCCACCTAGTTCGGATCAACAAACAGCTCAGCTGCAAACAAATTACACTGAACAAATGCAACAAGTAGTCTAAACAATTAACTATTGACTGATGCTTGCATTGACTGAACTTCCGGACACAGTAGATAAACATAGCCAACAATAAGATATGAGTTATGACTAATAGCAGCCAGCCAAATTTACCGTTACCCTTTCATTGACTCATTTCTTTGAATAAATGGAAGGAAAATCGCTTTTATTGCTCAAGTGAATTATTTCGTACACATAAGGAGTATAATAAACATTTGCAAATGTGAAAAAATACATTTTACTTAGGATCCCTACAATTTTGATAGAATTTCAAGTTTTTTTTAATTTAAACAATAACGAATAAAAGGCGAGAATGTTGGCACTGTTTCATTTATATGAAAACGAAGAATGATGGTGTTAGATAAATAAATCCATTTGGAATGTCCATCAAAATTAGAAAGCGAAGATGTTTTGGACTCAATGTCCGTGTTCTCACCATATAAGTTTATTAGTCTTTCTTGAATAAATAATGGAACCCAAGCAAATAAATAGACCCAAAATAAATAAATTTAATAATCATAATTAAATTAGAGTTACTTTCAAGTATTTATTATTACTTACAAGTTATTCATTAGGACATTTACTACAATATAACAGACTACAGACGCCATTACATATTCATGTACTGTGTTGAATAAATCATTATCTTATCTTTTACAAAATGACAAGAATACGTTTAAATGATTACTATTGAAATCGACGTAATCGAAAAAGAACAGTATTATTGTTGTGCATATAAATGACTCATAGGATAACGAAAGTATAACGCTATCTTTTATAATAAATTGTGTGTCTAACATTCAAACCCAGACCAATAGATCTCGCAATCATACAAGATAAACAAACTTCTGATAAGGATATGATTATTGGATTGAACTGCACAATATATATTGAAGCTTATCTTGATACTAATTAGAAATAACTTTTGTGTTTATTAATTTGTTTACAATAAAAGGAATGGAAAATAGGCATTCGCTCAATACTTCTTCTATTACAATTTCAATTTATTCAAAGTTCAATTCAGGTTATGTCCTTTTCAACACCTTCTCAAACAATTTCCACTCAGAAAAAACACCACTATAAAAAATATACATTTAAAAACCAGGAAGATTGTGTTGTTTCTCATTTTGTTCGATATGAGAAGTGGGAGGAACAGCATAAACATGTTAGAAAAACAGAGAATAATTGAATTGTGAAGAGGAGGGGAATGATTTAAAATAAATTCTAGGACTGCAAAATAATTGAGTGGAGGGCCGTTTGTATTGTTTGAAACTAAGATAAATCGACTAATATTGTTGGACTCTTTTGAATAAAAACGATAAATCTACAAATTAGCACTTGGTTTTCAATCATAGGAGCAGTTTTCTACTAGAGCTAGAGAAATCCTAGAAGTAATTCAACACACTAGAAAATCAACCAACAAATTTAACTATTAACTTATATTGGAAGGACTCTATTCGACAAGTTTAGAACTTCATCTTTCCAGAGTTGAATCATCAATACATATTTTTCATTTGAAGATGAAGATATCCATTCATCCCTCGTCATAATCATCACTAGTGAGTGATGAGTGTCATCTCACATTTCTGTGAATATGAATAGTTCAATTTCAAAGAGTAGGGTTCGAGATGGAGGAACACATCGCCACTTTTTTCTTGTCACCAACTATATTTTATAGTGAGAGCCACACCCTTACCAAAACTCTCATTCGCCTCGAATTTAAAAACTTACAACTTATTAAAAAAATGAAATTAACAAAAGACCTATAGATTAGTGTTTTAGTTGATAAATCTGTATAATATCATGTTTTAGTGTTACCTGCTAGATTTTGCTTTGCAAATACAGCACCCTGAGGAAGACCGATACACCTTTGGTTTATGGAAGCTGAACATGGTATCCTGCTATTGATCGATTGGAACCGTACAATGACTCCTGAAAAAAATTGATTAGATTAATTCATTAGAGAAGAATCAGCCTATATATTTCGATATTCAGATTATTTAAATAATTATTTATGAGTGCAGACAAGTTGCTCAGGAACAACCGTCTTCGCCATCTCCCTGAATATACACAGCTGCATCACAGAAATGTTTCAACTTGTAGAAAAACTGCGTACGATCAGTATTTGAAAATCTTCCTTGTTTTAAAAATTATTTCCAATATCTGAAAAATCTCCTTGATATATATAATGTATGATATCGATATGATACCAATAATATCAAACTAATTATGGTACATAATTATACATACATGGGGCGAAAACTTCTTAATTGTCTACCCGGGGAGTGGAGAGTGCTGGAAGGTGGTTTACTGAAGAAAAGACTTTGTGATATGTTGAAGAATAAACCACTGTATAAAATTGAGGAATTTTCACAAGCGCTTTTTGTATAATTTTAAATATCTTGACACCTGTTACTATTCTTGAAGAATGTGTAATAAAGAACTATTGACTATTGACTATTATCATTATTATGGATGGTGAGACTGTAAAACGTACTTCAACTTATGGGAAAAGTTGTGGATAACAAGCGAAAATGAGGTATTTTCAGATTTCCTAATAAATGCTTTATGCAAACTTCACTAACAGAATAGACGAGCCAGAGAAAAATAACCCTTTTCTAAGATGGCGGCTTTCCCAATGAAAAATTCGAGACTTGTTGAGTAGTTGTGAAGGTGATAAAGCAGTTATCCATATTAAATTAAAAGACAAGATATTTCAAACAACAGATTTATCTGTGCTATCTGATTTAACCACAGTAAATCTAAGGTTTGACAATATCTTGTAGGCCTATTTTCATTTAATAATTAAAGAGATCGATTCAGAACGGGTATCCAATTCCGATCGTATCAAAAATCAAAAACTGTTCTACACACATAAATGGTGGCGTCACAGACCAGCACAGTCATCATCGAAAAAATCCTCGAAAGAATAGAAGCTCCTCCCAATAAGCCACCTTTATAGGGTGTTCTTGAATGGGGTAGGTGAGCGCCTCTTCATAGTGTGGTAGGCAGTTAAGCATCCAGATTGTCAACACTAAGTTCAAACGTGTGCACTTCCTCTCTTCTTAAGAACGTAGTCTGGTATTTTTCCACAAGCAAGAGTGATGCTAGTATGATAAGTTCAAACACAGTATGGATGCCCAAACGTTGGAATATGGCTCCAATACTGCTCGCTGGCAGTGAGCATCGAACTTGCTATGAGTCATCATACGAAGTGCCTTTTTTAAATGTCCTTAGCATGAGCTGAATGACTCCAGACAATTATTCCATACTGGATATGACAGCTGAACACAGCATGAAACAGCATCAGTTGGGCACTCAGAAGTCCTCTCATTTTACGAAGCAGGTAGAAACTTGCAGAATCTGATGATGTGAGGTTCCCATGACAATTTGATATCCATGCTGAAACCAAGCAAGATGGCAGGAGCAGCACTGACAAGTGCTTTTCTGGTCAGTGCACACAGCATCTTTTGGGTTTTGCTCTCATTCAACTTGAGTTTATTTATGCAAAACTAACTCTTGACCTCTTCAAAAAGCTCGTGAGCCTTCAGCTCAGCTTCCTTTGGACCCTTGCCCTGTCCCATGATGGTGGTATCATCGGCAAAAAGCAGGCTGGAGTTCTGCATGTGCAGATTATTTATTATGATCAGGAATAACAGTGGTCCAATCACCGAGCACTGGGGTACTCCATGTGGTACTCCTGGGTGATGCGGAAGAGCACATAAACCTAATAGCTGAAATTACCACTCTTATTGAGTTCAATAGAACAGCTATTATCTTGGCGAATCATATAATTTCTGCGGCGACCCATCAATCATCTATACCTGCCCTGTGCAACTGCAAGAAAGAGGTTTCAAATTGATACCTACGATATTTTATTTATATTCATTACAGACTTAATCATTTATAATTTATTGAAGGATAATTATAAACAAATGTGAGTGCAACAGGCTAAGCCAAAAACTGCTCCTCTACCAATTTTCACATCAGTCGAAAATAAGGTTATCATAATCATCAAACTTGACATCACAATTTCTCACTTTAAAATAATAAGTTCATGAATTAGTAATGTGTTACTCCTGGCTGGGCACAGAATTATCACTATGACGTATGATTGACTATTAGAAGTTAACTATAATATTTTTAATAGTCCTTGTTGTGAATTATTGTGAGGTGTAATCATATTTCAATTTTGAAATAAGCCTATCCCTTGTATTTCTTTGTATATCTTGGGAGAGCCTGAGACTACCTAATCAAATAATATCTGAAATTATTGTAGAACTTTGATATTCATTAAAATTGGAAATGCAAAATGGACATCAAACCTAACAAACCACTGTCTACTATTTATTTACTGCTGTACTTGACTATCTGTAATAAATTAATTGGAACATTTAATAAGTTATAACTCAAGTTACAAGTCATACTTTCAATACGTTACTTTCAGTTACTTATACGCAAATATGCAATTTGGTATTAGTAATACCAAACTTGCGTTGCTTCAAAATACACAGTTAGGATTCTTAGACTGAGGATCAAAAGGAAATGAAGTTTATTTCTACATGATATTATTAATGACATTAGTTAATTTGATGTCAAATCAAACAATATCTTAAAATGAAGGAGAGTTTGAAGAAGATGAATGTTATTTGACACATATCAATATTGAAATACAGTGATGCTTCCATAACCACGATGACAGTAAATCACCAATCAATAACCTCGAAAACGTTCATCAGTATGTTACGAAAGATTGGTCAAGAGTTGACAACCACAAATTTGATCAGATGAATGATTGGAAGAGATGATCACATGCAAATCATGAATACATTATAATCAATTTGTAAAATTACTGAAAATAAAACTGATGCTCAACTGCAAAATGCTGGTCATCAACTAGATCAAGCAAGAGCCATTACATGCAATGACTGCATAATAAACGTGGTGTCATTTCTTACACTTTAAAAGTCTCTTTCTAGTTGATTCATCCACAAACTTTTAAATATGATAGTTTCTTAGGTCAAAAATATAAGTTAAGGTCTAGGTTAAAGTGATGAAAATAATTAGGTCTCGGCCAGGGATTAGCCTACATAGTGTTGCTTCCGACAAGCCTGTAACCAAGCTAACGGCTTCGGTATTGCTCAACACTAAATTACGTAAGTAAATAGAGATAATCTTTCAAATTTTGTTTACCCATGAGATTAAAGAATATTCAAACATTTCACTACCAATATTACAAAATCAAATAGACTGGAATATACAACAAATAAGCAATTCGGTTCAATGGAGTTTTTAGGACGCCAAGGTCGGGTGATGGTGGAAAGTATGAAAAATACTCTTTTTGAAAAGTACATGCACTGTGAAACACTTACCAAATGTTGAGAAAGGACTTCAGAAATATTATTCAATAAGTTTGAGAGTGAAACACTGATAATTTATAGTTAAAATCAATAATACAAGCTTTTAAACATACCTTGAACCTACAGGCTACAGATGACAGCGAGTGTGAAGTGACAACTCTTGAACCGACCAATGTCTGCGCAGGCACCTTGCGCAGGATATCAAATTAGAGTCCATCTCCAAGTTTTTTCAATTCTCAACATTCTAAAAAGAGGTGTGATGCATTAAAAAAATTAAATTAAATTATATTATATTTTTTCAACTATTCATTTCATAATAACCCTTCACAAAAATTGTGTAATCATGCAAAATGAAGTAGACTTCCTTGTCGAACAGCTGATCAAAACTGCAGAAGTGATGTGAATTTTGATTGAAACAGAATAGAGTCCTTTCAAAGGCAACATGTTTACTTTCAATATTATTCAATTATTTATTATTTAATTATCAAAGTTCTCTGTAAATTTTATCGCAGAAATACTCTTTAGTTCTTATTAAAGTCTTACTCGTTTGTGAATCAGTTTAATATTTTTTATGTGGACTTTATTTCCCTCTGAGTCAAGAGTTGAAAATGGCTTACTCAAATGGTGGAGTATCTAGCAGCGGCTATAATTTTAAAATTGTGCTTTTAGGAGAAGGTTGTGTAGGAAAAACATCAGTGGTTTTAAGATACGTTGAAGATAAATTTAATGAAAGGCACATCACCACTCTACAGGTAAGATTTATTACTAAGTTGAGTTACATTATTTGTGTATTGTCTTGCCAAAATTTTGATTTATCAGGCCTGTGTAAGATTGTTGACAAAATTTATCCATGTATGTTGTGTCATAATATTTTTTATATCGTACTGTATTGTAAACTGTCAACAAAATTTGAACTAAGATATTTTTATTAACATTTTGATTTGTTACATAACCGCTCAGCTAACCTATAGGCTATAGCCTACACTTGATAGGTCTCAAACATAGGCTATAACTAATATTTCACTTTTTTATATGATAGAGTGTTAACTTGGAAATAGGAATACTTAATGTAATATTTCAATCTACACTACATTATGTTCCAATTACCGAACTAAGGGTAATGCCCACATGAGCTCTAATACGCTTGCTCGTGGGTAATTGAATTAAATGTTTGGTTATTGGCAACCTCGAGTTTGAATGTCCGGCAAGCCATAGCTCAGCCTACAGAACAATTAGGTACCTACCTTACATAAAAGGCTAACATTTTCATATACCAATTAATTCAATTAAAATGAAGGGGGCGGTTCAATATCTGGGCAGCACTTTCTCAAATACCATCTAATAAATAGTTTTCCCGTGATAGGACCCTAACTAAATCAAGTTTCATAGACTTGGCAGTCAGATAATGTTTTATTTATTTTTTCTAGGCATCTTTTCTTAACAAGAAATTGAACATCGGTGGAAAAAGAGTTAATTTAGCAATATGGGACACAGCAGGCCAAGAAAGATTTCATGCCCTCGGGCCCATCTATTACAGGATGTCAAATGGTGCTATATTAGTTTATGATATCACCGATGAAGACTCTTTTCAAAAGGTGAGTTGGAGTAAGATTAATTATCAAAAGTAAGATTTGATTAAATTCCGTTATTAGAAAAATCTATATATTTTTTATTTTGAAAAAATTAATTAAGCTATCTTGTATATGTTCAAAATAAGGGCTCTCATCCTCTGAAAGTTCAATCATTCACAGTCCAATGGTCTATGATTGTTTACAGCTGTTCTTGAACTGACAGTCATGGACTGTCATTGTTTGAACTGTCAGTGGATGGGTGCCCTAAGGTTTAATTTGACAATATTAAATTCATTTGACAATACAATTTATATTGACGCGATCCATCCGGGAATGCCTGGTAGCCTACTTGATCGAGAACTTGGAGATTGAATTTTTCTTCTAAACTACCAATTATAGTGAATTGAATACAAGAAGACAAGTTTATTTATCTATTTCATATAACATATTTGATTGCAACAAGCATAGCCCAAACAAGTTTTCTAAAACTAGAAGAAAGGCGTCTTTTGAGTATGTGACTATGTGTACTTTTATTTGAAAACTCAATCCAGAAACCTTTTTAAACAAAATATTCTAATGTGTCCAGTTTTATTTAGAAAAACACACATAATTAAACTTTAGTTTAAACTCACCTTAGTGGCTTGGTTACTTACTACTGTATCATAGAAATATGACTCAGCCTTGTCCTTTTTTTACAGGTAAAGAGTTGGGTTAAAGAGTTAAAGAAAATGTTGGGAAGCGACATTTGCTTAGTGATAGCTGGAAACAAGATTGACTTGGAAAAACAACGAAATGTTCCTATTGAAGAGGCTGAAGAGTGAGTATTCTCATTGAATTATTTTGTATTATCATAAGCTCCATTCATCAATATTATTGTGTGGTTTCTATTTATTAAAGATTCGCATGAGATTAATTGAAGCCATCTCTTGCCAATCTGGATGCCACTATGACGGACATTTTTGTGTTCTGTGTCTAAACTCATATCGTTGGTGGCAGAGCCAAGTTACGGCTTAGTATTATGACTCGTCCACATCAGGTTGTATTTTAGTCCACGACCAAGAAGATAAGAGTAGATAGATAGAGAGGCTGCAAATATAAAAAAGTTAAATTAAAAAACAAGATGTTTTCAAACCACTGATTTATAAAAAATCGAGATACCGTTTTCGGTTGTTACACCGTTATCAATCTCTGGTAAACTAGAACTCTTTTACCAGTTTTTTTAAATAAATCAGTGGTTTGACAACGTCTCGTCTTTTCATTTAATATGGAAACTTACCACAATATCAATCATCAGCTGGACTATATTGATGGCTAACAACCACAAGTCTGTGATCTTGGGTGTGGCCTTTGATCGAGAAAGGGAGAGTGAGGTAGAGAGAAAGTGAAAAAGGAAGAGAGAGGCAATCTTGCAGTAGGTAGCGGTAAGTATACAGTCTACTCTCATTTCAAATTTATCGTGGGAATTATTTTTTGAGAGGCCGACCGGAATACTAGTATAGGCTCAATACGTTACCACTCTTTACTTGATAGCTTACCATACAGGTATAACGCCAATATGAACTAGTTTTAGTCCGTCCAAGCAAAGAAGACATTTTGGTAAGATGGGAAAATGACTCCAGCTCAGTCAATATAGGTTTAAAAATTATAAATTTGGGATCAAATTGTAGGAAACATTCTGATCTACAAGTTGAGACCAAATTTATCATATTTGAACCAATGATGTCCGAGCTGGAGTCATTTTCCCATCTTGTCAGAATGTTTGGACAGACTATACTTCTGTCATATAAACATAGAATGATGAATGAAGGTCCAAGATTAGTTCACGTTAGAGAGCGCAGCGGTCAAATCTCCAGCTAAATTCTGCTCTCCTATACTGAAAAGTGAAAATCACAGCACTCTTCTAGTAGTTTTATTTTAACACAGCATGTTTTGCACTCTCCAGAGGCATTTTCCAGTATAAACTTGAAATCTTTATGCTTTCTGTTGCAGGTATGCTAAATCAGTGGGCGCTAAACATTTTCAGACGTCGGCAAAACTGAACCAGGGCGTCGAGGAGATGTTCCTCGATTTGAGTCAGAGGATGATTGCGCACGCGCAAGAGCATGACTTGAGTGAGATGGGGAGCGGGGGTGCACGCAGGTCTAACAGTATGCGACGCAACGTGGTGGTAGTGGACGATGAGGCCATTGACAGCCAACAACAGGCGACGTCACGAATCAGCTGTTGCGGAGGTGCAACTGCAACCTAACCTAACATTAACCAACCTAACATAACCTAAAACGATTACGGTCGGTTGCAGGAACGATCACTCATGCCAGGTTCGTGAGACATTGAATTAACTGAGTTTCATTTATTTTAATACATCATTTTTGTACAGGGTTGTAAAAAAACTAATGCTTATTTATAAGCACAAGGTAGGTATGTTGATTCAACAATTATAAATTTAGTCTTTCATTATAGAAAACAATCTGCTCTATAATTTGAGACCAAATTTCCAATTTTTGAACCAATATTTACCGAGCTAAAGTCATTTTTCCATCTTGCCAGAATGTTTTTTCTGCTCGACCATCTCTTGACAATAGCTGAGTTTCACCAATTTCGATCCATTATTGTTGTACAGGGTTGTCAAAAAACAATGCTATGTTCATGATTGTATGTAAGTTAGTATAAGCATAGAGAAAGGATAGTCGAAGATCCTTTTATCCTTCCTCTATTGTATAAGGGTGCGTTCATGTCGGAGCTTTGATCATCGATGATAGCTTTGACACTAGATAAACGATCATAGCATTGATAATAGAATAGAGTAACACTTTGCTTGCTTCTTTGCTTCTATCAGCTATACAATGCAGTTGATAGAAGCAAAACGTTACTCTATTCTAGGATCGTTTATCTAGTTTCAAAGCTATTATCAATGATCGGAGCTCCGACATGAACGTGTTACTTTGTTTATCTAAGAACTCTAAGGTAACGCGTTTATCGAAAGATCGATGGATGATCAATTATTAAAACTTGATTGATGTTTCTGCAACCAATCGTATGTAAGATATTGTGATAATTGAATAACTATTGTACCATTATTGCTATTAGGACTTTCAATACGAATCACAGATTGAAGTTTGTTATTGACTTTCTAGATTTGACTTTACTAAGAGGTGGTACCATTTCTGGTATCCTGTATGATTTGAGATCAACATTGTTTGAGTCACACTATCAATTATTGACATTCATGGTCAATTGTAAATTGTTTCATTGAGAAACTAAAGTTACTAAAAAAGTATAACAAAATACGTTATACTATATCAGTAGTTTAGAGACTGTATAGTGTATACTCTCCCTGTATCTAATGGTCACAGTATCTAACATCCACTAACAGATCGTACTGACAGTTGATTGTTCAACAATTGTCCTGCCGGTTTACAGCTATTCAGGACTGCCGATTTTCCTATCCACTTTCAGGTTTTGACTATCACAGACCGAACTGTCAGTGGATGTAGACCCTAAAGCGCTATGTACACGGGGAGTGTAGTGTCGGCCAGTTGAATATCTGTAGCCAATCACAGCCTTTGTCTCGTCATTGAGTCAAACAACAACAGCTGTGATTGGCTACAGATATTCGATTCGCCGACACTACTGTCCCCGTGTACAGCACGGTTAAGGAGTTGCGAGATCTAAATATTGAATTCTTGCTTATAACAACTTTATGATACATTGTTAAAATCTGGAATATCATGGAAAGTTTTTAGCCGGCGGGATCATAAATCATGTAATATTTTTTGAGAGATCTAGGTACTTGCACAGCAATATCCTACCCTTTTTGGGTCTACATTACGCTGTATGATTATGACTGAACTCTGACAGATAAAATTGGAGTGCCTATTCAGTGGTTATGTAATGGACAGGAACATTTTTATTGATCAAACTGTAATTCTGGGATTTGTATTGAACGTTGATAAAAGGGTGCTGTCATAGTGAGGAGCAATAAGAGTGGAAAGATTTGAAGTTTGTAAAAAAATGTTAATTAGCCTACACAAAGTTTTTTTGGAGAATGGTGAACTATTTTGGTTATTACACAATTATTACAGTAAGCCAAGTTTGTCACTCGATCGTAAATGTTTTGAAAAAGTCTGTGATAGAGACAACTTTGTAATACAGTATTGTTTGTAAGGCTGTTTTATTTATTTTACTTGTTGCTACTCACTCTCTTTTCGATCTTATTACTTCCCACTATCAATATTCCCGGTAGACTAACTTCAAATATATTATTTGTTTACCAAGCCGAATCAATGGATTCAATTAGGTATTAAATTATGTATATTTGCTAAAATTTTATTCACACTGTTTATTGGCTAATATTTGAAACAATTTTTTGTAAATATAAGGTGAACTAATGTATAATATGGAGTCGAGCTTGATCATTTGGATGGCAAACATAATTAATAGATGATCGATGACTCTTTGATTGGCTATTAATTATTGATTGATGATCATCAATATTAAATTTAATTAATGTTGTTTCTCTAAGGCTTGTAATGTTGTTTCGCGACCATTTTTTATGCTCTTGAACGGCATATATATGTCGCTAAAGCACTGCTATCAAAGGCGAAGCCGTCTCAATAAGGATATAACGAGTGTCTTTGATATACTATGTATTCAATAGACAATTTTTGGGAATGACACTTTGATTGTGCTATTCATCTTGTTGA
The DNA here is from genome assembly GCA_017141385.1 of Sogatella furcifera. Taxonomy (NCBI): domain Eukaryota; kingdom Metazoa; phylum Arthropoda; class Insecta; order Hemiptera; family Delphacidae; genus Sogatella; species Sogatella furcifera. The sequence goes on from CM029551.1 coordinate 29,351,169, forward strand.
TATGTTTACTTGATGAAACTGAAGCCCAGCTACCATTGTAAATACGTAATTTATTTTGCATATTGTGTCGCAAAATAATACCAAAAGTTATTTTTGTGAAACAAACCAATGAAATGGCTTTGTATTGAACATTTCGAGAAATTTCCAGTTGGCGTGTTCATATTTTCACTAATTTTCACAAACTCAGAGCCAACCAACGAACAATAGAAAAATATTATGAAGTCCTAAAAAGGAATATTTATCCTGTTTTTGTTTAGGAAAAAAATAGTTGATATTTCTGTAATTTTTGGGAAAATCACCAAAAATGTCAATTAACCACCCATATTATTGGGACCCAAAAAATGTCTGCTGAATTCATAAATTCACATAATAATATCAGGCTACAAAACATAGTGTACAATATTTATTACTTGTGCGTGTAAATATGTTTATAAACTCATTTATATCAATATAATGTCTTGTTGACAGTATGTTGTTGACTATATTCATATCCACCTTCATTTACTTTTATTACTCATTACTTCAATTTTTAGGGGGTTGGCTGGATGACTAGGTACGGATTCCCAGCTTTGCAAATTAGATCGGTTGTCTTGCGTGTTCTATTTTCCGCAGAATAAAATTAGTTTCCAAAATGTGCAAAACTTGCAAAAAATTGTAAAAATGGCCTATTACAAAGATTTACTTACTTAACGTTACTTTGTGTATGTTTGGAAGTCTCATGTAATAGCAAATAGCATAGAGAAATAATCGTGAGAATTGGTACTCTTTTTATACATATAGTTAGAATATATCTTTCTCTCTGGTGACATATTTTGTTGAGAGGACCTCTGAGTCCAAATTTTGCCTTTGTAACCAGTCAATAAAATAAATAGACATGCTGGATGAAAGATTTTACTTTCTACTTTATACAATACAAATTATTGGGCAAAATTGAAGCATAAATTCTCGCCATCCACTTAATCCACATTTTTATATTAACTGTACCGGTATAGTTTTCATCATTTTTATAAAATCCTCATTCATTTTGCTATCATGATCCACATCTATTTCCGGCATTCCACAGAGAAATGAAATATGACTTCATATTTTGTTGTCTACTATGTTTGCATGTGACTGAGCAATTAGTTCCGGTCCGGCAGGCGAGAACTGCGCGCAGGATCAATTAGAGCCATTGTTTGTTGCACTGTCAACTGGTCCACAACTTGCACATTATCACACTCGAGGTGAGAAAGTGAGTTCACCGGCAGAACTAAATAAACTTGGAGAAAGTAATTTGAGTTGAGGTGTGAGACACATTTCTTGACATTCAAGAAACTACATAATGTAGCCTATTATGTAAAAATGATTGAATACGGTGTTGGAAAAATCAAAATTAATTTATTATATTTGTATAGGCCTAAATAATTAAGGAATGAATATAGTATTGGACTCTCCACCTACACCTAAACAGTGTTTAATTGGGATTCATTAAAAACTGAAGAAATCACTTTTTGCATGAGAACAATAACGACTAGTATTTTTCAAGAGTAATTTAATTAAAACTCAATTATTTTTAATACCTGTCTTCACAAAAATAGTCTGCTAGTCATTGATCTCTTGTTGAGAAGTGAGGAACGTTGTAGTAGGTCTACCATATACGTCGTTGGTACGGTACCGTAATGCACAAAACTTCCTTTACATAGTCATGAATCTTGCAGTGAAGCTCTTATGAAGAGCAATAATTATACTTCACTGAACTCTAAAAAGGATGAGAACAAAAATACAGTAGACCTATTTTGAAGTAAAATCTCTAGATCACTATAGGAAAGTGTTCTAGCTCAATTAGTGCTTTCATGTGTGTGGTCCTTGAACACAACAATCTGTTAGTGTGAATGTAGCCATCATAATTATAATGATATTTGCATGTGAGCAGAGAAGAGAGACACACTTGAACTACCTACCGTGACCGCTATAAAGCATAACTGTCAACTATTTTACAACTTCATTCATATTTTGTTATTTGGACATTGATGACAGCCACATATCATCTGAGTGACACGTCAAAAAAAGTGTAAGTCTTGTTAATAATAATTTTATTCCTTAGCCTATGAATTTTTTCAAGTGGGAGAATATTAATAAAATGTTCATACCATTTGTTGATCAAGTTACAAAGCATGCGCATTTTTTCTAACATTTACTCTATTGAATTGTTATAATCAAGAAATTTTTTAGTACGGTAATAATTAAGAGTCCTCAAAAAATTATTGAAATTAATACGGTAAGTTGAGTAATTATAGTCCTCAGAATTAAAAACTATGGAATTGTTACAACCAAGTAATTTTTCAGTAAAGGTTGTCCTCAAAAACGTTTTCATTCGGGGTTACCTTTTTTTATTTATGTAATGACTTGACCATTATACAAATTGAGGTATCGTATCACAGATCAAATGTGATTTGAATTGGCTACTTGAAAAACAGTTCAAACTAACTTACATATTCAGCTTAACATTCACAATTTTCGAACAGATCACAATTAAAATAGGTAGATTTTGTAACTGCTCTGCAATTTTATTTTTCAGAGTTCAACAACATAATTTCTCATGGCTAAGGACAAAGTTTCAATGGTGTCAGTTTCACTCATCCTAGGACTATCATTTCTCACTATGAACGTGAATGCCCAAAACGGTGTTTCTCGAAATGAATATCAAGTACCGGTAAGTGAAGATGAAAAAATGCTAAATGACTCAAATACGGTACTGTAGTACGACATAATTTATATTTAATGATATATAAGTTACTACCTTACCGTAATATGTGAGAATATTTGAATTAAAAAAAGCAACAACATTTTTTTTTTGTGTAACCGGTATCTAATTTATAGTTTTCTCTTCTAGGAAAATTCAGAAATACCATCTCAAACTGGCTTAAATCACCTTAAACATGGGACGAGAGAACGAAGATGTGAGTTTTTTTGCAAAATATCATTTAAATATTTTGTAATTGAATTAAACGCCTTCAATGGTGTAGTATATGAAAATCTTGAATTTTGTATTCAGAACAATAAAGGCTTACGGTATATATACTGTTTTTATATTCTTTGATGCTATAATCTGACCACTGCTATAATCAAATAAAATAATGCCATAGATACTTTCTAATTATTAAAAAAAATATTCAACTAGATTTTAAAATGAAACAGTCTGGATCCTACTGTATTTTTATTGTTAATATTATTGTTTGGTCCTCAACAAATTGAAGCTATTTCTTATCACCTTTATGAAAAATAAATAGATAAGTATCTTTATTTAATCCACACTTTGAGCACTGAATAATTGAGAATAGCATATTAAAATAAAAATGCAGAATATATACACTAATTATATTGAATTAGGTACCCATGCAATATGGGTAGTTTCGAACATGGAGCTATATACTGTGTTATTTTCTGTAGGCTATTATATTTCGTGATATGTTGTATTGATTGTCACAGATGTTGACATGAATAAATGTGATACCGTAATTAATTTTCTTATTTTTCCAGTTCTACCTTTCTTCACTGTGGTTCAATTCCCAAATCAGGACTGCAAAGCACTGACTGGTGACAATGGCACCTGTATGTCTCAGTATGAATGCAAAGCAAATGGAGGAATTTCAAGTGGAATTTGCGCCAATAATTTTGGCGTTTGTTGTTTGTGTGAGTGGATTTTCTAAAGACTACATTGTATAACTTCATCTCAAATAATTAACCTTTACCGATTATGATTATAACTTAAGTTACGTAATATATTACCGTAGTTTCTATATTATTATATAAAAACTTACTGAAAATTTTAATGAAACCAGATAATGGTACCCTACTGCTGGGATTGGGAATAATACAGATTTTCCAAAATTAAAAATAATCCAAAAAGATTGTTTAATATTATCGATTATCAATCAATTTTCCAAATCGAAGTTCAGATGATCTTCAAAGATCAGGATGATTCTACATGAAATTGGAACAAATACCAGAGGAAACTGAAAATACAGTGTTTCTATTAATTTGACAAGATTCGATTTTGCTTATGTTTTGTGAGTATTTTTCGCTATTGGATAACGTGTAATCTTATTTCTAGAATTGAAATATTGAATTTCTCTCACGAGGTTGATTCGTGAATAATGCCAGTCAATTGAATAGGTGATTTAATGTTCTATTTATAGATAATACTGTATTTCAAAGCTATGCGTTTTTTTATTTCAGTTATGGTGACATGTGGGCAAACTGCAAACCGTAACGGCACATATTTCGTGAATAAAAACTATCCAGCACCTAATGACGAGACTGGATCTTGCCAGATTACACTAAGAAAAGCACATCCCGATGTTTGCCAATACAGGTAAGTTATATTTATTTCTAGCGAAAATATATGAGAGATGTGGATTTTTCAGTTAACAAAAACTTGAAAAGTCTATACATTTTCATGAAAATTCTCAAGAAGAAATATTTTAAAACATAAAAGAAAACTTAATTCATGCTGTAGAAGTGATGATTTAAAAGATAAAACAAAGAATAGAGAAAAGGCAGACAAGAGAAATTTATTATGTTTGTTTTAATCAAAACACTATCTTTCAATATTCATAAAATTAACGCGAGAACAAATATTAATAATTGCCCCACTGACCACCTACAGAAGGGGTATTTGGATTTGTCAATCAATATATTTGGATTTGTCATATATTCAGCAATATATGCAAATCAATTACCTAAGACAGAACCAACTCTATACTTCATAATGGATTTGAAATTCCTGGATTGAATATGCACAAATGTTTAATAATTCATTTTTCATCAAAGCCCTGAATTCACGACCTGTCGATGCTCTTAGATTAGCTGGTATCTTGTTATAGAGTCTAATACCAGCACTCTTCACTCCTCTTTCATATAAAGTTGTTCTATGGGTATCATCTCTTAAATCTTCACGATGTCTGGTTCTGTAATTGTGACATAGTGCCCCAGTTTTAAATTTATTTTTATTCTGATCTATAAAGCATATTGCTTCTAGAATATACAAACTGGGAAGAGGAAGAATTTTCATCTGTTTAAAGTATGGTCTGCAGCTAGATCGTAGTGACTCTCTAACCATCACTCTTATTGCCCACTTCTGAATACGGAATATGTCAATTAATTACTTGTGTCGAGTTACCCCAAAATATGATTCCATAGGCCAGAAGGGAATGAAACATTGCGAAATACACATCTTTGAGAGTTTTAGTATCTAACAACGATTTTAAATTTCTAAGAACAAATAAGACAGAGCTCAATTTATTTTTCAACGATTCTATAAGAGGTCTCCATGATTTCAGAATCTAATAAAACTCCCAGGACTTTGTTATTCACAGGCTTCACACTGCTGTCCCCCACTTCCATAGTTACTTCTCTAGTTGTTCTGAATGGCAATTGCTTGGTTTTTCCATAATTTAATATCAGCATATTAGTAGTCAGCCACTTCTCAAGTTTATCAATATTAGTTTTGCTCTCAGATCCCATCCTTTCCTGACATTTATTTTTCAATAAAATGCTTACGTCATCAGCATATAACACACAGTGCGCCGGTTCAAGGTAAGATGGTAAGTCATTTACATAAAGAAGGAACAGCAGTGGACCAAGAACCGATCCTCGAGGGACTCCACTCTTTGTATTCAACCATTTTGAATAGTAAATATAAGCGGTTGAGTGAATTTCGACCCGCTGGTATCTATAACAAAGGTAAGAGTCAAACCATCTGAGAACCACACCCTGGAACCCATAAAGCTGCAACTTATGACATAGAATTTCTCCATTAACAAGGTCAAAAGCCTTGGAGAGATCCGCTACCAACCCACATACCTTGGAGCCACCATCCACAGATGTAATAATAATAGAGACAAGAAGCAAGAATTATGTTTGTTCAAACTAATAATATTCGTGTAACCTGGCTGGCTCAGATCTGGTGTCAGAGTTTTCAGGTCGCTCCTGATCAATTTCAGGGCCTCTGATATGACTCAACGAGGCAGCCGGGACCGACGGCTTAACGTTCCCATCCGAAACACGGGAAGTGGCCTGAGAAAAATGTCTGGTGTGACCTGGGATCGAACCCGGGACCTTTGGGTTGCAACGCCAGCACTCAACACACTCAGCTAGGCCACCCCCTTGTTCAAACTAATATTATCTTATTTGAACATGTTTACCTTACCTTATTTCAATATTGAATGAGCACATTAGCCATTGAAACGCATCTCCATATAACTTAAATTTTGATGTTTGTGATCCTTCAAATAAAAAAACAATCTACAAATATTCTGAAAATAATCTAATTTGAACACGTAGGCCTACATTTTATTTCAATATTGAACGAGCAATCAAATCTCCATGATTCCAGATAATTTATCAATCATTGATTATATTATTTATGGCCGTTTAATTGATTTCAGAATTGATTTCACTCAATTTTCGTTGATGGGCCCGGAGCAAGTGAATCATTTGTGTAACAGCGATCAGTTTCTTGTCTCCGGAAGCAGTCCAGTTCCTCCTATTTGTGGAAAAAATACTGGAAGTCACAGTGGGTAATCTGGATTACAAATCTTGTTTTTTTTCTCATAAATGCAGTAAATATTTCTTGTGCACATGTTATAGAAATTTGAATGCATAAATGGGTCACATTAAATTTTTTAAATTAAATTCACAATATACCATCACATGAACATGAGTCTACAACATGGAATTTTAATTTGATGTTTCAAAATATGTTTTAGAGTTGGAATACCATATCATTTAGAGGTACAATGATTGTTAAAACAATACTGAATTGAAAACAACGTAATGACAAAAAAGTTTGTGTGAGAGTGCCACACAGATTTTATTCAATTCAATCAGATAATGTTTCCAAATTCTAGTTTACGTGGATGCCGGTGACTTGGGATTACCAGTTATGCTGACTGTTATCACCAGTGGAGCTTCTTTCTCTAGAAATTGGAAAATGCGAATTACGCAAATTCCGTGCAACTCCAACATGAAAGGTATCACAAATCTATTCTTTTTCTTTGGCTTTGTCCCATTTGAATGGGGTCAGCGTTCCTTCTTACTGCTTCTCTACAACCCCTGTCCAATGCCTCCTTTCTCCTGCATGTCCACTGCTATTCTGTCTTTTCATCTCATTTTCTTTCTACCATGTCCACGCACTCCATCCAAACCCAAATCCTGCACTCTCATGTCCACAAATCTATTATGAAATTGAGATTAATTTTATCATATTAAAATAAATTGATACTGTTCTTCGTGATCCAGGTGTATCAGTTGGAAACAATGCGAATCTATTGTTGAATGAAAACCAACTTTAATATTAGATTAAAATCTTACTCTTCCATGATATGCTATTTGGTATTGTTATACAGTAGTAGGCCTATGTAGTTGAAAACTACGTGTGACTTTAATGAGAAAACATTGTATATTGATTGTCATAGGCTCTGTAAAAAAACTATAAATGAATCGAGAGAACTTCCAGTTTACCATTTCAAGTTTCAAAACTCAGCAGTTCTTGTTTGGAGTTTAGGCTACTGCTTGATGAGTAACTTACCTATGTCAAAGTTTACCATAGTTGAACAAGGCAGGTTGATTCTGAACAATATAGCGTGCCTATTATTTTTCAAATGTTGTTTGCATAAAAAAGTTATTTATCTCTATTATCATAAGTATAGTACTTTTGTAATGTTATTATAACATTTGTGAAACAAGACAGTTAGTTGCATGCCTCCTAAAAACTAAGTAGAAGAAGTTCGAGAACTTGACTTTATTGATAATATTGATTTTGTTGACAGCTGAAGATGGATGTTTGCAGTATTACAGTGGGGTTTCAGGACAAATAAAGTCATTCAACTATGAGCCAAACTCAGGACTCCAGTTGTCAAACCAGGACTACACAATGTGCATACGATCAGAAAGAAATTTCTGTAGTATTCAGTATAACGCCTGTCAAGATCAAGGTAGATAATAGAAATGAATTATTTACTACACCAAAAAAATCGTGAAGATCACGAAAATGGAAGGAAATGATTGAATATCATTGATTGCAATTTGTATAAAATTTGATAGAAATATAATAAACCGTAATGAGGCTATCGAATGTTCTCGTACTTACAAATAATATTGTGAACACAATTATAGCTTAAAGAAAATATAGTTGAAGTGAAGTATAGGTACTTCAAATATCCTTTCTCTATGATGATAGCTTCCAGGATCGATAAATAAAAAATCGATGGACGTTATTAAACAAATATAAAGTTTATTCGAAATTTGATTCACTTGCGATTATTCCCGTACGGAAGTTTCAATCTAGATCTTAGAATTTCAAAAATGCATTGTTGAAGATAAGGTTCAAAATAATCTGAAGATGTTCAACAAAATAATGAGGTTCCAAAACCAGTCACAGCAAAATAAAACCATTTCATAAGTACAGTAGTTGCTAGTTTAATTTATAAACTTAGCCAACTTCCATATCGGAATACTTTGCATTCTGTATCTTATAGGCTACGCATCAATATAATTAGGAAGTTAGTGTAATTGAAGTCCTTTTCCAATTTGACTGGATATTTTAGTTATGATTTTGATATGGAATGGATGTGAATGTTGATACTTACTATAACCATATAGAGAATGTGAATTCCTATGTATGCAATAGCACCGAGAATGTAAATCTTATCTGTGAAGGATTTACCTTCTCCGTGGTAATAGTATTTCGTATTTTGACGTGGCCTATACAAATGTATTGTGAATGTTTGTCTTTGGAAATTGAAATATTTGATTCGATACATCAATTCAACTACAAATTTACAGAATTAATTATAATTGCAGGACTGCATTGTACTCTTGGTAGTAATGCCTCTATCGAATTATTATTGTTCGAATTGCATTTGAAGTGAATCTAATAATTCCATTGATGTTTACAGTAAACAATCGCTCTCACGCTTTTACTCTGACATCGAACACCCTGGGCCAAAACCCCGTGCCCAGTAACGTTGGCAGTAGCTGCAATTCGGATTTCCTCATAATTCCCTGTGTGTCGAGTCAGTCGCGGAATTGCGTCGACCGAATCTGCGGAGGTACCCTGTCCGTTGATTCCACAACCAACGAGGCTGTTCTCACTAGTAAGTAACCACTAATAAACTTGATCTACTTGCTAATAATGGATTATGGAAAGGAATCAACAAAAAAATGCAGACTGGCAGCTTTACTTATAACATAGAGCAGGGCTCTCCAACCTACGGCCCGCGGATAGATTTTGTCCGGCCCGCCGAGAGTTATTACAACAGATTTCTCAAAATGTATCTAAACACATTTTTGTCAACAACTGTGAGTTCATACTCTACTCTTACAAGCTCTCCATTTCTTAATAAGTGTAAAATTAGCTGTAAACAAGCAGCGATCAACCATTGAGAGATATTAGGTCTGCACGGACTGTACATGTCCCTGTGTATGTGCGCGCGAACTGTTAGTGTCCCTCTGACTTTACTTGAGACTAGACCAAATTACAATTAAAAGTAGACTGTTAAATCTAAATACAGACCTTCCTTGTCAGATGAACATTTGAAATCAATTTTAATAATCGGAACCACAAGTTTATTGATCCTAAATGGGCGGATATCTTAAGTGGAAAACAAATGCAATCTTCTCACTAAAAATAAGTATTATCTTCTAGCTTGATAACTTTTTGTGAATTCGTGTATTGTCAAGTTGTCTTATTACTATCAACAAAGTTATTATTATTTTGTTTAACTTGCTAAATACATGAATTGTCAAGTTTTCTTATGAACTTTTTACACTAAATAAATTTGTCTTTGTCTTAGAATGAAATGAATTGTTTTGTTTCTTCCTATGTTTTAATTGAACCTATTTAACTCATTTTACATGAAACATATTATTTTAATGAAAATATAATAATTTTACACCCCCAAACCCCCCTCCCGTCATGTGTGTCCCCACAAGTTAAATTCCACGCACATCCTTGTTATTGGCCCTCTAAGCCTCCCATATTAACAATGTGGCCCTTGGATAAGAAAGGTTGGAGACCCCTGACATAGAGTTCTAGAGACCCTTATATTTAAGAGTTGATTCAAGAGATGCCTATACTCTGTTCACCGAGTGTTTGGAGTGAATTATTAAGTGTAAAGTGAGTGTCAACAAAACTGGCGGTTGGCGAATGAGTGCCAATTATTTATGTTCAACTCTGTCCGGAGTGAAGGACAGTCGGCCAGTAGTCTGCGAGATCGACTCTAGCTCAGCAAACCATTTCGCTCTTGCAGACATCTTTAATAATTTTCTGACAGAGCTGAGCAATAATTATTAGTCATTTGTCAAAAACTTTTTCTAGGAAATTCTATTACTCGGTTTCTTATAAACTTATCTAAAAGTCTTTGAAGAACGCTATCCAAACCGGGTATAATGAAGTTCGGTAACGTTTTTGGACGTTAGTCTGTATTTTTAGCCAATGATTTTATTATTTTCTGTGAATAGATAAATGAAGAAATATAAAATTATCAATTAATATAGGTAGTTGATTGCTCTACTATATTCACAAAAAAGGGTGACTGTTGTGAACAATGAATGCCAGCAACACAATTACAGTAGTAGTTAACCAGTTGCATGCAGCTGATTCTTGATTCTTAGGAAAAATATCACATATAATTCGAACCACTCATTCACTTGGAGCTCTGAAACTCATGCATATATCGTATGGTTAATAAATTATCATTGAAATTGAATTCCAATGATTTTTTCTTGATTTTCTATTATTGATGTCTTCTATTTTACAGGTAACGTGAAACCATTCCGTATATCTTTCCATTCGAACAATGTTGAGGCACCCAACGACATGGGAAACAGGGGCTTTTGCATTGAATACGTTCAACAACCTTGCACCAATAATTTGGTCCAATATATTACTGGCAATAATTTCTAATGCGAATATCCATGTTGTTGATGCTTGAGTTTTAATATTGTTGTTTTCGTGATCATTGTTTTGAAATTTTGTTACATGTTTTGTTGGTTTTTAATTAAATTCACAAACGTTTTTTTACTCATGTGGTTTGGCTAATTTCTCAATCAAGAAATTTTCAACTTGATCCATATTAATCTAAAGTTCTTCCACGGTAAAAAATGATACAAAAATTGGTTTCATTATAGATAGATACTCTCGCTGTATCCTTTTACTGGATGAAGTAAATGAAGCAGCTTAACGGAGCAAGAACTAACGTGGTACGAAAGTATACGATTGGGTGATAGAGTTTGCAGACATATATCAACAAAAACTCATTTTACTATAAGTCGAAATTATTTACAAATATCTTACATGTAAAATTTCTACTTTGTAGACGCCGATTTACTTTCCATTGCTTTGGCACGCAAACTCTGCTGCTTGATTAGATCATCGATTCGCTTCCTCTCCTCTATTTCATATGATTTATCAATATTCGAATAGGCTGCAACAATCAAAAATATCGATTGATTTCACAAAATAATTGATTTTTCGCAGTAAAGACATTCGTGATGAAAAAATAACGACTAGAAACTCAATGAATGATATAAACAAATTCTAATATAATGAAATACATATAGGCCTAATGGGTGTACAGTACATTAAGTTAATAAATCTGAGGTCACGGTTCAATTCCCTTTCAATAAGATACACATGTATCTAAATAATAAAAAATAAAATTGAAAAATATTGCATCATTATTGAAATGTTAAATTATTATGATAAATTCGTTAATTTGATTTGATACATGTTATATTTGAGTATTTTTTAAGAGGAAATTGAACCGTGAACACACAACTTTATTGGTATTCCAGCAACCAATAATATTGGATAATATTGGATTCTTTCAATGAAAAATAATTGTAAATGATGAAAAAATTATTAAGCAACTCACACTCTTTCAATCCCTGAGTGAAGCTTGGCTTCTCAGGCGGCTTGAGTCCGGGAAGAGGAAATTGAAATTCATTTTTGAACGGCACAACTCGCGGAATTCCAAAAAAGTCTCTGACTGCCGTTACTTTGAGAACACTTGTTTGCACTAGCGTTATGAAGTTTGTAGACAGCCAGTACACGAGAATTACCTGCAAGAAATAAAATTCATACTGATAACCATTGTTTTAGACCATTTATTTGCAACCATATTTCTAGAAAGAATTCATCATGAAAAAGACAGAATGGTCATGTATTTTTCTAAAATAGTGATGATTGAATTTAAAAATTCATCGAATATTGAATAAGAATAATGAATGGAAATATAGTAATAATTTAATCACAGACTTCCAAAAAATCAATTTTACAAAGATGTAGTGGAGATAACCATTGAGTTTCTCTTGAGAATTTGACAGTGGTAAGAATATACTCACGCCTTGAAAGTTGATTATGACTGGAAACATAAGAAAAGGCATCGCTCTGAAGATATATTTGAAATAGACGGGCATCTGGTTGGGATTCATACCTGTGTCCAATCCCACCTGGAAATAATAATCAATACAAATCATTGAAGTCAACATCAACATTAGACATTATTTATTGGAATAGTCGGGATGTCTAAAAATTCTAAGAAGATTCAAGCTATAAATGAAACTCCAAGATTTTGTCTGGAGTATAGGGAACAGGATAAAAATAAATAAATTGATCAAAAATGTATCTCTATTTAACACAATTATGAGTCCATAAAATTGATCGCCATGACACTAGTAAATTTCAAATACATGAATAAAATTTACAATTTCAATCTTAATCTAGCTAGAGATTAACGGTTCAATTCATACAACTATAAAATTCAGTTCCATTCCGCTTATTAATTGAATACAAAAGAAGTCTTTACTATCCAAAGCATGTTTAGGGTTACTAATGCATGTATAATAAAATAACAAACCTCAGCACCTTTTATAATGTTTTTTTTTTTTCAAACACAACTACTTTCGCACTGAAGAGATGAATTTTCAAGTGCAAATCAATGAAATAAACAATATTTCTGTTGTCCAATCATTTACAAACTCTAAAATATAAAAAAATTAAAACACAAATGATCAAATTAGTACTTCTGAAAAATTCTTATTTATTGTTCTTTTATACTTGAAATTGCCCCACATAAGTGCAAAACTAGTAAGTTAGTCTTAAAAAAAAAAATTATAAAAATGGTGCTGTGATTTATTATAAATTTCAAGTATACGTACTAAAGGGTACTGTGATTGAGATTTTTATTGAATTTATAAAATTTTAAGTCTGCAGGAGTTTATGGACAAAACGAAGCATTCAACAGATGAAATTTCCCCTACGTAATCGATGTTTCAATTTTTGTAATGGCAACCTCTAAGAAAAACTAGAACATTGAAAACTAAATTTTGAGTTTCATTTGGAAATGTGACTGTTATTTCGAATCATCCATACCTTTTTTCCCTACCCTGTTCAATAATATGGATTAAATAGCAGAATAGTGTACGTACCTCAATAGTAGCCATCAGTGTGAGACTGGTAGCAAGCGGGAGCAGGTAGGTGGGATCGGGCACAGTGAGATCTACGAACCAGAGTGCGCCACCGCTGTGCAAGCTGTCAATGGGCAGACTGACCATGCCGCGCAACGCAAGAAAAAACGAAATGAACACCGGCATCTGGATGGCCGGAGTCAGAAAGTTCTTCAGCGGATTCACTTTCTTTTCTTGGAGCAGTGCTGTTAGTTCTCTGGCATACTGATGTGCTGTAAGTTGTATCAACAAATTAATTGGAAAATAGATTTGGTATTTAAAATGTTCAATATTAGGCTACTATGTTTAGGGCTACGGTACGAATGATTATTGTAATTGCAAAAAAAATCACAGTACCCCTGAACCCTATTCACGATCACTTGAGACGAAATAAGAAAACTCTTTGCGCGTGCGTGATTTTTAAGGTAGATTTTCTTTTATGCAAAATGGCGCGACGGTCGGCCGTGGTCGAACAGATGTAGCCAATAATAGCTCTTGTTGTTTAAGCTCATGAACAAGATAAGAGCTGTGATTGGCTACAGCTGTTCGACTGCTGTCGGACCGTTTCGCATAAAGGAAAACCTACCTCACGCGAATAGTTTGTTTATTTCATCTCAGTGATTGTGAATAGGGTGTAGAGTATTTGTTTTAGCACTACATTAGACCAATTTGCACATGAGAATGGGTCGAATGACAGCGAAACATGCCAAGCTAAAACAAATACTCCAAGGGTACTGTGATTGAAAAAATCCCAGATTGATGCTATGATATGATTGAAGACATTGAGCGGCCAGCCCCGACCGACTGTATAAAAAGGATTTGCCATCTTCCATTACATAAGCACATTCCTAGATAGTGTCTAAGACTGAGAGCTTCCATTACATAAGCAGTACTCGAAACGCGTCCGCAATTCAAAACAATAAGTAAACCGCATAAAAATGAAAAAGTATACTCATTAACATTCCTAAAACTCATCTGAGGGCTCTTGTAAAAACGTGAAAGTAAATATAAAATGATGTCTCATGAAAAATCAGCTAGACTTCACAAGCTGTGCCACATTCATTAAAAAAATAACATTTCCATAAACGTGGGTCCTTTTATCGGTACATTTTTCAACGAGTAATACAGGGTTGAATATTCAAATAGGATTCATTTCCTTATAAAATTATGGAATTTCACTTGGGTCACTCGCTTGGAAATTAACTCACTCAGGATCTTTCAAAATTATTTTGAATAAATGATAATTGATTGATAAAAACATTAATTAATTAATCAACCACATGAGCTGCATATAGGCTAGAATAAGCTGGAAAGTAGAATAAAACTTTTCTAGAACTCTTTATTTGATAGTTCAGTAGAAAAGTCACGTAAAACACAGAAAATGAGGATTTAAAAACGAAATTGAAAATAACCCATGAGGATTGTTGAATTGGATGTGAACAAAGAAAAAATTTTAATTGAGCTTGGGAGGAATTTTATATTTTATTCGTTCCATGGTTCATACCTTCTATCTCATTTCCTCGTTTCCTTGCGTCGGCCATTTTGTTTTGAACTGACATCACGTGTGGCATTACATTGCTCAGGTTGGCCATATTCTTCTGAGCGTAAATTGCCACAGGGAAAACCACTAGCCTGACAAGGCACGTACCTGTAAAACATCATTAATACCTAATCAAAAAGTTTTCAGTTTAAGAAATCATGAAAAATAGTGATTAAGGGAAATTATTTTTATTCAAAAGAAAAAAAAATATACAAGCAATTGAAAGAAATTTCAACAATGATTGAACTATTCTCATTGGCTACTTCTCATATAGAACGAGTGTGGGAAGAATAGAATACAAATATAGTTATACATTTGTGAGATTTTTGCATGATGACGGTAAAAATAGAAACATTTCATAAATGTTGCACTCTTGTAATAATGATTGTACGCTCTGGGAATGTAATAATATTATAAGAATTTTTGAAACTATTTAAACAGCTAAAAAACTCCATAGTTTTCCAATAATCATCATCATCTACTTATATATTTACTTTACTTACCAATAACAATACATTGCCACCAAGGCAAATCGCAAGAGATGTGTAGGTGTTCTAGTCCTTGTTGGATAAGACCAGGTGGTGTATAGCCCCCCAAACCAACACTTTCAAAACTTGGTTCTCCCTAAACAATGAAGGAAATAAAACCAATTAACATACATACATTAAGACAATTTGTGATAAATTATTATTGAATTTAACTGCCATAGAACTACAAGTTATGGCATTGTGATTGGACTTTTCATTAGAAGATATAATTTTACTGCGGTTTAATTCAATGGGACTTTCGTGCAACTAAAGATATGATATAATTGAATTAAGATAAGAACTAAGATTGGATTATAAATCGTACAATCGGAAATATGATATGGGGCAATGGTTGACTTATTAGGCTACTCCATAATCTTGATTCCCAAAAATTAAAAATCAAATTAAATCAAAATTACTCATACTTCGTTTTTTTCCAACTCAAACCCAAATAAAGAAAATATAATACTTGAGAAAAATAGAATATAGGATATAATAGGTTCAAGTTATTGATAAACAAAGTCTAGCAAGTGACTAGGGGAAACTCAATTTTTGAGCGTTTTGCTTACTAGAAAAGGTCCATCAGAAAATTTTCATTAGAAGATTGAGGTATGAAGAATGTAGTGTACCAACTCATTCCTTAGAGCGTTATAATATATTTATCTGTAATCCACAAGATTTCTTTCATGATAAAAAAGGCGCTCCTGCTCTTACCGTTTTACTTGATCACTATGAAGTTGAGAATGATAGTGGTTTGTGGTTGAGTACATTCAACTTAACAAAAAATGTTTTATCTATGAGACATTTCTATGAAATAAGTTGGGAAGATATGTGCTCGGAAAATGATCCCTCTTCGACTTTCTCTTTTATTTGATATGAATAATCAATTCATAGTTATTCAAACTGTGTTTGAAGTTTAAATACAACATGCCATCTAATAACTGTGTTATTCTTGAAAGAGAATGTTAGTCTAAAATAAAAAATCATCCTTTACTGGAAAAACATTCAAATGAAATACATTATATATAATACAATTATAACATAATTGTATTTTTCAATGAACTATATCTTACCGCGATATCAACTTCAATTTCAGGTTTTGGTGGTATAGGCCATGAAGTATCAACCCCAATTTCAGGTTTTGGTGGTATAGGCAATGAAGTATCAAATCCAATTTCAGGTTTTGGTGGTATGGGCGATGAAGTATCAAATCCAATTACAGGTTTTGGTGGTATAGGCAATGAAGTATCTTCTGAACTGAAATTTCGTACAAGTATATTGTTCCCGCACCAGGTAAGTGGATTACGTATAAATTTTCCATCTCCATTATTTGTCCTTGAGAGTTGTGAATAAGACTTTTGCAGACTCAAATTGAGCAGAACACTGCCCGAGTTGGAAAGCTGAAAAACATAAAACTGTTAATTAAGAAGGAACAACTACTTATTACCAACTTGAATATTGAAATGGCTACTGAATATTGATAAGAATGAGTAATAATTGTGTTGATGAACATAAAACTATTTCAGTAAATACACATACCTGCAGCAATACAATTACAGCATATACCTATTATATTATTTGGCAAGATGTCATGACAATTCTGCAGGTAGTACCTAGACTAATGGGCTAAAAGAGGATGAATTATCTACTGTTTAATCAATGACCGTAATTGTACTTGTATTTGGAAGATAGTTTGAATCAAGGCTGTCGTTGGTTCACTGGATTGGTTAAGAGACAAATGCCTTCACAACTCCTCTTGTACGGACGACCGCCCTAATCACCCTTGGTAAAGTTTCTCTGATGAAAATACATTTATGATGCATTCAAAATCACTTCTGAGGGAGCTAAGGCTACCAATAGCTCCCTATTTGGATGTCCAATCTACACCAACACTAACTATGAAAAATGGAACTTCAACCTTAAAAATAGCGGCTGATGATAGCCGCTTTTACATCTTAGGGGTGTACTAAGAGGGCAAGCATTCTACCCACAATATTTTACCTTGTAAATATTGCTGTTTTTTCCTGTGACAAGTCTAGTTTACAGATATTTACAGAAGAGGGTAGCTTCAAAGTATCTTTTAGTGATAGCACTAGAGCTACTGGCTTACTGTATATTAATGCGGCTATTTTCCACCTTAGCAGTGTGATAAATTTTTTCTCTGATGATTATTCATCATTCATAGTGAGTATCCAATTGAAATAAACTCAAGTAACTTATATTATATATAATTTGAATATATTAGACGATTTGCTGATCAAAAGTCTAACGAATTCCCCAAACTTGCTTGGCTCAAAATTTTTAGTAGAACTTGAAGGTTGAATTAATACAATCACTAACTTTTAGGTTTTTTCAGTAATTCAGTATATTCCATCCTTGACCGGCGGTTGCCAGACAGATTTCGTCAATTTTTAAAAATACATAAAAACAAATTTCAACACTAGATGGCTGCAGATGGACTGCTTCAGGTGGTCCCACAACCCAACAGTACAGTTTTTTCACAGAAACACTACACAGTCTCAAACTCCTTTATAAGGTTACTAATTTCATCCTCTCTCAAGGAATAGAGAGGGTTGTTGAGGAGTTTTTCACGCAGAAGCCTTGAAAATCTTTTGTACTCCAATTCACGAACATCAAGCGGCAGCCTATTGTAATACTTCAGCATTCGCAAAGGGTAGCACTCGTGTGATTTTGATAATCTGGAGTAGGGTAGATCGATGTTGCCTCTTCTCCTAGTATTATGGTGATGCAGCTGGCCCCTCTCCCGGAATACATGAATCTCCCTCCGCAAGAGCAGCAGCGAGCTATACATGTACTGACCATAGACTGTCAGCACTCGCAGTTGTTTGAAAATTGGCCGGCAGTGCTCCAGATAATGTGATGAAGTTATGATGCGGAGAACTTTCTTCTGCAGGAGGAGAATCCTTTCACAACTTCCCGCATGGCCCCACAGTACTATTCCATAGTTTATATGACTATGGAACAGCCCATGATAAGCTGAGACCAAGTAGTTGGTAGGAACATGTTTCTTCAGTTTCCGCATCAAAAATGTCATCCTGGATAGTCGTGTATTTGGAATTTTGGAATACAAAGATTAAATTCAATCAGAAACTTGAAAATTTTTGAATAAAATTGGATTGATTATTCTACTTACATTTAGATTAGCTGTTTGTAGGACTGGTTTGCTATTTCTAAAACTCAGAATGCATCTTAGCGCTGAAGACATTACGATCTTTCTTCAGAAGACTTCTATCAAACTAGTTCACTAAATTCTATAAAACTATTTAAATAGCAATAATTCATATTAGGAATAATACTCTATCATTAATAATATCTTAATGAATTCAAGCTAATTAATCACAAATTCAGTGTATTTCATGTTGTTATTATTATTTATGAGTGGTGTGATATTGTAATTTTATAATTTTTGAGGTTAGGAGACGGCAGTCGACGAGAATCGAGAAACGATAGGTGGAGAACGATAACGATAGTCGATCCCTGATAGAAATCGATAAGATGACATATAGCTATCGAGTATCGATAGTATCTCACTACAAAAAAAGGGAGTTAGACTTTGCCTGGTAATTGAAAACTAAATTTTTTTTAAAGTATAATATTCAAAATATCATCTTAATAATTCGAATGAATTAAAATACTGGAAACTATTAAGATTAGAATGTCTATGTATTTAATATTTAAGGTTATTGGAATAAAGAATACATAATAAATAATATTAAAAATTTAATTATTATATTTTTACTAATATAATAATATAATATTATTATATTAATAATATAAAATTATTATATTTTTGCATGTATGCATTATTGCATGTATGATGTATGTGATTCTACTTTGATGACTTGAGTTCAAATAACAGAGATTATTCCATCTTGTATTCATATTGCTTCATTTCCTGAACTTTTTTCAAGGGCCAGCCGTATTGTTGTGGACATAGTAAGTAACCAAAGCTCAGCTTCACACTTCAGACATGCTACATGCAGACTTGCTACTCACATTGAAGACATTTTTGTGGTTGAATAAACATAGGAAATGGTTAAATTTCTATATTGATAGATTTCTGACGGATGTAGTCACAACTTCACAATTTATCAAACATGTATAAGTTAACTTTCCACTGAATTAAATGGAATGTACAGTAAGTTGTATTTATTTTGCAAGGGTATCAAGAAAGAACATGTTCTTGGTTTGTATACAAATATTTTATTTTCAACATCCAACATTACATATTTCAATTCTCTATTAACTTGTCTCTACTATAATAGGCCACAAATACTCAAGGCCCTTTCTTTAAATTTGATTCTTTCACATATAATAATACATGGAATATGTATAACACCTTCTTATAACCATGATTTGGTTTTGAAAATAGGCTATACTATTTTATTCTAATAACATTTTCATATTCATCAATTATTATGAAAAATACATGACTGATTGAATAATTGAAGTTATGCATTTACATTTGAATAATATAACATATCCAAATATCAGTTTACTCAATTATTAGATCAACTAGTCAAATAAATTGATCCTTTATACTTAATATACTTGAGGTTTCAATAGAATAAGTCCAATAACATTCATTATTATTACTGTACACCTGTACTTAACATTTGTTCTATCATCATAGAATCTAAACATTTTTTATATTTTCCCAACATTTAGTTCTCATTGATGCACACAAATTGACCTGCTCAATAATCACAGTCACTCTCAAACAATAATTGTTGTGGGTCTGTATGGTAACATATAAAAAAACATATTTTGAGAATTGAGCTCCCCAAGCTTTCTGTTATGGAAATACAATTATTATAATTTGCTGATTGCTCTTCTTAAACAAACTTTCATATTAATATGGTCCCTGAAATCTTGGACGCTTGAAATTTTGATAGCCAAGGACAGTCTCAAACGAAGAAATAAAATAATTGTGATGATGTGCGTACTTGAAATGAAATTGTGATTCTATGAAAAGCCTTTTCTAGGCAACCCACAATCAACAAAAAGGGGATAACAAGCTCTCATATCGCACCAAAGTTAGGATAATATTTCCAATAAATAATATGCCTCAATGAAATAGTATAGATGACAACATTTATTTCTGCTTGTAGAAATTTATCTAAAGCATTTATCTCTGCTCATGAAAATCTTCCTTTGAAAAATTAAAAAAAATTTATAACTACCGTAGTTGGAAAAATTAATATTTAAGTAGGCCTATTCAATTCAAGCTATTTGATTGTGACATGATAGTTCGAATATTTATCACTCTATCAGGTTCAATAAAAGTTTAAAACGTATATCAATTGAATCAGTTTTCAACAATAAAAACTAAAAGAAGAAATTATTTGATAAAAATCAATTTCAATCAAATCGGTTTCAAAGTACCTAACACAATAATGGTTCAGTAAAGAACAAATTTGGTTTTCGCAAGTAATAATATCATAATGATTATACTTTCACAGAATAATTTTATATCTGAAGAAATATTTTTGAGATATTTCGTAGCTTGAATTATAAAATGATAGGTCTTCGAGGCAACTGCTTTCATTTTGGTGATTGAGCCTTTGAGAAGCTCAGCGCAGAGCGCAATTTATTTCGAACGCGAGGAGAAGTCCACTTGGTGTTGATTCCAGCTATGTGCTTTAGGTCTTTGGGCGATACACCTTCGTCAACTTCATCCGCTTCTGTTTTGATCTCCATTTTCTGTTAAAAAACATCAAATTAAGCAAAAATTATTATCTGCATACTGTATTGCAACTTTTAGTAGAGAAAACTGGTAGAGTGAAACGCATGAAAATGGTCCAGTCGAGGCTGAAACAGCAGAGTTTCTCCTCACCCAACAGCCTAATACATTGATATTGCCATTTAGTCAGGTTTGTTACGAAAAAAAGATTTCTTATTCATTATCAGCTGAATTAGAATGTCTCAGTGGACCATATTCATGCGTTCATCTCTAACAGAATATTTCAGTAAACTCATGAAACTTCACATAAGATTCATATCTATAAAAGTTTATACTCGTAAGTTACGGAAGTTTCGTACTCTTGATAATATCATACATATTATGTGTTTTATTCATTATTTCTGGAAAATCATTCCCATCATTACTTCTGGAAAATTATTTCATATTTCTATAGCCTAATTTATGGAGGATAATTTCTATTATTTCTGGAAAATAAATTTCCACTGGAATAATCTTGCTTCAAATTAAAAAATACCTGAATAATCAAGCGCAGTAACACCTGTTGCCCTTCCAGATTCTTCGAAATGGTCTTCAGTTTGGTTTTCATCTTTTCCAGTTCACCAGAAACGTAATCTTCATTGTTTTCGAGCACCATTTCCAAACCTGTTTCAGGAAAACGACAAATTACTAATTTAAAAGGCTTGAAATCCTTTAGCATTTTAGGCGAGAAAATGTAAAAGGCTGTAACGAAACAAAACTTTTGAAGAGAAGAATGTTGTAGGTAGGTTGTTATAGTAGGTATAGTGTATAGTAGGTTGTTATAAGAATGTAGTAGTTGATGTTATAGAAGTGGATGATAGGAATCAAAATCAAAGAGACGTGTTAAAATTTTCAAGTTATTCCACAAAATATATAAAAATGGAATTAATAATTTGTTATTGGTCATCTTTCGATCGTCTTTTGCTTAATTGAAAGTACGTACCATCGTCTGAGAACGGGTTGCATAGCCATTTCCTTATCACCATATCGAGGAATCCTAGTTTTCCTTTTGTTTCGTTCGGATACTCAATCAGTTCCATTTTATCAACCTTTTCCAGAAGTACTTGTGGCAACTTTCTCTCCAACTCTGTATGGAGAACAACCTAGATAACAAAAAAAAAACCGTGGATTAAATGAAACGTTATTATTCTTGTTAGTTATTTTTTAAAGTAATGTAAAGCTGGTGTCAACAATTGAGGCGGTTGGTGAATAACTGATATTAATTCTTGGATCTATCAGGACAGTCGGCGAGCAGTCTGCAAGGTGATGATAGCGACCCCTGCTATACTGATTCGTTCTTGAAGACATCTTCAGAATATTTTAATAGAGTTGAGCATTAAAATAATAGTCTGTTTGAGTCCGCTTATTTGTTGGTACCAGCTATGACTAAATTGATAGGAGTCATTAGAAGTTGAGGAAATAGGAGGAATGTAATAGTTGGAGAATTGAGATGGCCATGACCAAGTAGAAATATAGAAGAAGATTAAGTTAGGGTTGTAAAAATTGTGGGAATTGTGGGAAAATTGTGTGTAAAAGAGTGGGAATAAGACAAATTAAATCTTATTCTCAATTCATATAATAGCAATTTAGAATATTTATAACAAAATAGCTCTTGGAAGGCGATTTAAACATGAACATTCAGTGAAATTATTTATTCAACACACACAGATTAATAAAATTGCTAGTGTAGACAAATCGCATGGAGAAGACCTATTGCCTAGATGGCGGCTGTTCTATTGAATCATTGAATGTAATAATCATTTTCTGTGAGTGCTCATCCAACTCACTCACTTTCCAATCAAATACTCAATCGATAGAATTCAATAGAACAGCCACCACATCGACAAAAAGTCTTCCTTCCGACTCTTTTGAATGAGTAGTTTTCAATTCTTATTCTATTGAGCTGCGTATAGTAGTGCGAATGAACTCTGAGACCGAAGTCCAATAACCTTTCATTTTGATATATACCATTGAATATTATACATTATATAATTTGAAAAAATTGATACCTGCATAGCAAGCCTTTTGAGCTGAGCGTTGCGGCGGACCGACTCAATGTCGCCAACGGCCAAACCGATGAGCAGGTTCATGAGCAGGATGGGCATCAGCACCATGAATATGCCCAGCATGAGGAAGGCGGGGAACGGGTAGGGCAGCGTGCGATCGTCCTCGTCGGTCAGGTAGAACGGCTGCACGTACGTGCCGAGAAAGTCAATTTCGCCCAGCATCATTGAGAAGGTGCGCATCAGCGACATTGGTACCGTGCTGAATGACAGGTGGTCACCCTGCAACACAATACATTAATTCAGGTTCCATTTTAATAGTTTAATTATGCATAATTTATATTCAAACTATACATAGTATGAATGCAAATAAATTCAAACAAAAACATTCAGATCCTACTTCAAACTTTCAATGTAATAACATTTCAACTGAGTCGTGTAGTCGATGTAGAATCAGCTTGAGAATGTGACCTGTTTGGCTAAGAAACCTTGGTCACGTAAAAGAATACACTGTAGAATCGACAATAACAGTGCGTTTTATTTAATTTCATGATGTGATAAATTTTATTCATTACGGTAATACATTAAAATGAATTAAAGTTTCCAAAATTGTTATGATGTAAAATATTGTAATGTAATGGTAAAGCTAGCTTTCAATTTTAAACCAAGCAGCCTACACTAAAACTTACAATAAAATAATAATTGACCATAGTAGGTTGTTCAAGTGTACTTGGTTGTTTATTTTTGATCCTATAGGCTACTTGATCAAGAAGATGCGAGTAGATTGTATGGAAGCTACTAATGAAAATTGAGGAATTAAGCTATAGTAAGTTAAAATTGGAACCAATAATTATACCTATTACTCATAATGTTGATAAAAATTAGTTTCCTTTTGCCGACTTGTAGCACAAAGATGCAATTTTGGTTGGAATTGTATTTTGTATACATATTTGTTCAATAAACTATATAAGGCTTCATTCAATTGTATTTGGATACATATTTGTGCAATAAACTTATTATGATATTTATACGCGTCATTCTTTCAAGAAGATTCAACACTAATGCCATAGCTGCGTACTTTCATTGCATCGCCATTTTCGTTTCGTCATGCGCCTCTGCCATTGGTCGAGTAGGCGGTGTTGATATGGCGTTGGTAACACCTTCTCAACCAATAGAATCTCTCTTAGTATAGTTTAGCCACGCCTTTTCATCCAATCGGTGCGTAGTGAAGCTTGGTTCACAGAGATGTCGCTAGAAGTACTGATCCGAATAGAGAATTGGTATTGTTCTAGATGTTGATGGATCTTCTTGGAAGTAATAAATTATACTGTGGATGTGGACTGGATTTGACCCTTATTCTTTATTTGATTTAGTTTCATGGATTGATTCGTATACTATAATTAAAAATTAATTGATAATCATCAGTTTATTCGTAATTATCCTTATAAATATAAATTATATGTTTATATTAAATGTTTTCAAGGTACTCTTATCGTTTTATCTCTCAAATAAAAATAAAAGTACATGTACTATACCTGTGACAGAAGGATGTAGAAGGCAAGACCGAATGCTATAATTAGGATGGAGAATACAACGAGGACTTTTATAAGTGTCTGTAGTATTTCAAGAAACATAACCACGTAGATTCCGACCATGTCAAACCTTTAAAAACAAAAAAATATATACTTATCATCAGAATACGTATAGAAAAGTTTTCATAATATAAATCCACATAGATTTTAACATATCATTAACAATACAATAATAAGAGATGGATTGAGTACAATTTCACTGGCGGCTCGTGCCCATGAAACAGCTAGGTGAATTGCCCATATCTTTTACTGTACAGCAATTCGGTTGTCACTAGCAATTTTTGACGATGTTTTCATCATTTAATTTAACATTATAATTTCTGACTTGATATGCAGAATCTGCTGCAGAAGATGCCGTCTCTGCTAGGAAAATGAGAGTGTGCTCATCACAACTATTAATATCACTCAACTTCATTGATCAAATAATTTCAATCCATTCATGGTTACACAAGTCATGTTACTCAATTTAATTGATAGAATCATTTTAATAGATCTACGGTCTGATTTATAGAGACTGTATAATAGAGTATACAGCCTCTATACAGACTGATTTATTTCTGACCTTTGCAAATTGAGTAAGAGCGTGAACCAGGTGAGGAATACGGTGATAGAAGCACAAGACACCTGTAGGCTGACCAGTGCCTGGGTTTGTCCCGTGAGCAGAGGCATGACCATGGTCAGTGAGGAGATGTAGAGCATCCATGAGACCAGATTGGTCGGATCCAGCAGGTACTGCCAACGCTGTTGGTACAGTTGCAGCACTTCACGCAAGGAACTCAGCACTATGTAGATGCAGATTATCACAGCGCTAGTGTACATAGCTGCTTTAATCATCATCTGCTCTTCCTGGAGAACAGAATTTAAATAGTAATAATGTAGGACTCAAAATATTTCACCAACTATGATCAAGTTTTTTTTATCAAGTTACAGTATTCATTTGATATTTTTGTTTTTGAGTATGTTCTTCCTGGGAACAGATTAAAATGGTATAGAGTATTTTATTTGATTCCTGAGAAACAAAATATTAATAGAAATTAAACGTAGAACCAATAAATTACTTGTTAACTTAAGTGCTGATTTACATAAGTGCTTCAAAGTATGCGGAAACGCCTAAGTCTTGAAAGAGAGGTAATAGAAGATGAAGAAGAATGTGGAGAACAAGACGAAAAAGTAGATAAAATTGAAAGAGAGAGCACGAGAAGAAGAAGAAGAAGAAGAAGAAGAAGAAGAAGAAGAAGAAGAAGAAAAAGAAGAATAAGAAGAAGAATAAAAATAAATAAATAAATAGTTTATTAATGGAAGCAACAGGCTTATAATCCCATTTTGCCTCCTATATACACAATACAATAATATTCAAATATCATAAAGTAGAGATGAAAAAAAAGTAAAATCAAACATAAGTCAATATACAAGCAAACTTTTGACTAATTGCTAGTGAAAAAAAAACATTTTGAATAATTTTAAACGTAATAAAATAAAATAGAGTCTGATCAATAATTATTAGGTAATAAATACAAAGAAATAAGATTAAGTTAGATAATCAAAAATTGTAACAACTACGATGTATTATGATAGAGCAATGGAAAATAATAGATGAAAAAAAGTAAAAGACAAAAAAAGAGGAAAGAATGAAAGTGTCTGTGTAATTTACTACCACTTGATCATACTGGAATACAGGCAAAAACCCCGAAATGATAGATCGACCGCTATTCCACCAAACCGTTTGCAACTCTGCGGAATTTGAATGGGGAGAACCAGAAGATATCTAAGTGCTGAGAATAATTATTGAAGATTCTCTGACCTCTAATCAAAGGAGAGTTATTATGGCTCACTGTCCTGGATCGAGGAATACTAAAAGAAAAAGCTGAAAGGCGAGCAATGGTATTAATGTAAATATTAATTTTTGAAAGTAGTAACGTAGAATCAATTCTGTTATTCAATAAATTGTAAGGGAAGATAAGTGATTTGACATCTCGTCTGACTTTCAGTGATCTGATTTCAAACATACTTCTTAGAGAATTAGTGGGGAGATCAAGGTGACAGAAAACACCCTGTTTTTTATAATAAATACATCTTAAAAATTTATTTTGCAAACGCTCGAGTATGTGAATCTGTTCATTATGATATGGATTCCAAATCTCACAAGCATATTCCAACAGGCTCCTTACAATTGATTTATATAAGACTAGCAGAGACACAACATCCCTGAAAGGCGAGCACGTCCTGAGGATGAATCCCATCTGCTGATTTGCTCTATTAGCTATGTAATCTACATGTAGATTAAAAGAAAGGTCTGAGCTGAAAACTACTCCCAAGACCCTGAACGACTCCAAAAGAAGGAAAAGAAGAAGAAGAGGAAGAGGAAGAGGAAGATAATAAGAAGAAGAAGAGGAAGAGGAAGAGGAAGAGGAAGAGGAAGAGGAAGAGGAAGAGGAAGAGGAAGAGGAAGAGGAAGAGGAAGAGGAAGAGGAAGAGGAAGAGGAAGAGGAAGAGAAAGAAAAAGAAAAAGAAGTTAATTATGAGAATTGAGAAGGAGAAGAAAATGAATTGATTAGAGAAGGGGTAGGGGAAGAAAAGAGATGAGAAAGTGGAAGAAGGAGGAGGGGAAGAGAAGCGAAAGCAGGAGGGCGAAGGAAAAGATGAAGGGCACTGGCGGCTCGAACCCACGAAACAGATGAAGTGCACGTATCTTTCACTGTATAGCACTTCACCTGTTTCGTGGGCACGAGCCGCCTTTGATGAAGGGAACAATAAATTAGGTTATTTATTATATTCGAAGTAATCTAATTCAAACTCATCCGTTCCAATCTTATGTGAAACCATTTATTTGATTCTATCTCACCTAATCAAATCTACATCAGAATTTACTTCTAGAGTTGAAGAGAAAGCAAGGAAAATGAATATGTAAGTTTTCAGGAAAGTACTCACTGTCATGTTAATTTCTGTATACTGTAGATAGGTTCTCTGAAAATCGATGCTTTTAGTATTATTACTAACGATAGGCCTGGAGACATCCATGAGTTTCGATGAGAAGTAGGTTACGAAAATAAGAAAGACCATATAAAACAGCAGATGAGCACAGTGGAAGTATTTGCCGTAGGAGTTCCACTTCATTTGCAGGTATTTCTGGCTTAGGGGATGAGCCAGCAGCTCCACCCGGCCATGCACAACCATTGCCTAAACAAATTAAATTATAAAATTGGTTTCAATGTTGAGAATCACATTGGTCATGAAGTTTACAAAAAATGATGAGAATACAAGCAATAGTAAATTGTAGGCATTATAGGAAATTATTACTTTCAAGACATTAACAGGAAAGTTTCCAAGAATCTTTTAACTTTGTTACAAGAGATTCTCAACTTGCTTTATGAAATTCATTATTAATTCCATTTACAATACAATTATTATTTATGCTATTCTAGGATTCAAACCAAATAAATGATGTTGTTATCAGCAATAATAATGTGGGCTATTATTTCAAGATTTAATGACATCCTATCAACGATATTCTATACAAAAGGAAACCATTCCTATATTCATTGTATTAGGATTAGACCATTACTGCATATAATTATAGTAGATGGATTTATTGTCCTATTTCATTTGTCTTTACTTGTTTTGTCAGTGACTCTAACTATAGCAAATGATTTTTGAAAAATTCTTTCAATAATTTCACTCGTTACACTCTTACAATGAATTTTTATACGATCGTTAAGACCAAGAAGAGTGCGACCTTTGAAAGAAAAATGTTGAAATCTACTAATGACTATGATGAAGCTCTATGTAATTACCATAGAGAGAGTAGGCCTATTATATGGTTAGAGTAAAGTTGACATAGCCTACTGTTCAATCATCACTCTATAGTCCATGGTATAACCCTTAGCAACAAAGCTCATTCTTTTCATTTAAAATAGCTACCGTAATCACAATTCAAATGCTTGTCAAATAAAATGCATCAAATAATTGCAGAAACATGCATACTGACATTGACCACCTCGAGTGGGGCCGGCACCCATTGCGGATTGTTCAGCGCCTGCCTGATCTCCCGTTTCTCGTCGGTCGATTTCTGATAGTACATGAATGAATATTTGATCTGAAAAGTTACAAAAAAGACTCATGCTGCATAGTAGTTCAAACGACAGAACTGGCGTTAGCTGGCGTAGTATGCATTGACATGATTTCAGCATGAACATTGCGTTAGCATAAGCGTTACTTCAAGCATTATCACGTTGGTGCTTCAAAAAAATGAAAGGAAAATACGTATAGTTAGAGGCAGAGAATGAGAATATTTCCAAAAAATAGTGTTTATAGGCCTACTTTTTACTGGAGGCAATATTTTAACTGATATGCGGAATTTATCAATGTTTATTATTTGCTTCGCCATTCGTCATTCCATGGTGCGTGTGAAGATGAAAATGTGTCTATTCTTGAATAATGTTTCTTGTTGGTAATCTTCAAGCAAGCTGAGAAGGCATTCCGTCGCAATACACTTGACATTGTAATGGAGTGTCTTCTCAGCTTGCGAGATCTATTTCAGGGGCAAGTCCACTATGGGTTAAAGGGATTAATCTGTCCCAAAATGATCAAACATAATGGGTTTGTGATAGGGGTTCTTCTCACTAAATTTTCACAACTAGTACTAGTATTAATTATTGTAATATTTCCTCCTAATCAATAGTTCAACCTTACTTGATCAAACATGAGAAAACTGAGCAACCGAGTCCAACAATGTGCTAAGATATACAAAAAACATGCATTATGAATGTTAAATTGAAAAAAGTATTAAAATCAATACCTTCCATGAAACAAAATCAATAATGCAAACAAAACACATGAAATTCGAACTTAAGTTGAAAGATTAAACTTTAAAAGAAAGCAAACTATTATAAATAAACTAGAATACAGTATAAAACAAAATAAACAATCATAACGATTGAAACTCACTTTCACTATTTGCATGCCAAATCTTGTGTTTTCACAATTCACAATCTTCAAGCTATCTAACATTCAGGTTGAACAATGAAATGGCAGACATTCGATGCGGGGGTGGGTGCTCCAAGCTATTTACACACTTACATTTAAAGCCGGTAAAGGAATTGGCTTTTGCAAAGTGTGCTGCTCGCCGCTTGACTGACATTTTTTAGTCATCTGATTGTAGCGCGGACATTGGAGACAAGAGAAGTTGTACTTGATCTGCACACATAATGGAGAAACACACATACAAATCACAAGTGATAATTTACAAGTGGGTGTAATAAAAATTATAATAACTGTACAAGAATATTGTATTGAACTCTGAATGAATGAAGTAAACTTACATCTGAAGAGTTAATTTACATGGAAAAGTGGATGAATTTGAAGCTGTCGAGAGAAAAATGTGGTAAACATACTTTACAAACTGAACATTTACAAACGTTTTGTAGACATATAATAGTTTTTAATGTAACAGTGAACAGTGATTTTGACTACAGGAAAAATTATTATGAAAAAAATAATAGTAAATTTCATCTTTGTGTTTTGGATTTTAAACTTAGATATTTGACTTGGATTACAAGTTTTCTGTAAGTATTTGAGAATTCCAAGAAATACAATATCATTGATGTCAAGGTTTAGTATATTCGGAAAAAACATTGCATTTTCAATAGTTGAATGAAGTTACACTTCAAAATAAAATCCGAGCGTTGATCTGTATTTGAACAGTTTCTATCAATTTTATAAGTTGTCAATTGTCAAATATAATTTAAAAATAAATGTGGAGAATTGTAATCTCAACTTTTTTTATTGAAAATATGAATTTTATAGTGTTGGAAGACGGATAATCGGATGATTCTCATCGGACAACTTACGTAGAACGACTTTGAATCTTTTTTGCAGTTAGCTTTTGTAATACACTTGTCCTGGACAGATTCGAAAACTTTCGGCATCGATGCAATGAGTGCAAGTGTAACGCATGGGTGCTTATCTGAGCGTAGAGCCATCACTTCTTGAGCTCTGAAAATGAGAGAATAACAATTCTAAAACTATTAAGGATAAAAAAATTATGAATATAATTCATTTATTCAAAAATTGAATGATTAATTTTATATTTTTCTAATTGATTTGATCGATCTATTCGGACAAAAATACAAAGACACTTGAAAAAATTCATTTGAAGCTTACCTTGAGTCGTGAGTGACCATAGCAAGAGCCGCCTCTGGAAATTTGTAGTAAATGGCGTAATCAATGGCGCTCAGATCAATGTGGTTGTAGAGCAGCTTGCATTCCATTGATAACAGCAGTGCTATCGAATTGGGCTTATTCTCCATTGTAGCCAAATGCAGGGCTGTGTTCTTCAAAAACACGATGAGATCATATTAACATTCACTTTTATGTAGAATTCAGGAAATGAAAATTCATTCCGATCTGTTGCAAAAATTTGTACAGTGTCACCTATGTGAGTTGACTCAAATGATTATGAATAATTTAATGCTTATTAATAGATGAAAGAAGATAATATTCTTGAACTGATTATCTTGATTATTCAAGATGAATAATAATGAATAGATTTTACAATAGAATTGATTTTTTCTAACATAAAGACACCAAAGACAATTTCAATAAAATGTCTAATAGTGGCTTGGTAAGAAGGAATTATTCATTTTTTATAGTGTTGATGAAAGAGATTGTTCTTCAATTGCATAGGCTAAATTATAATTTCCAGAATGATAAATATAAGAATCATTATAAGCATCATTTATTGTAAAGGAAATATAAGAATACTGTGGAATTGGACCATAGCTTTCAATTTTTTGAAGTATTTGTTTTTCAATAAGCAATTGTCAAAATCAATTGTTATGCGGGTATCAGGCAACCAAAATTTAGGAAAGGTAGGAATAGAAATTCAGAAAGGTATCATGCTTCAGAGCACACGGCATATTGAAAGAGGTAATTATAGGATCTCCACTTAGATTTTTCTACGTTGGCAATTTGCATACAAGCTTTTTTGCCGACATGTAGCACAAAGATGTTATTTCGGTTTGAATGATATTTGGTACATATTTCTTGCACAATAAACTATTTGATTTGATTATTCTTCTTCAATCTATCATGCTTTAGGCCGGTATTACACGATAATAGTTCTATGATCATAGATGATCATATGGAAAGAGATGAAAATATGATTTCGTATTTTCATCTCTTTCTATATGATCAACTATGATCATATAGCTATTATCGTGTAATACCGGCCTTACAGTAGCCAAAAAATCTAGATGAAAAGTGAGAGTGCGTAAAATTGATCTTACTCCATCTTTGTCCACTTGATCAAGTAGATGCGAGTGGACTGAGTGCAGCAATTCAATGGTTTGCGTGAATCCACACATGGCGGCCAAATGAAGCGGGTTCCGACCGTTGTGGTCTCGA
This sequence comes from Sogatella furcifera, assembly GCA_017141385.1. NCBI lineage: Eukaryota > Metazoa > Arthropoda > Insecta > Hemiptera > Delphacidae > Sogatella > Sogatella furcifera. The sequence goes on from CM029551.1 coordinate 29,383,466, forward strand.
TGCAACAGAGCTCCTCTATTCAACAACAGCTGTACCACTCTTGTGTGACCTGGACGGCGAAAAACCACAACAGAAATAATATATTTAAAGTAAGTATATTTTAACTACATATTTAAAAGTACAGTAGATTTATTAGATGCTAGCTTAATCAACAAATCAGCTTCATCAACTGAAAGAACTTTAACCATGGTTTTCCATCTATAGTGAAAAATAGTTTATATGCTGGCGAAGTGGAACAACCCTTGTGTCTCCCCACTACTGAAAGCCATACGCTATATAAATGATCAACAAATTTCAATTCAGTTCATAGTACAAAACTTGCGAGCTACAAAGTTCCTCACTTATTTCAAATGAGAAATGTTGTAAAATTGGTAATTGTAAAATGAGGTGAAATTGAATAATTTAATTGTGAATTTTGAGTAACTTCTCACCCTGTTGTGAAGCAATATGCAGCGGGGTGAGTCCATCCCCGTCTGTTTCATTTATGATGAATGAGCCTTTCTCAGAATCCAACAATTGTTTCACTGTGTTGTACCTGCCGTATCTGAAATTCAAGGAATTCTATTAATTTTCCAAATGAAAACTCCATCATTCGAGTATTTTGATCAGAAGTGGTGACCGTTATTCTGGTTACTCTTAATATATAAGTTTCCACCATACAATATCTTTACATACTACAATAATAAGGGTGGATTGGAGCTGTGATAAGTGAAGTGACTATATAGTCACTATAGTGATAAGCGGTCGGAGCTGTGAAAAGCGATCCCAGCTTTGACCCTGGTTACGCCTACTGAAGAGCTACTAAACAGGCTCATTAGAAAGCTCGGCTTATCACAGCTCCGACATGAATTCATCCTAAGACACAACTGGACACAACTGTGTATAAAAAAAAAAATGCCATTTAACCTTGCAGCGAAATGGAGAGGGCTCTCATTGTTGTTATTTTTCAGATTGATACAGGCTCCCAGACGAATCAAGTTCTCGAGACTCCTGATGTGGCCCTCGCGACTGGCGAAGTGGAGCGGCGAACAACCCATATTATCCTTCTCATTCAGCAACTCTTGCAAGTCCTCGGTTGATTGAGCCTGGAATTGATTAAAATTGAGTGATTCTGTATAGAAAATTGTTAGCACATTCTCAATTCTTCAACCGTCATGTGAACACAGCAATCTCACGAAGTACCTACTGGGTTCTCTTTGGCAAAACTTACATCGTTTTTATTGGATAGGAATATAGAGACAGGAATTTCATTGAGTATTTATTGAAGGTTTCAAACTTCGAACTTCTAGTAAGACCTCTATCATAGTGTAAATTAACAATAATATACATGACAAAATTTAACAACAAACAGCATGCATTAAATTGTGAATAACAGAAGGAGTCTAGCCAATTCATATATAGAGGTTTCTCCTTCTAAGAGTTGTCCTCAATCTTAACATGAAGTGGCAAATAGAATGATTTATATTAACTTGGATTACGGATTTGCCATTAGAATAGTTTTCCTGTATAGTATCCAAACTACTTTCTAGGTTTCCCAAGTTATCAATTTTTTTTCGGCTTCCTTTCTTACTTTCTTCATTATTTTACTTCAGATAGGAATTTTGAAGGATCAAAACCTCTCACAAATGGAAATGAGCCACCAGAAAAAAGTATCACAACTTTTCATTGTCTCACCTTACCTTTGCTTTATTTGCTACTTGTTACCTTGCAGGGTAACAGTATTCACGAATAACTGGAATAAACCAACATAATTCTCATTGTACTTGCAGTTTTTCTACTCAAATTCTCAATCCCCACCTTTATAACTTCGGTAGCAAACTCATCCAATCGTCCACCGTTCATGACAACCAGATGCAAGATGTTGCGATGATTGAAATCTTTAAGATGAATGTTGGCTTTGAGACGAATGAGTGCTAGCACTGTTCTCCAGCCTCCTCTCGAAGCTGCAAGCAGAAGTGGAGATCTCCTCTCCTTGTCCATCGCATTGATATCAGCACCCTGAGAATCAATAGTTTAAAATAAAATTGGAAAAGAGAATGGCAATACGTTATGGAACACCTTTCATTTTGAAATATCAGACATATCAACGAAGCTTGCGAATAATTGTAATTGATGCTCAGCTCTGTTAGGTTAGTCAGCGAGCAATCTGCGAAAGCATATCAAATCCTGAGTGACCTCAGTGGAGCTGTTTTGCTCTCGTAGAACGCTTTCAGACTGTTCCAACAGAGTTGAGCTCTGAGAATTAATATCAGACATCCGCTAACCGACTGTTTTGTTCAATAAAAAATTCGTTCGTTTAATGCATTCAATAAAACTATTGAAACATTCATTCTATTTTTTATTCCAATCTGTATTCAGATTCTGTAACTTTTTCATTTTCATTTTTCATCCCACTGACCGCCTATGTAAGGGTCAGATTCTGTAATGAGAAGTAGAATTACAGATGTATGTAATCTTTATCTGTAAAACAGAATCTGTATTGTTCGCTCACCTCCTGTATGAGAAACTGTACAATTTCAGCGCGATCAAACATGGCGGCGCAGTGGAGAGGCGTCATCTTCTGCACGTCACACGACTGCAGGCAGAGCGCCTTCTCCTGTGGCTGCAGGCCGAACATGAGACGCACTATGTCGATGGCGCCCTGGGCGCAGGCCAAATGCACCGGCGTCGACAGATCGTGCTGTTGCGTCGAGATTTTCGCTCCTGATTTCAGGCATAGCTCCACTGCCTGCACATAATATAGAAATAAAGAAAACACAGGAGATCTTAGAGCTCAACAGATTGAGATTTCAGCTTAACTTTTCCATTTGAGAGTCGTTAAGTTCAAAAGTTCTAACAAGAATGTTCTACACCCTCTTGTAGAATATGATTGATGTTAACTAATTCTAGGGCTCTAAATAATGTACAAATAAGAATTAGAGATCAGAGACTAGATGTGATTCACACTTGATACTTCAATGTGACTCTCACGGGAAAGAATAATATTCTTTGAAGTTGAAGTTGAAATAAATAATACAAGGGTAGGTACTGTAATCTCTAATTTTTATTTAATATTGATTTATTTATTTTTATTATTTTTATTTTAATATTAATAGATGGTTAATATTTCAATTCTAATTTATTGTGATTGAAGAGACAAAATAAATGACAATATTCCAAAACTATAAGCAATGACAAAAACAGAAGGCTGTTTGCCTTCAAAAACAGAAGGTGGGGAGTGCTGAAAAGAATGAGAGGAGGAAATTTATCTAGCCAACAATGTTTCTCGTGTAATAGAATAATTTCTCATAGTTGGCCAATAATTATTATTAAACTTCAAATTATATATTATGGTGGTTTGTGATCTCAAGGTCAATGCGGTAACCCTTAAATGTTCTGAATCGAAGAGATTTTACTGCGTGGGTGCATATCGGCGCACCTAATTTGAAAGGAGAGATTAGCCTGCAGGTGGCCCAGGGGAAATTAGAACCAGTTGAAGGGACCCTGAAAATACTCTTGCTTTCTCAGGGGATGACGTGTGGGAGTATGGCACGTCAAAGGTTTGGAACACTGAAAATCTTTACATTAAAACCAGGTAAAAAAGTAGAAGAAGAAGTAGTACCAGTAAGAAGAAGTAGAAGGGGAAATTAAGGAGAGGATGAGGAATTTCATTAGTGAGAATAATAGAGGAGGCGGATAAAGAAAAGGAAGACGAGGAAGAGAAATAAGACAGAGAATAAAAGAGAAGAGCTGTACGAAAAAATCCTTATGTAGAGATAAATAAATGAATTGGGTTTGAAGAGAAAAATTATTAATAAATAGAACGGAATAGAAATGGTAAAGGAACAGGAGTATAATGTAAGAGGATACGAATGAAAATGAAGAGATGGAGAAAAAGAGATAGAAGGAGGAGGTAGAGCAGGAGCGTAAAATAAGCGAATGGGAGTAAGAAGTAGGAGTTGGAGGAGGAGATAAAAGTAGAGAATGAGTGGGAGGGAAAGGAAGAGTAGTAGGAAGAGAATAATGAGAATGAGGTGTGGAAGGTGAATGAAGAGGAAAACTCTGTTGAGGGAGGAGACTACAAGTAGGAAGAAGAAATGAAAATAGGAGAAGAATGTAAATTTGCAAATAAAGGAGGAGAAAAGAGAGAGCGAGCCAGAAGATGAGGAGCATAATGAGTTGAATTATAAGTTCCAAGAGGACAGATGCGGAGAAAGAAGTATGAAAAAGTGGAGGAGGTGAAGGAGGAGAATAAGCAGGGGAAGGGTAAAACAAATTGGAGAAGGAGTTGTGAGATGAGTAGAAGAGGAGTATGTAAAATCCCTGTCATATCCTGCCACTACACTCATCATAAAACTAAGAACTTTCATTAAATTAGCAACATAACAACTTCTTATATACTCGTATATTGTTATTATTATAAATTGCAAGTATTATTTTTGAACGACGTATTCTTCAATTAAACAAGAGTAAACCGCCCTAATTTTTGTTGAGAACTATAACTGACCTTGAAGTCTCCACTGTGCACAGCCGAGTGCAGGGGCACATTCCCCTCTGCGTCGTAGAAGGAAATCATCTCCTCGCGCGAGCACCCGCGTGACTCGCCCCACTGCAGGAACACCTCCATGGTGCGCGATGACGCGTTCTTGGCCGCCTCGTGAATAGGGTAGTAGCCGTTGTTGCACGGCCTACGCGGACACGCACCCAACTCACTTATCTGCAACATATTATAGATTCATAGTAAAAGAAATGGCAGCCAACAGATGACAATGGCATCTAGTGAAAGAAATGGACATTTATGCTAGGTATAGTTTAATATGGTTTGATTTTTTGCATTCTAACAATTTATCGTTCTGTGCATGAGTTCTAATTCTATTCAATTACATAAATTGATCTTTCAATCATTCCATTCATTTTTATACTCTCAGTATTAAGTTTCAAGTACCTAATAGAGTTTTTCCTTTGCCAATAAAATGAAATTTTGCCAATAAAATTTTTTTGCATATGTGACCAAAAAAGTGGCCTAATAAAGTTTGCACAGTACCTTTCAGATTAATAATTCGATTCTTCAAACATTTGATTCTTATAATCTTAATATTTGTTTTTTAATAAAGTTTAACTCCCGTTATATTCCCCAATTGACAACTGACCAATATTTTAGCGCACTGGTCGTGATCGTAGATTGCGGCAAGATGTAGAGCGGTGCGTCCGTGTTCACCCCCTTGGCGCATGTCGATGCGCTCCTTGTATTTGGACATCAGCTGCAGCACACTCACACGGTTCAGCTCGGTCGCTATGTGAATAGGCGCCTGCTGCTTGTTGTTCAGGATACTCGTGTCCACGTTACTGCAAATCAACACGAAATTATTGGAAATAATATGGTAGCTTTTTTATAGACAATAAAAAAATAAGAATAAGTCGTTGTTGATGTCTTTGAATCGTTCTATAATTAAATAAAACACACTGACAAACGGTAGAATTTTATTTAATGAATAAAAATGCTTGAATCGATTGCTCTATGGAAATTAAACACAGTGTAGCCTTTGATCATAGAATAATAGAACTCTCATAGAATAAAACCTAGAATCCTCTTTGATATGATGTGAAATGCTTCTTAACCCTATGTAACTAATATCATCTTCTCAGCCTTTCTCATTAAACAGTTATTACACTTGTGAATATGAGAAAAATCATTTGATGCTAAAGAAAAAATGGAGAAGGAATTAGGAATATTCCACTAGTAATATTTCTACGAGGAATAAGCTTTTTCGGAAGGGCAAAAGTGAAACTGCATTCCACATTCACAACAGGGATGGAAAAAATGTAACTGTTCTAACTTCTAACCCATTGATAACCTTCAAATCAGTTTGTAGTGTGGTAAATAAACTTACAGAAAAGCTATTCAGTTGTCTCCAGAAGATGAGCAATACTACCTAATGGAGTTCTAAGTAGTACTGTTTAAATTATAATATCTGCAGCTGCATAATAATGAGGTGTAAGTTACTTACGTCTGCAATAGATACTCAATGACGTCCAGAGCTTCATACTCCACAGCTATATGGAGTGGTGTGTTGCCCACGTGATCTCTGATGCTCAAATCTGGAGAAAATATTCAATTATAAATGAGAAAATATCAAGCCTATAGAAATAACATTTCAATACAGTAGGCCCAGTACATGTATTATTTGGTTAATGTGTAATTGTGTATTCGTTTATTTACACAGAATTAGCTGTGAACAAAGAATAATTTGGAAGAACACATTTTGTAATAACCACAAATATTAAATATTGAAATACTGGTCAAATATTGAAAAATGATATTGATAACAATAATCCAAAATTGAAGAGCAGCAGAATAGACTATCATCCTATTCCTATTGGTAGTAGAGCAACCTATATCAAGGTGAACGACTGCCATTGGCTTAGATAAGCCACTCCTTTATTGGGTGGTTATTTAAACAACAAACACCTCTTAATAAGTAGAATTGAATGTAGATTTAGCATAATATGAAATAAATGGAAAAGCCTCTTAAGAGAGCATACAGAATACAATACATCAAGTGTATATGGGCATAGCTTCCTTTAATAGAAGCTATGTTCTATGTTCTATATGGGCCTATCAATTACACAGAATGTTATGCAGTATTTATTTATTGAGTCATTGCTGTCATGTATCCATAGTTTATTCATATATACAGTTTTCATTCATGCATAGTAGTATAGGTATAAGTTTTTATACAATATATCGATTGAAAAAACAAGAACAGTAGATACATTAGTACACAAGTAATAGAATACTATTTTAGGATGGTTATATCAGTTGATCAATCATTACATATGGATTGATAATAACATGTGTAATAAACAACTTATGAATAGTAGATAAATAACAAGTTAGTTTTTAGAATAAACTCGATGTGAAAGGTTGAAATAAGTATAAAGTTGTAACATAAAATGTTATGTTATTTATAGTGAGAAATAGAAATCTCTATACTATAAATACTATAAATCTCTATAAATACTATATACTCATTATACTTCCTGAGAAGAGGAACAATGATAATAATAAGAAAAATGCAAGTGGAAATAGTGGGAGGAGATTGACTTGTTAGGTGTAATGAAAGTGAATTATGGTGACACTGAATTTGGTAGCATTTTTAGTTTCGGCCAAAGCATAAACATAATACAGGGAATGTAGTTAAACTGTTGATTAATCAATGAGATGTTAATTAATTGGGGCACTGACCTCCACCATGATTAGCAATGAACTGTAGAATGTTGACCTTGTTCCTAGCCGCGGCCTGATGGGCGGCTGCACGCCCCTTGGAGTCTCGCACCCCTAGGCGCGCGGGTTCTGCCGAGAATAGCTTGTTGAAATCTTCCAAGTTACCACTTTCCGCTGCCTAGAAAACAAGAAAATGAAAGAAAGTTGAAAAATTTGCATACATCAAATGTTACTACACAATACATTACGGGTAGGTTCCACCTCGCTAATGTGTACTCGGCCAAATACTGGTCACTCTTCCAAGAGCAGTCTACTGTGCTCGTGACTTAATTTCACGATTATCAAAGTATCAGTGGTAATAAAAAAAACAAGTTCAGAAAATGAAATCATTTTCGAGCTGAAAATTCTTCTCATATCTTATGATGAGAAAATGTTCTATGTTCTCATGATAGAAGGGAATAATTGTAAAGGAATGAAACTACGTTTCATTTCGTTATAAATTATTTGATACATGTTGGATTCCCATTCGGCGATCCGGGTGATTTTTTACTGTAGATGTATTTACATAACTTGTCGACTCAATTGAGTGCTAAGCATAATTTATCTGTAGCATGACCCTCCTTGATATGTCTGTAGTCATATACGAGTAGAATAGTCACTCAAAGATAATTAACATTACCAGCGATAGTTTTTTGAAGGGACTAACATTCAACTATATCGGTGAATTTGAGTAATAAACCAGCCAGTTGCAGGTTGGAATTCCACTACATTGTGCATCCTATTGTGCATACGGTAGTGGATTCTCTTCATCACAAATCTCTTCAATATTGATAAAAAGAAGTATTGAATTTCCCCAGCCAGCGCAATTTTCTGATTTTGATAGAACATCATAAAGAAATGATTTATAAAACTAAATTTTTTTAGAACAGTTTCAATTCGAGATTGCTAATAACTGTATGCTTCAGGAAACGTAATAATTCGTAATGTGAGATATCGGGGGTTCAGGAAGGTTTAAAGCTGAATTTATTGAAAATCCTAATGCAATAACAATAATAGATAATAGGTCAGACCAGAAATTTTTCTCAGGCCACTTTCACGTGTTTCGGATAGACACGTTAAGCCGTCGGTCCCAGCTGCCTAAAAACAGTCGTCAAGTCATGTCAGAGGCCCTGAAATTGATCAGGAGCGACCTGAAAACTCTGACACCAGACCTGAGCCAGCCAGGTTACACGAATATTATTATTATTATTGGAAATCCTCAATTAAAACTCATAAATTTGAATGCATTTCTTATAAATTCATTGTTCAATTCTAAAATTCTATCTAGCTTTCATGATTACCAATCAGCGATTGATATTTGGGAATATGGAAACAACAGAAACTTGAGAACTATAGTAATCGTGTTCATCCTTCTTTTCCAAGTAAATTTATTAAATTTTATAATGGTTTGAATCTTTATCAATTAAATTTATTCCATAATTACCAATCATTTTTATTCAGCTGAAACAAAACAGATAAAAAACCCTGGAATAATAATTTTTATCGAATCAATAGAAGGTAGGCAGGTGTCAAGAACGCCATTGAAGAGAGATCAGTATTTATAAATATCACTTCAATACAATTATTTGTTTTGTATACCGGTACATATCGATCCGTTCCAAGAGTGTTAGGTTATTGTACCAAAATTTATTTGGCAACATCACTCTTTAATATTAGACTGACTATTGTTAACGCCTAACAATCGCCCAGTCCCTGTAACAAGGTAATACGGTTGAGAGCTTAGAGATAAACTTTACGGGTCATCGAGAACAGGAAATCAGAGGAGTGATCAGAGAGGAAGGGTTGTTGAGTGAAAGAGTGAGAGAGAAAGTATGTGAGAAACAGGATGTGTGTGAGTGAGAGTGAATGAGAAAGTGAGAAAGAGGGAAAAAGTAAGGCGGTAACACGAGAGTTGCGGAGACAGAAACAAACTCCCGACTTTTGTTCAGGTCAATGATCTAGTCAGAATCACTCACCCTGTGTTGGTAAATACTGATACAAGTCATTCTCAGAAATCAGGAAGTATTAAACTCCGCACTGTTGACTGCTGAGTTACGAAACTCTCGGAAATAGAATCTTTCCTGTCAATGGAGCTTCATGAAAGTTTTTAGAGTTGTACATTCGAGATTTACTAATAAAAATTTCAATATCGCAAAAATGTTCTGTCAATGAGAGGTTCCTCAATGGGGGAGTCCGATCTCACAATTCGTCAAATTATCTATACTTCTATAATTTTAATACTTCAATATTTTTCATGATAATTTACTATTATAATTTTTTCATGATCACTAGTTCTCCATTGTGTTGTTTCAATGTTCTCTTAATTAAATTTTTTCATTGTGCGCTACTATTTCATCATTTCAAGTTCACTAATAAACAGTTTCAGTTTTTTTTTCACAATTCTACTCAAAGCAAATAAAATCGCTTATAATTTTTAAAATATAATTATATATATAAAATATATATAAAATATATATAAATATTATACAAATACACAATATATTTATCAAATATTAATTCATATCTATATAAAAATATATCAAGACGTACTTGATTATTTTAACTAATTTAATTAATTACGTATCGTGTTATTCTCTTCAAATATTACATATCTCATTAATGATTATTTGATTTTTTTCAAGCTGTTCTTCAATTGTTCTTTATTATTCCTTTGAAACATTAATGTATGATACTATAGTTTATCTAATGTGTGTATCTATTTTACTTTTAATTGAATTATTTAACTTTTCTAAGCTACTAAGTATTCATTTATTTCACTATTCTCTGAAATATTAATTTCAACTACTCTAGTCGACTAGTTTATTACCTCAGGTACTAGTTATTGTAATTTTTTACAGGCTATCCTTATCTTAGGCTAAAAATTACCATGATTTCTTAATAAACACCAGACTCCTCTCCACACACAGGCTTTAGCCTTCGTGGAGGAGAAGCATGATATTTCTTTTCTTCACAATTTTTTTTTGTTAAAAGACTGTATTTTGATTTGTTCATATTGTCTATGTAATATCTATTCAGTTGTCTGTGACTAAGTTATGTTGAAATCTTTACAAATGTGTGATGTATATTCTATTGTTTCTTTTTTATTCATGCAATAAATTAATTTGAATTTGAATTTGAATCTATCGATAAAGTGAGAAAATTCAATAAATAACAACCAAACTTCTGTCATTTGACATAATTCTCGCATTTCAGCGGCATAGAAATTGTTCAACTTTAAAATTATATTTATTCTAATTCTCCATGCGTTCTAAATCAAAATTCTGTTAGAGTTCCTTAAATAAATACAGTTCTCAACTTTGTAATTGATTTACAATCTCAAATAGCTTCAAAATCTTTTTTTTTTATTTCTCTCGACATATTCTTTCAAGGAGCTGTGTTAGACGCTGGCTAGACCAAGAAAATGGCTGCCTTTGAAAACGAAATGACGCAGTCTACTAAGGCTACAATGAAGCTCTGTGATTGGTCGAGACCTTCCACTCCCACTTTCAACACGCAGACGAACTGGCCAATGGGAGTCGAGCACTAAAGATGATACCAGTTCACTTATTTAGTTGTTCTTTGTATGGATAGCGTTTATGATACTTTTATTTATGCAGTAAATTACTTGTAAAATTCAGCACTATGGATGTATTGTGATTTATTTATCGTATGGCTTTTAATCGTGGGGAGACCCAAGGGTTATTCCACATTGACACATAGCCTCATTTTCCACAAACGGAGATATGAGTTATAGTTCTTTTAAAAGATTCATTTGAAAACACGAATGAATATCACGAATTCCAAGAGCCCGAAGATCAGTAAATAAGTAATTGTTCATCAATCTCAGCATTTTCTGGTATCTCTGCCCCAGAGTCAATCGAGTGAAATCTACAAAGCTTCGAGCTGTTTCAGAACCTAATCGTCACTGAGAAGCACTGACTTATGCGTGGGCTTCAATGAATGGAATCTTGTTATACAGCTTCTTTCTATTGTCTCCTTCCTCTTTTTCCTCTCTCTTCCTTTTTCTTTCCTTATCTTTTCTCATTATAAAAATTCTTATTTTGTTTACTGATGTGAAAATCGCATAATTGTCATGCAACGAAGAGCTAAAAATAATTCCGTGCTTATTAATTTTGACAAGATACAACTTCATGAATGTTCAACAGAGAATTTGAAGAATGTTTCCGTTTGGAGGAGAAATTTAATGAATTTGACGATGCGAATAAGAAAAGGGAATTGACTTTTTAATTGGACTTCAAAGTTTCGTTCTGAAAGAAGCTGTCTCCTTAATTTTATCAATTGCCGAAATTGAGATAGTGGAAAATAATTTTCCACTACAAGGAATTTTAGAAGACAATTATTGTCTCCTTATTCAGTTTTTTCTAAAACAAGCGATGTCAGCGAGTACAAGTACTCAAGTGAAAGTTGAAGAAAACTTTTTTCCATCTTGATAGTAAATTGATAAAAATATTTCTATTCAAATCCAAAATTTTCTACCTAGGTTTAGCTGATCCCAAAAAATTAGGTTGTTTCGTCTGTCTCTTGTAGGCTACTTGATGTAACCTAGCCTAAACTAACGGCTAATGTGATGCATCTATTGTCTCTTTCGAATTCAAAAACGTCACCTATAGGCTTAAATGACGAATATAATATTGAGAACATCAGCTGTTGGAGCGCACAAGGAGCAGAAAAAACTTTTTGGCGTCAACTGTCAGTGGCGTCAACCTTATTATAGGCTAGATAAATCAGATATGCTGTTTCATTTGAAAATCCTATAATTCTTCTAATGATTAGATCAGCCTACTTCATCAAATAAATAAATAAATGTGTGGCTGAAATTTCACTTATTCTTTTTAAACTGGAATTAATATCCTGAATTCTTATCTGACCGACTAATAATTATAGAAATTCACTTTTTATTTTCTTCTCATGAAACTTGCATCGTTGTCAACTGAGACCTTTCTGCTGAGAACGAGTGCATTTTAATGACTTTTGCTCAGCTTTTGATAGAAATCTGAATCCGTTATAAATGATGCAACAAGATATTTTCATGACAAAGAATAAAATCCCAGACTCACTTTGAGAAAAACCCTGTCATGAAATGAATATCTCTGGCGGCAGACCTAGGTATTAAGTAACAGTAGGAAAACAATTTGGAAGAAATGACAGGATATCCTTGTGTTCCACATCAAGGTTGTTGGGAAATCATCATCATCATTGAAGAACATCATTTTTGGGAAAAAATTATTCTATGTGTGATTTTTTCAATGTAGATACGAATGAAAAATTTCAAATAAGCCTATCAATAATTTATCTAGGAAAATCGATAAATCAATTTCATTTCAGTATTAGGCTAAAGCACAAACTAAAAAACATCTTCTCTCATAGTATGTAGCTAAAGTTACTTATTCATCCAAGTTTCTCAAAACTGGAGATATTTTCGTGAGTAAAAATGGAGTATTCTAAAAAAATTTAATTGAGTAACTTTAGCTAGAAACTATAAAAAAAGATGTTCTTTAGTTTGTTCTTTAGCCTACTACTGAAATGAAATTGATGTATCGATTTTCCTATAAAAATATTGATACGTTGAAATTTTTTATTCCTATCTACACTGAAAACATCACACATATTTTACTAAATGAATAATTTTTATTTAATTTTTTATTCCTATTTTTCCATATTCATTGATTTCACGAAATTATGATTGTTCTCACACAAAGCTGAAATTACTGGATATGAAAATGTTTTGCAGGTGTTTTTTTTTTTTTTCTGTAAGTACTATTGCTATCTAGTCTTGAGACTAATGAGCAAATTTTTTCTAACCTATCTTGCTAATCATGATTTAAATACAGTGAAATTCTCAATAGAATTTCTTACTGATAATAAAAAATATTATGTACACCTATTGACTGTACTACTTAAGCTATGTTTCACTCAAACACTGCTCTGCTTTTATCTGCTCTGCAGGTGTGAGACATATTATTCTCTGGAATCATCTGAGAGAGCAAGCAAGGGTTGAATAGAAGAATATTTTCACTAAAGCTCTTCAATTTTTATGTTTATTCTACTTTATTAATGGTTCAGCGAATGAAAGAGATAGTGAAGTAGATTTTTCGATTTTCTGATCTCTCTGTATAATATTGGTTTTTGAGGTCGTGAAGTAAAGTGGTTGTAAAGATCGCTAGAGCTTGAAAGCTGATTCAGAAACAATTTGTCGAAAGGTAGAATTGATTGCTGCGATTGTTCAGAATTGGACCGGCTAGGGAGACAGAATTAAGAATTTACTTCACGGCCAATGGCTACCCTATTGTGATCAATTCCACGTCCAAGTTCACTGAAAATAAGAGAATCGCTGACAATTGGAACCTATCACAAAATTAATGGAAAAAATAGAGAGTTCGGCTCCAATCACATGAATTGAATTGTTCGTGTATGATGATCTATATTTCTCACATTCCTCAGTTTTCGAATTTCAATGTTATACTGAATATTTGAAATTCATGTTCTTGTTTTATTCTGTTGATAACTTGAACAAAAAAAAAACAGTGAAAAAACAATGAAAATCACGAGATTCAATATTCGCGTTTTTCAATCCAAATGCAATGAATAGAATTGAGTACTCGTAGATGTTGAAGCAACATTCAACAAGCGTTCAGTTAATTGTGAGCTTTCACTATTTCAATGATTAAATTTACAGTAGGCCTAGTACTATTTCATCTATTTCATTCACTAAGATGAAAGTGGATGAAACCATAATTCTAGAAAGTTTAATGTGAACCTCCATAAGTTCTTCCGAGTAAATGTGATAAGTTTAATGTGAACAGTCCTATATATAATTACCTTGATAAGTTCCTCGGCCGAGAGCTGCTTGATGGTTTGCAGGCCCAAGAACACTTTGCGCCAGTTGCGCACAAGGAACTCCGGCGTGCTCATGCCGGACAGGCTGGACGCAGCCAAACGCGCTAGTTTCCCGTGCAGCTGCGACGGCACTACACCAATCGGAAAACAGACAAACTATCCAACAAATTTCCCCGATACGCGGCCAAACAGCCTAACCTAGCATTCGTGAGAGAGCGTAGTACTGAGTAAACAACATTCCCAAAATGCTATAAAGGTTTGTGGAAGCATCAATTCACTACGGTTTTTAGCTCAACCTATCATTCGTGGTAGCGACAAAGCAATTTAAATGGAAATTATTCTCAAGAGCATCAATCCACAACTGTTTATATAGCCTACAGCCTAGAATAACATTCGAGAGATTGCATGTTACTGATTAAAATCATTTCCAAGATTCTCTGAAGGATTTGTGGAAACATCAACTTACTGCTGAATTCAGTCTAACTTTCGGGAGAGAAAATATTGTTAAATATTAATCAACTCGAAAGTTTTCCAGAGTTTTGTAAGGGTATCAATTCACTACTTTATTTAGCCTAGAATTTGTGAAAATAATTTTATTAAGTAACTCCTCAAATGTCAATGTTAGGCACTCTCGTGATATTCGACTTAATAAAATTATTTAGAAAAATTCTCGATTGGATTTGTAGAAGCATCAATTCACTACAGTTTCCAGCCTACAATCTACATTCCTGAAAGCGTCAAGAAATGCGTTAATTACTAAGAAAGAATTGAAATTTCTCACTTAACTCGTTAAAATAGGAAAGATATTCTATTCTAATTCATTCTATTCATTCAAAGTTCTAGAAGGCATTTTTGGTAACAAACGAGAGCTTCTTCAGTTTTCCCGGAAATTCTTCAAACAATGAACATGTCGAAAAAATTCTCAATGGGATTTGTGGAAGTATCTATCACTAATGACAGTCAAGACAGTAGAAGGCATTCGTAGAAAAAAATGAGCTCTCTCAATAAGAGCTATATTATATTCCTCAAAATGCGTGAAAATTCAATTCTTGGGAGTTTCTATCAAAGATTATTACGTACTAGAGGTCTAGAGCTACCACATTCAATGAATTCTAGCAGTAAAGCATTTCTAATAAGTTGCAAGATCTTCCAAGCATTTCTAAAAATTCGTCTAAAATCCTAAATTGTTATCCAGAAGTGACAAATCACTACTGAAATCGGTACTCAAAGATATTACAAGGCATTTATGATGAAAGGATTTTTGATTTCCTGAATTGCAAAATTAAGCTTATTCGAATTCAACTGAACAAGGAAGGTAAAATGTAAAAGAGACTACCACGGCTACTATTACACATTCAAGACTCTAGAAGAAGAGGAAGGAGGAAAAGAGAAGAGAAGAAAAAAAAACAGAATAAAACAGGAAAAGAAATGACTGATGGAATATTCTCAAGTAAGTTCACGTTTGGAAAGGCTCGTTTTCAGAAAATTTCACCTTTACTAACTACAAAATTGATGAATAAATGTATTTATTGTAATCCACAATAATTATTCTCATGATTTATATGAGTGGAATGAGAGTCTATATTAGTATAGTATATTATTATAACTCTATACTGAAGGATCACTCTGATCCTTTCTCAGTTTATAATACATGATGTAGTGCAGAGAATATGAGGCGAATTTGTGAAAATACTGCACAAATGGAAGAAATGATCCTAACAGAATTATCAATAAAGAACCTCACCAAGTTCTTTTCTAAAAATTAACTATACTTGTGTATCCTCTTTAAACCTTTTCACCAAGAAAGGTTCCCGAGTCGCTCCTCGAAGTTCTTTTTATTAAAGAAACAAAACTCCTTAATAATTAACTGTTGTTTGTTCTCTAAACTTCAAAACCAAATGCTCTATATAGAAAATGATTCAATAAGGAAAGAGAAACTTGTCTAATTCACGAGTTATTCACCATTTTATCAGATCATAGAACAATATTTTTGCTCTTTTCACTTTTCGAGAAAACCCGCGCAAATATCTCGCTACTGTATCGCGTTGAGTTACACTGGTTTTGAAAATCTGACGTTGAAAGCCGACCGCAAATTTTGATCCGTATGTGAAATTTCCTTTTATAGAGTGCGCTGCCGTGATGGAGGGGATGTGAAAAACCCCTCCGAGAGCGGTGAAGGAAGGAGCTGGTGGACCTAGGTATCCAAGGTAACTCGTAGTGTTGGGGTGGTGGGGGTGAGCTTGGGTTCCTTTTTTCAGGTGGGGAAGAGTGGGGAGAGGAAGGAAAAGCAAGACCGGAAGGAGGAGGAAGAGGAGGAAAAGAAAAGGAGAGGGAGGATACCGAGAAGACGAAAGTCTGCGAAGGACAACTTCCAATATTACCTCCAAGCTTTGACCGGAGTTGTAGTTCTGAACATTACATGGCAATTTTGTTGCGATTTAATATTATTGAAACATTTCGTGTGTAGCAGGTCTCTCTGGTGAATTGAAATATGGTGGCTGATTGAAAAGGATCATGTCTGAAGAACAGCACACAGTAAACAATCATGATGTCCGAGCTTTTATTGAATATTGGCTGGGAAATGTTGCATCATTCCAATATTGGCATGCGAGGGTAACAAAGGAGATTCAAGATAACATTGACTGACAGGTTTCATGAGAGAATTAAAATGGAAAAATGGATGGAAATTGATGAAATTGGGAAAGTTTAATGGTGAATAAGTTGGATTGCTATTGCTATTGAAAGTTATGGTCTCACAAGTTTCTCATCATATCAAGATCACAAGATTACTTCATTGCGTATTTATCCAGTAACAATTTTTATCTAGGTTATTTGATGAAAAGCTATTTAACATTTCTGATTAAAGTGTAAAACTCCCTGTTGTTTTAAAATTGATAAGAAACTTCCGTCAAATGTCAGTCTGCATCTATATGGTTCACTAAAAAAGAGTGCATCGGTGTAATCTATGTTCTTTCGGTTATACAGCTAAAGTTAGAAAATTAAAACCTATTTATTGATTATATACTGTATATACGGCTGAAGCTATACAAATATCAGTTACGCTTATTACAAGCTTAATCAATAGCTTAGTTCTCAACTAAGTACATAAAATACAACTTAATTAATTGAGTTGTCTTATGCCGAAAAGGGACGCATATTACGCCAACATAATTATGTTCAAGTACATCAATGTCAAACTGATGTACTCTGTGCTGTACGCTCCTTAGTAGGTTCATCTTGTTGATAGAGTTAATCTGATATAATGGATCAAACGGATGACAATGGAGCAAGCATTATGGGAGCATTATGAGAGGGAATTGATACTACTGCATTATACTTAATAGTACTCCCACTTTGGTAAAGATAATACTACATGAAGTTAACCATTCTTGATAATTTTCTCTCTTACCCACTGCAAAAGTACAAAAGTACTGTATATGCAAAATTTATTTTTGCAAATATTAGTGCTGTTATCGTGTATACGTATGAAACGTATAAATTGGGTTTTATACGTTGATATACTCTCATCGTTATCTTATTGATGGTGACCATAAGAGAATAGTACAATAAAAAATTTCAATTTCAATAAGAATAAACATTTTTAATGGAAACTATTTCAATTGGTATCTATCCAATTAATAGAATTTGAGGTAGGAAAATAGAAAAAGGCTTGATAGAAGAACACAATTCTCGGTTCAAATTTATTTCAATTCAATTAATAGAATTCAAGGCAGGAAAATAGAAAAAGGCTTGATAGAAGAACACAATTCTCGGTTCAAATTTATTTCATATCAGTATAGATATAGAAAAATTATCTCACTTGCAATGTCATAGAGAACCTTTATAGAAGGAGAGGCCTTTACGGTATGCTTTATAATATGACATGAAATCATAAATGACTTAAATGACTTAATCATAAATGACTCAGCACTAATTCATTCGAGAAATAAGATAATCGAAACTTAATGAAAACTTGAAAACTTAAAAAACTATTAATCACTAATAACTTATTCTAATTAATGGAAATTTTGTTTGTTTCGTGTAATTTTTCTCTGTATCTAGATAAGAATAATACATAAGAAAGGATCACTACTGATTCTTTTGTAGAGTGGAATGAAATTTCATCATCAGAAACGAAGATGGTCTTGAATGAGAAATTATAATTTCAAATTATGGTATCATCTTGAGAAATTCTGTCTCTCTGAAGAGATTGAATTGAAACAGTTTCTAGAAGATTGGATAAGCCCAGCAGATGAATTAATGTTTTCATTATTGGGAAATTTCCCTCCCAGCATTGACTTACTCCAATTAAACAAAGTCTTGAATGTTAACATCATTCGATTCTTGAGAACATTATTTTCGTTGGAGTGGGTGTTTTGAAAGACTGATTTTTCTTTAGAAAGATACTAAGAAGCCATAATAATTTTAAGTTGTCTGATTAATAAATCAATCAGTTATATAATTATGGAAAGGAAAAAATTATTCTGTAAAACAGAAACAATATTGAGAAATCCGTTGAATTTGATTCAGAAACTGTTTTCAATGAATAAATAATTTTTCAATAAAACAAATTGGATATATCTTTGCACGAGCAACGACGTTTTTCTCTCTGCAACGGCCAATAATATCATGGTATACCAAATTGAAATTGATTCCAGAAACTCTCATATTGAATTGAGGAGGTTTACCTGAATGAAACGATATCGATTTGATAACTGGTACGTCCATGTTGTGTTTATTCAGAAGAATCCAATATCTTTACAGAGGCACACGAGTGTTCCAGCTTTCCTGCTAACCGTACATCCTATCCTTACAAAGAGTTGCTATTTTTGTTTTCCAATTTTTTCCTCTTATCAGAGAGAACACGTGCTAGTCGACTGAGTTTAGATAATGAAAAACTTGCTGTTCGGCCAATATTGATTAGCTCTTGGAGTGTGTTATCAGAGTAGAGGGAAAGATAACGTTTATTCTGTTTTGTTAACCCCTATAAAACCCACAATAAGAGACGTTCATCACAAATCAGCAAGGGAATTGTTGTCTCTATCTTAAAAAGTATAACAATATTTTTCCATTTCAGAACCATCTCAGTCCTCTCTCATAATCTTCTACTGTTAGGTAATTCAATATCCATTATTTTATAAATATATCAATCTCCTTCTATTTTTCTGTTTGGATTCTGCGTTTTTGTTGCATATTTATCACTTTCTATTGTTCTAGTTAGATTATGATGGAGCAAAAATAGCGAAAAACAACAGTCTTCAGCTTGAAAATGTTTCTTTCAAAAGATAACTAACAGAAACTCATACATTTATAATTGTGCCATCTCACTTCAAGTTAGGCTATACTTGTGGGGAAATTATTTGTTAAATACGTATATTATCTTTCATTCATCTACCATTCCATTTCCTTTAATCCTACAGTAGCTCTGAAATTTTTATCTTCAGGTCGACAAAATTTCACAGTTTCTATTGAAAATTGAACCTGAGATTGAATTTTCTCATCTTCACCGCCTAATCGTATTTCCTATTTTCTTTTTTATCTCTTGGATCTAGTCTCATTCCCATCAGCAGTTTCTCAAAATATTCATCATTCAGTATTCACAAATAATAAAATTGTATTATAAACTTCCATTCACTCACTCATTATCATCTTTGCTTAGAATACTTTGCTTATCAAGTCGCAATTGTAACAATAAATAATGAATTAAAATTATGGCATATCTTATAATCATCGATTAGAGTTATTCATTTTTCTATTATAAAAAATAGTAAATTCAATTTTCAATTCTTGGCAAACAATTGATTTTTCAGAAGAGATAACTATCAAACTATGAGGTTTTTCATCAAGAATATATCAATACAATTCAACCCTATTTCAACTAGGGAGCTAACAGTCAATTCATTAGAGTTGCGGTTGGTGAAGCCAACTGAGTGTATTCATTGATCATTGTCTGTCAACATTTTGACGCTCGTTAGTGAGTCAAATCAGGCGCTCATTCAATCAGTCAACAAATTTCGTCAATTTCTATTGATTTTAACGCGAGTTTACAAGCTAACAAGTGGTTACATTGAGTTGTGGGGGTGAATCTCAAATGGAGATTTGAGTTAGTTCTCAACATTCAATTCCATTCCATGAATAGCCCGCAAAAATTCGAAATATGTTTTTTGATAATGGAGGATTTCATTTGAAACAGCTCCAATATTTCTCATTTATCAGAACTCACAAAACTGGCTATGAATACAATAATAATTTGTAGAGCTAGGTCCAATTCCTACTTTAATTACGTCTGCTGTATCAATAATGCAATATTATCAGTGACACTATTCCTATTTTCAAGTGAGTAGAATTAAAACTAAAGTTTCTACTCATGTGGGTATAACCCTTGTAAAAAAAAGTTAAGCTTTCAATAAGAGCTTTCGCGTTTTTAGTACTGGAATCTTTTATTGAAAGCGGTAAAATTGAATTTAACTGATTATTTCAACTGTAACTGGAAACATAATTTTTCCTGAATTAATTTAGCTCTTGCAATTCACTTGAATAGATTATGTCTAATAACTTCACTAGAGCATTCAATCAATATTATTGGACCTACTCCAAACTTACCTACTTGTTCCATTAATTGCATTATTGGAAATTAAAAATTATTGTTGTGTGATCATCAACACTCAAGCTGTTGTGCTTCACAGGTTGCATACCTTGCTCCTTCATCCCACACGAGTATTCTACAGAAGACAGTAAGGAAACTAATCAGGTTGCCTAGTTCGCCCCTTAAATTATGATAATAATCATTAGGATATCAGATTTTAACAGATATTATTACAGTTTCTCAATTTTGAATTGAAACCTAGATAATATGCTAATAATCAATGTGCAGAGCATTACTATACAATATTGGCCTTTCTGTAATCAATTATGTTTGAATTCATAATTTTCGCTAAATAAAAACATAACGCTAGTAAAATCGATAAAAATTAATGGAAAAAATAGAAGTAAATTAAATTCATTATTTGATCGAAAATAAATTATTGAACTTATACTAATATTTTATTACTTTATAGCACTTTAGAAACAATATTATATGCCTTATAGAAATATAAATATAGAACTTTAATTTTTTATAAATAATGTTATTTAAGGTGAAAAAATTATTGTTTAATGTCTTGCTGAAAGTCTTGATGTAGCAGTCAACTATTTTCTATCAAACTGGAACTTCTCATGTCATATAATTGGATAGAAGTAATGTGAGAACTGTATGAATAGTCTATTATGAAAGTGAATGGAGACTTTTAACAGCTTATTAAAATTGAGTAAGCATTACAGCTAGAGAATCTGAGCAAACATGCAACTACAATGATTGAAGAGAATAAGACCTACTTAACGCTCTTATTAAACGTTCCATTGATCACGATTTCCCACTAAGGATGGTATTAGAGTAATTTCTATCCCTCAATTTGAAAAGAAACGTGAGAAAAAATTTATATGACTAATTATGTATCAAGGTTATTAGCAGCTGATCGCGTAGCTCCAATAGTACTAGGAGACAATAATTCAATGTGATTGTTGATTGGGTGCTAAGAGATGTGAAGTGGACTGTTCAAGAACCGAACCCGAAATGCGAATGAACAATCTGATTCGGTGGTTTTCCCAAAATCAGGATCACGTTTTAGTACACATATTCACTCCTTTCCAATTTTACTCTTCCCTTTAGTTTCTAATTTCTAATGAACTTCCTTCTATTTCTCTCATATATCCTCCAATCCCGGATATATATATTCATATATTCTCTTCCTCTTCTCTTGTTTCACCCTTCTCCTTCTTCCCCCTCTCCTCCTCCTCCTCCTCCTCCATATCCTCCTACTCCTCCTCCTCCTCCTCCATCTCCTCCTCCTCTTCCTGCTCCTCACAATTGTGCCTGCTTCAACTAACAACTTTCGAATGGCAGAAGCCCTTTGAAGTATTGGGTAGTTAGAATGCAATTCAAACTCCAAATAGTGTGACTAATTTCTCACTCGATCACTCTCACTCTCTGACTCTCTCTCTCTAGCCATCGTTGAATCTATGTTCTTGTCAATTCACTTTATTTCCCGTTGATACTTTCTCTCTCTTAACAGTTATTCGCCAACCGCCTTAACTTTTGGTTTCTACTTCCAGGGCCAAGTTCTCTTGGAAAGAAGATATAAAATATCCGAGTTCCTATAAGTGTTCGATTATAATAATATCACATTCATAATAATCTCTACCTTACTGGAATGTATTGTTAGAATACTGATCATACCCAACGTGATTTGCTGCAAATATCGTCTCGTGTACACCATGTGAACAATGATAGTTATGCCAATAATATTAATCAAAAGCTATTGAAAGTTTTCCTTACACAACAATTTTGGAGTTGACTCTTTGAACAATGCAAAAGTTCAAGCTAGTTGTGAAAGTTCTGATCAAAATGGGAATCTCATATCCCACGTGGCTGATCGAGTATTTATGTAAGGAGGAAAGTTATTCTGTGATTTGAAATACGTTCGAATTAAATTCAATTTTCATAGTTGTTAATGAGTTTGAAAGAGTGCAAGTCCCATCAAGATAGAAGTTCGAAATATTGCTTGAGCTTGTATAACTTGAATCTACAGAGTCAGAGAGCAAACAACTCGTTTAAAATTTGTAAACAGATTCACGAGAAAATATTCAGAAGATCTAACTATTAGATAAGAAAATTGTTGAAAGTTCAAGAATATATTGGAATGATTTTTCATTAGCGAAGCATGAAAATTGAACATTAAAGCGTTGGTATGCAGAGCGAATAAATACTGAGAGACTGCAAACATTGTTGGTACTAGAAGATCATAAATATTTTATAATGATACAAAATGACAAATAAGGCTTTAAAATTGATTTTTCCTCTTCTATGAATGAGATTCGAAAGAATAATAGCTGCGGCACTCACCAGTTTCATTTCTAGAATATCAAGACCCGTTGAAGACAAACTGTGGTTTCTCAAAGGTAATGTACAAACTTTTCGAGAACATTTCAGACCAAAATAAATTTCAAGTATGACAGAACAAGAAAGCATTGGTTAATCTATTTGAAAATCACGGAAAATCTCTCAGATATCGAATTATCAACTCGAAACTAGAAGAAAAATCTTGTTAAATGTTTTAAAAGGGAAAACATGAAAAAATGTGGAAAATCTTTTAAAAATTCAAAAAGTCATCTAGCTTATGATCGGAATTTAAAATTAAATGGCTTTTGGTTTTTCTGATGAATTATTTGATCAGATCCTAATTTTAATACTCTCAGTGAGTATAATACAATATAACCAATGTATCATCTTGGAGATAAAATTCAAATATTAACCAATTCACATTGCTTGAGAGATGAAAGAAAACTAACAACACAAAACACTACCCGGCTGAAAAATACGACCATTCACATCGCACCAGAACGACTAAATAATTATTGTTTTGGCAGCAGCTTTTAAGCTGATTGTAGTTCATTAACAAGTTAATTAACTCGTTTTCATCGCATCATTATAGCTACTTGGGAACTTAGTTCTAGTTGACCTATTATGGGCAATATTGCGAATAATTACTCAGAAGTTGTTCTGAAGAATGGCTCCTTTTACTTACTATTCTGGAGTTTCTAAAATTCCATGATTCCAACAAACATTTATTGAACATCAATAAAATAGTGAAATGTTAGCTGTTTCAAGCACTAGTTTATTCTACTCACTCAAACAGAAGCATAAGAAAAATAAGAATAGAAACCCTTGTAAGGGGCAATTGACTTAGGAGAAGACGAGGTGAAATTTCTCTATTAGAAGAATTCAGGACTGTAGAAGCTAGTACATTTAAACGATATTTTAATTTCACAAAGCTATCTTGGAAGTATCTTGAAATAGAATAAAATAATTGGAAGGTAAAATCTTAATTGTTGGTAAAAATCTAATCTTAATCTTAATTTCAATTCTGAAGTATCAATAATTCGGAAACGCCCTTTCATATTATAAGTTTCTTGTTGTTTTTTCTTTGTTTTCTTTTTAAGGCTTTGTAACCCTTAGCCACCGCGACCGATATTCGATCTTTTGTGGCATCCCCTCCTTGGCTTATGCCATGTTCCATAATCCAAGGCCAGCGCAGAATTTACTCAGGGCATTGAAGTCCAGTTCTCTTGCCTCCTCCGGTAGGAGGGTTGCCTTTCCAAGAAGTCTCCTCCTCATTTGCAAGAGTGCTGGACATTCCAGCAGCAAAAGTGCTGTTGATTCTGTTTCTTCTATTCAGAATCTGCATTCATCGTCTTGACATAGTCCCTTCTTCTGTCCCTTGTCATAGTCCCTTGAGCTGCTGGAACAGGCCTGCATCGCCTTTAGGACTGCCTGGCTGTCACTCAAAATAGAGATCTTTGCCCTTCTCAGTCCTCTTTCAAAGAGTTGATTAGCGCACATCTCTATGGCCATATGCCACATCTCTCTTGTAACTTGTTGGTGTTGAACAAGTTTTTTCAACTCATATGTAGGGTAATTGCTTGACGGCTTTTTCAGTTGGCCTGTTCCTACTACGAATTGTTATTCTGTAATAGATATTTACTGTACACAACTTCACATAATCAAATCTTTTGAATTGAAATACAGAAGCTCTGTTTATTGGACAAGTTTGCAAGCGTTCAACGTGAGCAAGGACAGAAACTTAAAGATACTAAGAAGGAAAAGGAAACAACGATGAAAAGAGGAAGCAGAAGGGAAAAGGATAGAAATATGTTTGTGGAAGGGAGAAACCTTGCACTTTCTGATCTTTGAGGAATACGGGCAAAGCTTACAGTGTGGTAAATCATGAAAGCATATTTTATAAAGTTCTCAAATTGACGCCAGAATGTTATTTTGCAACTGTCAGCCAAGCATTTTCGGAAAATTGTCAGGAAAGAAGGAGCTGAAACTTGTCGAGCAGAGCAAATTCAATCAAATTTTCTTCACGTATATTCCTGCTGCATTTCGTCGTTAGTCTTTTAATTTCTTTGATGATGTTTTTGAAAAAAAAATTAGAGTCAGCCGTGAATGGACACTAATGAAGCTTCCCCTTCTTTCACAGAGAATCCCGGAAACAGCCCCAAATTTGTCTCAATTAAAGGTAGATCAGCAACCATGAATACCCTCTCGTTAAAAATAGTGAATTCGTGTGATAGGAATGGAAATAATCGGGAACCAAAGAGTCTCGGCTTCGGTTCTTGAACTGTTAAAATATTTTTGTACAAAAAGGGTTATTTGAATATCCAACGGTGCAAAATATTTTTCTACTCTTGCTCTGCAGAATTCAATTCACATAACATACCTCACATAGTCACTAACATCAAATACAATACTACCCTCAGTTAGTTTATGCTGAAACGTAGTGACAGGATGTAATAACGTTTATTTCAGTTGCTCAAGAGATCCCCATTATGAGCGCAATGAAACATATAATTTTAAAAAATAGTAATTTTTCCATAATAATCAAACAATCAGAAGACGTACTTCCTATATATTTATCAAAATATTCCCCCCCCCCAAAAAAAAATGTCTCAACTTAATTACTTTGTAAAATCTTCTTCGAAATGGAATTTTCCACTTCAAAAATGTTTTGTAGAATTTGATACTCAAACACACGCCATCTATATTACTAATGGAACACTTTAAAACGGACAAACCTACTAAGACTATGGAGAAAATTTCTGTCACGTTCCTACTCGATCTTCAAGAAAACTGAATCCTTCCGTAGAAAGAGCCGATCAACTATGTCTTTCTACCGTCTTTTTCTTTTCCACCCCTACATTCTTCTCTACTGCCTCTCCTTTTTCTCACCAACTGATCAATATTTTGCATCTCAGTAGTATTTACTCATTTTTTATTGTTTTTCGCCACAGATTTCCCCATTGGTGATAGTAGATATCTATCATTCCTATTGGACGTATTTTCCTTTCACTCCCCTCCTACATATTGACCATTTAATTTTTCTTCCTTCAAACTATCCTGTTTATTTCCTTTACTTTTTAACTTTTTCTTCTTCTCCCCCTCCAACTTTTTCTATTCTTCTTATCCTCTTCATATTTATTCTCCTTTTCATTGTTTACTTTCATCTTCTTCTTCTTCTTCTTCTTCTTCTTCTTCTTCTTCTTCTTTTTTCTTCTTCTTCTCCTTTCCCTTCTTTCTTTTCTCTTTTTTCTTCCCATCTTTATTAAACGATCCGTTTACCCCTTGTACTCGTTACACTTATCTACTCGTCTCATTTTATTCTTTCTGTATTTCCACATTCCACATCTCCTTTAATCGTCTCTAAATTTCTGTTCACTACGACACTACCGTATTTGTCCCACATAAAAGCAATACCTACTAATTATTATTAATACCTACTAATACATCTCATACCACTAATAGATGTATTAATAAAGATGTACTAATACATCTTATACCACTAATGTATGTATTAGTGGGTGTTGATAAAAGTCGATAAGTAATCCTTTTATTGCTCTGGTATCGAGCAGATGCTACACTATTTTCTTTTTTTTCTCCTCATTTTAAATAGAAGTCCGTAATTTATCTGGAGGTGATCTGGATTCACATAATAAGCCTTTAAATGCTGTTTCAATGCTGTATTAGCCTACACAAAATTACTTTAATGAGGCTGATTCTCTAATTAGTTATTTCAATACTTAAATGAACATAACTTATATTAGCATTACCTTTTTCCAATTGAAAATACGCTTTTGGTGTCCATCAAACTCATATGAATAATATCTTAGATTCATTAAACCAACATGAGAAATTGTAATGTTAAGTTTGTTGATCATGATAACCTTATTTGGACTTTTGTAAAAATTGGTAGAGGAGCAGTTTTGGGCTTAGCTTGTTGCGCTCACCTAAGTTTAATTATTCTTGAATAAATGATAAATGATAATGTTCAATATCAAGAACTACCTCAATAATTTTCCAACTTGGGAAATTGTGGTTATGTCGGCTGTGGAACTTCTACGGAAGTCACCACAAAATAAGCCATACGATAATAATAATGATAATGTTCTACGCTTCAAACCTACTTCAACATTTTCTCATTCAGTGATCAAAGTAAGTGGAATACTCAAGTATACATAAAATTATAAATCATCTTTTTAAATATACATAATATCTTTATAAGTATAAACATAGAATAAATTACTACGTTCATTTCAGATGTTGTATCTCAGAGAACTTTCGAGCCTCCATAGAAAACCTTGTGACGTTCTATAACAATCAAGAAGTGACGATTTCGTTGAATACCATCGTAAATTCAGTTCTCACATCTCAGAACAGGAAACCACTATCTTGTAAATAGGAAGGGCGAACTCAATAAATTGCTATCTACAGCCTCTAGAGGACTTCCACCCGTGACTTACCCCTGAGACATGAGATCAAACTGAATTTACAGCCTCTTGACGCCAATAAGTTTTTTTATTGTTATCACTAGCCCTTATCTCTGTTGTTACGTCACACATACGTTATAGGATTCCCCACCAGAGATATTTCTATCTCTGGCTCTTCATAGCATGTTATCAGATGCCAAAAGAAACCTTCCTGTGTAGATAATAACATAAAGTCTCGATGTTACCTTGGTGGATGCAATGAGAACTATTTTTCACAATAATTTGTAATGTTATAATAATTGCAATGATTTAAAAAAGCAATGATTCACTTTTTGTGTATTTCTATCATAATTTTTTTCACAGTGTTTCCAGTATTTTTTTAATGTTTCCGGTGGAGCTCAATTTGATCATTTACTTAAATAACACATTATTGATTAGAGGATACGCTTCAAATTAAGCTGAAAATGAGCTTCTCTTATCTATATCAGAAGTTTTATTTGTCATTTTAAAAGTATATCTCTGCATGAAGAAAAATGTCTTTATTTGAAGAAATGTCTCTTGCAGTAATTAGGAAGTGACTCTGTGCTTTAATCAACATTTCAAATTATAAAATTTGTAGAAATTATTTGTCTACTAAGTTGACCAATAATAAGGTCAACTCTAGTGTAATTTACATTATATTATTGTCTATTTACTTAAATAAATTGTTGAAATAAGTTATTTATTTCTTACAATAACTTATTTCTTGAAGTTGGGAAGTTAAAAATTTTCAAAATCTAAGATGGCAATGTGATTCTATCAAAACTGAAGTTGAAGAATTTGAAAAACTAAAGGTTCGAGCTTCAAACGTGGGAAATACATGCTCATGCAGTAAGAAGGTAGAAAGATGCCCCAATCAAACATATTATATAGCATTATAATCATTACAAAGAGTACCTTATATCTGGGACAAGAAAAGAAACTATTTGTAGAAATGGCATATTATAATATATTTATGCATTCATTAATGCACAAATTATTAATAAACAACCAACAGGCTTGCTATACACCAAAAACTATGTCCTTTTTCCAATTATGTAGCCTTTTTTTTATTATTCGATCGAATAAACCCGTGAATAAATCGATGAGAAATACTATAAAAATGTAACTGGATAACAAAAAAGAGGAGGTTAATTGCTGGATAGTAGCTGTTCCATTTAGCTCACTATCTCACAGTTTTTAACTTTTAAAAAATATTGTTTCGATCAATTAACAGAGAGGAAGCATTGATGGCATGAATGAGGACATGAAATTATAGAAGAGTGAAGACAGATTCTCAACAATGGAAGTCTAAAGGAAAAATACAGTATTCGCATGGATTTTACTGGTGGAGAATCTCTTACAGGTAAGTTTCAGAGCGCCTAATTTGGTTACATTATGATCATCCATCCAAGAGTAGTGTTGAGTGTTCGTGACTCAGCCTCATAATCACGTTATGGATGAGAGATGCTACTTTGAAATTCATAAAATTTTATTATTTAATCCAGTTATTTATCTTATAACGTGGTGAATTTTATTACATTATTGCTCTATAATTACTCGGCTCATAGTAATCTCCCCTGAAAGCGGATAAGTTACTAATTTAAAAAATGTGATCCACGATGTATAAAATAAAATAATAAATTTTGCCGCATTTCACCCAAAGAATCACCCAAAAAAATTGTATTCGTTTGATTTAAATAGATGCGAAGACTGTAATAATAATTTTATGTGTACTCACCCTTAGAATCCTGTAAGGGCTATCAGTGAGCAAGCATATTTCACCCTCAATCCTTGGTTCCTGTTTGGTGCTGCTGTTATTCTTGCCTTCATCTTGTGACAGTGGAATCATAATGTGTAGCTCTTCAGATGCGTCGATTATTTTCTTCTGAATTGCAGATCTCCTTCGCTCGGCATGAAACAGTCTTCGTTTCTGGAAAATCGAAAACATCAAAGAAACTCAGAGTATTAGCACATTTTACAGCAGTGTTTATCCATAAAATAGCTGCCTTTGATACGAAAATGGCAGAGCCTACAAACGACTGCGATAGAGCTCTGTGATTGGACGAGAGCTCTCACTCCCACTTTCAACACCGTGGTCGGGGGAATGCGCTGGCCAATGGGAGTCGAGCATTAAAAGCAGAATAAGCTTACTTCACATACACATTTCTATGATTTCAAAACGTATACAAAAGTGATTTTTTGGCTTCTGCTAAAACATCATGTTAATGTAGTAGCCACTACCCTAATATCAAATTAATGAACTATGTTTAACCGTGGGTAGGATGATATTATTGTTCCTTTTTGTCATAATTTGCTTGGAGGTAAATTGTTTGAAAACGTCGCTTCAAAAAATATTTCTTGTTTTTTGTAGCACTGCAGGCCACATGAATACGATTCCGTTAAGACTCTACTATAGAACCTTGTTTAAAGATAAGAGCCCTATAAATAGGTTCCGATCAACGTATACATAATATGGTCTTAAAATTAAACTTTGAACTTAGGACTATTTAAAATAATTAATAAATAAAATGAAAAAATCAAATACCCTTTTTTAAAGCTTTAAAAGTATTATTATTTACAAATACTTTACAGTGAATAATAATACTTCTCAAACTTTAAAAGAAAGGGTATTTGATTTTTTTTTTCATTTTATTCATCAATAATATGGTCTGTAAGTTGGGCACTGGCGGCTCCTGTCCACGAAACAGGTGAAGTGCTGTACAGTAAAAGATACGGCACTTCACCTGTTTCGTGGGTAAGAGCAGCCAGTGAAGTTGGGAAGATCTCCTTTTGCTGTCTATACAAACCTAAATAAACGAAGGACAAAATGTGATACTCTTATCAAAATAACAAACCTGAATACACTGAGGACAAACCGTGATACTCTTATCAAAATAACTTGATTAATTGAATGATTGACTCAAAACTTGGCTTACTTCAACAACAGAGTCGGCAATAGCAGCATCAATGTGATTGTTGTGGTTGAGTGGATTGGTGGCGGAATTCCTGAAGAAAGCCAGAGCAGTAAGAGGGCGATACCAGTGACCTTTGCGCTGGGGCGCAGGCATTTCTAAGTCGCACGAACCCCTAAAAACAAAAATTAACAAAAATCATCAGTAACTGTATATACGAGTAGATATCAGTAGCACCAGAGCTCAATATTACACTTTCAGAAACCTTGGCTTTTTACATAATAAAATATTAATTTACTTTCGAAAGTAATCATTAAAGTGAAATCAATCTCAAAATAATGTTTCTATATAGGTTTTAAACGAGTACCAAATTTCTAAAAACCAACCTTGGATCCGAATCATCCCCAACATATTGCCGGCCAGTTGGCCTATACTATTGGTCTGCGGTGTTACAAACTTCATCAGCCTGCTAGTCTGTCCAAGCAAAAATACTTCAGGCAAGATTGAAAACGACTCAAGCTCGGTCAATATTGTATCAAAAATGATAAATTTAGTCTCAAATTGTAGGAAACAATCAACTCTACAATTTGAAACATTTTTGAACCAATATTGACCGAGCTGGAGTCATTTTCCCATCTTGTTTGAATGTCTTCTTTGATTGGATAAACATTAGCTCTGCACTTTGAATCCCGCTAGTCATGGACGTTTGATCATCAAATCAATCACCCTCACACTTACT
This sequence comes from Sogatella furcifera, assembly GCA_017141385.1. NCBI lineage: Eukaryota > Metazoa > Arthropoda > Insecta > Hemiptera > Delphacidae > Sogatella > Sogatella furcifera. The sequence continues at coordinate 29,414,601 of CM029551.1, forward strand.
CCATTACCCACAATCTAACAAAAAGCTTATGTAGACATCTTTTGCAGGAAACAATTTCTTGGTGAGCATCTATGTAAAACCTTTGTAAGGAAGCTATCTCAAGTATCATTGCAAACTAAACATTTTGATCTTATTCAGTTGAGCAACATTTTAATAGAATGGAAACGGAAGCATCATAAACTTGATTCTGTGAAATTGATAAAACCAATGAAACTGAGAACGAAAGGGTCACAAGAAATCAATTGGTACTTTTCGATCCCTAATTGGATGTTTATATCTAGTTTTCGAATTTCTCTGATTTAGTTATTCTGGTATGATGTTAGTCTATATTTGATTGAATTTAACCTAAAAATTCTCAACTTTATAGTACACAAATTGGAAATTTACCTCAGTATACGTAGATGCTAGTGGCGCTTTGATGAAAGCATAAACTGAGGGCCTAATTGTTGACATATTATTCGCTCATCGTTGAAGTGCATTTCAGGCATCAATGAGGCTTATCTTATCGATTACTTTCCCTTTTTGGGCCTAGAATTTCATTCCACTCAGCATTCAACATGAATAACATGTTTTTCACAAGTAGGGACCAAGAGCTAATAGCTTTTAAATGGTAACTTTATGAAACATAAGCGCAATGTGGGCTAAACCGTAGAGGGCTTAATCGTTCAATATACCATTAAACCATTTACCATCATACCTAAACAATTTATTTTTGAGGAGGTAGAATTTTCTTCTGTTTGAATGTCATACTTTAAAAAAATATTTTCACGAAAATACTTCCTATAAGTTTATAAATCATGAGAAAGTACTCACTTGTTTCACATATTAAGATTGAATGATTAAACTTCTGCTCGGAAACTAATAGCAGTTTTAGTGGTTCTACTATAGTACTATTCTAGATGTTCTACTATGAGATATCTATATGATTCTTCTCCAGTAATAATAATCAAACTAATAGCGAAAAAACATCAAATACTTTCTGTAAATAGAAATAAGCACTAATATTACCATTTTTCACTTCTTACACATATTCATGAAAAGAAAACCCAGAAACTGTTAAAAGTAAGGAGACAAGTAAGAAAATAATGGGCTAAAATAAGATGGAGCGGAAAAGTTTCGTACAAATCAACAGTGGATGAACGATAAAACAATCAGGCAAAAACTTGAAAAGTGATCTGGCAAAACTTTATCTGCTGGAACATAATTTATTATAAGAAGACTCATTTGAGAGTTGATTTAGATTATAACATTTCTATTTTAATTTTATTTTTGGAAAATTAATTCAATTGAAGTAAATTGTTATTTCGCTGCTCTTGACCTAGTCCTGTAAGTTATTTACACAATTTTAATAAAAGGAGGCATATTCAATACATTTTTATCAAAACATAATTTTAAAATAATCACTGAATCATACTTGGAATAGCTAATATAAGTAGTAAATATAATAAGATTTAATTAATTTCATATGTCATCCATATTCATAGATTTCATCACACTGTCGCATTGTCACATTAATTTGTCGCATTATTTCATAGTAAATGAGGATTTTAAAGCCGGAGAGACTGAGCTCACTCAGCAGTCGCAGTCTTTATAAAATATTTATTACGTTCGCTTCAGTAAAATTGCTGTGGAAAATGAGTGGAATGTGTCAATCTCAGGAATTTTCGTCTCCATGACAACGCTTTCAACAATAAATTGAGCTGGTAATTGTGTGCCAGCTCACGTTCCGTGTTTTCAAAATGAAATTTGCTAGAATACTAGGTGCTATGTATGAACAGAGATGGATGCTGATCCTGGGAGATTTATAAAATCTCATTTAAAAATGGACAAGAATGATAGAATAAACAATACAACGTTAATCATCTTATTTCAATAAATAATCTAAGTGTCACATCTACTAATAAACGAGCAGGAATAAGCATAAATCAAACCGGAATAAAATTATACACTTTAAACTCCCCCTCATATAAAAATCTAACATACCGTACAACATGACATAAATCTAATATACCATTGATAGTAGCCCTAGAAAAAGAGGAAATATTACCTCCAAGTAAGATTTACAATGGAATTTCAATTAAACTAAATTGTCAATTTGTATTTATTTGAGTTATGTACGATTTTGAATTCAGATTTTCAGTTGTTACTGGTATACGGTGACAATGTATCTAAAGGTACGTCAGAAATCATTTATTCATTTTTCCAGGCTTCTTTCTTCAAGATCATTATAACTGAATGCCACTGTGGGTTCACTATCACTCTTCATAATTCTGGGCGAGTGAAATGATGACGACTCCATTCTAGAAAACGAGAACGTCAAGGTAATTACCCTTCATAGAAGTTAGAGAATAATTCAATACAGTAACAAATGGAACTGTAAACAACTTTTCAATCTAAAACTTCATTAGCACCGTGAAAACTTTCCCTCACTGTTTGTGACAGAGAAAGTCTATTCACAATCAATCAAAAGAGTTGGCAGTGACATATTCAAAGAGCTATTCTTGTATCCAGCAGCAGTGATTGTCTATTGTGAGAGAAAATTAATTAACAAAATACGAAGTTGAATCTTTGCAATTATATTAAGTGAGCAGGTGATAATATTTGTTATTTTCGAAGATGATTGCTTTTCTTTCTGATTTTGAAGAGGTAGGCTATTTCCACTCTTATATTTTCTTCTACTTTCAAGTTTAATAATAGCCTATGAGAGAGTGTAGAGGAAGCAAGGAAATGAAACAAAAAATGCGTATAGTGGAGGAGTAGGATGAGAAGTGAAAAATAATATTTGAAAAAAAGATTAGAAAAAGCAATTCAAGAAGATAGAATGTAAAGCTCTTTTTCAACTTTTCTTGTAGAATAACTTTTTACAGATGCTTCTAATGAACTATTTCTTACTGCAGTCATAAAGTTTTGCATACGGTACGCTCCAATCCATATTTCATAGTGAAAGTTAGGGATCACAGAGAATTTCTCTCCTTTCAGAGCAACTTGCTAGCTTCCTTACAAAATCTGTATCATTCCAACTTTTCAAGTCTGTGACCCTAACTTTTAGCACTCCAATATTCATGAATATGTTGTAACAACGTACATTTTTGCTGGAACACAACCAATTCTCCTTCTCTAGGTTCTTCTTCTTCTTTTGCTTCCACTGCTACTTCTACTATTTCATCTTCTTCATCTTCTTCTTTATTTTCTTCTCTTGTCCTGTTAATCCCATCCTTGGCAGTTATCCCGAGAATTCCACTTTACTCCTCTAGGACACACATCTAGTCAGGCCTGCTATTGATCTCTCGTAATAACCCAGAAACCTTGGTCCTTGTTTTGTTGCTATGATATACGATGCACAATTCTAACAGAAATTCTGTTGTTGAGAGCTTAAATTTGTTGTTCTTTGTTGTATTGTAGCGGATGTGTGATGTATCATTTTGCAGTTGTAATATATCATAATGGCATGCGTTGTATCGTTTTTGTGATATTCAGTACTTAGTTCTACAATCATTTAATTTACAAAATAGTAGCTTCAATAATATTGCCAAGTACTCGTTTAATGGACCATGTTCTACATAATTTTATTGATGCCGCTCCTTACTACTCATTCAATTAGGTTTTACTTGTTTATTGGGTTGAGGTTTTATCTTTTAGGTTTATTAGGACTTGTTTATTAGGTTAACTTGATTTATTGAAGAGTCCTGTGCTTTGCATTTAATCTATAAATGAATAAGGATGTCTCGCCTCTTTTTGTATTCAATAAAATAATTACATTATAAATATCATTAATGAATAGATACTATAATATGCAACTGTATGTCTTGAGGCCAGGATGTGTCAAAAGATTAACATGATTAGGCTGTATTTTAAAGGAATTGATATATTATGTAAAATAATCATTATAGAACCTTTATACTCACTAGACACTGACTATTTCTTTTTCAACAAGCTATTATAAACTGTCGGCTCGTGCCCACGAAATAGGTGAAGTGCCCGTATCTTTTACTTTACAGCACTTCACCTGTTTCGTGGCACGCCAGTGGCTATAAACAGTGCGCTTCAAATCATGTGGTTCTCTTATCATCACGTATCTGGATTTTATAATCTTGTCAATTATAATGTCCTTGGAAAAAATTATAAGTTTTCACAAAACTACTACCTACTACTTTTACTACTTGTAACTACTTCTATTAGCTCTCGTTTTCTTCGAACTTCCTTTTTCTCGCCTTCTATCAGCGCATTTTTTCCATTTCCTATTCATTGGTATTGCTTTCGCCATCTACGGCTTCTCCATCGTTGAAGCCGAGGCAGCTCCATGATTAAAGTGCCAACTCTCGATACAAAATTTTCTGTGAGCCCAGGCCACTGTAAACACTCCGTCAGTCAATATCTCTTCTTCTTAATTTTTCTTCTTCATTCCTCTTCTTCTTATTCGTCTTCTTCTGATTTTCCTCCTTCTGATATCCTCGTTTCATCAAGACGCCAACTTGAAATGACTCATCTTCTGCTAGTAAAGTCTGATTGGTTCTGATGGAGAGCGAAGCTATTATTTGGTGGCGATCTTTCTCTTGAAAGCCATATAAAATCCATCCATCACGTATAGCAGAAAGCTAACTTATCCATAAAATTCCGGAACTATTCAATTTCTGGAGCTATTTGATGGCATAAACTGCAATAAAGCAATGTATTATTTCAGGGTCTTATTTTGCAATAGATCTTTCCCATATCCTACCAAGAATTGAATTTCACTTATTGAGCAGAAAATATTGAAAATAAATTGAGAGCTTAATTCTGATAATTGAGTTGTAGAGATTGATTGTGGTAGCAGAGTTGATCTGAGATTGATTATTCAAGAAGTTTATAAAGATGAGTAGGTTATGAAAAAACATGAGAGTGAAGCAATAATCTCATCTAGCAAGAAATTCTCAAGATAATTGGAAATTCTTACTAAGTAAAGAGTCCTGTCTCAACTTTATTCTTGAGAGAATCCGTCTCGAAAGATTAGAGAACTCTCTAGAAGGTGGACAACGTATTACTTCAAACTTTCTGCTAATCCAATCGACTTCAATATTGTAGGTTCAACTGTTTACTTACTTCATTTGTTAGTTTTGCCAAGAAACTCTTCTAACTCTTGAAGACGTTTTCCATCGATGAACTTTTCAAAACTCTTCTGTTGTTTTTCCACATTAACACCAAGAAAATATTGGTTTGCTAGTAAAGCAAATAAGAGGAGGAAAAATTTAATAGTCTATTGAATAAGTAAGCATTTTTGAGAATCTTCCATCAAAGTTTTAAATCTAGGCACTTATTATAGAAACATGATAATATCATGATAAATTGCCACAATTATAAAATCTGTGGCTTTAATAATGAATCAAGAGCGAATTACTTCAATAAAATTCATTAATTTCAGTCAAAATAATCAGTAATAATAACAAACAGAAAAGAATACCATCCCCATGAAAATATTTGTCCGGATAAGAGAGCTCACCAAGCAACTAAGATAGCTTACCTCTCATAAGCTCACTAAATATAATGACAAGTAATAGCTTTGTCGTAAAGGGATGAATGTTCTCAACGAATCCATTAATTAATTGGATGTCTAATTGAGCAACATGTGTCAGCAAATGCCAACATGTTGCAAGGGCACACCCATGTTCATCTTGACAATTTCCAACATGTCATTCTAGCATTAGGACACAAGATAAAAACAACATTCTATTTATAACTTCCAGTTTTTCGACTTTATAAGTAATAAATGGAAAATTATGGGGCGATCGGAAAAGTAAAGTTTGCTACTGTGAAAGCTTTTGTTCAGGAACGGAAATAAGATTTTATTCCTGAGAATTAGAACAGAAACTGTTGATTCACCAATTATCCCTTTCAAATTATAGGCTAAAATAATAATCAAGTATGACAGGTGAGGTGAGGTCACTTGAAAAAATGTCACCGTTATCTCGAATACTTTGTTGCCATAATAAATTAGCAAGTGCTTTGGAAAAGAGGTCATTAAACTATTCAGATTATGCATCGCCTAATAAACGGTTCGACGGGAAAATATTCCAGTTGTGATTTAAAATATTGCATTTACGATTTACTTAATATTGACGATACATGACTCCACAACCCACAAGAGACATGTGAAATACATTTAGTCCTCATTTTATGAGCTGTGACGTTGAGAACTTTAAAAATAATATTGAGCAAACATTCTGAGCAATGAGCAAGAATACACGAGGCAAGAGCACTAATATAATAACATTAGGCATCAATACGTACATTGTTTGCTTTTTCAGATTTCAGATTTTGAAAAGCAAACATTTTACTTAATACTATCTTTGTACTACTATCTTTATATCTAACCATCTTATAACTATCCTTATACTACTTTGTACTATCCTGAGATTAACATGCATAGCACATTGCATCTCATATTTTGCATTTAGGTTCTACTTTGATTCGATTATTGATCAGTTATTCATACGTTATCCATTCACCTCATTACCCATGCACTGCACAAGTCTCATACTCATACTGAAAATGTACTGTACGCATCCTTGAGTCGAAATCTACGATTCTGTTCTCAATCCACCATAAAAAATTATTTCTACCCAACGTTCATGTTTCAACTCAACTATACAAAATATTCTTCTCCGACTTTTAACTGATAGTTTCGGAAAAAAGAGTGGAAAACAAGGGGCGGAAAATGAGAAAATCACGTTTTTCTCGTCCGATGAACAGACATCAAATCAGCAGTTTTTCCGATTCAGAGATTCTTGGCACTTGATTCGTCTTTTTTCCACCCAGAAACGTCAACCGAAAATGGCGTCGACATTTGGAGGAAAAAAGAAAAGGATAAAGGAAAAAGAGATTTACGAAGAGGAAGAGGAGGAGAAGAGAGATAAAAAAGAAAACGAGATCACATGAGTTGGAAATAAAAAGTAATAATTGTATTTGTATTAGTTACTTTATTCATGTGGATGTGAAACTCTATTATTTCATGGATAATAGAAAGATTAGAAAAGGAGAAATATGCAAGGAAAATAAATGAGATAAAGGAAAAATATGCAAGGAAAAGAAATGAGATAGACGAAAAATATGCAAGGAGAAGAAATTAGAAAGAGGAAAATATGCAAGGAAAATAAATGAGATAGAGGAAAAATATGAAAGGAAGAGAAATGAACAAGAAGAAAGACAAATTAACAAGAACAATGTAATCAACCCTATTCAAAATATTTATTTTGAAAGAAAAGATCAGAAAATCTACTTATGTTTTGTGAAAGAAGATTGCACATTTGCAAGCACTCTAGACATTGACAAAGATGTAGATAAGCAGCTACAAGATGACAATTTGGCGAGCGACTTGAACACTGATTCAGGAAGTGGCGTTCAAAAAGAGATTCGTGGAATTACGGATGAAATTGTTAAAGAAGTGATGATTGAACCTGAAGATACCAGAGTCTTTAATGTCTTTCAAGAAAATATTCGAAACTTGGTTGAAAGGACAGTAGACAGTAAGTTTGAAATTTTGCCTAGTACTAGTAATGTCGACCAAGGAGATAAAGACAGTTCTGTTGATGAGTTGGTGGAAAAACAAAAGAGAAGGCAGTCTAGAAGAGGAAAGAAGAGGAATAAGGATAAAGGAGTGTCAAGTGAAGCAGATAAAAGTCACATCTTAAACGATGATAATCAAATGTGTGACAGTTTGGAGTGTGATTCCAAGAGGAACTATCATTTTGTTGACAAGAGCAGGAAGGCTGACACGTCTCGTCAGGTTTCGCAGAAACCGACTGGGAATTTCGAGATAGAGAGTGAAGTACAGGATAGGGTCAGCATGTTCGGAAGGTCAGCTTTGGGGACGGAAACGGCGAGGTGAACTCAAGATATTGTCTACGGATTCGGTTGAAGACTCTTTGGAGGTTCGTGGGTTGAGGAAGTCTTTGAGACTCTCCGAGCAGGGAAGCGAAGAGGCTTCGGGGTGTGACATGTTTGAAGGGAGAGTTCGTTTGTGGGGAGGAGGATTCGAGGGAAAGTGTTGGAAATTTAGAAGAAAGATTTCTAGATTTTTTGTGTTATGTTTAGTTATGTTTTATTCTGTTCTATCATGTTTATGTTCAAAATGTTCAATGTATGGCTTGAGGTCAAGCCTCTCTTTTCAGGATGGCCGAGATGTAGGATAGCTATATCAGCGGATTGATCATAACATATGGATTTATTATGACATATGTGATAAATAACTTTGGGGAATGAATAAAAAGTTTAGTTTTTAAGATAAACTCAATGTGTAACGTTCGAATAAATACGACGTTGTGATTTAAAATGTTATTTTATTTATAGTGAGATAAAAATTCTCCTATACTATCCTAGATAACAAAGGCGGATAGGATAGGATAGTGTTACCTACAATTATTATGCCAATAGTATGCAGAGTAATAATGACTATTGAATTCATAGACTTATAATGTAAACTATACAGTCTCTACAATGAAAACCATCTAATTATTCATTTTTAATATCAACGCAGATGACTGATACTTTTTATTAATTGATGCTGATTATTTGGATGCCATGATGTTCTTTTCCTTCAATTCCAACCATCAAACTCAATAATAGACGTCTTTGCAATCAATAATGGTCACAGTTTTTGATACCATATGGATGAATACCATATTGCCGGTATGGCATTCCAATCCCGTATAGTTGAGCAAGTGTAAATGGTGATAATGATTTATGCAAAACGCTATAGAAATGAGATAATCTCTGCCGTCTGTAAATGACCACATAATAGACGTTATCCTGAAATCAAATAACGCTACGGTTTAATATTCATTCCAAGTCAACGGGCTGTAGTCTGCAGGATTAAACTCATCCCAGGTTCCCACAGCTAGCCCAGCTTAGAGATTAAAACGCTTGAGCAGGCTTGAGAATTATGAGTGCTTTATTTGAACAGTGATATGAGAGCTCTATGTGCTCCATTTCAATACAGTTTAGAAACTATTAGCGGGATAGTTTCCTTCAACATGCCAACACTATTGGAATAGTTAACCTTGTACCAACAACAATGGGTAATTGTTAACCACTCTCACCGTGAGATGGAATAATACTAGTTGTTCATAGAAGTAAGTACATCATTCTACACCTAAATGGAGCTTTGATCACATTAATGTTAATGTTTACACTAAATACTTTTGTACTGGATAATTGTTATCAACCCTCTCCAAGAGCTGAAATAATACTAGTTATTCATAGAAATAAGTACATCCTACTAGATTCAAATGAAGATTATTTGATCGCACTAATTTTTATACTAAATATTTTTTTACTGATTAGAAATTGGATACATTACATTTTCGATAAATTTTGAGTTCAAACCAGCAGTTCAAGATAACAGTAGATTCTCACAACAAATAACAGTTTTAGTAATTTATCAATATGAAAAGCTCTCAACATTAGTTCTATTGTGGGAATTATTGACATTTTTCAACAATTAAAACAGGTGCAGTGGTTTAAATTTATTGGAGGAAGAATCCATCCAGAAATAAGAAATCTGTTCACGATTCCAAGAGGTATCGTATTGTTAGATTACAATGAGAAGCTTTGAGTACGGTATGAGAGTTTGAGAGTATCGTGAAGATTACATCTTCAAGCCGCGCATGAATTTTCTAAAACGTGTATATTCTTCACTTTGGATCGAAATCAGGAGGAAAAGAAAAATAGAGCGAAAATTAAGAAAGGAAGAGGAAAAGAGGAGGCTGATGGGATGGATAGAGAAATAAGAAGGGGAAAAGAGGGATGAGGACGAAGAGAAAAAAGGAAGATGAAAAAAGAGAAGAAGAGTATAAATTGTAAGAAGAAAAAGCGGAAAGAAGTGGTAGTTTGAGTATCCTCCCAAGAGATTTCCTTTGATAGAGGTTGCCTGACTCTTCTCCACCGCTTTGAACATTATAACAAAGCTTTTCCTGGGAATAAATTCTTGGCTTACTTTTTTAGAGTTGTAAGATGTCAGCCGGAGCTACTCCGAAGTGCATGCTACACCACAAACGGTAATCCTCTGATCGTCAGCAATAAAAATGCTTCGAAAACTTATTGTTGGGAAACACGGCTTTCAAAAGAAATGTAGGCACTTTAAATATTAAATTAATCCTTGGAGCTTTTTCTCAGTCTACTGAAAAACATAACAAAGAAAATTTCAGTTGTTCTTGTTATTTTCCAACAATTATTTTGAGGGACTCTTGAAAGTGTAGATTATTTCACTTCAACTTCTTTGTTTTAATATTACACTGCATAATGCGCTATTAATTATTTCTTACAAGTACAATCTTATTCAAGTAGGTACCTTTTTATTTTGATAGTCGATAATCTATCATCTTGATACTTTTATGCTTGTAGGGAAACTTTCTGCTCATCATAATTTCAGAATGACTATAAATATTATAAGCAATCAGGACATACTTGACGCCAACTGATGGACATTATGTGAATGGAAATACAGTAATTATTGGGTTAATGGCGTTGAAGTATTGGCCTTATGGATCTACTCTTATGTAGAGAGTTTTTTTGTGTCGAGAAAGAACACAGTGCTTGGGATAGTTACTAGCAAGGTCTATAAAAGACCTATAAACCTTGGTTTTTAGGAATTACTTCATATTTTTTTCAAATTGGTACAGTATCTTACTTATACTATTTTTTTCTAAAATTTACTCAGTTTTCGACTCTAGTTTAGTTTAGAATTTCTTTAGTTGTGATTGACGGATAAGAAGTAAGCATTCAAGTTTTCAAGATTTAGGTCCGAATTCAGCAAAATGGAAACTTTGATTCATTCTTAACAAACAAAAATTCATACTGTAATTTTATTTTTATACCAGCGAATTGGAACGAACTGGGCAACTGGCGCTAAAACTATGTTTTAGATTTTGGTGGATTCGGGCCCCAGACAGTGGAATCGATCCCGAATCAATAGAAGAATTTAAATGTGAATCTCATATCTCAATGCCAATCTGTGAATTTAGAATGGAACTATTTGACCACATGGAACTTCTTCGCAAATTACAACAATGGTTGGGTAGATACGTAGATTTAATTTCCGTACCGTATCGTATTTTCTAAACGAAACTGTATTAAAGTTTTATCCATTAAAATACTGTATATCAAAATCGAAGATCTAGAAATTTCTGAGGACATCAAGGGTTTAATCTGCAAGATGGATTTTCAAGTGATTCCAATCTTCGGATAATAATAACAATAATGCTCTCTGGCAATGTTGCATTAGGTTAATGGATTAAGTAGTGATTAGAATGTATTGCATGAGCTTTCACTCATGTTATGTCTCACGAGCTTCAAAACTTATTTCAAAATAGAGCTAAATCGCGTGTACAGCCTTTAATGTCATTTTGAGTTGAGCTTCTTAATCTCAAGTACGGTATCATCCTTTGATTGAATTGCTGTGGCTGGGTAAGATTTTCAAGGAGAGAGAGTAAAATAAGATTTCATATTTTTGTTTCAAAAGCCTTCTTGTGAAAAACATGTAAATCATTCAGAAAAATACTACACTCTTGTTTCCTCAAAACTCCTAATCATGATTTTCCGACAAGGTGAACATGGAAATTAGGAGTAAACTATCTATAGAAAATATCGATTTTATTCAATGATCGGATTTCAAGGTACGGAACAAAAGATTCTCTGGCAACCTAGATTAGCAAATATTATTCATGAATTTCTGACTAGACTAGAAAAATAAAGAACGAAACTGTAACCTTCAAGTGTGCACACAGCAGGCTAATGCTCCACCACAGTTCACCTACTGAAACACTGTGTTTTACCAATTTATTAAAACAAATTTCGCTAAAGCTCTTTGAACATTTCCGTGACCTGGAAACTCATAGTAATTACTTCTTCAAAGCAGATGAAGCTGAATTACAGTAACTGTTTAGTTAGATTAGAGAAACGACTGTAGCGAAAATCGTTTCGCTAAATTAACAAAACTGAAAAGCTGTCACAAAATTAGGGGTTACGTTTGGCTAAAGTGAGTGGAATTTCAGCTGAATAGTTCAGAAATTTCTTTCAGTGTGTCACTATATTAGAATGGCGAAGAAGATGATTGAAACTAGATTTGCTATTACTACAGGATTTAAAATATAAAAAAACAAGAGTAGCTATTGCTTGATATTTATAACTTTTTAATTAATTTGAATTCGAAAACGAGGTTTTCATTTGTGGCTGAAGGTGAATTTATCGTGTCGCTATTCAAATTTACTTCAATAATGGTTTATCTTTAGGAGATTTTACAGAAATAATATGCAACTTACTGTTATTGTTTATAGTAAGATTCCTTTTTTGCAACTCAATTTCTTTTATCGAGATCCCTGAAACCAAACTGCACCTACTAAAATATTGTTAGAATAATAATTCTCATAATTTGAACACAATTATGTTCATAAAATTCTATGTATAAAGATTTCAATAAAACTGCTTGATATTATATGTCTGTGTAACTGTCAAGTAATTATAGTATTGCATATACCTCGAGTAAGACTTACGACGATCAGCTGATCTGGTGCACGATGAGCAGTGGGTGCTCGACGTGGAGGAGTCGGTGCACCAAGATGACACCCGGTGAGACGGAGGTGCAGGATTGTGTTGGAAGTGGTGACCAAACGGCTCACGAGAGCGCATACTACTCCATGGCAAGCGAGGAGGTGCGAGAAGGACAGACGGTGAGAGAGAGAATTTGAGAGAGCTAATGAGAGATAGCTGATGCGTTCGCGTGCGACTGTCCGTGCGCGTGCGTGTAAAATACATGTTAGCGTTGCAACAGAGATGTGTTTTTATTGATATAATGTATGTTTCAAATTCTCACATACTATTCAAGATTCTATACAAGAGTAGATTGTATAGAGAAAGGATAGTTGAGTTGAACTAGATAAAAAAAAACTTTGCAAATAGAATAAATAGTAGAAAAAAGGGACTAAATCACAGTATCTCTCTCTCTCTCTAAATCTGAATCTCTCGCAAATTTAGTTGATTTGGTTTCCTCTCTCTAGCTCGTGCCTGCCGAATAGATTAGAATGGTTTTGAATAGAAATAGTCACAAATCATTCGTTCCTTAGTAAACGCAAAAATATATTGAAATATAGTTTCTTAGTAAACGCAAAAATATATTGAAATATAGGGGGTTTACCGAGTTATCTAAAAAAGTACTGCATGTAATCTTGAAAATGTCTCAAACGATTAGTCAGGCTATTTTTCATAATACAAAATTAATGTGAACCTTCATTATATTTTTAATAGTTCCAGGAAAAATTAAAATTACATACAAAAATTGCATCTTTCAAGGGCTGTAACTCAATAGGGGTTGATTTCTGGATATGATTTCATCAGATGTTATCAAATGTCCACACGTGAAAGTTCAATCAATTTCAAACAAATTGCAAGCTCAATTTCATCAATAAGAGGATGGGGAAGGGGGGTTACCGCCAATAGAGAATTTCATAGGTCTTGTGCATTAACAATGCTTGATAGATTTTTTCAGCAACTTGATTTAAGAAAGAAAACTCGCAATTAGAAGCTAGAACCGTCTGACTGACGACTTCAACTTAGTGAGTGGAAAACAGGAGAAATTGGGAATTTTTAATAAAATTGTTATGTAGATGAGAAATAAATCTCATCTTACTTGGATCCCCTATATACTTAATAAGATTGTTTCCAAGAAATAAAAATAGCCTAAGGAGAATGAAATCCCTCCCTCCTACAAAAAGACGTTGAGTTTGTTTCTTCTAAACTTTAAACATGGGATCAAGAAATCAAGATCCAAAGTCTTTTCCTCCACAGTTTGAGCACAAAAAAGAATACATAGCAGGAAAGAATGTAGTAGAAGCTCCTGTACAAAATTCTTTACTGTTTACGAGTATTGTTCAAAACAGGTCTATGAAACTTTTCCCTAACTTATTGTTATTATGAAGAAAGCTAGTTATATACAGTACTAGAAACTATGAGCTGGTTGAATAAAGCAACTTATTAAAGAAATAAAAGCAAGTTGAATAGGAGTTACCGGATTTTTCAAAATTCAACTATTTTTATTTTATTTTATATTTTCTATTAATTCTTTCAGTTTACTTTGCAATCCAACTTATTCACCAGTTGCATTGCAAAGTAAAATGAAAGAATTTTATTATTTTAATGGTATAATTCGAATTAGGTGATGTCAATTTTATTGGGCAAGAATATTACATGACGATTCATAGAATATGCCAATTAAACTAAACTGTTGAACTTAAGTTTAATGGCTGAACTACATTTAATAATACAAGCTATAAATCGTTCAGTTCAAACAAAACTTTCAGTTTTAAACAAAAAATTCTAGTTTCTCGAGAAAATTTGGTGGAAACCAACATAATTATCGACTAAAAATAACACGGAAATGTTGAAATGAAACAAGCTGGATTTAAACTTGAAATATTTATATAAAAATATATAATTAGTCAAAGTATACAAATTCACATATTATTATTGCATACTAAAGTAACAAGTAATAGAATATTAATTTCTAATTAGTGCTGCTTGAAGTATTAGTAGAGAACAATCATAAAATGCAGATAACAAATGTGAAGCGAAACGCATCACGTGATGAGGGATTTTTTCAAATTATTAGAAATTGAATCATCAATAAAAAAGTTATCAAACGAACGTACGTGATTTATTAATTTTTTAAATCCCCGGTTGTGTCAATAGAAAAATCAGTAATAAAATACGGAAAACGGGTGTTTCAAAAATAAACTCCATTTTGAAAAATTATTGTGCATGGTTGCAGTCGACTGATTTTATGATAATTTTGAAGAGAGTTAGCCGGATTTTCAAAGAATATCTCGTCATCCAACATCACATGAGATAAGAATGCACAACATGAACTACTTATATCATTTCTAGATTAAATTAATGAGTTTGAAATTAATTGTCTCTTCTTCCGTTATTCATTTCCTAGCTCTTTGTGCTATTATGGGTGGTAGCTGGAAATAATTTAACTTGATAAAAATCCATCAAATACTAGAAAGTATGTATACTAAAACATTTGAAGTGAGGTTTTAAACGATTTCCGTACGATGAACAGCACAATAAGGCCTTTCACTGATTTTAAAAGAATATTCAAAATCATGAATTTCAGACATTTTTAGAATTAAAACGTATAAAATCCAATAATTGGAAAATACATACAATAAGTTATTAGTAAAGAATGCATTTCAACAACTCCCCTTCACCATAAAAGCACAATTATTATCACCATTAATTCTAATATAGATAATAGATTTCTAAACTTTGTCATCTTTGAAACATCCGGAATTCAAACAAAATAGAATGAGTTCAATTTTAATAAAAAGTATATACTATAAGTTAATAGTATGCTCAATATCACAGACTACACTATCAGTGATTGGTTCAGAGTCTTCAGAAGTTATGTTTATTTTGAAAGTGCCCTTCCAAGCACTACAGGTCTGGCCGCTGCATAGAGGTGCGCTGCACACTATCAGAACTATTTGCGGCAATGCAGAAACCTCTCCAAAGGACAGTTTCCATTCCGCAGACGAACCCTCCAACTTGCTAGTTGCCACCTCCACTTTACGGCCATCTGCAAAAATAATACAATATCAGGTGAATACCATCTAAATTCTAGAGTTTAGACAGAGAAGAGTGCAAACATACTAATAAAAAATACTCTTTTTCTCTCCAATACATAGATTATAGCAAGGAAAAATTCCTGAGTGATAGAGGGTTTCATCAAGCTACAATAAATCCCTCAAACTTAAACATAGCCTTAGCCTTTTACCATCTTACAATCAATAAATCAAATTACGATTGCAGATTCTTCACAACATCACCCATTCATGTAGAAGATCACAGGTTATGAATAATATTTCAGACAACTTCTTCAATTATAAATGAATGGCTACAGCTGCAACACTCATTATTATTGGTACTCAATTGTAGTTGAAATCAAACATTAATTAATTTTATTCCACATTCATAATTTCTCATGATAATGTAGAATGATGGTCAAATTTTGATTAAACTACATAATATAATTTGATCAAAGTGTATAAGCCTATATGAAAAAATGAATGGTGGAAAATGGTAAGAATGATAAATAGATAAAAATAATTTCTTTTATTTTTCCACTTGTTACATATTTATATAAATGCAGTTGGTTAAGTTCAGCCAACGTTCTCCATCTATGTTCAGCTCCATCTCTCACTTTGATGGAGTGTAAAAGAAAATAATGAAACGAGAAAAAAGGGAAAAAATTAACAAAGAATAAAGTTGCAAATTAAGTTACCTGCTGGCGGATGTATCTCCCAACGAATCATCTTTTCCGATGGAAATGACGAACCAGACGGAGCTACTATCTTGATTCGCATATCAAGACTTTTCTGCTTCGAAGGAATTCGCACGCTGCGCTCATCAACCACAGCCGGGACATTTTTCGGCAAGTCACTTGTCATTTTCAAATCGAACTGAAATTATTAAAACAGTGAATGATTAATCTTGTGAAAACTAATAATGCACAAACTCACTAACATTTAGTCAGTCATTAATATTACTGATGACTGTAAAGCCTCCTAGACACGGGCTTAGCAGTGGCATCCAGTCGAATGGCTGAAGCAAATCAGCCTTTGTCTTGTAATTGAGTTAAACAACAAGAGCTATGATTGGCTACAGCTATTCCACTGTCCGCACTACTAACCCCGTGTACAGGAGGCCTTACAGTAATTCATATTGAATCATATTGTCAAATGTTCATTCATTCATATTGAGTGTATCACGTAATCATTCACATATTGGTGAACGACAGTAAAAGGTTTTTATTACTAAAATACTTCATTTCAGACCATGATTTTTCCAATTAATTTATCTGTCTTGTCTGCCTATTGATCTGACACAGTTTTTTTATCCTCTAAATTGCCTTCCCGACTTACGTGGAATATATTAATTGACAATCTTTGCGGCTTGGTGATATATACAGGTACATCCATTTCCTCACAATAACATAAACATTTGAAAATAAAGTCTATCCAACTAATTGTCCCAGTTTCAAACACAAAATAATCAGTATTAACGGTGATGTAGGCCTACCTTCATCATCATCACTCATTCATCCTTTGCTTAAAATACTTGGAAACCAAGTCGTAATTGTAAAGAAAGAATAAAGAATACCTTTCTTGTTGTTTTGTTTCTAGTGTCAACAACCAAAATGCGATGATTGTTTGTGTCAGCTATATATAAGTCATCACCATCAACGCACAATCCACCCGGCTCATTCAACTGCAAAACAGAAAAATGAGTGAATACAAAAAATAGAATTGCTTGAGAAGAAGTGAGACTGTGGCTAATGAACCCATGAACAATTAGGGCTTAGGCTAGCCTGTTAAACCAATGTTAGTAGCTGAAGAAAAATCTAGCAATAAGACAAAAAAAGGAAAATTACACCACCTGCAAAAATTGAAAAGGTAAAAATGAGTCGAAATTATTCCATGAACCTTTCAGTGATTTTTTATTCACTAAAATGAACAAGACAGCGGAATTAGAATATTCAGGTACAGTATCTTCTTGAACCTGTGACATTCTATTTCATTACTTCTCGTTCCAAGTACAAAATACAGTAAATTTACTGTAATAGCTCAAATTTTATATAAATTTTTAATAAAACAAGAAATGAAAAATATTATAGCATGGCATCAACATAACCTATCTTTTGAAAACTACTAACAACTCAACACCCAATAGAAATCACCACTCAATCCAATCATTCTTAACGAATTAAAATTAAACTACATACCGTTACATATTCCGTTACTAACAAAATTGGCTCTGATTCATTGACACAATAAATTAACCAAAATTCAGCAGAATATTAAAGCACCTACTGTATTTTATCCCGCGCTACTTATGTGTTATCAAAATCGACCCTCGATATTCGATTTACCAGATCAATCCTACGAATATCGACTATCGATACCTGCTCACATATCACGCGGCATATTTGATTAAGAGCAAGACCAACTACACTCTATACTCACGATCACTTTGAGACAAACTAAACAAACTTTTTGCATGTGTGTGCGTGTAAAGGTAGGTCTTTCTTTATCCGACGGTCTGCCGCAGTCGAACAGCTATAGCCAATCACAGCTGTGATTGAGATAAGACAAGAGCTGTGATTGGCTACAGCTGTTTGACTGTTCGACTGCGGCCTACCGTCGGATAAAGGAAGACCTACATTTACACGCACACACACGGAAAAAACTCGTTTATTTCATATCAAGTGATCATGAATAGAAGATTAAAAGAGCTAATGGTAAACTATTTACCTTAAAGTCAGGATTGATGGAGGTGTATGTGGTACAGACATTGGTGAGAGGGTCGACGCACTTGATTTTGTGATTGTAGGAGTCGGCCACATAGACGGTGTTGGTTCGTTCACACCAGGCCACGCCCAGTGGATGCTGCAGTTTGGCGTCCATGCCTCTACCGTCCACGTCTCCGAAACTGAATAAATTCTACAAGCAACATACAAACAAGACAAAACCAATCAAGAAATAAACATATTACATTGATTGAATATATAACAAAATAAAATCATTATTCCATCAGCCTTCCAAGTTCGATATTTCGAAGTGTTATTCCTCTGATTGAAAATTGTTTTCAAGCAGTGCGATAATATAATGAACTCATTTCGGGAATCATCGACTTAATAGAAAATTGTTTGAGATAGAAAAAGTACAGGATATGCCTAAATTTTTCGCCTACAGAATTGTGAATGTATTAATAAATGAATTATCAGCTATGTATTTATCAGCTATTAAATCTTTTTTCCAACACACATCACCAAAACAGAACAGGTTCTACGAACGGGCAAGAAACAACACAGATCAAATTAATATTTTTTTAACTACAATTGTCTAATTGTCTAATTTTAGCTACAATTAACTCAATTGTCTTGATAAAAATCAGTAGGCTAAAAGTAGGTGGTAAAAATTAGTTTGAAGTTCCACTATGTGAAATAATCTTAATTTGGAATTTTATTATAAATTGGTTGAGGAACAGTTTTAGGCATTATGCTTGTTGTAGTCACCTTTGGATTTCATTGATTGAATAGGTTATTATGATAATGATATTTTGAAATTTAATGCTTTGAACAACCCAATATCAGAAGATAAGTTAGTTTGAAATCTGTAAATATTGAAAACTGTGAATATCTTGGAAAATTACATTTCTTTTAAAATTATACAGATGGACTTGAGTGGATTATTAGCAGAGAATGAGGATTGAAGTAAGGTCGAAGAGAATTGTGCGATTTGTTAAGAGAAGCTTTGAAAAGTTGGGATTCTGATCCAGTTTTGCAGACATTTTTGTGTGGGTGGTAAGGGGACATTATTATATTTATTCAGAACTTTTTCAATGTTGCAATTTTTTCCTCGTGCTCTGTCTGATCACCAGATGTTTAGGATGGTATTATAAATTGAATTGAATTGAATGTCCTGTAATGTTTTCGAAATACCTTTCGATCTAGCGTGGCACCGACCACAGCCTGTACTCGGCCATCCTGCAGTTGCAGCCGGCGCACCGTCGAGCTCTCGCTATCGGCAACAAACACGCACTGCACATGCGCAGCCAACGCCACACCACTCGGCTGCGCGAACGACGCCGACATCGGGTAGAGGTTGTTGGTGTTCTCCTCTCTACCGTTGCCAGCTACGCATGCACACACACCTTCCGCGTACTTCCTGAAAAAACAATAAACTGTAACAACAACGACTGCATGCTTCCATTTCAATAAACTGATTATTTATGAATTTATTATTTCCACATTGATGGTCTTGGGTACGCTACCATACCTGGGGAGCACTTTTTCTAATACCAACAGGGGTGCCTTCAAGGGGGGGACATGACGCCAGCCGCGTCATACAAATTTTTGGGGGGATTTATTTTAACCTGTAGGACCGATTCTCTTTAATAATATTGTAAAGAATAACAGTTCCAGTTGGGACATTAAGGTACGTGCTTGAAGCTACAATATTTCGTATTCAGCACTCCTAAAGTTGACAGGGGCGAACCCAGGGGGGGATTGAGGGAATATATCCCCCCCACCGAAATTGGGGCTCATCTTACACTAGGTAGAATGCACTTTGTTGGAGTTGCCAAATTTTTTACCAATAAGGCTGAAAACTTCTAAAAAAGTGATTTTAGGGAACGAAGTGATTTTTTTCTGAAAAAAAATTTCCCCTCACGGGGAAAATCTGGAGAAGGAAATTGATTAAATCTGAAACTAAGCATCACTAGCCCAAATATTTCAGTTCTCGCTTGAATGAATGCAACAAGCATATTTTTCCTTACAACATGGTTCATGAAATTCTGAATATTCTGGTGCAACGATTTCTGTTACAACAGCAACTTCCTCTTAATTTAAGCGCTACTTTTGTACCCTTCAGAGAGTAAAATCTTACATGAGAAATGCTACTGGTTAGAATCATTTGAATGATTTAGCCCTACTGTTCATTCACAAAGATTTTACCGTTGACTCTGGTCATACAATTAACTGTATCAAAATAAATTTCTGCAATTTGTATATTTCATTTTGTGATAGGATCTTTTTTTGCTAGCAGCCATTTTCTAAGACAGAACTCACGAAACACTGTCAACCAATAAGAAAAGAGCAGGCGGGGCATGAAGACGTGTCCAAGTCAAACCTGAAACATCACCCGTCAACTGCTGCCATGACTGTAGGGGAGAGTGGTGTACCTTTGACCAGTTTTGCTTCTAAGATTTTTTAAAACGTTGTTTTGGCTTTAAAGTAACATGTGTTTGTATGAATCTAAACTTCAATTAGTTAACTATCTTCTACTAAAATATCATTTTTCTAACTTTATCCATAGTACCTTTTTTTATTATTTAAAAAAATCACTACCAAGTGGTCAAAGGAACAACATGGTGTTGTACTTTTGACCAGTGCATGTTGTACCTTTGACCAGTGGTTAAATTGAATTAGAATGTCGGTTTAAGCTAAGTTAAGCCTACTGGTATGGTAAAAAATGGTATAATTGAAATAAATAAAGTAAAATGCACACAATAGTATATTAATTAAAATTAATCTTAACTAAAAAATTGACAATATTTTTCAAGGAAGAAATTTTTTTAAATTTGCACCTAAGATTTTAAAATTTTAAATTTTTTTAATTTAAAGATAATATTTCAAGTTGATAAGTAGAGCCTTGCATAGCATCTGGATGAGGAAGCTTGGCGACAATACATTCAACATCAATTTCATAGATAGCTGCATCATCTTCCAACTTCAACATGTTTAACCTGGTCAAAGGAACAACACAGCTATCTGGTCAAAGGTCCAACACAGTGCTCCTTTCCTTATTCTTTTCCAATTCCTGCATTGAGATTGTGTTTGTGGATTCAAGTGATGCAGTGTAAGATAGTTCAAGTAGTAAGAAGTAGTGTAGATTCACACAAATTCAATAAAACTGACTCTGTAAAAATAGAAAAAAATATACCAGTGGAAAAATTACTTACTTTTCACTGGTGATTTTAGTTTTAGAATTTTTTCGCTCAAACGAATCAAACAGCAGTCTCGAAGCTAGGATGGTAGGATTCCCTAGTGGGAACTCTATAAACTATGACTATTACATTTATGAAAAGGCCACTATAGATGCCTCGGTAAGCTCAGTGGTTAAAGGTACATTATGATCAAAGGTACACCACTCTCCCCTACTGTTTGAATTTCAAAACTTTTCTAACCGATGTTTTCGGGCATTTTGATCGTAGGCGGAGCTTGAAGGCGTGTCTAATGGAAGTCAAAACAAGTCACTCTATTGCTACTGCCATCTGCTGGCTGAATTCGGAACTATTTCGAATCTTATTCAAGAAAGATGGATAGAGCAGTGAATATGGCTGAAAATCCTCAATTTGCTTGTTATTGAGTTTCCAATGTTTTGTTGAAACATCTTTTTTCCAGTGAAATGAACTATTCATGATGATATCCAATATCTATCTGTGAAAAATTTATTATTCCCTTCCTAATGTGCTATCAAGCTAACTATAGAAATAAATAATTAAAAATCAATATTTTAATGATCAAGTACGGTAAAATGTTACAGTTTTGCTCAATGTAGCTATTTTCTATTAATTTCTGTAGGCTTTTGCTTATCACGTATCCAATACATGAAAATACAAGACAATACGTTATTGGGATGGATTAAAATAAGAAACTCCCTATAATCCTTTTTGCCACGCCACATGCAACACTGCGATTGCTAATGAGAAAACTGTGAACATGCAAGGCAGCTTGAATCATGTTTGGCTGTGAATATATTACAATATGTTGAATTGCATTTGTCAGGTAATGGGGAAAGGGGCGCCAAAAAACCACGCGAGGGCCCTGGATAGGATTTTCTATGTCATTCGATATAACTTCAACAATTTGATTCTATTTATTTAAGAAATTCAATATACTTATGTAATGAAGATTCAGGCAATCAGGTACAAAACCTCTTGTTTCCAACACAATTATGTATAAACCTTATTGTAATTAAGGTATATAATAATCAAATACACAGTATAGCCTATATATTATATTATCCAATCACATCGCAATACTCAGTATCCAGAGCAGATAGGCCTATATTGTCCAGTTTAGATTCAAAATTACTGGAAAAATCTTTCAGCACAGCTTAGAGAACTAAAACGTTCAACCCAACAATAATATTGCCCAATACAATATACAACAACTACAAGAGACCAATATGGTCCAATAGTTCTTGTTCATTTCTATAATCTAAAATAATTTATTGGTGAATGAATTTTTCTACATGGCAAAAAAATGAATATGTTTGTTGAGATAAGGCAAATACATTATAGATATTCCATGCAAGCAACAACGCCCCCCCCCCTCTCGGGGAAAGGGTTTTCCTGGGTTCGACCCTGATTTTATATCCCCCTCGAAATTTATTTCTGGGTTTGCCCCTGGACTAGTTGGTGAGGTGTACAGCCCCAACATTCTGCTTACTTGTTATTTAATAGTCTAAAATTTCACTCTTACTTGTTCAACAGGAATACCCAAAAATAAGGGGGGATCTTTAGTTCATTCGGGGGGAATTGGCGTCATAGACGTTGGGGGGGATAGGCACCCCTGAATACCAATCAGAAAGCTAACCATATACTCAAGTTAGATATTAATTATCTGGCTTTTTAAATATTACTGAATAATGTTGGCAACTCTCACCTGCGCACAGGATTTTCCTTGCAGGTGATTTGGTTCTTGTATTTTATTACTATTTATCTGAGATTTTTAATTATGTTTGTTTTGAGAAGCCACAATAGCAAAGTTTAAAGTATCGAGAAAAAAGTGCTCCCCACGTATAGGACTGTAACTATCGTCTATTGTTTAATTTCTTTCGGGTAGGTCGTAATTAATCGGCGCGCCTGAATCTCGACCATTAATTACTGAAGATATCGGCTTCAAATTATTTTTTAATTGAACAAGAGATAAGAGTTTTAATGAAAAGTGTGCTAGAAAAAATAACCTATGCAAATGCAATACAAATGAACATGACATTTTTGTCGTGTATAGTATAGAAGTTTTGAAAAGCAAATACTTTATCTACGGCTCAAGTAACAGCCGAATACAAACAAGCAGTAAAGAATCAGAGCAGCCGGACTTGAGAGTACGAGTATAAACCAATAAAACCCAGTACTGACTTGTTCTTCCACCAGACGGTGTCCTCGAGAAAGAGCGCCCACAGCTGATGAGTGCCGGCCATGGCGATGAGTAGCACGCGGCCCTCATTCAACAGACACACGTCCCAAGGTGACGATATCGGTTGCAACGGCCCCGCCGCCCCTCCAACACGATCCGATCCCTGCTCCCCCGCCACCCCGGCTACTGTCTTCACCTTTCTACTACTGAGATTCACCTAAGAAAAAAATAGAGAATATTGAAAAGTGGAAAGAATGAACAAATCTGTGCAGTACAATCATGTAATCATGATCTGGTCAAGCAATTAACATATTGTTAATTAACATTCTGACAAGATGTGGAAATGACTCCAGCTCGGTCAATGTTGGTTTAAAAATTATAAATTTGGACTCAAATTATACAAAACATTCTGCTCTACAATTTTGAACCAATATTGACCGAGCTGGAGTAAAATTACCATCTTGCCAGAATGTCTTCTTTGCTCGACCAGACTAAACGTCGCTGCTCTTTAATTCAAGTTTCAATTTACCACTGATTGATAATGGTGTAGCAACAGAAACCGGTACCTCGATTTTTAATAAATCTGTGGTTTGACAATATCTAGTCTTTCCATTCAATTATTTTTATATGTTGAACAAGAACAGAACAGAATATGTCTCATATAAAGAAATGGTTGGATAAGAACACTTTGAGCTTAAATTTCGATAAAACTAATTATATTACGGTTTCATTAAACAGAGTAGGACAACCTATGAACAATCACTCCCTGAAAGTACACTCAAACTGCAATATAAACTTAAATGCCTGTAATTGCCCCACTATAAAAAAAGTTTCTAGTATAAAATACCTGGGGATCATAATCGATGACCATCTCAAATGGGACGTGCATATCAAATCAATTTCCAAAAGAATGAGATACATACCTTTCAAATTCCATCAAGTGAATAAAATTCTCAATAAGCACCATTTGAACATGCTATATCATGCATGGGTTAAATCAATCCTTCAATACGGGATAATTGTTTGGGGAGGTTGTTTCAATAGCCATTTAAATGAATTATTTGTTACCCAAAAGTTGATAATTAAAACCATCCTTAATAAACCCAGACTTTACCCTACGGAAATGGCTTTTAATGATTTTGAGGTGATGACTGTGAGGCAATTGTAAGTGAAAAATTTAATCGATTATCTAATCAAATATAAGGCAAATTTTCCTACTAGCCCAAACTCTATTGCAAATAACTACCGTTTAAGAGCCTCTGCAAACAGATACGTTACTTATAACACAAATACAGAAGGTATAAGGAGGCAATTAATTTACATATGTTCCAATGTAATAAATCAAATTCCAAATTATTTTCTCACAAACTCGAGATGCAGCAAACAGACTAAACTAGATATAAAAAACTGGATTAAGAGTAACTATTTTTTTGACATGTAGGAACTAGAGTTTCGCTATTTGATTTTTTGCAACTAAATTCCTTGAGCCTTGCCTTTTTTTCTCTGTGTCTGCTTTAGTAATAAGTGAAACATTTGATTTTTTATTACTAAAAAAGTATTATTTTTTTCATGAAGTGGACTCGCTTACCTTTCCCATTTCTTCATTTTTTTCAGTTTCATTTTATTTTACCTTTTTTACCTTCTTCTACCTGCCTTTTACATGGGAAACCATAGTTGGCTAGGTATTTCCCCTCCATCTTTTTAAGCACACCCCACCACAGTAACTGTTGAATTTGTTAGTAATGTATTATTCTGTTATTGTAATTCACTAATTTTTGTATTATATTATTCATAGTGTCTTTATGTGTGTTTAAATTGAATTGAATTGAAGCTTTCTATCGCTTTTTGTTGAAATAAGGCTGTAATTTAGGCAACGGACATAATTAATTGGAATTTTTAAACCAATATCGACGGAGTTGGAGTCTTTTCTCCATCTTGCCAGAATGTCCTCTTTGCTCGACCAGACTATTGGACGCATTCATAAAGGAGAGATTTGTCGTTCAATTTATAAGATTGTTTACATATTCATGAAACTGTAGGCTATCATTGTTTTGAAAATAAATTAGAGCAAAAGGATACAATCAATGGAAAGAGGAATCAATAATACATTTGAAACAATCTAATTGAATAGTCATGTATATTATTATCACTTTTATATATTTATGTATTCATTCATTCATTTTTTCCCAAATTTCGATCAATTTATATTAAACTGTTTTGTATATTATTTAATCGTATTTTTCGTATCACGTATCAAATTTCATTCTATTGTCTCTTTAGATTTCTTAATGACAACACTAATTGACATTGGAACAGACAAGACGCTGACGAAACCGCCCACATTTTTGGCGTCAGTTATAACAGAAATTTATTCAATTTTACTTACTTCTCGAATGGTATGATTGTCGGTATCAGCAATGTAGAGCAACTCGGATGATCGGAAGGCCACACCTTGACATGAGTTGAATCTTGCTTCACTGAAACTGCCATCACGGGTTCCAGGTTCACTACCACCAATGATGTGCTAGAACAATTAATTTAATCTTCAATTTACAATAGTTGTGCATTTTAACAAGCTAAAGTCTTGACTTTTCATTACTTATATGGCTTAATAAGAGAAGCTATACATCGTACAGTAGAATCCAGAGATAAAGACTGTTGTGATTGCAAAGATTTCATATTGAAAAAAATAAATTCTAGTCTATTATTGTAAGTATATCGGAAAAATCCTCTGTAATACTGCAATAATCATGGGTTTTGGCATGGTATGGCATTTTTAACAACATTTCTACCCAATTGAATAAGAAAACACACAGCATTACTCCTATCTCCAGTTCAACACTTGATGTGCTGCATCATCCTTGCTATGCATCTCATGTCAACTTGACAGGCGTGTCATCTCATTGAACTATGAACAAATCATCCACTGCAACAATGACATTATTATGGATTTGGCTTTTTCAACAATATTCCTACCCAATTGGATGAGGAAACATGCAGTATTCCTCCTATTTACAACTCAATCCTTGCTATGTTGCATTATACTAAATATGCATCTCTTGTCAACCTGTCAACCTAACAGTCAAGTCATCACATTTAACTATGTATTAACTAACATAAAACCCTCTGTTAGATAAATGAAAAGACAAGATGTTGTCAAACCACTGATTTATTAGAAAATTGAGATACCGGTTTCGGTTGTTACACCATTATCAATCTCTGGTAAACTCTGTAAGAATTGAATGTTCATGAATTTGTCAATTAAATATGAAAACACACATCATTCTTCCTATTTCCAGATCATACCTTGCTATGTTGCTTCTTGCAGTTCATGTCAACCTGAGAGTAAATTCATCTCATTCAACTATGAATATTGCACCCTCTGCGACAATGAAATGATCATTGGTTTGGCATTTTCAACAATATTTCTACCCTACGTAACCATTGAATGGTTACGTAACCATCCTACGTAACCATTGAATGATCATGGATTCACATTTTCAACAACATTTGTACCCATTTGGATAGAAAAACACCTAGCATTCCTTCTATTTTCAGTTCAATTCTTGTTATGCTACATCTTGCATCTCCTGTCAACCTGACAGTAAAGTCATTTCATTCAATTATAAACATTAAAACGTCTGTATCAATCTCAGCTTTATTAACCTTGCAGAGACCTTCCTTATTTTTACGATATTATTCAATTTTATACTTGTATTATTATTATTATTATTATAATGTAACTCGATTTTTAATTTTCACTTCTGTTATTATTGTTAATGGATAAAAAACGATTTTTGGTTTGAATGATCATGAAATTGGATTTTTCAACAATATTTCTAACCAATTGAGTAAGAATACTCAGCAATCCTCCTATTTTTAGTTCAATTCTTGTTATGCCGCATTCTCATTTATATGCATCCCATGTCAACATGACTGTCAAGTCATCTCTTTCAGCAATAAACATTGCATTCCTGTAACGATTAAATGATCATGGATTTGGCATTTTCAACAACATTTCTACCCAATTGTATAAGACAACACGCCGCATTCCTCCCATTTCCAATTTAATCCTTGCTATGCTACATTATCCTAGCCATGCATCTCATGTCAACCTGACAGTCAATTGATCTCATTCAACAATGAACATTGCACCCTCTGCGACAATGAAATGATCATGAGTTTGGCATTTTCAACAATATTTCTACCCAATTGAATAAGGATACACGAATAATAATAATGCTAATATCATTGTTACAGAGGATGTTCATAGTTAAACAAGAAATGCAATGAATACAGAATGAAAAAATGCATGTACATGTGATTTTACCTGAACTTGTCCGGTACTCTTGTTAGCAACAATGACACGATGGTTGCCAGTGTCAGCAACGGCCACCAGGTTTCCATGCACGGCCACTTTGCCCGGAAAGCGTAGAGGGCTGTCAACACTCGCCACCTGCTTGTTCACACACAGCTGGTCGATTGTGTGCGGCGACAGTTCGTTTTTATCATTGAAGAACACGATCGCCTCCCCGATGAACAGTTCCAACAGTTTGCGGTGGCCTTCTCCCATCAGCTCGAGGAGTGGTTCACCTTTTGGCCCTGGAAAGAAAAAATAATACTGGATGAAAATGCTAGAAAGAGTAGTATTTATATTATTTCTGGGATCGACAAGGTTATCCCAGGCCGATTTCTCGGTGGATTTTATTAAATATAGATATGGTCGGTCCAAGTAAAGAAGATATTCTGGCAAGATGGGGAAATGTCTCCAGCTCGGCGAATATTGGCTCGAAAATTATAAATTTTTTCTCTAATTGTAGAGCAAAATTTTTCTTACAATTTTGAACCAGATTCATCATTTTAAAGGAATATTGACCAAGCTGAAGTCGATCTCCCATCTTGCCAGAATGTCTTCTTTGCTTACACAGACTTTACCAATATGAATTACCACAATACCACTTTCATAACGGGAAACTATACTGAAATTTTTATAATGAAATGGATGATAGAAAAACACTTCAAACTAACTCATTTTTAAAACTTTCTGAAGAAAGTTAAAAAAAATTAAAATTTTTAAAGAACGAAATGATGGAATTACTTTCCACCTTTACATCCAAATCACACGGAACGAACGCTGAGCGTGCGTGGTATAAATGAATGGCATTTCTTCGACTCCTTTACTTAAGAGTAGGTGATACTCGACGGCAAAATCAAGCCCCATAAGAACAATGTAATTTTTATCAATCTCTTGGAGCAGATAGAGCCTCTATTTATGGACAGAATTTCACGTTCTCTATGCCATAGGAAAGAGAATTTAATTCTCCAGGGGCGTTAATTTTTACTTTTTAGATTTTTAGTTTATTTTAATAATTATCGCATAATTAATTAACTAAAAAAGTATTGAACTCTAAAACCACCCACTCTTAATGACAACAAAACTGGCTGGTGATGATTATTCACTTCTGCTGTATAGTGAGAGTGAAAATGAAACTAGATACCAGCTGGTAGGACTAAGCCCTTCATGTGCTGTTGAGCCATTTACATTTCCAACAAAACTGGCTGTTACGAATAAATGAATGTTTTATACGCTGAAAAAGTAAAATGATAGTATAATGGAATATATAATGGGCGAGTGAGTGCGCACTGACCAAGTAGAATGAGCGTGGGCCAGCAGCAGACGTTGAGCGCATCCCACATGGTCTCCATTGGATCGCTGACGACGGCGTGCGCGATCTGGTAGCGAGCCACTGCCGACGCCACGTTCGCCGTCTCTTTCTCGTTGGCGAATTTCGGACTGTGAACACCAACCTGTCAACACATACAATGTCAAGTAAGCTATGTATAAACGGCTATGTATTTACTTTGAATATGTTATATTTAAGAGTCGAAATCCACTGTCAGTCCGATCTTTCACAGTTGATTTCTCAACGTTTACAGCTATTTTGGACTGTCGATTTCTCCATATACTTACAGTTTTCGACTGTCACAGTCCGAACTGACAGTGGATGTAGACCATAGAACAGGTACATATTCGTCGAATAAAACAATCAAATTGAATGATCTTGTATCAATATTAATTCAATTTATTGTTTTGATTCGTGTACGTGAGAATTGATATTATAAGTAAATTGTAAAGATTTTTACAGAAATCTAGTAATAAACTTACGACAACAAGGCCATCCTGAACAGAGTAGCGTTGCTCAAGGGCCTTCAGATCTGGCAGGATGTGCATGCAATTGATACAACAGTAAGTGAAGAAGTCCAGTAGAACAAGCTTGCCACGTAGATGTGAGTTTAAACGCAAAGGTTCGGTCACATTTATCCATTCAAGACCTGGAAAAGTTTGATTTTGTATTATATATGTTCAATATGTTGCCTACGATATTATTATCTTTGGATTAAGTTACTATATTGGAGTGTATTGTTACTGCGTCGGCGTGTCTACTCAGCTTGTGCCAAATACACCTCCTAATATTGTGCAATCTATAACGTAACTAAACTGATAGACTAGTACTAATTTACTGTAGGGAACGGTAGGTGTAGAAAGGGATTGCTAATAACTGATCCTAAATTTGACGTGTTCAGACATTGTATAGTTTAAAAATAGAAAACTTATCATAAAAACGACATTCTGTTTACGGAGTGGGAGTGATAAGAGAAAATTGAATCTTCTTTACAGCCTCTTCCAATTTTTTCGAAATTATAAAAATAAAAGCCCACCTAAGTTAGGTACCCAACAGCTTCTCCTGAATAATTTTGAAATTTACAAACCAAGCTGTGTATCTGGGCTAAAGAGTTGAGAAACTCAACTACTTAACCTGCTCCATTCGTAAACGTAGGTAAGTAGTCACTTGGTATTTGGTAAAGTTGTCGGCTAAGCTAGATGAATCTCAACCCTCGACGGACACATACACTTTCTACGTCAGTCCTTGAAAATATTTTGCAATAATAATAATATCCAAAAAATGAAAATTCGGCGACTTGTCTGACACTCTCAATGAGAGACTTCATTGAAATTTTAGAGCAATTGTTAAACCAAATCGGAAGTTTGAATGTTCCTATTTTAATAAGTGGAGATATGAATATTGATGGAAGTATTGATTCTGTATATAGAAGGTGTTTTTTTGATGTGTTGGAATCCCACAATTTGTTAAATGTTATAAAAATGAACACTAGAGTCACTCCAAATGTATCAACACAAATAGATTATGTACTGGTAAGTGAGAACATAAAACAAGTACAAAGTGGCTGTATAGACACACCCTTGTCTGATCATAGATGGCTTTACATAGATATAGATGTGCATGTTAATACCAAGTTATGCATGAAAATAGAGAAAAATAGAATTACAAAATTGGGTTTGGACGAATTCTTTGGAAGGCTTGGCATGATTGAATGGATGGACATAGATGGTGAAAAGTCTTGTGACGAATTGTTCAATAAATTTTATAACGATTATAGATACTGTTTTGAAATATGTTTTCCAAAAAAGATCTATAAGGTTAGTAATACATTTGATAGGAGTTGGATTGACAATGACATATTATTGTCGAAAGAAAAATAAAAAGAAATGCATTGGAGGACTCGGCAAGTTGGTGATGAGAGAACTAAATTGGAGTATTGTAATGCAAAGAGACAACACTCACAGTTAATTGCTGGTAACAAGAGGGCATTCTACCGAGATAAAATAATGAGGTCAAGAAATATCAGTAAGGAATCATGGAGAGTTGTTCACAGTTTGACAAAGGATACTTTCATCCATAATAATATGAGGTTGAAAATAAATGATGTACTGGTTAATGATCCCATTAAGATTGCACAAGAGTTCAATAAATATTTCTATGAGGAGGTAAAAAGCCTTGTTGGTGATGAATTGCACAATCAGGATATTACAGAGGATGATTGCGAACAAATTGATGGTCGTCAATTCCACTTAAGATTGACTAGTGCCGATGAAGTGATTGAAATAATTGATAGAGTGTGCAATAAGCCAAGTGCTGGAGTAGACAATATCCCATGTAGACTACTTAAAGCCTCAGCGCATATTATAGCTGAACCTTTGTCGTTAATAATAAATAAGTCATTTGAAGAAGGGAAATTTCCAGAAGCAATTAAAACATCTAAACTGGCCCCAATATATAAAAAGAACGAAAAAGATGCAGTAAGCAACTATAGACCTGTAGCTGTTCAATCGGTCTATTCCAAAGTTTTTGAAGTTGCTTATCTGGACAGATTGATTCCATATTTAGAGCAACACAGATTGATAAGTGGTAGGCAATTCGGATTCCGTAAGAAAAAAAGCACAGCTGATGCAATTTTTGCCATATTAACTGAAGTGTACGATAAAGTAGATTGCACGGACGAGGTGTACACAATATTCTAAGATATGACAAAGGCATTCGATTGTTTCAATCACGGAAGGTTAAAGCTAAAACTTGTCAAGTATGGAATCATAGGAAACCCCTTAGATTGGATAATGACTTACTTAGAAAGCCGACAACTGGTCACTGTGAGTCACATGGGTAAGGATAATGTTATTCGACATATTAGATCACAAGTACAACAGGATATTAACATAGGAGTACCGCAAGGCTTGAATATGGGTCCAGTTCTTTTCCTGTTTTTTGTGAACGATCTTCCTACTTCAGTGCAAGCAGGGGAGATTTGGATGTTTGCAGATGATGTATGTCACCTCTTGGTAGACAGGAATTCTTCTGAAGCAATTAAGAAAACGCAACAAGGTTTAAATGAGATGAGTGTATGGTGCACAGAAAATAAGCTGGTATTAAACCAAAAGAAAACGTGTGTGTCAGTTCCATAATGTTAAGAAAAGAGACTTTAGTCCTCGTTTACGCATTGGTGATCAACACTTGCAATTGAATGAAAATGCTAAATACTTGGGAGTTCACATTGCTGGCAATCTACGTTGGGAAGAGCACATTAACAATGTTACAAAAAGACTAAACGTAGTGTGTTGCCTTGCACGTCGCCTGCAGAAGGTAGTGGACACTGAAGTGTTGATGAAAGTTTATTATGGCTGCTTCCACAGTGTTCTAACATATGGCATCATATTCTGGGGAAACTGCACAGAAGCAGAAAGAGTATTCTTGCTACAAAAGAGAATAATCCGAATTATAAGTGGTGCACACTATATAGAACATTGCAAACCAATATTCAGGAGGTTAAAGGTGTTAACATTAACGGATGTGTACATACTGGACACAATCCTGAAATATCCTGATCAGTTTGAAAGAAACTCCAGCATTCATCATCACAATACTAGGCAGAGAGGGAACATCCACATAGATAGACAAAGGACAACACTAGCCTTGACTAGTACGAAAAATGTTGCTAGCAGGGTGTTTAACAAGCTCCCCTTAGAGATAAGGAGGTACAGTGATCCTGCAATCTTCAGAGAATCCTTGAAGACATATCTCAGAAAAAGAACTACTATACCATGAAAGAGTTCTGGGAGGATGTCTGACCTCATGTTAAATTGGACAAACGACGACCACGGCTGCAAAGCTTCCAGTGGGATCATCACAAGTATGCAAGTAAGTATTAATCGGCTGGGACAGCAATAGACAGTAAAAATACACGATATATTGTATATAAATGCGCACACTTGAAAACATGGATTTTATCCCTTAACTGGTATGGCTGGGTCAAAAATGAAAAAACTACGTTATTAAAGGTTCATTTGAAGATGGACTCATATTCTATCACATAAGAACATGGAAAATACTTTAGTTCAAATGATGTATTTTTTCAAAATAGCATTGAACATGATTGACAAGCTTCACATTTTTTCAACATAATTATTTTTCAAACGGAAATTTCATATTGTAAATCGTGTTGGAACAACAAGTAGACTGTGTTCTTATTTGGGTTAAGATATAAAGATTCAATTATACATCTAAGTGTATTTTTATCATTTTTTTTAAATTTTGGGTCACTTTTGACCCATTCATAACATACCATGAGTGTGACCCCAAATGCACCATACCAGTTAAGGGTTATGCCCATGTCTTCGCCGGTAATAATCACAACTCTACCAACTTATAGGCTACAGTTATTATTTCTAAATTAAAAAATATTTTTATGATTGTTTTATATTTTACCATTTTCAAATTCAGGAACAGGGTTTCTTGCTAGGTCATAGACATCTTTCAAATATTTGTGTATCGCATATTTCTTTTCTTTGTCTTCTTGTACAGTTGAAAGATGTTCTTTGAGACTCTCTTGAAGATCGTGAAAGTCAAACGCCATAATAATGTATAATTATTTTAATATTTACACCTAAATCACTGAATTTTTTGCACACAAACTGAATTCGTCAGGAAAATGCTTTTCAAACTTCTAAAACCTAACCTAAATTTTTTTGTGATGACGAAAGTATCGAAGTTTAAGTCATGATACATCGATATTCTTTTAAAATCGATATAAATGGCGCCAATTCGCGGCCCTTTTTTGAATTTTGAATATTCCGATTTAGATTATGTTATCAATTTGTGCGGAAATTAGTACCTATCTTCATCAATAGTTGAAGATTATAGGCTTACAACAATGATAAATGCTAGAAACGGAACTAAATTCCAAGAATAACCCTCCCATAAATGATCCATAAATTACTTTTGCCCCACCATTGCTTATTAAGTTCAAAATTTAAAAAATTAATGCTTTTTTGCCTTGCCTCTTTCTACCCTCTTACAGGTTACAAGTTACGTTACAGCCCAGTTCTTTCTGGAATAAGATCCAATATTTTTAATGAAACTTATCCATAATTTAGGTAAGTGGAAACAATATAAAGATTGTCAGATCCAAAAAGTTTATTTAAAATAATACGTTTATTTACCCAAGTATATTAAATAAACTTTGTGGATCTGACAACCTTTGTTTTCACTTATATACCTGAATTGGATATATATATATTTTCTTCATTCTTTGGCAGCAGACGTCATCGAAACTGTTGATTATTTGATGATTGCGACCAAGGTTATTAGATTAATCTACTGATCTACACAAAAATAATTACTAATCTATCACCAAATTATCTAGATTGCAGGTAACTTAATTAGATCAATCTAGATTTAATCTAATTACCTTGATTGCGACTGCCATCAATGCTCACTGCTCAGCAGATCTGTCGGGACAGTCAGAGCTAGAGGGACCTCAGCCAACCCGTTTATTCGCATTTATAGACTGTTTTCAGACTGACATCTTGACTGAGTCGAGCATCAACAACAACAATCAAGAACTAGACACTGTCTTATTAACCGTCATTGGGGCCTATACTTAAGATCTATATTTAAAATAATACCATGCAATGCATCATATTATAATTAATATGGTC
Organism: Sogatella furcifera; assembly: GCA_017141385.1. Classification (NCBI taxonomy): domain Eukaryota; kingdom Metazoa; phylum Arthropoda; class Insecta; order Hemiptera; family Delphacidae; genus Sogatella; species Sogatella furcifera. The sequence continues at coordinate 29,449,685 of CM029551.1, forward strand.
ATGCTTCAAAATAATGAGTTCCTATATAGATTATTTTCTGATTTTCTCGAATGTGATTGATAGATTGGCCTCAGTTGCATTCGAGTATAATAATGAGCAATTATTTATTGGTAATAAGATATCACTGCAGGTTGGCTGCACACAAGACAAAATTATTTTGTTCTTGGTTGAAAGTCGTTTGACTTATTCATGGATGGACTTTATATTGTTATAAATAAAATCTCGAGCTTGTTCTGAATATTTTCTTGTGAAGTGCGCTTCTGAAAGCGCAATTCTATCTTTATTTTTTCAATTAGCTCTCAAAGGAAGTCAATCGACATTGATTAGTTACGAGTCACACCCAGCACTATACAGTCCAGCACCCACAATACACAGCGCATGATATACAAAATGTTAGGCTAATATGAATAGTTATCAACTATTCCAATGCTAATAATAATACACTTTCCACTCGTTATAAGAGCCAACATTTTGTCGTCATGAGTTGGGCTGGGTGTGACTGCAGCCTTGAACAGTCATTTTGCTACATGTGTGGCCGCAGCAGTGACAGTGGCCACACTCATTATAGGACTACCCCACGCTTTTCAACAGGTATTTGAGGGGTATAGTATCATCTATAAACTATAATACGGTACTAGAATAAGTATCAGGGCTTTTCAGGTGAGAGTTCGGTATGTTTCTGTGAATATACATAAAACATACATGGATCTCTGAATAAGAGAGGTCCACTAACACACACACACTCTCTCTCTCTCTCTCTCTCTCTCTGTAAAAGAGTAAGTATTTTACTCACTACTGAGTGTTGGGTGAAATTGTGTAGGCTGTGCGTTAACCAATGTTTTAAAACATTCAAAGAGTGACAGGTTTTGTCAGGAGTGACGTATTTGGAGATTAGCTACATATTGCTAGTTCTAAAACAGTCAAGTAAGTAGCAGCAATCTTCAAAAAGTTCATTAGATATTTTCAGTTAGAGTTGAATCTTCTTTCACCAAAGAAAATGCACGGTCTCTTCCTTTTGTGACTCAACTTTTTCTATACAGTAAATTTATTAATAAATAAATTCTGAATTATATACTCCAGTAATAAATAAAAATTGACTGTCACTCATATGCAATAATTCAATTTCAAGGTAGGCCTACTGCACAAGGAATAAATTTAATTCATATTCAATGTGATATCATCTGCTCGATTCTCACTTCAAAAGTTGCGTTTAAAAAAATACACGATTAGTTACTTCCCTGGGGGTATTAATAAGGAATCTCAAATCCTCAATGTAATCTCGAATTTGACTCATATATTGAAAGTTTGATTGAATGATACAATTTGAATATTATTTAAATGATTTAATACACAATACTTTTATTGATGCAACCATTGTCATTACAACCATGAATCGCCGTCAATAATTATATCAATACATAATTTTCATTATTAACAAGGCTAATGATGTCAACAAATGTAATTTACAACTCAACAGGATTATAAATAAGTAGGAACTGTATGCCTACTGTAATTGGGATTTTTGAAGAAAAATATGTCCAATACTTGAAAAATCTAAAAATTATTGGTAGTTACTACAATAATATGATATATTCAATTAGTGAATGCAGTATGCTCTATAACCAATTTTATAAGGAGATATGTTTCATGCAGAGAAACCTGGAAAAATATTGTATTGAATACTGTAATTTAAATCAAGTCCGATTTTTCCATTTCTGTAAAGACTGATTGAGTTCTTCACTAGGTTTGAACTGTCATTATAACTATTTGTCATTATATTTATAATATCAACATTTTTTAATGAGTAGCTTAAAATAAGAGATAAATTACTCTCAAAGGTAAGGATTTTAAAAAATTGGGTTATTTTTATAAATATGGAACTTATTGACATTAGCAGTGTAAGCTTACTTAGCATTACAATATTGTGAGAGTAGGCTACTGCTTAGATTAAAATAACCAAATTTCCATAATTGTTATAAAAATTGTTGAAAATCACAAACCAAACAGTAGGCGTGATCAAATTACTTGATTATATTATTCACAAACATCATTTAAATATAATAAATAGTTTTATATGGGTGATTAATGAAGCAGGAAGTAGTACATAACTATTACTGTATCTGAATTATTTTAGATTATTCATCAAGTTTTGTTATAAATTCTGATTTTTGCTTTGTTGTATTATTTATTTTTGTGAAATGAATTTCATTTCATTCAAAATAATAATTGATATTCGAAAAGAGCTTACAGCTAGTAGAAGATAGGCCTACTGATACTGAATTCTCTTCAATAACTTTCTATGATTTCCAATACCCTGCACAAATTAAATTATAGTGATAGGTTTCTTAAAGTAACAACTGCTTTCGAAATTGAGCAGTTGAGTCAAAATGATTCAGAATTTTTTTGATAAAATAAATACGAAATTCACAAACAATTCAAAATTTACAATGCAATCCCTAATTGATGCTGCTAGACTGTGTTCAAAAATTCTAGGCCTAAACATTAAGCTAATGAATAGATAGGCTTTATTTATTTTTATTGTGTTTATAAATATACTATACGAGTGAACTCTTTAATATACACACTGCTGAATTAATGCATTAACTACTAGTGAACCTGGTTTATATTAGCTTTTATGTAATAAACTTTTATTATAATCCATAATTATTTCAAGTACGGTACTGAAAAATTTCATCATAATACTTTCTTAATCTCAGATACATGATATAGTTCATCATTTTTATATAATACAATAATTATGCTAACATTTGAGATTCGTCAACATTGAATTTATTATGGCAAAACATAACTATTTTATCAACAAATTTACAGTACAATTCAACATGTACAAGACTAATTTGTAATTTCTCAATCGAAATACAATATTATATCAGTAATGATTATTTACAAGGGCTACCGTATTCAATTTGAAATAATCCCTGATACAATTTACAATAAATTTAAATTATGATCATTCATCTATTACAATAACTAGACGGAATAAAATACAACTATTCAACGATTTTTGAAAAAGGGTAGAGAAGTCTAGACCTACAATATCGGAAATTTTAACTTCAATGATTATTTTTGCATTATTATTATAATTATTATTGAAGGTATTGTCAAGTTAGCCTGGAAAAGTGCATTTAAATATGGAAACTGTCAGTAATGGAAATCGTCATTATGGGTACAATTTGCTTGATTACCTTGATTTTACTCCTTTGAAATGAATTTTTCTACTCCCTACCTTCAAGAAGAGGTTTATAATAGATTATGAATATGGTGTTTCTGAAGTGCCGTGTATTTTCATTCTCTTGTGTATCAACAAAATTTCATGTTTAGATAGGGGGTATTTTTCAGAAGTTTCATTTTAGTCATTTCTTCAAACGGGGGTACACCTACACCCTAAAATGTTAATATTTTATAGGGAAAAATATTATTGTTAGTGTTTGAGGTCCCACTAAGAACCAATAAACACAATGAAATCCATTAGAGAACATTTACTATGGAGAAGTACGGAGAAATATTTTCCGTTCCATGACATGTATGAGTATTTCCGCGCAGAACTTATACCACGCTGTTCTATTGAATACATATATTGATTTTTGTCAGCAAGCAGGGTTATATTCTCACTCAATGCATTTAATACAGGACTCAATTAACACCGTCCAAGTCTTTATGGAGGTTCAACCCAATAGAACAGCCTGGCAAAAGCTTTCTTCCTGCGGGAAATAATACCTCATCCAGTAAATTAGTAAGGAATGTGAATGAGTTGAATCTGATTGATAGAAAACGACACGTTAAATCGGAATGATAATTTTCAGAATACCAACTCAGAAGAGAAAACAATTTGGAAACAAAACCTCAAGATTCGATACAAGACTGGAAGTGAAAGAAAATGTTTAAAAAAATAATAAACTCTCAGATGAATCCAAAAAGTATCAATAAGTTTTTCAATTTTATTAACAATAATAATGATTGAAATAAATTACAAAAAATACATAGTACATGATATTATGGTACGGTACCTATAATCCTACTTGATATACTCAACATAATTGAAGACTAATAATAATTACTAATCATAAGTGTTAATAGAGTAATGAAACATAGTAATTCATTTGTAAAAGTTAACTAAGCTAGGTATTTATTGGCGGAATTTGACATAATCTCGACGTTCAGCGTGCTCAGTGATGGACGCATGACGTATTTTACAGTGAGTAATATTACTTACAACTTTGCAAGAGAATTCGCTAATAAAACGTAGCTCAAATTGCAATCACAGTATTAATAGGCTATGTAAAAAACTAAAAGACGTCTAATTATTTATAAGAAAGCAATAAAAAAGTTTCATATTTACAAAACCAATAGACAATTTCCGATTGACAATGAATTGAATAATATTAATTTGGATCTAATATTTAATCCTTGGCCTCACAATGAATATGAAAGAAGCACAACTAATCCCTTTCAACGTCTATTATTAATATTGACATTCAATTTTTCAATATCACCAAAATTCAATACAAAATTAGTTGAGATTGATGTACTTTTGAAGAATTTTGTTAATAAATAGCCTATATTATGGAATTTAAAAGTTGAAATTTGATAAGTTTATAACTTTCTATCAATATTTCTCACACAACATTGGTAACTGTTGCAAGATTTGATTATGAATATATAGTTAAAAATATGATTGAATAAATAAATAAATAGTTAAAACGGGTAGTAGAGAAATATTTTTTTCAATTCTTCAAAAGAATGACATAAAAGTTATATCTGAATAAAACATAAGTGTTGCACAGTACTAAAGAATAGAGTATTCAATATTGTTAAAATGGAAACATAAATAATAATAATGTAGTACACTGTTTCGCAGTACGGTACAGTATCTTCTATAAATAACTGAATTAATTATATTATAATAAAAATAATTATTCGAAAATTGTAAAATAACATTAGATTGTATCATAGTCGATATATTGCAGGATTGCAGGAATAATAGTGATGGAATCAATAAAATAAAAAGTTCTTAATTTTGTATGAAAACCCTTGATAGAGGGAGAAGTAATGATTATATTCTACATGAAATTCTGAAGGATTGAAGTAATTGGAATTGCAATTAAATTCAATAAATTACGAACCATTATTACTAATATTATAAATGGTTCAATACTGTTTATTCACGATTTTTTCAAAATTTTTCGATAATTTTTGCAAAGAACCAGGCAATTTTGATTACATGCATAAAGCATTATTAATACATATTAACCATGAAGTGCACAAATGAATAAATTTATTTCACTTGTAGTAATTGTTATAATATTTCAATTGGAGTTCAGATTCATATAAAATATATCTATTGAATGACCATTTCTAATCTTCTCAACGTTTACTGTGATAAGTTTTCTCTCCTCTTGTTTCTCCATTTTGTTTCACTTGTTTCCATAATTGTTGTCTGTTAAGTAATTAAATGGTGATGTTGTTTACATGTGACTGGGTGAGCCGCTCTGTGACATTCCTGTAACAATAACAAAAACTATGCTATACAAACAGAAAATAACTGAATAGATACACTAACTTTAGATAAATATTGAGACAAATTTTCACAAATATTCTAGTGAATGCAGTCAAAATTTGAACATTAAATCAATCCCTCATTTCATTTCCTCAAACTTGCCAGTGCAATTAATTTATTAAAAGTTCAAAATCGGCAAAGGTTTCTCTTCACATTTAGTGCCATTTTCATATTTATTGGATTAAAATAGCACCCGAATCAAAGAATAATGGATGGTTATTTTGGCCCGACATCATTGAATGTTTCTCTTTGTTAAAATTTTATTCCATCATAGCAGTTGACAAAATCGAAACTTTCTGTGATGAAGCATTGTGAATGCTGAATAAAACGAAAAGATATTGTCAAACCACATATTTATAGAACAATTTTTCACTGTAGTCTTTTTATTCAATATAGATAATTACGACAATATCATCTTCACAACAACTACAAGTATTAATTTTACTGTTTTCACTCTATTATTAATCAACTTATTCTATAGTAACCAACTATTCCTTGTTGTGTTTACTTTTATGTTTGCTTATTAATCAACTGTTGCTCATGTTTTATCCTTATGCCCACAAAAGTATAATTTGTATTTAAATTAATAAATACGTTATTTCGGTCTAGATTTTCAACAAGAGCCTGGTAGAGGTAACAGTAAGAGACGACATTAATCCATTCATTTCATGATTAGACGCTCTTATTTATTGATATATTTATAAATATGAATAACTGACATTCATTTATTGAATTGATTCGCCGAGTAAATACATCCAAGAGCAAGGATATATAATACGTTTGGTTTCTCGAAAAACTTAAACATATGAATGGATAATTTTTTACTTACATAGCTACTTACCGAACTTCGGAATATTATAAATAATCAACAAATAAATTTACAGCATGTTTTATTCAAAGATAGAGCACTAAATAGTGTAACAATGTAAAAATTTTCAATAATAAATCATAATGTATAATTACAACAGGATCTATTAGAGATATGAATAAATTCTTGTCAAATGAAAATTTATGAAACACAACAGTGAGACTTCTTCAACTTATACTTGTAAATTATAGTTTATACGAGTATTTATTCAAGCATCAAATAAGATTTACAACACACAGCGATAAGACTGATTAATTACTAGCAGTACTGTGTGAAACAAAGGGATTTTTTATTTCAAAGTTTACTATCTTCATACCTTGTGTAACTGCATTTATTCAACAAACAATACACATTGCTCTAGTTCTACTTACTCCAGTAAGGGTAAAATTTTGAAATCAAACGACAAATAAAAATTTACATGAAAAAATTTGAATGCGAGAGTATTAAAAAAATTGTAATATAACAAGAAATTCAGAATAGAAAAGGTTTACTAAACACACAAAAACAGGATTATGAATAGGATACAAGAGACTGGAAATGTTAATAAATCTAAAATAAATTCCACTTACATCTTGCTCTAAAAGATGCAGGAAGATTGGTGTAAACTATCTCCTTTCAAAATAATAGTGATGTCTTATTGGGAAAAGGTAGGTAAATTAAATTGATAAACAACTGATGTCTGCATTTGCAAGTTAAATCAAAATGTGGAGCTGATTAGATAAAGCATCATTTTTACATTGTAAACAAATCTGAAACATAAACATTGAGCGAATAAATTATTCCAATGAAAATTTGATGCAAAATAATACATGAAAATTGGAAAAAAATTATTGGTGGGAAAAATGTATTGCATTAGAACAGTGCTTACCAGCGAATCTACCAAAAATTATATGGTTCACTTCAAAATAATCAGAATAAATTAGTTTCTCTAAAAGTCTTTATGTCACAAGTTGAATAATCGTGAATTTAAAGAGGATAATGATGAAGATTATAGAGAATAAATTGAGATGATAGATGATTTAGAAAATAGTTCAAGGATTAGCTGTGACAAGAATAGTTCCAATATTGTACAACACTGTATATTAACTCTTCAGCTTAATTAGAATAAGTCAAAATTTAAATCATTTTTAAATCGAATGGTTAATAGTTTACCAATTTATTTCAAGAGTACACTCCTGAATCGCGAATGTCATTTTAAGGATCAATCACACTTACTCGACGTTCAGAGGTGGGGGAGACATTTTCAAGAATTATGACAAAAGTAATTTCAATCGGCAGTGTTATATTGATGATGAAAAAAGTTATTCCTATTGTTATTAATGACCGATCATGTTATCATGTTATTTATGTTGAATGTTCGAGACGATAAAAAAGTCTTGAAATATTTGAAAATATAAATTTAATTTGAAAACCAGTTGATATTTCAATAGATGAGAGTTCGGCTCTCGAATAAGAAGCCATAAATCGAAAGATAATGTTGATAGCTCGGCTCACTTTCACTACTGCGAGCTAGAAAACTAATGGTATGAAGAAAAGCCTGAGCTTGTAGAATGATTTGAATGAAAACAAACAAAAGTAATAAAAATTATTAATTCATTGATGATTAATGAAGATAAGTAGTAGTCGTTGCATTTCAAGATGAGTTTCAAGGTAGAGGATGATGTTATTGCGTTGCAGGGACAAGAGCTTCTTCAAAATAGTTACTGTTCTATGAAATACATGAAGTGGTCATTTTCAGCGAGTAGATTCGTGTGCTTACTCACCTCACCCACTCCTTAATAGCAGTATATGCATTCAATAGAACAACAAAAGCTATTCTACCTACTACGGAATAATAATCATTATTTTCTTATTCATTCATTAAAAATTACGGTTAGTATTGGATTAGTTCTAAACTGAAGGTTATTTAGAGGTAGTTGGAGGTTAGGTTAGTAAGGGGTTATTCATTTATTTTATTCATGGCTGTTGGTGGTTAGTGGTGGCTGTGGTTAAATTAGGCCCCGTTCCAGCTGAGCGATGAAAAATATCACATTCACTGTATGATATCCTTTGCCTACCCACATGTTCAACAGTGATCGAGCGGTTCTGTCGCTCAACTAGGGCGGCGCCTTGGGCCGGGCATATGCTGGGACGCACTCGAAGCAGCCCACGCAAAGTAGCCAATCACAGCTCTTATCATATCATTTAGCGTTAATAACAAGATCTGTGATTGGCTACTTTTCGTGGGTTGCTTCGCGTGCGTCCCAGCATACGCCCGGCCTTAAGCTGTGTTACTATGGAAGAGCGAATTCCAAGCCCATTGTAGTAACCATATTTGTTTTTCTAACCATATATTTTTTGGATAAATGTTAAAAGGTTCTTAGATGTTACTGGAGGCTAGCGCTGAATCGCTTCAAGTCGATTCCATAGTAAAAACAGCCTCAAGCCATAAACACACACACGATTATTGTAGGTCCGATTTTATGTTGTCCTTATATAAATTCTAATAGATTGAACCTAACTTGATAATCACATGTTTTGTGGAGATACAGTTGCATTTATAAGGGTCCACATCACATAAGCTATCCAATCGGACTGACAATTCGACCGTTAAACGATCGGCCTGCCGGTTTACAGCCATTTTGGACTGCCGGTTTCCCCATCCACTCACAGTTTTTTACTGTCACAGTCCCGAACTGACAATGCATATGAATTCTAAGCACAGCAGTCCAAAATCGTGACGTGTGCAACGGTAGTACTCGTTGCGTCGAAGCTCTATAACCCTGTGAAGAATGCACTTGAAGAGAGCGTACGAGTGTTGGTGACTATGTTCTTTATAGTGGCTTGTTTACACTGAAACTGATTTGATAAATGACAATTTCTTTTTATTAGTTTCCGTTTCTCCTCTTCATCTTTCAGGGTTTCAGAGCTTGGACGCGAGCAGTATAGTAAGTTTTACCCCGATGAGCTCTGACGTAGATGAAGACTGATTCTAGGTGAGCACTGACATGGAGGTGGTGAAGTCAGTTGTAGTTGATGTAATGTAAGATCTAAAGGTTAGTAAATTAATTAATTGAGATTAGTGTGTTAGTAGGTGGATGAGGGTGGGATGAACACTGACTACCTGGTGTGTAGGTGGTGCGATCGCCGGTGTTGAGGGAGGACGATTCGGTGGCGCCGGGAGGAGGGGGCATGGCGAACACCGGCCTCGACTCGTTCTGGCCGCCATTGCTCGACTTGGGCTGTGACGTCACCGCCTCGCTCATACCGCCGCCGCCGCCATCTTCATCGCCGCTATCCTGTTCATCAAAAAATCAACCGTTTGAAAACATCCTCGAAGGACAATACAGGGTGTTTCAGGAGGAATGTGCAATACTTTTCAGGCTGATTCCTCACACCAAGTAGACAAAAAAGTTCCATGGGACCAACCCCCAAAAACGCTTTGTTACTGAGATAACAATGGCGGAAAATTGAGATTTTTCAAAATATATTATTTTTTCTAATTTTTTTAGAGGCTTTAGTGAGGTTCTAAAATAATCAATTCCTATGTAAAATTAGCTGAGGAATTCAATGAAACCAGTTCCAAGTTTGTAACTTCAACGGTTATTGAGATAATTGGAAAAGTATGCTAGAAAACGCCATTTTTCAACAATAAGGGTTATAACTGGATAAGGAATCATAAAATTGTATTTTTTATCAATGGAAGTTGAAAAGAGTCGGATTCTAAAGGAAAAGTTGAATGGCGGCGATTGTGTAAATCTTACCCAAATTTCAGAAATGGCAATCAAAAATCGCAAAATTGACAAACACAAATCATCACTTGTGCTATGTTTTGTCAATTTTGCGATATATTTTGAAAAATCTCAATTTTCCGCCATTGTTATCTCGGTAACCAAGCGTTTTTGGGGGTTGGTCCCATGGAACTTTTTTGTCCACTTGGAGTAAGGAATCAGCCTGAGAAGTATTGCACATTCCTCCTGAAACACCCTGTATAAATCATTGAATGAGCATTGCTCCTTACAGAAAATAAAATACAGGCCTATGATTCGTTGTTGAAGAAGAAAAATTATTTTTGTTTATCCAAAAACAGGAAAGATGGAAATGATGGAGAAAAAATGTTCTGTTATAAAATTTTAGTTCAAGTGATCCGCTGTCAGTGTATGAACACATCTATTATCTTGTGTTTCAATTGAGCTAATGGTTTAAACTGAAATTAAGTTCAACTTTTTTGGAGAACCAACCCTGAAACGATTTGAAACGTAGACTAAGCTAGGAATAAGAAAATTTTGAAATATGCGTCCGTATATTTATTACAGTGGTTTCAAAAATGCAGGTTTGGCTGGCTCACCCTTTATATGAGACACACCAATACATGGAGTTAACTATGATATGATTGATATCAGGTTCAAGTTTTTTAAATTATGGGAAAACTTAACTTTTACATTATTATAAATAATATGACACGCAATCTATGTCAAGTGTATGTATGTCTGCCTTTTCCATGTACTACAGGATTCCTTATTTTTTGAGACTGTCCAAAAGATAGTTTTTCTTCTTGGAACACTGTAAATTAGGAATATAGATAGCTTAAGATAACTTTAATACTGTATGAGTTAGATAATTCAGATTTGTAAATGAACTCCATGATAGATGATGGTCCTTCATTGAATATCAATTTTATGGATGAAAATGATTGTATATTACAGTTGTAAGATGATAACACAGCAATGCTCAAAGTGTATTCAATGTACAACATGGAAAGCATTGCGGTTATTACAACAAGTGCTTCAAGCGTGAGGCAACAAAATTTGCTTGACAAGAGAATTTTCACTGAAAATTTATTTCAATCATTTTACTATCAACAATAGTTGAAAACTCTAAAAAGATTTGACAAAAATAACACCCAATCATATTAGATTTGAACAAATCAATTGCAAAACTGTATCACTGAAACACAATTTACCTAAATTACGATTTGATATCTGTTAAATAAATAATACACAGTAAACTTGTCACATTTGTTTACTGAATAAATTATCAAAATTATAAAAAGAAAGAGTATTTTATATGAGCATTAGATTCAACTAATCCAATTCAATTACAGCAAATAATAGGATTGTGAGGTGTAGCCTTTTACAAAATGGCAGTAGTTATCTTCTCAGATTGCACTGTGATAATCAATACAAGTATTAGCCCTATGCTGTTAATAAATTAATTCACGGCATGGATTAATTATAATACCTTGAGAAATTAATTAATATATATGATCTAAATCCGATGAAATATAATTATGTAGGCACAATACAATAAACCATCAAAATACTAGAGAAATATTCAGTAGTAAAAGTATAAGATTATAGTAATCATGCTGCTTTCACGTACCATTTACGAAGAGAAGAATTTTTCAAGCTAAGACACGTCTATGAAGCAGATTGATATTGCACTGTATTCACAAATTTAACCGAAGTTATAAACGAAATAATACTCGTAACATAAATCTGAAGCAGTGATGGTATGAAGATTCTAGAGTTGGAAAAAACAATCTATAGTCCATCTTAGTCAAGACATAACAGAAAATCTAAACAAGTGACTCATATTGAAATCGTGTGAATCAATGACTGTTACTGGAATTTTCCCACTTATTCATCGACATAATCAAACATGGTCGGATAATGGCATCAAGTACTGTACCACTTCCTAATACTCTACAATTAAATTTCATATTTCTAGTATTATATTTTCATTAATAATACAAAGTTTCAATTAATACTCAGAATATAATTCAATAGTATTGTAAAAGAAAATACAAGAAGTTTCAATGGTAGTTTACATTTAATTTGATACGGTTCACAAAATCAATTCAATTGGAGAATTTTAAATTAGCTGAATAAGCTCTAAGGATCTTTGAATGTTGGCCTCATTCGAAAATTTCTGCACATTTCTCAAGAATTGAATAGTTTCTGGCTTAACGATCCGTATTGCCCGCCATTCATAGATATCAAACACGACTTACAATCACTCCTGGTGACAATTAGAAGAGAATTAGTGAGTTTTTTTATTTTTAGTTTCACTAAAAAGTAGAAAAAATTATCAATAATTTATGTTGCATAATAGTTTTTCGAACTATTCAAAATGCAAAAAATATTGCCATAGAAAGTCATCCTATCAAGAACTTTCCAAACCATCTTCTCTTATTTTATTAAGAGAAAAACAGTGATGGTACGACATGAACAAATATAAAATAATTATAATATGGTCTTCATTATACAATATACAACCTTTCACAAAAAATCATCTCCTAGAAAGTTATGTGGAGGGTGACGCAATAGGTATGTGCATCAACACTTGAAACTCTATTTCTCATAGAAAGTTCACAACTTTTTTACTCTATCAACTCCTGATCGAACATCATTTTTCCCTTCCAGACAAGTATAATCGTTTTACAGACTTATTCATCAGTTTAGAGTGGGCAGTTGCAGTCAGCCATATCGAATTATGTTCACAATATCAATGTAATTTTGTGATCAAAGTCTTTGAAGATTTTTAAAAACACATGACGCCGTTATTTATGGACAGAAATTCACGTTCTATATCTATACTATATCATTGAAAAGAGAATTAAAATCTCCAGGGAATTTATTTTTAATTTTATATTAAATGACATAGAAGTTCATAAATAACGGTACTATGTGTTTGAAATGATTGATCAAAATTTTATTATATTATGAGACATTGTTTTTCAAGGTTTTTCACATGTTTTTCAAGGGTAATGCCAATTCAACTCAACTTTTTTCCAAACCCAAAGTTCATTGTTTAGCAACGTTTTTCCAACACCCAAGTTTTCAAAGTCCATCACAAACTTTGTACAACACCCATTGTGAGATTATTCTTTACTTATAATCAACAACTGTATGCTAAAAATTCAATAATAACCGGTCACCCAAACAGACACTGAAATCTACACATTATTTACGAGTTATTTCTACATATCAGAGCTATCAATAGCTGAGATTGGGTTAAAAAATAGATTCCTATATTTTTACTCAAAATTCAACTTGTATTGTTCATTTATAAAAATAAAATAGCAATGACACTTTCAAAGTTCCCGAAAATAATCTTCAGTGATTAGCGTTGTATGAACAACTGATAAACCATTCAGTGAGGAGCAATAGGAGCAAAAAAGAGCCGCAATTCTATAAAAAAATGAGCAATAAATTTCTATAAACGAAAATTTGTGCTTTTGAACATTTTACACAACTTACAATGGTAGTTTCCGTGGTGCTTTGGAAGTAACTCAATTTATAGTCATAAAAGAAAATTTTGTCACATAAGGCTTCCAATGTTATAATTTATAGATTATTGGTCGATCTCTTCACAAAATCACAGTAGCATTAGAAGAGTAACTGATTTAATGCTGACCAATAAGGTGTTTCAAATATTAGAAGAAGGTGCATCTCCATTTCATTGTTAACATCTTGGTGTATTTTAAAATATCATTGATTAAACATGATTATGATTAATTAATAATTATATCATTATTAAACATGATTTCGCATGATTAAACTTTCATGAAATGAGTCAATGCTCAAATCGATTCGATTCATAATTTATTTAAAGTAATTAAAAAAATAAATATAAAAAATACGTATATTTTTCATTGTGACATAATTTAATCATCACATCCTTCCAATTCATTCTTGTAAACTTCTGGCAAGTGTTGCAACTTGTTTGAGGGAATTTTAGCCAAAAAATGAGAGAATTTATATCGGATATAATAGTGTTATATGCATTTTCAACCCTTCATTGCTCCTCACTGCGGTCGCGGTCCAATAATTCATTTATTCACTCAAAATCCAACTCAAGAGCTCCACACCAACTTACTGCTTGTCTACACTATACAGAGGTGGTGAAAATGATTGACTGAAGCAGTGATGATATATATGACCTATACAAGATTCCATCAAGAACGCAACCCCAAGTGTTTTGGTGTAGAAATCGTTAAATTAGTGGTTATAGTAAATTGATTGATATAAATTACTGGAACAATTATCATTGTTGGAATTTATAAGTAAAACTGTATTGAACGGAATACTTCGCTCTCTATGAGATTGGCTTAACCAAGATCACCGCTGTCTAACTGAATGAATTACGTGGTCATTTTGAGTGTATAATTCAAGCACACCTACTCTCCAAAATGACCACTTAAGCATAAAGCAGAACAACGACCTTCTTGGCAAAATACAATCTCATCGTTTGCAAAATATAGCTTGTTGTAAAATTCATTTAGCAATTTATTGGAATAAGTAAATTCGATTACGAATTCACGAAATTGTGCTTATGAGTGCAAGTTAAAGTATGTCTAGGCAAAGAAGACATTCTAGCAAGATGGGAAAATAACTCCAGTCCAATTAGTTTAAAAATTATAAATTTGGTCTCAAATTGTAGGAAATATTCTGATCTACAATTTGAGACAAAACGTTTGAACCAATATTCACCGAGCTGGAGTCATTTTCCCATCTTGCCAGAATGTCTTCTTTGCTTGGACAGACTATAGTAAACATATTTACTGGGCATGATCAATTTATTTATTCATTTTACAGAAACTGATAATAGGTTATTACTTATTGGTTTAAAGCGCAAACTAGTTTGACAAGTACAACAAGTTCCATACTCTCTACATTGTGTCAAGTTATTTATTTATTTACATCAATTTACAAAATAAATTGTTATAACTAAGTTGTCTCTTCATTTTTGGGGTTGCGATCTTAATGAAACGAACTGTGCGCCATTCAAAGACAACATGCAAAGCAAATAAGAAGCGGAAAAAGATTGAAGATAAAATTGGCGTAAAATGGTGAAAGGTCTCTAATAGTTACCCGACTGTAGGAGGATTTTGGCTGCTGTGTGACAGTGGCGCCCCCTGAAGCCCCCCCGTTGTCATGGTCTCTCTACAAAACAAAAAAACAACACGCAACAGCCACTAAGTGTGGTTCCTTTTCACGTCTTCTGCGCTCGCGCCGCGCGCATAACAAAGCACACAAACAAAATTTACTTACTAAACAAAAATGAAAATAATAATTCTACAAATTATACATAAATAATAGCCATCACGAGGATGAAATAAAAACTTGATAGTGTGATAATCATGAGAAAACTAAACAGCTATGGAAAATCAATCAAGTGTAATAGGCTAATCACTAGAAAAACTAAACAACAATTGAAAATCAAAAATATAAAAAATAATATCTTCATTTATGAATTATAATTTCAATTGAGGACTTGGAAAAATGTAGATTATTAATCGAATGGAAAATCATTAATTAATTAAAATTTCAACTGAGGACATGAAAAAATATAATTTTTGTTGCAATAGAATTATGAAAAAGGAAGCAGCTTTCCCTCCTCATCCCCGGGATAAGTCTGGTCGAGGAAAGAAGACATTCCTTCAAAATGGCAGCTGTTCAATGCTGCCAGCAGTCGAAATGAAGATATACCCACTCTTACCACCTGTTTCTTATCACATCTCACCAGCGGAATGTTGGCAAAAGTGATGATTTTACACTAAAATTTTCAGATAAGCGCCTAGTTTGTTACACTCTTGTTTCAATTGGCCATTTTGAAGGAATGTATTATTTTATCGACTGGATTACCTATATCAAGACTAGGATGAATGAATAGCCAAACTTGAAAAATGGGGTAATGCTCAGAGAATAAACATTAAAAGCTTGAAAATTAAAATTGAAAATCTGTGTTGTAAAATTTCAAGATGAGTCATAACAAATAAAAATGTAGAATTTAATATTGCAATTAACTTTTTTGAACCCTTCTTAACCGAGAAGGTTTATCAAGTTTAATTGATGGAAATATCAACTGTACTCCAAGAAACTAATAAATTTAATAAAATAAAAAAATAGAAAATATCAAGGAAATTATACAAAACACTAGAATAACATGATCCGGTGAGAAAAATAACCTAATACGAGAAACGCTAATAATTATCCTACGAATGAAATAATATGGAGAGAAAATTTCATAAAAAAGCATAATTAGCTCATATTAAAGAAGCTATTTTTCAATTACCTGTTCAAATAAAATGTTGAATGTGAATGGGATTTAAATGTCCAAAAACAAGAAATCAAGCTAGGAAAAAATTGACAGAAACATGGATAACGATGATATAATAAAAGAGAATCAATGAGTATTGTGCATTCTTGATGAAATATTTTGTGATTGTACCCAGTAATAGTTCCTATTAAATTATGAATTAGCTTAGATTAAAAAACCAAGAGTATTTATACCATGAAGAGTTACCAACTTCCTGAATATTTTGTTGTTATAATACAGTGCAAAAATTCCGAATCACCACATTAGACAGTTATCATTGAGAGAAATTTGACCAAAATCAATAAAACCACAGGATGAAAGAAAATAAAGTCCCACCATTATTCGTACAATACAGAACATAAAAATGAGAATGATAACTTGAAAAAATCAATTATTTCATTACAAAGCACCAATGACAGGAGTGATGCATTTTTCTCAATATTTTTGTGTCAGGATTGCATTCGATCTTCATTAAGAAAGAGCCTGAAACCCTTTTAGGTTCACTTTAATATAGAACATAAAAACGTTTAAATAGAAGGAATATTTCTCCAAAACAAAGTGGCCTTACAAAGAATTACTTCATTAAAATCTAATAGAATCAATCACTTAAGTATCATTTCTAATTCAATTTGAAAGTAGACGGATAATTTTTCATTCCTTTGTTATATTGAGTCTACAATGATCAACCACAGATAAGGAAATGATTGTGAATGAATATTGAGAATTATTTTGAAAAACACACTTAGAATTATGTAGAAGCAACAAAATAAAAAAGATATATTAGGAATAATAATTATTGTTGAGTTGGGAATTATGTAGCATCAATAAAATAAACCCCAAAAAATGCCCCTGAAAGATGATAATGGAAGTTCAACATTACAATATTGAGAGCGCATTCAAATCATGTATACTCCAAGATATAAAACGTACCAAGCCCCCTCCAAGATCCGTAATTTAATGAGTTGGACGAAAAAGAACATGCTATGGGAATTACTATGATAACTGACTAAATTCAGTGAAATTGCAGTGATTATTATTTATAATGATGAATGGTAAACCAAAATTTTCAAGGTTGTCAACAGCTTTTTAAATCTCTAGAAAAAATAAATTTGATGAAATTTCTAAATAGAATAATATGCAAGGGCCAACAACACATGAAATTTATGTCGTAGTTGAAATATTCGTGAAAATTTCAAGTACTTACCATGTGTTGAATGTAGGTTCATTGACCAAAGATAAATAAATATTTATGCCAAGAGTTATAACATGCAAAGTATTATTGTTTTTCACGTGTTATGTCTAGGGCGAAACCAATGCAGAGCAAAAGATTTCACTTAAAATGACAATGTTTAATAACATTCCACCAAGTTAATAGTCAGAAATTTTAAGGCTAATGTTGATGACATTACTTGGATTGTGTGTATGTGTGTAAAATCGATGTGAATGAATGGCAATGATTTTAAAGTAAATTTACAAGAAATTAATTTAAAATAATGAAATAAATGTAAAATACACAAATACATAATAATGTAAACTCAACCGAAAAATATATGATATAACCACTGTAGTAGACATTCACTATTTTCAGTTGGCCTTCTCTCTGAATTTTAATTTTTGCATACTTATCAAGAAGTTTAATAATCCTATAATATTATGCGAACGATTTCCTTGCATATGAACGAGTTTAGCGTACATAATAATTATGTTCAAGGGATTTCGAAAACGGCTCTAAATTTATTAATTACATTTGAAACAGAATGTTGATTACACAGGGTCAGATTTCCCAAGTGTAATCGATAAAAGATATAATCGAATAAGAAGGTTTTGTATCAATAATGATACAGGAGTTCGACTGTATTATAAATTCATGTATTCATTTGGAACAAGTATTATTGTTTGTATCTTATTGTATGAAACTTCTGGAACTCATACCGCTTGTGGCACTATTTGAGTTCAATGCTTTTTGTATTAAACCTTGCATCGGCATAACCATTATTCAAGTCCAGAAACCGAATCAATCAGTCATTGGTTATCTGATTTTATTTTAGCTAGAAACCGAAACCAATTCATCATATCACCTATAATCCTTCCCCTCCCCTCAGCTCACTGATTATAATTATATATATCAGACATTAGTGAATGATTCACTGAACAAAACTGCATGACAAGACAAGTTAGTGAATGATCATATGAAACCTGGCAGCTCAAGCACATATCAAGGGTGTCTTCGTGCCTACAATTCAAAAGCTGACTAAATTTAGATTGAAAAAGCTCAAGGTTTTATTTTAATATAGGCCTATCAAACTGGTTTAAAATGAATAACTTTATGTTTTGGAATAATTTTTGATAGAATCTAACAAAAATTAGTTGAAGCTCATAATAGAAACATAAAATTGTAATCTAAAAAAACAACGTGAACAAATCGTATACAACAAAATAAGAAACAGAAAAAAGTATAAATAGAGAATCAATACATTATGATAATGAAGGTGAAACTAGTCATTAGATGCGCAGTGTTATCAAATGAACCTCAAAAAATCTGCACAAAGACCATCAAAAATTAATCGCTAAGCCATAGCATTTACAATATTTATTCAAAAAACAAACTCTGATCGATGATTGTGCAACTAAAAAATATTCCGAACAATGATTTGAATAACTTTGCCAATATTAGAATTAACGAATGAACCAGTCTACAACAAGAGAGTTGTTCAAGTCTTACCTGATTCCAAGATAAGAGTCAGGAGCATTTGTATTATCAGTCACACAGTAGAATTTTCAACGAAATAATAGCTGAGATGTTAAGCTGAATGTAGAATTATACATAGAGAAACGGATATACATTATTTTGCTTAGTGATACCAATACTAACTTAGGCCTATAGGGAGTAATGTACTCAACAAAGTTCAATCCATTATAAGGATCCTATGGAGCCAAAAGGCAATAATTGTGAGTTTCTTTTTGTCTGCACAACATCTGACGAAACGAGGATCATTCAGTTCTGAAATTCAAATATTATGATATCTTCAAAGATCAAGTAAGGTTACTGAATTGACGTTTGCGGGTTAGCTAAGTTTGAAGCAAAAAGTTACGTACAAAAATGAAATATTCTATCCTCAAAATGAGCTTCAGCAGATCTCCACTTTCCGAAAATTCATATATTTGGACAACTGATTTACTTGAACATCAATTAATTATAAATTAATGTTTTTAGAAAAAAATTACTTCATTTCCATAGCTACCAAACAACTCAAGTACATGTCCCTGTACATGAAGTACATGTTGGTAAAAATCTCTCCCAGGTAAGACCATATTTTTCTCTACTCTCCAATTGTGACAGAATTTTTTTAGAAATATTGGGAACGCAATGGTTATCCTCTAAAATGACTATCAGCTTTCTATTAATTACAGACATTTCAACAAGGTCTCTCTTTATACTTCTGAAGGTAGGTTACAAGCTGTTAAAAAATATATTCATATGGAAGCTCATAATATCAAACTCTCCCATTCAAGCAATTGAAATTCTGTAAAACTAATTCTCTTTTCATTTGGAGGTAACGTTGCATTTAAACTAGATAAAAATCACACACCCGTTAATTCGATTAAAAAAAATATTAATTTATTCTTAATCAATGGAAATAAATTTGAATTTGAAAATGTTTGAATTGATGAGACGTATTGGTAACACAGTATGCAAAATATTGTATTGAGTGAATAAACGGGAAGCTTAGTTTGGAATATGTGTTGACTCACATGCAGCGTTTGATAGTCGCCAGAGTCCTCTGGTGGACGAGGTTTGCACTTTCCACAGCAGAAGTTGCAGCAGCAACAGCAACAACAGCAAAAGTAGCAGCCGGTAATCACACCGCAGAACACAATCAGAGCCTAAAAACACAATATAATATAAACTAATTTCTATAATACACAAATTATTACGTTTTCTCTTGTAATGAATGAATAATGAATTTTTATTCCATCAGAATAAACAAATAACATATTTTCCATCTGAAAAAACTGGAAATTAACTGACCACTACATCCAGTAAATGTGGCCAGTGTTTAGTAAAAAATTATTAAGGTAAATAAACAAAATTATGAGTCTAGTTTATACATAATTACAAAGCAGGAATACTGCCTGCAGCGCATCGTAGTAAAAATACACTAAAATAGAAACGAAAAATCAATCATTCAAGATAAATACAGTTAAATCATGACTCTAGTCCCTATACTTCAAACTATAAGATTTAGTACAGTACCAATAAAATATTAAAATAATTATTATAGAAATAGCAATTAAGCTATATAATTTTAATTGCTGCAGTACATGGTTCGTCAAGGTGGGTTCCTTTCAAGATGATAAACAAGATGATTCAATATGTATCAAATGAAAAAAAAATGAACAAACGTTTCAATAATGATACAAGATCTATCGACATTCGATTGATTCATTTGATGCATGTATCATCTTGTGCATCCTTTTGGAATAAGATTTTACAGTGCACGCACAGCTCAACATATGAAGGATAATTTAAGTTATGGGAGTACAAGTACCCAAAATGTACTCATAAGACGACAAATAGTACATTTCAAGGATTGATATAAATTGATAAAATATGAATAATTACTCATCTATAAACATATTATAAACTTTGCCTGTTCATGTTTCTAGTAAAATTGAATGTTTCATAATTTTAAGGATTGATAAAAATTACGAATAGATGAGTATAAACTTTAGCTGTTTTTGTTTATGTGTTTATGTAGCTAGTAAATTATTTCAACAATACAGACCCCGACACATATATTATTATAGTGGGGAATCTTTTTTTATGTACTTAAAATATTGCATGTTTCTATTGAAAAATTGTATTTTATGTAATGTAATGTTTTGACTCACTTTGTATTGTCCAGCATCCAGAGAAATTATTATTATCATTAATATTATAAGACCTATCAAAAAAACCTATAAGCTATAAAGCTGAGGTCGCACCGCCGGTGGGTAGAGGGTGGTTAGCATGGGAGGTGGATGATTCATCTATAGAGCATACAACATCCATAGCAATGCATAATTTTCTATCAAATAGGACATTTTGAGATTATGTAGTCCATATTTGAGAATTTGAAGAGCACGATCCAGCCTATCTACCCACCAGAACATCCATCCTTCACCGGCAGTGCGGTCGTAACCTTAAGATGCTTAACCTCAATGCTTTCTGGCTCGACCGAAACCAAGACTAACAATATGCGATAGAAACACGGAGTTGAATAAAGCAAATCAAATAAAAAATCAGCTAAACAGTTTGCATTAATCTATACAACTCCGTGTTACTATTGCATTTCATTGGTATTGGTCGTATCAGTGACCCTAAAAATTTGAAAGTTGCCACAATTGGTTTTATAATATGTGTTCCAACATTTCTAGTAATTAGCATAAAAAATTTGAAAGCTGCAATCATCTACAGCTTTTTTTCGTGGGCAAAAAATGTACTACTTGAGAAAATGTACTACTCAAGTTATTAAGGAATCGTTACCTTGCACCAGCCAGATGTGACAAGGAAATAAGCGTTGACATTCTCTTCTCCAAACTGTTCGGCTATGTACAATCCCAGAGATCCATAATTATCGTAGATATTTCTCTTTGTCAGATCGCTCAGTATGGCATGTGCTCGGTTCACGTCTTTGAACTGAAAAAAGAACAAATTTAATACAAGAAACAAAATTACAAACAGATAAGACATAGAGCAACAATCAAATCTCAATTGCAAATATAGTAAAGAATAAATTCTATACAAAATCTACAGGAAAATATGAAAATATCTACACATATAGTTTTTTATTTTACCCATTTATCTGTTATTGTAGTAGTAGGTACCTTAGGCAAGAAAAAAGTTGCTCATTAGTCACAAGACTAGAAAGCAATCTATCGTTTATATGTAAAAAATTATCTGATGCAAAAGTAACATATAGTTTGAGAATCATTCCTTATTACTGTAAGTAATTCTAACCATTTTGAAACTTTCAGCAACATCTCAATTAAATTGAAAAAAAGAGCCTATACAGGGTAAATGGTCAGTTATCTTAACATAAAGCTCTTGATTCGATACATTTTAGAGGAGTTCTGAATTTCATTCAAAATTATGATTTCAAACACAGCAATTGGAAAAGTTTCAAGATGAACAACTAACTATAGCTGACGCCAAAAAGTTTGGCGGTTTCGTCTGTCTCTTGCAAATGATATAACCACTAACAGCTTATATAATGCATCTACTGTCTCTTTTGATTAGGTCTATCTAAACGATAATTCAAATTGACAACATCAGCTGATGGAGCGCACAAGGAGCAGACGAAACCACCCAACTTTTGCCGTCAACTACATTAAGATAAATTTTTCCTAGATTTGTATGGACTCATCAACTCATATTATTTAAAATTGTTTCAAATCTACAGTATAGAACATGCACATGTTTTTTCTTCTGGGTGTCATTTTATTCTGGTTATTTTCATCAAGAGTTCTATAGTATTAGGCTATCTACCGTATTTCATTGATGAAAATCTTCAGCATTTAATAAAGAAAATGTTCTATTATATTTTCCTTTTTTTCAGTTGGTTTTGTTTGGGTATCCTAAAGTTTCGATAATTCTAAGAAACACGAATCAATAACAATCTCATTTATTAAACTGAGAATTAAAGAAATTGATATAACAGTAAATAATAAGGCATCAAGACGTTGACATAACCATACATAACATAACATTGGATCACCGATAGTTTGTTAACGACTGTAATTCCAAGAAAATCCTCTTAGTTGTAAATCCAATTAGTCATGAGAGCTGCAAATTATTGAACCTCTACTTTACCAAACATTTTTTCAATTATGGAGAGTCTCAATTTATTAGACTGCTTTCAGACATTCAGTTGGCTTAAAAAATTTCTTTCAATCACAAAACTACAGAATTAAAACTATTAAATTTCATAAAATCAGACCACAGTTTCCAAAATATACCTCAAACCCTATCAACTTATTTTACATATACTTCGATTATTCTGAGCTGTTCCAAGCGTCATTTTTCATATATTTATTTTAAAAGAAGACTTATTGTAGATAGATAGATGTATGGATGAATGTATTTATTTTTCCACTTTGTACATTACAAAAAGTATTGTGGGCGATGTTGAGGCACAAGAGGCCCCTCTTCCACTTGAACCACAAATTGTATCGAGAACTGAGGTCTGAGGTCAATAAATTGTTCAATAATTATATCCAATGCATCATTTCCTGGACTAAACTTTACAACCGATTTCAATAATAGATTCCAATTGGAGAGTAAATATTTTTCATCAGAAATGACATCACCAGTGACTTTCTAGCAATGGAACTCACTCGCTATCTCGTTCTAAAGCTAGATAAACAGTTCGAAAATGAAATAAATACTGGCGATTGATAAGAAACAGATGACCGAGATACACTTTTGCTTATCAAGGAATGATTCATGCCCATTGGAAAAAATATTTCAAGCGTTGTGTTCATAGATAAGACTAACAGTCTAGTAGTAGTATCCGTTAAAAATAGAAATTATCGCCATAATAACTCCTTTAATGGGATTCTCCTATTCATAGTTCGTAGGAAATAAGTTATGGAAATTGAAAAAAATGTACACTCGCAAGTACAGTAGATTATTAGTATCGACTGGTTTGAACAAGTACTGCATTAATAGTGTTCTTTTAAAATAATTTGAATTTCATCGTACAAATTGGTTGAAGATTGTAATGAAAATTGATTATCTATTTCCGTTGAAATACTTCATCACATTTCAAGAATAACGCTTGTTACTTTTTAAAGAAGTATAAAATGTATTAACTTAACACATTCTAAATCTTTAGGTAGTTCAATCATAGCACTATAGTAAGAAAACATCAGTGATCACGGCTTAATTTCAATCCAAACTCATAGTTTTTTATGAATGCTATTTTGGACAGTGCTAATTTATTTCTAGTTTCTGGAGTTTGTGTTACGCAAGTAACAAGAGTATGAAACAAACGTTTCTATAGATATAAACCAGAATAGGAAAGAATGATACATAAAATTCAGAATGCAAACATTGATTGAGTATGCACAACACTCACTGTAACTTATTTATACGTAGATACAGTAGGTTCTTGTACCAATCCAACAATTTAAAAGAAAGTATTTGTTATTTGTGGTACAAGTTTATAAACGGGAATTGAAAAATAATCACACATAAGTTATTTTGGTCATCTTATCAAGAAAAGTGATAGTATCTAATTAAAATATTTTCAGTTATCGAATTTGTATTAAGAAAATATAATTAAATAATTTCAATTGCATCAAGTGTGCGATGAATTAGGCAAATGACGAATTATCAGGGAATGATTTTAATGACTTTTATATTTTCAATCTTCATTTACACTGATCTGAGGATACTGAAATCTGAAAATTTAACAATTTCAACTCAGCCTATCGAGCTGAAGATATAATAAATCAAGCAGTACGTGTTTGATTGGGAGTTAGAACAATCAAATTAAGTAAGAAAGAATTTGAGAGAATGGGAGAGAGAGAGAGTTTAAGTGAGGAAGAGGTGAGTAAAAGGAAGAAAGAGGTAAGTAAAAAGGGAGAAAGAGAGTAAAATACAACTTAGGAGGAATGAGGTGAGAAAGATATGAGTAGAAAGGAGAAAACGATCACAAAAATATAAAAATGAAACCAATGATAATTTAAGAGTGTTGGTCGAAAATTAGAGCAGACTAAAACATGAATGATAAGTCAATAATGAATTAAATTAAATTTTATTCGAATAGGAGACAACCTACATTTTATTGACAGTAATTTTAAAAAAGTAGTAAAAAAGTAAACAAAATGAGTTCATCAATGATAACATTAACGTGGAACAAAATAGAGAATAAGGAAGTTCTCCTTCTTCTACATCCATAAAGCACGCAGGGAATATATGCGAGAGAAAGTCAAGTCGGAAGATGAGCGGCACGAAAAATCAATAGATCGTATTTACTCAAACTGATAGAGACTGAACTGTTGCTAAGTTGGTTCGAGGTGAAATGTGAACCAGGTAATGTTTCAAGTCTCAAACTGTAATTTTATATGAAAGTCACCTATCGTTAAAGCTTACAGCAGGTACTGACAACGTTGAAGACAGCAAGAGCTAAAAATCAAGCTACCTTCACACAACGAAAGTTGATAAGGCATTGACTAGCGCTATTTGAATAGTATCAAACTATGAAAATTGTATTTGGTTTAGTATCAATCTACTGGAATTGTATTGAGATTTCTATCATTATTCAACTTCACAGCTGTTTTGGAATAACTTATATTTATTTTTAATACTAGCTCAGGAATGTTCCACATAAGTTTAAAAGTCCATAATAAAGTTAGAAAGGGGTAACACGTATTTACTTATTTACATTAATTTACACAATATTACCAACTTCAATACATATATTTGAATGCATGGCTAACAATCCAACGCCAAAAACTCCTTTTTCCAATTTTTCTTGAAACAGTCTAAATTGGTATTAATAGTATTATATGTAATTTTATGCCGATCTTTCAAGTTTGATTTTTTTTTAATATTCAACAGAAGCATCAATACATCTTGTGTTATAGCTGGCGCAAAAAATTAAGGCGGTTGGCGAATAACTATCATTAATGTTCAGCTCTGTATCATTAATGGACAGTCTGAAGCTGTCTCCGAGAACTAATTAATATTGCTGGGATCGCTCTCGTTTTGATGTACTCTGGCAGACAGCTCGCTGACTTTCCTGATAGAGCTGAGAATCCATAACAGTCATTCGCCAACCACCTTTATTTTTAAAGTGAGCTATAGATACTACAAATAACTTCTGGATCTGACTTTACTTGCATTTAATTAATTTAAATAGTTGAAAATTACATTCACTTGCAAGACCAGCGAAAGTTGATGAGCTAGTGACTAGCTGCTAGTCTTATGCTCAATCATTAATAATTGACAATTGAAAAAATTGAGAAATTCTAATACGATAAGTGATTCATCAATGGAAACAAACATAATTGATAACAGTTGTGTAATTGCTGTGAATAAACCGATCTTGTCAATATTTTGCAATCGAAACAAATACATTTTCAGTTTAAAAACAACTTTTTGAAGAGGGACTAAAGAAGACAATTTATCATTCATGAGAGATGATCCACTCAACAGAATCCGAGCTATTAATCGAAGCAGATTTTTTGCTCTTTAAATTTGGAAGGATGTGTTACAATAATAACATGTATGCCTTTTATACACGTCAAGCATATTTAATGTACAGTTTTTGGCGATAGTTCTGACATATGTCAGACATTTTGGAGATACTCAAACTTCTAATAACGAATTCTTCTTTTACAAGGATTTGAAATTAATTTTAAAAATAGCCTACAATTTTTTGTCAGAATCATGTAATATAATTAGAATTAAATTTCAAGACTAAGTGCATGCTTGATACATTTTAAATGTCCTCTAAGCAAGAAAAGGCGGATTCACAGATGAAAAAATTAGAGTTGAACTCAATTCAACTAAAAAATACCCTTCCAGATTACATTTCAAATCATTTTCAATCTATGATCAGTTACTACTGGATATACGTACATTATCATTCAAAAATATAGTGTTACTATATTCAACAATATAGATACACTATAGCCTCTTAAGGAAAAGGTGAGACAATGTAAATTAACCTGTCGTAAGAAAGTTAATGGAGTTTTTTTGTTTGTCAATGGCTCAACAGCCAATGAAGAGGCCTACCAGCTGGTTGCCAGTTTCATATTCACTCTACTATACATCATAAATGAATAATCATCAACCTGGATAGAGGTAACGTGTGGTTAGCACGTTGATCCTCTTAACCATAAGCCAGTTTCCGTAACCAAGTGACGCCGCAGAACACCTCTGAATAACATCCAGTTAATCAGTTAGAGTGTAATGCAACAATTACTATTCCTCCAGAGACGGGAAACGACTGACTGTCTTTACTAACGATAGCCAATCTCCCAAAGGAGGTAATAAAATTTCTGAATACAAGATGAAAAATATTAAGGGAATTAAACTTTCATATTTAGTCACAGCTGAATAGCTCTTGTCACTTGTTTGTTGATACCGTGCATAATTCTAGTAAACATTAGCCTAAGTTTATATTTAATTCAACATGAAAGAAAAACCAGATCTGTGCATTAATTGAGAGATCATAGCTTAATACGTAGCTCAGCTGGAGCTGAGAATACTCATGAACAATATAAAATCCGGTTTAACATGAAACACTCAAAAATAGTTTTAAATTTTATTCTGACATTATGCCTAACTTACCTTATCTGCAGCTTCTGGATTGTTGGGATTTTTATCTGGATGGTATTTCAACGCCAATTTCCTATAGGTCTTCTTAATGTCATCTGGAGTGGCGGTTTTTGGCAATCCAAGAATAAGGTATAGGGAATCACCAGACGTTCTGAAAAATCCAAGATAATATTATCGATAAACGTTGTAACAGAAAAATGTATAAGTTTATCGGCAGGCTAATAATGTATATCACTTCCCCTACAGAAATATTGTAAAAACAGCATTGCGAGGTTTAAAAATATATTCATCCTTTTTCGGCGAGTGACAAAATAACCCTAAAATTAATTACATTTTTAGTCTCTTCTCTGAGAAAGTCACTTGTGGTTGTGGATATGCTAAGTGGCAGACTATGTCCAATCCATGTCATGAACAGAAACGTACTCAGATCTTCAAGGCGATTTCAATGCATATGTAGCAGGTGACTCTTGAAACATTACTGAACGGTAAGCTGATGCGTACCCCAAGAAAACCAACATTTAAGATCCTTACGCAAGGTTACTCAATCACGGTACCCTATTAGATTAAGTCCAAACTATACAACTTACTTACTTATTACTAGATACAAGATTCGATGAGGTGATGATTTGGAGCTCTCAAGCAGTAAATTAAAATTAAGATTGAAGTGAGAAAAAATATGTCAAGATAGAATAAAATAAATTATTTTTAAAATGTCATATATATATATATATATATATATTATTTATTTATTTGATTCAACTCATTAGAAATTACAAAATCATATTATACTAAATCATTGATAAGTAGCTCATACTATCATCTACTTTCTAAAAAACTGTTGTGATGTAAAAGGTTGGATAAATATTTATCCAACTCCAATGAGTTACGCACTAATCATTTGATTAAGTATAGCCTTTATGTAGGCTACATAACTATTTTGATCTACTAATACCAGTTTGATTCAAAAATTTGGTACGGTGTCTGAGTTATTAAGTGTTTACTTAATATGTAAATAATTATTACCAGAAACTTCATTTGGTTTCTCAACAAACTAAAATTGAGTTTACGGCTAGGACTCTTAAATTTGACAATATAGTAACTGTAATGAAAAAGTAAGATAAGTTAATTTACGTTAATAAATATATCCATGTCAGATGAAGAATATTAGCATTATCGTTTGCACTTGAATGAGTTGAGCATAACAGAATTCACGACTTAGGAGCCTGGGTCAATGGTTCTCCAACAAGCCATGTAAATCCTAACCAAAATCGACCGACCTTATTATGTAATAGAGTATTCAATTTCTCATTATAGATTGCAATACATAAATATGATTAATTTTCGAGAAAAACGGCATGGAATGTCCAGAATCTGTCATAAATTGAATTTAAAACAGTAGTGT
Source organism: Sogatella furcifera (assembly GCA_017141385.1). Classification (NCBI taxonomy): domain Eukaryota; kingdom Metazoa; phylum Arthropoda; class Insecta; order Hemiptera; family Delphacidae; genus Sogatella; species Sogatella furcifera. The sequence goes on from CM029551.1 coordinate 29,478,948, forward strand.
GTTTTCAAAACATAAACGGATACATTCACGAATGCAGATGTTTCAAACTGTGGCTGTGGGCTTGTCGTAGGAAGTTGATTGGGTTTCTCAAGGGAACTAGAAATTCATGACAGTTTTATCATTATGATCTTGTTACAGTTGGAAAATAGAGAAAATCAACAGTTAACGTGATCTTTTATAGTTCATTAGTATCTTAATAAGGCTAGATGCTGCCGAGATAATTCATTGATTTTCTTGAAATCAAGGCGAGTATGTCACACATTCAACTTGACTCTACGCAAGTGACGAAGAGTGGTACTTACGAGAGTTTTCTCTTTTCCATGGTTGATGAATAATAAAATTTATTTCACTGATATCAACGCACAAAACTAATGTTAATAAATTACAAAACTGCCTACACCCTGCTGCTAAAACATGGCCGGCAATAACTATTATTTTATTGCCAAAATCAAACTGAAACTGAACCGATCCAGCTACTACGAACTGTTCTGTTCCAGCTGACACTTGGCTCTGTCGGCAATCGACCATTTTCCAAATTTTCTGAAGAAGAATTGATTAGAAATAATCCTGTTAAAATTCGCATAAATTGTGCTTTTTATTGAATATTGATCATTATTGATTAAAATAAGACTTTAAAAATTGTCAAATCGGATCAATATTTATTTGTTTGATAATCTTACATAAATGATGAAGATTGATGTTGTACTTGTATTGATGATTTAAAAATATAGGAGATCAATTTAAATTTAGTGAATATTAAAGTAACTTCTTATCAGAAAATTATGAGGTGAAATTCTGCTGAACACAGGAAATTTTGCATTGTATCTGAAGTGTTTGCCATCCTGGAAAGTTAGAAATACAAAAATCAGCTGCATATAATAGATCAGCTGTGAGCTGACAAATGCCAGAACTGCAAACTGAAACTGCTTTGAGCTGCATGGATAAGTCGGATTGGTTTTTTGATATTGGATAAAAAGTAATTTAAATTGATAAGTTTAGATTGTAGTGTCATCAAAAATTTCCATAATCAGATCATCATAACTCTTGATTTTTCATCATGTCTCCTTGCCTACTAGGAGTGAATCATATTTTTTCAAACAAAATTATTTTGAGTAGGTAAGTGGAGCTTTCCATATTTTTTTATTTAAATTAATTAATTGATAATTTTGAATTATGCTTTCTAATATGAGGTACGTTGATTTTGTTACTGAGTGGAATTCCACATACCTTTTGCACATAGTTGAAAACGTTTTGACTGATAGAATTGTCATTCAGGCAAAATGTAATCTTTTATTATTGTATAGAATATTGGTTTAAAGCTAATTTTTCTCTGTTTGAACAAGCTGGCAGTTTAAAAGTACTTTCACATCAATTTTTCAGTAACTTACTCCCACTTATTTTTAATCAACCGATTTTTCGATATATCTATCAATTTTCAAAGCCATTTTATCAAATTGAAATGAATACAATATAACAAGATATTAATAATGACGTATAAATTCATTCATCTCATTTTTTATTTCAATATCAACTTTTAAACATTTACTTTGATAATTTTTCAAAAGCATTTAGGCTAATAGACGCTACTGTTATATTTTTATTGCACTCCAATACAGGCCTATACACTAATGAGAATTCCCTCTTTTATACAGGTAGATGAGCGTGGGAATCATTGATGGCGAGTCACCTCGATGAGATTGATCAAAATCAAGATGAAACCTAGAGAACTTCTTGATTGATTCTTGATAAAATCGGCGATTTCATATCGCCTACTGCAATATTATCCTGGCCCCCATGGAACTGCCTATTTATTATTTAAGTTTTTCTGTATTCAAAGTTTCCTCATTGGTGTAGAAATGTCTCAAGCAAAAATGCTGGCGAAAACAGCTCGCATTGTTGGACTGTGCTCCATTGCCAACTTTATAAATGCGGCTGATAGGGTGATAATGCCTATTGCCATTGTACAGATGACCGATGAGTTCAAATGGAATCTCCATTGGCAGGGATGGATACTGTCGGCTTTCGCGTTCGGCTATTTCACAAGTCAGGTACGAATGATGAATCAATTACAGTGTCTACTATTCTTAACTAAACATTCTTAACAAATGACATCTTCAGAACTCTAAGTTTTACTTGGTGTATTCAGTATATGAGTTGATCATAGATTGACTCTCAAGCATGTGTGGGAGTAATTGTATACTATAGACTGATGTTTCAAAGAGCATTAGAAAATGAACTTAGGTTCAACAAAGTTAAACTATTTCAACATCTGTCATACGTAAGATTGTAACCATGCTTTATTTATAAAGTATTTTTCTTTATTTTGTCATAGATTATTGGCGCTTGTGCAGCAAGTAGGTTTGGCGGGAAGACTGTGCTACTTTTCGCCGTGTTCCTGTGGTCGGTTTCAACCTCTGTTACCCCTCTACTTGCCACCTCCATACCAGCTCTTATATTCTGTAGAGTTATACTCGGACTTGGCGAAGGTTTAGGTAGGTATGCCCACTGTTCATCACAAATCAATTGAAAACTGATTGAAAGTTATAAATGAATGCTTTCTAGTTCCATGTTCCATTCGGAATTTAATACCTACTTTGTGCTTTATCCATTACCCACACTTGTGGGATTGATGGTGTCATAACAATTATTATCAAAAAGCATAAATATAGTTGGCTTAGGTGAGATCCAAACAGTAACCAAAATTCAAATTACTCCCCATGAATTTTTGGTCATTGTAATATGCTTTACCACACAGTCGATCCCCTCTCTTGAAGGCAGTCTCATACAACTGCTTCACTGCAGCAAGCCATTTATTTAAGAGTTTTAGGAAGGAAATCCTTTACCTGGTTTGCAAACGGTGGGGGCGTTTCCTGGGGAGAACATCCCACGATGCCTGGTGTTGTGGTTGTGAATGTCATTCACTACGGGCTGTCAGACTGAGCTGGTTCCTCTTGACAAATACCAAGCAGAGGAGAATGTAGTTGCTGATAAGTGTCAGTACACCAAGGCGAGGAACGATAAGATTCAAGGGGGCAAGATGGTCGCGGCTTTCATGATTCAGCCCTATTTTGCAACCTTGGGAACCATTTATTTATTAAAGGCAATACTATTAGGCTAACTTATAGGCAATAAAGGACAATACAAGTGTAAATAATAAAGTGTTTATGAAATTCTCAAGATCAATAAAACAGAATTGAATCTCGGAACGATAGTATAGTGTTCTCGATGGTCTACAAAATGACTAAATAGTGTCAGTACATTGCTGTAGTTTTATAATGTATACATCACTGTTGAGTTCAATCACTAAGTTAAACTGATTTCATGTGGCTGTAAACAAGTATTGTTCATCGAATGAACAATAAATTAATACATTTAGCACAAACTTTAGCTACAAAAGTAGAAGCTACTTTCCTGTTCATAAGTAACATATTAGAGCTTCAACTCATCATTTATCCTTCGTGTAATAGAAGTTAGAAAAGTGATGAAAATTTGCAGAATAATACGACGATGCATTTTTATCTCCTGTTGATATTTCTATATTTGAAACAGTACTGTCTTGACATTTAACACTATGATTAATTGCAGGTTTGCCCACAATATTTCACATATTTGCGCATAACGTTCCTATAGAAGAGAGATCGAGAGCATTCGGATACCTTGTGGCGGCTGGCTCAGTCGGACAAACCGTTGCAAGTATAGTAAGTATAAAAAAGTATAAGTTGAAGTTGGGCGGTTTCGTCTGCTCCTTGTGCGCTCCAAAAGCTTATGTTGCCATTTAGTCACGTCTAGATGAATTTTTTTAAATCAAAAGTGACAATAGATGCTCTAAATAAGCTGCAAGTAGGTTACATCACGTAGAAGAGACAGACTAAAACGCTCAAATATCAGCCCAAACGTTCTCAAGGCAAGTTGTCAGATTTTACTTCTGAGCTAAATAAGAAATGATCTGAATGATCAAGTTGACTTGACTAGTTTATTCCAAGCTTACTGTTGAATTGACGCATTTAAAAAAACCGGCTACTTCCATAGGAGACATTAAGCCTTTGGTCTCTTCATCACCCCGCAATAAACTGATGAAAAATTGCAAAATAATAAGACAATTCATATTTATCTCATATTGATAGTTCTGTCTTTAAAACAGCACTATCTTGACTGATATTTGTGGTGTTCTGCTATAATATTTTGTTACAGTCTTAATATTGTACGTAGTACCTCATGTGGGTAGCACCATTAGAAATTAGTTTTTTCACGAACTTTTAAATGAATAATGCATCCATTATCTGCACAATTTTATAAGAATCACTCAATTTATCTCAAAATACATATTTTTAATTGAAATCATTAATAACTTTTAAAAATCCAAATTTACACCTTTTTTCTGCAGATTTGTCCACATCTGGCTTGGCAAACAGGGTTTTACTTGTTTGGGAGTTTGGGCATTGTTTGGGTGCTGATATGGCTAGTGTTCTATAGCGACAGCACCTCTTCAAGGAAGGATGAAATACCTTTGTTTCTACCTAAGGTTAGTATCTACCTTCGTATATCAAAGATATCTCGTTTTCTTTGAGATATGAAAAATATTTTGAATTTGTAATATAACTATCATATCAGGGATACGTGTTAGAACTGGTCATTGACCAGAATAAGAAATAAACTTCGAAATCTTCCATCTGTCCTTCTCAGGAACAGCAAATCTTACTTCGAATACTAAATTGAAATATATTTTAAGGATGAAGGAGTCATTCCAGTTATTAAGAATTGATTTGTATGTACAGGATTTTTCAGGGGAAAAGTGCCAAATTTCTCAGCCGTCCCGACTACCTAAAAAGTAGTCGTCTCTCATCATCATAATCTCTCTTATTACCAACGTACAAGCCTGAGAGCTCAAGTGGGCATCGCTCCCATAAAAGATAAGCATGCTTGAGAAAATGATTTGAAATTCAAATAAAATATGATCTTGTAAAATGTTTCGGTATTGTCTAGCACTCCCATTCGATAACGCTCAAAGCTATTGATGTTATAGGATGAGAAACACTATATTTTTAGTGTTATCGAATTGTGGAAAGCACAATGTTGTTAGTGTTGCTGGATTGTGGAGAGCACTTTATTAGTGTTATTGGATTGTGAAAGCACTATATTGTTAGAGTTATTCAATTGTGAAAAGCATTTTGGTTCTTGTGTGGTTATAGGTGACGAATCCGAATGTGCGCTACACGGAGTTCATGTGTCACTGGCCGCTGTGGGCGGTCTATGTGGCGCACTTCGCCATGAACTGGTCCAACTACATCATAATGCAGTGGCTGCCCACCTACCTGGCGCGCAACCTCGAGGCTAACAAGGAGAGCATCAGCTTCACCGCTGTTCCCTACATTGTCAACTCCCTAGTCGGAATTGGTCAGTAATATACATACTCTATGATCATAGTGTGGCCATTGGTGTGAAGCGTTCTATAATGGCCAGCTGAGATCAATTTTTTCGCGCCAAACGCCATATTTTTGCCAACTTTTGAATTCTGATTATGGGCTAACAGGCAAAACTTGACACCATCACTCATTTACTAGATTCATTTTGATAGAAATGTCATTTTTTTATTATAAAAGATATATTTATTTAGCGTATGGCTTTTAATAGTGGGGAGACCCAAGGGTTGTTCTACTTCGCCAGATAACCTCATTTTCCACAAATGGAGACATGAGTTAAAAGATTATCCTCTCTTGGTATTGATCCAACATTATAATAGTTTGAAATTCGAAGGAAAAGTTCATACACTTCATGTAACATTTTCGAATACTAGCATTGCATGGATAACCGCAAGGTATGCTATTGAAAAGCCATGTGAAGTTTCATTTCACCAGAGACATACAGGGTGCGGCAGCAAATCGGTTGATTTTGAAATAAGTGTTAAAAATTGATGAAGTTGTTCACAAAAAAAATTAATGCCAAGATAATCTACTTATAAAGGTATTCATATTTCACTGAATTAATTCGATTTTTGAGAATAACGTTGGGAAGGTGACATGAATATTCTGAATGATTATTTCCTAATCGTTTAATCTCTTGAAACGGGACGATTCCATGGCCCACATGTTCGTCCGATCTGTCGGCCTGTGAAATTTTCCACACTTTACTCGTAGACTTTACTCTTGAGTAACAGCCAATGTCGCTGAATTAACTGAAACAAAACATTCGTCGAGAGATTGCACGAATACCCTGCAAATGGTGGAAAAGTTTCATCGGTGGCTTGACGAATGCCTGGTGTTAGAAGGACGTCACCTTGCCGACGTAATTTTCAAAAATTGAGTTCAGTGAAATATAAATGCTCTTCTACATAGATTATTATGGAATTAATAATTTTTTTGTAAACAACTTCATAAATTTTTAACACTCATTTCAAAGGTTTAGTTCCATGTTTGAACTGGAAATAGAAGGAATTTATTTAATCGGTTAGAAATATTGTTAAAAATTCGAAATTCATGAACATTTCATTGCTAAAGGAGGATGTTATACTTTTACTTACTTATCCTGGCGCTACAGCCCGATGTGGGCTTTGGCCTCCTCCGTAATCTGCCTCCAAGCATCTCTATCTGCTGCCTTCCGTCTCCAACCTCTCACTCCCATCGCTCTCAGGTCCTTCTCCACATCCTGCATCCATCTTGCCCTCGGTCTTCCTCTTCTCCTCACTGCCTCTAATTTTTCGTTTAGCATGACTTTCTGCATTCTTGACTCATTCATTTATAAAAATTCGAAATTCATGAACATTTCATTGCTTAAGGAGGATGTTATGTTCATAGTTAAATGAGATGACTTACTGCTAGTTTGTCATGAGAAGCAAAGCAAGGATGATGCAGCACAGCAAGGATTTAATTGGAACTAGGAGGATTGCTGCATGTTTTCTCATTCAATTGGGTAGAAATATAAAAAACCCAACTCCATTATCTTTATATCGTCACAAGGGATGCTAAGTCCATAGTTTAATGAAATGACTTGAGTGTCAAGTTGACATGAGAGATGAGATGCATGGCGAGGATAATGCAGAATAGCAAGGATTGAACTGAAAATAGGAGGATAGCTGCATGTTTTCTCATTCAATATTGTTGAAAATGTCAAATCTATGACCAGTTTATTTAAATTCATAAGGGCAACTAATTGAAATATGTCATTTTCATGGTCTTCTCAAAACTCATTAATTCCAATGAAATGAAATGAAAATATTGTTTATTAGGCGGAGTTAGGACTAGGAAGTCCTTTCTACCACTCAACCTTATGTACACCTCCAATGTACACATTATACACAATGCACCAAAAATAAAGAATTATGCCTTTCAAAAAAGTGAATAGAAAATATGTGGGCATGAAATGAAGATTAGATAGAAAAATAAAAAATAACTCATAAAAATAAATATGAGAGGAATTATAATGATAGTACGCTAATTTAATTATAATGTTTGAATAAAAATAATGTTTCAATCAATTTGAATTGAATCAATGTTGTGTATTTGTGTTGTAGTGGCCGGTCACTTTGCTGACACATTGATAAGTAAACGATGGAGTGTGCTGTCGGTGAGAAGGCTGATGACAAGTATCGGCCTGCTGGGACCCGGTGTGTTTTTGCTCGCATTTTGTGCCGTCGATAATTTACTAGCTGCTGTTGTGTAAGTAAAATCTATTCATATAGTCCACAAAAGTATTTCAGTGGACTAAATTATTATTTCTTATTTACATTTCTTGTAATTAGTGATACTACAAAAGAAAAAACTATATGAATAGTTCTGAAGATTTTTCAAACTTCAAACACTGACAGTGGAACCGAATAGCAACATCAGTTTTTGTACCAAATTCTTATTTCTGAGTTACATTTCTTATAATAAGTTTTACCATTGAGTATATATTAAGTATGAATATATACTTATATTCATACTCATTGGTTATAGCCTACTACAATAAGAAAACTATTCAAATAGTTCTGAAGACTTTTTTTCAACTGCGAACATTTACAGTGGAACAGAATAGCAATATCAATTTTATCAATTTTTTACAGTTGCTTTCAATGAAGCCCTTATATAGCTGACATCGAAAAGATAGGCTGGTTTTATCTGCTCTGTACGCTCCAATAGCTGATGTTGTCAATTGAAGTTGTCATTCGGCTATGCCTAGATGTTTTTGAAATCAAAATAGACAATTGATGCTTTACATTAGCTTTTGTTAGGTTACATCACGTGCAAGAGACAGAAGAAACCGCTCAACTTCTTGGCGTCAGCTATACAAGATTTTCGGTTTTTTTATCAATGTTTAAAGCTTGCAAAATACTCCAGAACTATTAATACATTGTTTTTTGGCTTTGGTGACTTTTTCATTTGGACGATGAAAATTTAATCGATTTTGCCCCATACTACAGATATTTTCAATGCTATTGCTTCTCATTATTCAATGGCGTATCAACGCGAGGTCGGTTTTTAGTCAAATCGGCGTGATCAAGACTTGTCAGACTAGTAAATTGTAGAGGCGCTAATACGTCAGGCTAAGTAGATTGTAGTTGTAGAGTAGTTTTTAGCTGTAGAGTATTCAAAATGGCAATAATAGAAAATAAACTGAAATAGCCATACAAAAAGGAATCATTTGTCCTTAAAATTGATAATTAGTATATTTATCTTACATTTAGTCTTATACTTATTTTCTCTTAGGGCTACTGTATTCGTTTAAACTTTAAAATCATTCTTAGTATTTATCTAGTATTAGGTTTGATTAGTGTCCCCCATTACGACTAAATAGCTTGGTCTCTATTTGCAGCTTCTCTTATCATCTACTATGTCTACCATCATCTACTCTATTATCTCTTATGACACGATCTATCCAGGATTGGCCTGGTCTACGATCAAGAATATTGGATATTGGATACTCGTATCTACTTGCTAAAGTCGACTTGATTAAAAAACAACCTCGTGTGGTAGGATCATAACGAAAAAAGGCAACGTTTCTAAAATATATGTATTGTTGTATTTTTAGAGTTATTGATGTTGTGATTTTTGTGTAGGTTTGTGTCGATATCGATGGGTCTGTGTGCGTGTAACTCGGCCGGTCACCTCAGCAATCACGCAGACATTGCGCCCAATCATGCTGGAATTACGTTCGCCATATCAAACACACTGGTAACATATTTGTATTTCACTCAATTCATCCGAACATCCAAAATATATTCATAAGTTGCGCACAGAAATCCTTCTGTCAAGATGGATCTTTATCAATATAACTATCCAAAATAACTTGGAAAATATGTTAATTTATTTATCTATTCTGTAGATGAATTACAATAAAGGGTTAAAAACACAGACTACAAATTCCAAAACGTCTTTTCCTAAATTTCGATACATAAGAGGTTATGTTTACAAGATCATCAACACAATCAGCACAAATTTCCACTGTCAAAAATTAAAAACTATCAATAATGATAAGTTAATAGATGGATTATCGATTGTTTGTCTCAAAAACTTGATATACTAACCGAAGAAAAATAGAAATTCTCAACAAATATAAAATAAAATTTCAAGTATAGCAAACACCTATGAAACTGGCTAGGCAATGTCTGTTAATGATGCACATCTCTGACATGACAGTCAGCGATCGGTCTGCGAGATCACATCGATTTGAAAGTGACGTGAGCTCTATCGTAGACCGCTTTCAGATTTTCCTAATTGAGCCGAGCATTAGTCCAAGCAAAGAAGAAATTCTAGCAAGATGGAAAAAGTACTCCATCTCAGTCAATACTGGTTCGAAAATTATAAATTTGGTCTCAAATTGTAGATCAGAATGTTTTCTACAATTCGAGACTAATTGATAACAAATCTATAATTTTGAACCAATATTGACTGAAATGGAGTAGAATAGAATAGAAATATATTTTATTGAGCAACAAAAAAATTTACAGTAAATAGATTATTACATAATATATATTTTTGACATAACCAGTTGGTCGTCTGCCAAGTTGAGTTATTCAGTTATTACTTTTTTCACAAAATAGAAAAATATATTTATATAGAAAATACATGCGAGAAATTTTATGAGAGCAATATTAAGGAAGAGAACCGATCATGTATTATACTCCCCGATTAAACATTTTCCATACGCCCATGCCCTCTCAACAAATCCTATCAGTGCCCTCCAATCACTACCATTCAAGTAATCCACTATCCCATCCTCTGATAAACTTCTACCACCCAATTGCGGTCTTCTCATCTCCCCTAATACCGGACACTTCCCTATAAAATGTTGTATATCTTCTTCCTCCCTCATGTTACATAGCGTGCATATAGTTTGGATTCCCTCCCGTCCTACACTCTTATTCAAATACCACAGTCCTCCTCTCGATCTAAATATAATAGATTTTTCTTTTCTAGTGAAATTTGTTTTCAAATAATTATTGTGATCGGTTAGTGGATTCAAACGAGCGTAAAACTGATGCAATCTAGATTGTCTAGCACGTACAATCCACTTCTCTTTACATTCATTCTTCATAAATTCATTTATACTCTTCAATCTCTGTCTCCATACATCCTGTAGGCCTTCCTCCCATACCGGCAATTCTATTTCATATCTTTCTGCCTGCGCTTTCCATACTTTGTACCACCCTACCTTCTGTTCAATCATTTTCTGCGCAAGTTTTCTTGGCAATCTGTTTGGCTGCAGAGATAATATTTTCAGGATATAACTGTAATGAAGCTCGTAGAAGTGGTTATGTAGATTACATGTATTCGTTTCCAGATAGATAATGTGATTAGGTGTTGATTGCGGAAGAGAGAACAATTTCTTAATGAAGGATCTATGGAGTCGTTCTACATCTTCAAAATTATTATAACCCCATACTTGTCCGCCATAACTCACAATAGCTCTTATCACTGCATCGAACATTATCCACTTACTCTCCTCTTTTACTTCATTCTGCGCCACGAAAAAATTCCACACATTATTCACAGCAAACTTCGCCACCGTTACACGCTCTCTCACATGCTCACTGAACGTCATTTGGGAGGTGAATGTAACGCCCAAATATTTATAGCTGTTAACTATGCCTATATGCTCTCGTCCTCAGTACCATCTCTAATGGCTCGCTAATCGCCCTCCCTTCCTAAACACCATTATCTTCATCTTATCTGAATTTATTCCAAGTCCCCATTTATTGCAGTAATTTTTCAAACATATAATCATTCTCTGTAATGCTTTGGGTGTGGATGCAGTCAAAATCAAGTCATTCGCATACATCAGGCCTTTAATATTCAACTCATCTATCCATATTTCTTCCTCCATATCATCAAAAATATCGTTGATAAAGAGAGTGAACAATATTGGGGAGAGTAAGCACCCTTGCTTTAATCCGTTATCTGTATTGAATGCTTCACTCATACCATCGTCTTTTCCCTGGCTATTTTTGCACCACACAAATGCTCGTGTATCCCTGTATAATTTCTCAATTATATTAACAAATTTAGAAGATAGCCCTAACTTATAAATTAACGCATAATTATTAAAAGTTTTAGTAGTCAACAATGTTTTAAAATCAAAAATAATGTTTTCAAATGAGCTTTTTTAAATAATTATAACTCATATCTCCGTTTGTGGAAAATGAGGTTATCTGGCGAAGTGGAACAACCCTCGGGTCTCCCCACTATTAAAAGCCATACTAAATAAAATAATAATTAACGCATGACGATCTACATTATCAAAAGCGGCCTTGAAATCCACGTATAAACAATACACTTTATTTTTCCCTCTCTTTAGTTTTAAACTAATAATACTATATAAATTGAATATGTTGTCTATTGTGCTGTACCCCTTCCTGAAACCTGCCTGCTCTTCATTTATAACCCGATGAATTTCTGCCCATTTATTTAATCTATTTAGTAGGACACCTGAAAAAATCTTCGATAAAGAATTGATAAATTGTATTCCTCTGTAATTTGTAGCCTCATTTTTATTGCCTTTTTTGTGTATTGGGAAAATAACTGCTTCTGAAAAATTGTCGGGTACCAGACCTGTATCAAATATGTAATTATAAAACTCCAGCAATACATTTGAGAATTCATCAGGTGCTGCCTTAAAAAATTCGGCTGGTATTCCATCGGTGCCAGGTGCTTTATTAATTTTTGCCTTTCTAAGAACAAGATTCAGCTCCTCATTTATTATTCTAGCGTCTAGGTTTTCATCTTCTATGAAAGGTGCAGCATAAAGTAATTTTTCCGCTGCAACTTCAACAGTTAGTAATCTTTTGAAATGTTTCACCCAATTTTCCACAGTAATCTGACCTGAACATGAAAAGGATGATTTTTTAAAAGATTTTACCGATGCCCAAAACTGTTTTGAATCTCGTACATTTTCTAGACTCTTTCTAATCTTTTCAAAATATATGGCCTTTTTTCCTTTACAAACCTGTGCGTACTGAAATGGAGTAATTTTCCCATCTTGCCAGAATGTCTTCTTTGCTTGGACAGAATATAACAGACATTTGTCAACGATCAACAATGTTTCGTTGGCATCTGCTGTTCTACTCTATTACCTATTGAATTTGTTTACTTTTCAGGCCTTGATAATAATTGATATACGGTATTTTGTTGTTTTCAGGCAACAATTCCTGGCATACTGTGTGGCCCTCTGACGGCAGAACTTGTTACTACTTCGCATGGCCGATGGTTTCCGGTTTTTGTACTGGCAGCCGGAGTCAATTTTACCGCGGCCGTTATCTATTATAGCCAAAGTGCCGCATCGCAAGTGCTCTGACTATAATTTAGTCATTAGTGACTGTAATTTGAAATTCACATGGAAATTGACAATTCTGATGTTGTTTACTGAATGGTTGGAAATTGAGGGACCCTTAACGTTTGTTTACCTTATCATTTAAACGAAATGGAGAATGTGTAACATTGGTTTCACTCAACACATGCAGAAACCAATAACATCTCTGAAGATTCCTCTTTTCATGCTGGGTTCAGTATGACAAAATTCAAATCTTAATTTTACTCGTGTGATATTCTTTTGCTGTACTCGATTGCTATACTTTGATTGTCCCTCGCATATAAATCTCTATTTTTGTGCAGAGTATTAACTACATGTAGACTCTAGAGTCAAACTGTTTGATCGTTAACTGGGTCCTTTGTTGTGATATATGAGCTTTTGTTAGACAAAAGTGTGAATCAAGTGGCAAACAAACTGACAAAACTGTAAAGTGTTTCTAAAGTAATAAATAGATTTAATGGAATTCACGACTAAAAGAACTGTAATATAGTAATTTATTAAAGAGTAATAATAATAATAGTAATTAATTCAACACATGTTCAAACAGTGCTGGAACTTTGACTGTTGAGTAGTGCTCCGTCGAATAAATGTGATATGCACGATTATATAAATGTTGTTTGTGTGTCCTTGAAAAACATGTGTATGGCTTTTATTGATCGGGAGACTCTTCTCAATTACAGTGACTATATAAGAGTCACTGTAATCATAACTAGCTGGTTTTTGGCTAAAACTATAGAGACAGCATAATCAGAGACTATGATTATACAGTCTCTATCATAACCATCTATCAATTCTCAGACCTTAATGTACAAAACAAGATGGCGGCAATATGGGCCTAGCCAAGCGTAATAGCAATAGGTTCAAGTTGCTATTCTTTAGAAGAAATAAGACAGAAATAGCATATTTTTTATTGTTAAACATTACGATTTTACAATATAATTAATATCCAATATAATAATAATAATAGACAGGTCGCTCCTGATCAATTTCAGCATATTAACTACTGTTTTTAGGGACCGACGGCTTGACGTGTCCATCCGAAACACGGGAGAGTGGCCTGAGAAAAATTCCTGGTCTGACCTGGGTTTGAACCCGGGACCTTTGGGTTGCAACGCCAGCGATCTACCCACTCAGCTACGCCACCCCCATATCCAATATAAAATTAATAATCATTACAATATGATGAACTTCAAACTAGAATCTGATTATGAATTAATTGATAGATGGTTATGTCTCTATAGACAGCTGAAACCTGTGCGTGATATAAGTGGTGCCGCGAACAGAAGAGCCTTTGGCAACATGTCTGACATTCACTGCTGCCAGCAGTCCAAATGAAAATTGTTCTACTCTCACCATCTGTCACAAGTAAAATATTATTAAATATATTTAATAAAATTTATAATATATTCTTGAATTAAATATATTTCTATTTGTGGAATCAATATGAATATGATTTCCCTGCAACATAATATTATTACAGTATGGTACTTCTGTGCGGGGTCTGTGCTCTCTGGTGGTGAAAATTGATACTTTGATTTGTAAACATTCATGTTTAGTTTTTGTGACTAAACACCTCTCATGGCCAACAGATTGTTAAGAACACAAACTGGGAAAGGATCGAAATTAAATAAAAATATAAATACCATTTGCAGGAGACCATAATAGGCTAGGTACTAATATTCATTCATTTATTTATTCATATTATGCTTGTTTTAAAACCATTCAATATTTCAACAATCTGCAAACAACCTACCTATTTGAGGTTACCATAAAGCTCAGTACATAATTATCGAAAATGTCTCAAGGGAATGTTTTCGTAGTCAGCTGATTAATGAGACAGCCCTATTTTGTAGATTATGTACGGTAGGTCATGGCGAAGACTACAAAATCATATTGGCAGTTGCAATGTGTGCTTTGTTGATTCAGCCTCTTGGAACTATAATTTAGTGTAAAAGCGTTAGGTTGACTGAAGTGATTTTTCCCTAGAAGTTACAGTTCTGCGCATGCGTAGTTACACTCTTACTTCCCTCCGCCATCTTGCCACAGGCTCTTCTGTTCGCGGCACCACTATACCTACCGTGTGCTCTAGTATCCGTGTTTGTACCAACCTTTTTAATTGACCATTTTCAATTTGGACCTCATTTTCGTCTGTATTTCTGTTATGTAGAACTCATGTTTATATAAAAAATATTCATTGCCATTCCTATAAAAATTAAACAGCCAGCTAGCTGGGCCACTAATCAAAACTTACCCCAACATATGATTTTGCTGAAAATAGTAAAATAAAATTTCTATTTAACAAAGAGGATAGGAGTATAATTGAGCGGAGCAAAGCAAAGCTCTAATGGATTAGGAAAGTCACTCTTTGTAATGCTACTCCTCCGGAACCGCCATGATTTGAACTTGCCATGGTGATAGTAGACATGGACGACCAGGTTATAGGCTATAGAGCATTTTGAAAATTTGCATATTAAGGACGAAAAAAGTAAAAAAAGGTCAATATATACTGTAAAGTCAAAACAGTTTGCAGTTGTGTGTAAAATAATAGTGATGACACATGCATCTTTGAATTCCTGATATTGCATTGAAATGATGATTTCCTATTGAACTGCTGATCTCGAGGTTCTTATTTCTCTAGTTTCATTTTCCAATTAATTGATCATAGGTCTAAATACTCAAAGTCATTTATTGCGTTTAATTATAATAATGTTACTGTTTCCAAGATGTTCAGCGACTTCTGTGAATTAACTATACAGTACTATGTAGTCTACTTGATCCGGTCTCACACGCAAAATTCATTGACATAAAACTTTTTCCACTATTGAATCTCACAAAAGATAAAACTTCGAATCATAGAGTTATTGTATAAAAACTCGGGCAGAGTTTACCACCCATGTGGGAGTCTAGTGCCCGGTTTTTCCAAGCACACTCAAATTTGAGGGACCCTCAAGTTTACTACACTTTACTAGATTTCCTATACTTATCATAGAAAATGTCAGCTGTTCATCAAAATTTGAGGGTCCTTCAACTTTGAGTGTGCTTGGAAAAACTGGGCATCAGAGTCTTGGGTTAGCTGATAGTATATATGATATACAGCAATTATTTTTAACTAGGCCAGGTCTCCCAGTAACACCGCCTATAGATAGGATGAAATGAATCTATTTTGCATTAAAGTACACATAACTTTCAAGAATCCATTGTATCTGCACACTACTGTAGGTACTTACTTGACAAAATTATTAAACCAGACAAAAAGATAAGATATCAGGGAAGAGAAGACTGAAGTTTGTATGAAGTAAGAGCTGAACTAAGAAATAAAATTTATTACTCCATGTTCAACTCAGGGAAAATAATCTTGTTGAAACTTTTATTATAAACCGGAATATTAAATTACCTATTATATTATATCAATATAATACATAGAAACATACCGTATATAATATTTTTCATAGTAATAGTTGTTATAATGATAGCTCATAGTTTAAATAATAGGCCAACATGATAATGTGATATTATGCGATGACTATGATATTGATTAGAAATAACCCACTGTATAAAATTGAAAAAAATAACTTTCCTATTTTTCATTATTTTTGAGCAATTATGTGAGTTCTTACTAATTAGATGTCGCTGAATCCAAATCTGAAATCAAAATTTTCCTATCTCTATTTTTACGCATTTTAAATTTTTGTAGAGAAGTGAATTTCTTGGAAAACAACGGCGACCGAAATGCGGTGAGGCAGTACTCGGCAACAGTTCTGGCCCCGCCGCGATCTAGTCATCGCTCGATGATCGCACAGCTGAACTGTGCACGCTCCATTTAATTGCTAGTACTGCCAAACCGCTGACGGGGTTTCTGAGAGCCCCCGCTGCCGTCAAGCTAGGCCGCTATCGCATATGTGCACCGAGCCTTAGATCGCATGCAAATGCACTTCTTGAATTTCTTAGTTACAAAATTATCCGCTAGGTCGCATAAGCGGTCGGTTTTCAAAATTTCTAGTTACTGAATAATTCGCTAGATCGCGTGAGCATCCTTTTTTCAAGTCATCCATTCGTGACGTATTGATGATGACGTACTGTGGTTGTGGTGGCCGCCCGTCCTAACCTAAAAGTTAAATCAAGAATCAACAAAACTGAAATTTTCACAAAATTGTGCATCAAATTAGTTCTAAGTTGGTTAGATTCATTTTATATTTGGACCATTTTCTCCAGTTTAGTGTTTGTGTTGAATAGGCCTTAAAAATGCTTCAAGACATCGATGAGTTGAATGATTATTTTGCTTGTGAGGAAACGCTTCAAGAAAAGGTTCAATTAATCGTTAATCGGCTTGATATACCTGTCAAAAGAATGTTATCAAACTTTCAAATAATATACACTGAAACGGGATTTAAGAATATACCTTCTGTTTGCCTTGAAGCGCGTTCTTATCTTGCGCAAGTGAAAGATGACATTAACAAACTACAAACAGTGCTATCAAAATTTGACTTCTACAGGTTTGTTGACGTCTGGCAAAATATATTTAGAAGACTGGCATTTCTTGTTTCACTTCTTGTCTACTTGGAAGAGGATCGTCTTGTCTCTCTTGAGGATTTTGCACATACCATTGGACTAGAAAGCCTCCCTATTGATGAGGAGATTTACCTTACTGGTTTGGTCGATTTATCTAAAGAGTTGATTCGACTCGCTACCAACAGTGTCACTTATCAGGATTATGGTAAACCTGCCCAGATTCTAGATTTTGTTAACAAACTTTACACATGTATCTTATCTTTCGATATTGATGAGGACGATGATGATCAGCAAATGAGCAAAAATATTGATTATGTCAGAAACAACTTGAGAAGCATTGAGAAAATTGTTTATTCATTGTCTATCAGAAAACTTTTGGAATAGATTGAGAATCTATTACCTAGCCCTTACTTCTGTTTTTCCATTGATTCTTAATATTAATCCTTCAAATACCATTTATAAAATACAACTCAGTATCTTTTCAATGCTGGAATTTTATTGCCATTTCCCAAGTGTTCTTTTATCAACAATTAAAACGATCAAGTAAGATGTCTCATCCGTTGAACCAAGAGTAATGATTTATTGCCGTTCCTTGTCTTGAAGCACATTCCACGCAATTTTACCTGGATTGAAAGGTATGAGTTCCTGAATTCTGAATCTTTTAAGACAAGTAAGCTGTAGTTTAGTGACAAAGGAACTGGCAAATAAATCAGTTGCGGTTGCGGCGACACGCTTTTCCTTCTCATACCTTTCTCTTTCTCAGACACTATCACTCAACTCTTTCACTATTCTCAAATACTCGAGAGAGACGCACGAATTGTCTTGATTTGTCTTCTCCTTTACTTGTTCTCCTCCCAAGATGGAGCACACTCGAAGAGGACAACCAAACACTGCTCATTGGGGCTTCCCAACTACGATAGGCCTATACTGATAACAATTTAAAAACGTCCCATGTTCATATGATTTCATTGCTGAAAAAGTAGATCAATAGAGATTATTGTTCGAGAAAGATATAGGGAGACGATTAAAGCCTTCTATAGATGGTAATAATATTATATTTCAAACACATATTTTTTGTGTGGGTTGGGCGCTACCGCACTAAGTTATTATACATAATAGTCTATTCACCTAGAACAAAAAGTGGAAATAAACACTGTGTGATCATTATTGCATTCCAATATGCTCACATTCCAGCATAGATGGAAATGGACAAGTGAGCTTGGATTTTCCATCAAATCTCAGGATTTACCTTCTCTGTGGTTCCACCACCTCCACCTGTGGTAGGCTACTGAATTGATAGGCTAGAATTTTTTCCAATGAACACTTTCTATCCAAAATTACGTAAGTTATACTAGGTGGAAGGCACCATGCTGAAAGTTTAGATGATATGGATGGAGTAAGTGATAATCAGAGGTTCCGAGTATGATTCTAGACCGGGAACAATACTTTGACCACATCAGAGGTCTTTCCACAGCAGTCTTTCAGAGGAGAAGGAACACTTCTTTCTAAAAAGTACCATAGTAGTCATCTCTCATTACTGGTTTAAAGTAAACCCTGTCGAAAAGGTTTAAAGCGAACCGGTTTGCTCTCGCAGACTATTTTCTAACTGTCCAGAACCGAGTATTAATAATAACAGTCATTCCCCAACCGCGAATACCATTGATACCAACTGTATTGCACCATTATCAACACAATGTTCTCATCAATCTCAATCGATACGATGATAAATATGACCAATATAGCAATACAGTTGATTTTTTCCAATGAAAGTTACATAAGTGCTTAATGTTGCTTATTTCTTATTCTGTATCTCTAAAACATAAACAAATTTATTCATAATTCACGAATTTAGGTGTGTTAGATGTTTGATCATATTTTCCCATTATAGATAAATAGTCAGTAGGTAGTAAAAAGAAATACAATTCAGTTTTATTCCAATTTATTAATAATTAGATGTATTCTACAAGAAAATTTTTCACAAAAACAAAGCACTCTTCATAAATGATATTAGGTCTGTATAAACCATGCAATTCTTTGGCGTATTATTAAACTAGAATATTGTAATATCAGTTAGTTGTTCCAGGTTTTCAAATAACCTTTCAATTATTTATTTATTATTGTATATGAACAAAAATAACAAAGTAGTAGGACAAGGGGAATACAAGAATAATTGGCGTAATGAACAATTCAGAAAAGCAATGATCTGGTGGGGATTGAAAATTTAAAGTGGTTTCAAGCCACTAGAAAATAAACTAAAACTCTTCATTTTTAGTAACAGTGATAGCATGACAGTTTACTTTTCAATGAGATATATTAACAGAAAAATAAGCAGTAAGTTCTCTAACTATAAAATACTATTAAATGTAATCTAATTCAGAATAATTCCTCTTCACTAGAGCATCGAAATTCAAAAACAAAATAATTTGATGATTAATTAAGTAATATGTATAATTCTATACAATTTAAAATAATAAATTTATCATGATAAAAATAAAAATGCAACAAATTGTTTTGAGCATAGATACACTTGTTTTAAGATACCAGGTGAACCCAATGCTCTGTTCCGTGTTCAGTGCTCTTCATAAGTGAATTAAAAAGCTTTTGGGAATATTCACTCTTGTATTGGTTTATTAGATATGTATTTCGATCTACTTCCATTATACATGAGGTAATACGCTGGCATTTTTCTATTG